>CM062818.1:1336882277-1338082277 GCA_031772625.1 Pinus tabuliformis
ATAAATTTTCCATTAGTTAAAAAATTCCTATTTTATTAAAAATTATTTTTTTCATTTATCATTTTAATATATATATATATATATATATATATATATATATATATATATATATATAAATTTCCACAACCCAAAAAAACTACTTCTTTTGTTCATATTTAAATTATTTTTAAATTATTACTATGAATTTATTTTTTGATATTCATCTCATCCATTTTATTATAACGTTATCATTTCTTTATTATTATTAAATATTCTAATTTAATTTATAATATAGTTAAAAAATATATTTTAAATTTTATTTCATAGGTTTATTTATTTTATATTATTTTTAATTATAAATATTAATGGTATATAGCTCATCCATATAGACAAAAGAAAAATGTGACATATTATCAAATTCATTGTCTTTTAGAGACTATGAGTTAAGAAAAGAAAATAAATCATTTAACGAAAATGAATCATGGAAGATGAAAGATGAGATGAAGTTAAAAAGTTGGAAAGAAAACAAATTTTGGAAATTGAAAGATGGTGTTGGAGTTGAAAAGTTGGAAAGACAACAAATTTTGGAAATTGAAAGATGGTAATGGAGTTGAAAAGTAGGAAGGATTAATGCAAATACAAAGGAAAGAGATCAAAGATGTACATATTGACTTGAGTTGAGTTGGGTATAGGCAAAACAAATTAGGGGAATGTTATCAAATTTCAATGTCCATTAGAGATTATGAGTTAGAAAGACAAAACAAATCTCAAAAAATGAAAGATGGTGATGGAGTTAAAATTTTGGAAAGAAAACAAATTTTGTAAATTGAAAGGTAGTGATGGAGTTGGAAAGTTGGAAGGGTTAAGGAAAATACAAAGGAAAGAGTTCATATATGTACATATGGACTTGAGTTGAGTGGGGTATTGAGGCAAAAAAAAATTATAGGAATATTAAGTTCATTATACCTTAGAGGTTATGAGTTAGAAAGAGAGAACAAATCTACAAAAATGAAAGATAGTGATGGAGTTGGAAAGTTGGAAAGAAAAAAAAAATTGGAAATTGAAAAATACTAATGGAGTTGAAAGTTGGAAGGGTTAACGAAAATACGAAGGAAAAAGATCAAATGTTTACATATTGAGTTGATTTGAGTGGGGCATAGGGACCAAAAATATTAGAGGATTTTTTTAATAATGTAGTTTAATGCATGTGGGCTATTTTCTATTTGTATTCACTTGACTTAAGTGGGGATAAAAAAGGGGAAATTTTTCCCTAAAGAGAACGTTACTATATTATGAGGTTTTAAGTTTTCTCTAACTTTGTGAGTCGAAAAGATAGAAAAACAAAGATTATGATAGAATTGGAAGTATGTGACACAGTTACAAAAGAATATGGATTCCACTTGGGGAATAAAGACAGAAAAATTAGGTGTAATTTTTTTTCAATAATTGGTTAGGAACATGGATTTATTGGTTAGTATTATTTCACTTCTATAATCTTACTTTAAGGAGGTTTTCATTAAAAAAAAAACCAAAACAAAAAATATGGGTCAAAAATTTACGATATGTGTATAAAATTGATGTAATATCTATTAAGAAATTAACCTATTACACACCAAGAAATAAAAATTGTAAATTTTCTTAAATATATAAATGTAATAATATTTAAAAATCTCTTGATATTTAAACTTTTATTATTATTCTATTTTTTTCCAAATCATAAATAAAAATATTATTATTATCCATCTTATATCTTATATTCATCTCATTTTTATTTTTATTTTATATTGTAATATTATTTACGCATAAATTTTATTTTTTTGAATTTTATATATAATATCAAATATTTTAATATTAGTTATACATAAATTTTAAAGACTCCAATGAAATACCAAATATCTCGTCACTGATGCTTTATAATAGCATCAAACCGAATCCTATATTAACTGACAAATTAGTTTTATACTCTCCCAGATAAAAATAAAATTAAAATAAGTACATATTTTTTTTTTTCTCTGCAAATACTAAATTCTATTAAATGAAAAGAGGAATATTTTTACATAGAGTTGAGGCCTCAGATATCAGAGCTTGAGGGCACTCAACACAACAGAACTGCCCCCTTACAAAAAGAAGCTGGGGAGACCAGTTACATATAGCAAAAAACCATATATAAAACCCAGAGGGTGACATGTTTAGCTGAGAAGGAGACATTGGCAACAGAAGCTCGAAATCATTGCAAACCAGCAGTAAATGTATCACCAATTCCCCAATGGGAATCCAAAAACAACAGGCCATTTGTGTTGAATCCTGACTGTGAGCGAGGAAGCCTGTAGGTGGTTATCTGAGCAGTAGCAAAAACAGAAAGGAAAAAAGCGGTCCTAGGTGGTGCTACCCTTCCTTAACTTTGCCACGATTCGTTTCCTCAACCAGACACGCACTGCTGGTCCTCAGACTCTCATTGCCATCCATTTCGTTGACATGGATTGCCATGGAGTGACTTGCTTCACCATGAGTCCCTTCCTCAACAGCAGGGCCTATGTCTTCAAGGGGCGGAATACTTTTAAGAAATTCCTCCTGACCATACTTCTCACTTTTGCAATTCTCCGAGCTATCTTTATTCATGGAATGCTCACTACTTTGGGAAGGATCAGGAGCAATGCATGCCAGAGGGGAGACTTGATTTTCCTCTTCCGAAAGGATAATGGTGATGTGAGCAGTAATCAGAGGCATGTTCAAATTGATTTGAAATTTAAAGTGCGTGGTTTGGAAAGCACTGTTAGGAACTGGCTTGCGCCCATAGCTCAAAGGTGGCACAGCCTCATGGGTGGGGGGAGGATTGATGGGCGCCTGCTTAGGTTCCATAGAGTGACCGATGAGTGTAAGCCACTATCATGGCGCCCCACAGAGCGACGTCTTTTACCCGAACGAACCATTATGAATGACGAAGGGTAGGGCGCAGAGAGATTATAGAGACCAGAGACTACAATATAGGGTTGGTTGGAACGACAAGGATACCGAACTAAATGCACAGAAAACACCCAAGACGAAGGCACAATACTACCAATGCTTAAGTCAAGAACAAAGGAGAGCTTACCCCTGAAAAGGTTAGCCTGGAGCTCGCATCTATGAGCAAGAATCAGCCTGTCACCATCTACCACAGCTAACCAAGTTCCATTGGCATGAGACTGAGCGCAAGGTGTGAGGAAGACACATAGGGTCGACATGATTATAACAGAGAGAATGTTGCGTTGAACAGTGCAATCCATTAATGCAAATCTCCTACCAAATCCAGCCTTAAAGCCTCCCTCCCGCTTGCGCAAGGTGAAGTCTTGGGAAGCCACGCTGCTCTGTAGCTGGCAGTACCAGGATTTAATGTTCTGCATGATGAGCATTAAGAGCTGTAGTGCCACCCGCATCTGGGGGTATTTCTTCTATCTGAGGCATTTCCTTCTGCACTAGATTGTTAAAATCCAGGAGTTGAGATTCAGATGCTAAGTTAGTGAGTGATCCAACATGTAGATGCATCCCACAGTCAACTCCCATATTAGCTAATAGGTCTGCAACTTTGTTCCCTTCTCTGCGAATGTGTTTCAAGGAGACCGCTCTGTGGAAGGAAAACCAGCATTCAATATGTTGTAGCCTTTTTGCCATTCTCCAGCTGTTACTGATCTTGGTGGAGGGGGAGCCCTGTAGAATTCTTGAGACCATTTTGATGATTATTTGGGAGTCTCCCTCTATTATAAGAGGAAAGAGGTCCTTACCTTGCGCCAGAAGTAGCCCTTTCCATAGACCTTCTAACTCCGCTAAGTTATTGGTGTCCCACCCTCTTGAGCCTAAGAAGGTTAAGATAGGAGCTCCCTTGTGATCTCTGAAGATCCCTCCAAAGCCAGAATTCCCTAGGTTACCCTTTGAGGCACCATCAAAATTTAGCTGATACATGTTCATGGGGGAAGGAAGCCATTTCTCTGGTGAGTGGCCTCTCGGAGGCTTTGTTCCTTTGATTAGCTATTCTTGCTTCCTTTGGAAATTCCAATTATTCCATATTGATTGTTCATGGGGGATAGTTGGGAAGTCCTCTCGGTACCAGGTGTTAGACTCCATCTCATGTCAGAGATTGATTCTTCTTCAAAACCCTGTTTTGAAGAAGAAATCATTAAATGTGTTGTTTTAGATTATGTAATTTATTCTCCAGCTCTTCAAAAGGCAGCAACGACTTCAAGCTCCTATCCCTGCACAAGCACAATTCAAAACATCATCAACAATCAGAGGCAAAAAGCTATTTGGAGAAAGTCTCACTGGAAATCCCGAACAAACTTCATTGTCACAACTATTGAATTAAATGATTGTGTTAGCGCTGGGAATGCCCTGCTGTTCATTTATCAGAGGAATGTGATCCGAGATTTTAGGGCTGCTATGGTTGGGCCTCCAGACATTGTAGTTGCGACACCAGCTTGTATTGTGACATGTATTTCTACAAATATTCTTCAATCTTCATCTCTTGAGGAGTCACTTGCTTCATCTCTGGTTCATTATATTCCACATCGTTGTCAGCGCATGAAATTGTGATGAAACACATTTTACAAGCTATGACAAATGTTGAATGCCTTACAAAAGATAAGTTAATTTTGGCTGAATATCTGGCGTTTATCATGGTACATTTGCAGTCAAATTGCTCATTATGCCATTTGGAAAGGCCAAAAATGATTCAAGAACTACAGGTTAAAGCTGTAATCATAACAAATAATGGATACAGACGTGCTGGTTCTGAGCCACTTCACTTTAACAGAGAATTTGGTAATCCAGTTGATATGAAAAAGTTCTTGCTGACACAAATGTTGTCTGGATTGAAATTGATAGTGTGTATCTGCAATTTGCTGCTAATGAAGTGAGATCATTGAATATGTTACAGTGGCGTAAATTTTTCAAAGAACTTAGTGTCACTAATCTTATGCAGGTAGTTAATATTGAGAAGAAACTGCAAGATCAATCTTGTAGTATATGGAAATACTTGGCATGGGAAGGGCGACTTATGGAAACAGACCATGGTAACTGTATTTTAATAAATGTTTATGTGCCAAACGAAGGAGAGGGTCCAGAAGTGCGTCCTCGGCTAAATTTCAAGCTTCGTTTTCTCAAAGCATTGAAATGCAGATGATATCTACACCCCAGATGAAATATCATGGATAGGCGATTTCTTCAGAGATTATGTAGATTTATTTCGGCATTTTCATCCAGATGCAAGAGATGTATTGTCAAACTGGAATATGAGGAAGGGAGCAAGAATACTTAGAGGTCTACAGAAGGAAGGCGGATCAGACTAATCTCTCAAAGGGCTCGCTTGCTTGCTGATTCTGAAGTCGAACTAGAAACATCTCATCTCTGCTCTTCGTGAAAGCTCTTTCGTAGGCCGGCCAGAGGAGAAAATGGGTACGTTGAAGGAGCAACGCATTAAAGAAGATCAACAATTTCGTATTTAAAGACGATTGGCAGAATTTCAAAGGAAAAACTCCATTCAATGTCAGATGTCAAAATTTGTGGTTGTTTTCACGTAATGTAGATTTCGGATAAATATTGAAATCCACAGATTACAGTCAATAGCTGGACACGGTTTAAATGGAGATAATGCTGAAGGTAACTTTACTGGTGTCGGGTGCAACAGTGAGCTTATGAATAAACTCCCATATAATATGGAAGGAGATCTTGATACTGTTTCTGAGAGAGTGGCAGCAGTTTCTCAAGATTTCAGTGGAGATATTACTAACGAGCCTCAAACTTCAAAGTCAGTGCAGAGAAACTTTTGGCAAGGGCCAGCTTCTATGATGATTCAGCTTCAGAAAGAGGAGATTTGAAGGCTGTAAATGACATGGCCATGAAGCTGCTTGAGCGAATGGTTAGTATATGGAAAATGCAACGTGGCAACCATTGCAATATGTGGACATTCGATTCATCTAAAGAGCACATGTGGCGGTTTAACCCATATTTTAGCATCAAATATTGGGACCTCTTCTGTAAAGCGGCATTCAAAAGTTCGATTGCCTATTTTTGTCTTTAGCTAGTCTACGCTCCAGGATTAGTTTTAGTTTTCATGGGTCATTAGAAGTCCTCGAGCTGGAATAATGGGAGGTTTTTCTATCTTTAGAGCAGATCAAAGATTCTTTTCTATCTTCATGGCTGCAGGTGAAACAACGCCCCTGTTTTGGGGTCGATTTGTTTTTCCCTTAGCAGCATTTTATTTATTGTATTAAAAATTCATTTGTAAAAGGTTGGAGAGTGAGGGAGAGGGGAGAGTTCTGAGTGCTGGAGAATAGAGAGCTTACCATGTACAGTTTTTGACAGAGATTTTTAATGAAATTTCACAGCTCTGACTTCTGAGATTCCTGTGGTATGATAATTTAGCATAAGTTTTTCTTGTGTTTCATATGTGATCTGTTATGTTCCATTTCACTTCATGATCATTTCTAATTGAACAAATGAAGTGTTAAAGTAAGAATTCATGCCTGCCATGCTCTGCTTTTAAGTTTGTTCAATATTTAATGTTTTCTACTGTTTAAGGAGGATTCAAAGTTATTGTTTGCCCTCCTTAGCTCCTCACCAGTCTTGCCATCCCATTTAAATCTAGATTTGGTGTTAAATTTCTTGCCTACCTTGCCTCAGTCGATAATCTATGTTGTTCATTATATTTCACTGTTCAAGCTGTGATTTTGCCCATTCGCCCAGAAAAACCCCGTCATTTAATTAAAAATCAAACTCTTTTATCAGTTTACTAGCCTAATATCAGTGTTACCTTATTGGTCATCTCATCTATTGAAGATTTTACGAGACAGACCGGAGAGAGCCTTCTCCTGCCCCGTAGGGCTAGCTACGAGGCTAAATGGTTTGATGTTGCCTTGAGGTTTACCTTTCTCAGCCTGAGGTGAAATTTCAAGCGCTAACACCAGGTCTTGAGAGATATGGTTTCTTCAATATTTTGATTGATTATTTTCGAGATGTCATCCAGCGATCTGGTGTGATTCTTGAATATTCTACCATTTCTCTCCTTCCATATGGCCCACATAACAAATCCTGGAATGAGCTTCCAGAGAAAATTCAAGATCTTGCTTTGATAGGGGTGGTTGTCCCAGTTGCGCACAATAGCAGTGATATCTCCATTAGCTCCTCCTTCTTTTTGGCAGCGAAAACTGATTTTTTGCCAGAGCTTGTGTGCCAGCGGACAGTAATGCATGAGGTGCTCAATGGTTTCCTCATCCTTTTTACAGTTGGGACAGATGGAGGGTCCATAGAAGTTTCTTTTTCTCAGATTGTCCCATGTGAGAATCTTTTTGTGACAAAGGAGCCAAAGAAAGGTAGACACTTTCGACCAGATGGAGGGGTCCCATATTTTGCCCCAGAGTAGGTCCAACACCATGTGTTCCTTGATAAGGATGTTGTAGGCCTCTCTTGTAGAATAGGTTCCCTTTTCTGCATATCCCCATCTAAGAATGTACTTTTCCTCAGAATATTGAATTTTCCTTTTCATTAATTTTGTATCCAGAATTTGCTGGTCTTGCATCGGCCACTGTCTTAATATATGAGTCACTTTGAGCCATTCTCTGTAATCTTGGCGTGATGAATTGCTCCAGAAATTTCTCATCGTGTTTTGAGGTTGCATATCCTGTTCCAAAAGAGGATTTGGAGGGAAAAGGTCCCTGAGTTTGGGCATCTGCTGCCAGGAGTCTTCCCAAAACCTAGCATTACTACCATTCTTCACTTCCCAAAAGCCATGCTGTTGTATGAGATTCTTGTGTTGTTTGGCTGAGTTCCACATGATTGAGCTGGTGCTGGTCACGGATATTCTAATTAGTTCCTCCCTTGGACAATTTCCCGCATATTTAGCAGTCCATAGCGAGGCCCAAGGGGTGAGAGGTTCAGAAAGCCATTTCCACCAGATTCGAGCCCCCATAACTGCATTGCTATGAGAGGGGTCCCTCAATCCAATACCGCCTCCTTTCTTTGGAAGACATGTCGTTTCCCATTTAACTAGAGCCCACTTGCGCTTGAGGCCGCTGCTGCCCCAAAGAAACGATCTTTGGAGAGTTTTGATTTCTTTAAGAACCCATTTAGGAGCCGCAAGGATGGAAAAGAGGTATAAAGGCATGGCTTGAAGGACAACTTTAATGAGGACAAGACGGCTTGCCATATTAAGTGATCTGTGAGTCCAAGAGGAGAGCCGTGCTTCCAGATTTTCTAAAAGGATTCTCCAGGAAGAGTGCTTTAGGGCAGAGGCGATGAGCGGAGCACCTAGATAAGAGGAGGGGAGCTTAGCAGAGGAGAAGCCCAGGATGCGTATAATGGCTGACTGAGTAACTGAGGGGGTATGAAAGAAGAAGATTTGAGATTTGGAGTGATTGATAGAGGCTCCAGAGGCCTCCGAGAAGTCTGTCAAAAGAGTTTTGAGCTGACGAGCCTCCTGGACCGAAGGATGCCCAAAAAGCATATTATCATCTACAAATTGCTGATGAGTGAAAGCAGGGGAGTTGTGAAAGGAGAGGCCTTTGAGACGGAGAGATTGCTGAGCAGACCTAATACTGCGACCTAAACCCTCAGCCATGATAACAAACAGAAAAGGGGAGAGGGGGTCTCCCTGCCTGATGCCACGAGAAGGATGAAAGGTAGCAGAGGGAATGCCATTGATTAAGACTGAGAAAAAGGAGGATGAGATGAGGCTCATAATCCATCGAACCCAGGAAGCATCAAATCCGAAAGCCATTAGAACCTTTTCAATATACTTCCAACTAAGGCTATCAAAAACCTTTGAAAGATCTAGTTTGAGTAGCATACCTGGCTTCTTGGAGATCTTCAGAGAATGAATTATTTCATGAGTTAGTATGATCCCATCCATGATCTGCCTCCCCTCAACATATCCGGATTGCTCGGGCGAGATGATGAGAGGAAGCAGGAGTTTGAGCCTAGAGGCTATGATTTTAGACATGATCTTATAGATTATGTTGCATAGTGCTATCAGTCTGTACTTGTCGGGTGTGCTTGGCTGATCCACCTTGGGAACCAGGGCTATGAAAGTAGCATTTACCCCTGGAAACATCCATCGTAGAGAGCGAGACTCCTCAACCACCTACTAGACTTCCATCTTGATCAGATCCCAAAAGTTATGGAAAAAATTAGAGGTGAATCCATTCGGGCCTGGGGCTTTGCCTGCTTTCAGTTGTCGAACTGCAAGTTCCACCTCTTGGAGATCAACAGGTTTGAGAAGCATTTGGTTATGCTCTTCTGAGATAAGTTTGGGAATAATTCGAGTAATTTTCTCTATGGCCTGAGATCTGTCACTGTTTTGCTCTCGGTGCACCTGCTTGAAATAATTTAAAAGTTCAGTTTCTATTTCTTCATGCTTTTCCACTTTGATTCCTTGCTCGTTTTAAATATGAGTTATATTATTGTGCATCCTGTGCTGGATTGTAGTGTTGTGAAAGAATTTAGTGTTTTTCTCTCCATCTTTGAGCCACTTGACCCTTGATTTTTGCCGCCACAATGTTTCTTCCTGCTTTTCCTTTTCTGCTAGTTGCATTTCAAGGGTTTTTTCCTATTCTGCCAGGTCCTCTGATCAGCCATTTATAATGATCTTCTACTGTAGCTGCCTCATTTCCAGCTCGAGGGTTGCTTTACCCTGAAAGATATTGTCGAATGATGTGTGATTCCAATGCTTGATCTTGCCTTTTAGGTGCTTGAGCTTTTGTTGGAATTGGAACATTTTTGAGCCTGGAGGAGGATAGAAGCTATTCCATTCTGTATTGATTAATTTGTGGAAGTCCGGATGGGTCAACCAGAAGGCCTCAAAGTGAAATGGCCTACAGAGCTTGTTTCCCAGATGAGACCATTGGAGGGAAATGGGCCAGTGATCAGATCCCGAGAAGGGAAGTATGGAGGCTGCAAAATCACCACCAAGATGAATGGCATTATCTGAGAGTAAAAACCTATCCAACCGAGAAGCGATTTGCTGGTTCCCTGCTCTTCTGTTGTTCTAGGTAAATACTCCATTGTTGAAAGGGAGGTCGATGAGCCAGTTATTCTGAATGAAGTCCTTCAGGAGTGACCCTTCCTGAGATCCTCTGCATCTGCCCCCTCTCTTTTCTTCCAGTCTTGTAATCATATTGAAGTCTCCTCCTGCGATCCATAAAGGGTGCAATCTGTTATGGTTGAGTGCAGAGATGGAGTTTAGGATACCCGCTTTACGAGATGTATCCTGTGGAAAATATACATTAGTTAAGAGCCCGTGTAGATTTGTGCCTATGATATGAAAAATTGCTTGAAGGAAATTCCTGTGTGCATGGAAATTGTTGAGCTTGATAGCTCTCGAATCCCAGATAATTGCTAGGCCTCCCGAGGCGCCATCCGCATCCACTGCTATGTTATGACTCCCAGGCCAGATTTTAGCAGCTAATCTATCTAATGCATTAGAATCGCATTTGGTCTCTTGCAAGAACAAGACTTGAGGGTTTTCTTGCTTTATCATGTTTTTAAGAATTCGTGTCTTCCTTGGGCCATTAAGCCCTCTTATATTCCAAGATATTAACTTCATTGGGAAGGAGTGTTTTCAGAGTGGTAGTACTTGGTTAACTTGGCATACCTGCCAGAATCCACTAGAATTTGTCCTACTTTGATTGTTCTCTGTAAAACAGTTTTCCTTCCCCACTTTTTGATATCTTTGGCTATGAATCTACCATCCCATGGGCCTCCAGTCTGTATACCTAAATATTTTTGCCTCTGCGCCTGAGATAACACTTCTTCCAGGTTCTTAAGTTGTCCCGCTGGAATGTTGTCAAAGTTGTTTGTTGTGCAGGCTTTTTCTAGACCTGGAAGGTCCAGATCCCCAATGTCTATTGCCTCTGTTTCTTCCTCCATGAACTGAGAGTAATTTGATTCTTCCATCGGTTCCTCTTCTAGACTGGCAGTTGAATGTGGTATCTCCAACTGCATGACTTGAGTGTTCCATAATGTTTCTTTTTGCTTGTCTGAGGTAGAAGCTTCCTTACCTTGAGTACCTGCTTGTGGCATTGTGGGATTTCCCATCTTTGAGTGGTCGTCGTTCATTGACTCTGGCTCCGGTGGATTCGTTTGCAGATCCAGCTGGTTAGCTAAGACACCAAAATTGTTGCTTGTTGAGGGCCCAGGAGGGCTGGTTTGCGCTACTTTTGGTTTTGAAGCATGTTTCTTGTGGGATTTTCGGCGATTTGTGACTTTGATGAAGCCACCTGCTTCAGAGGCTTCCGGATCAGAGGCAGGAGAGGGTTTTTGCGTTAGTGGGCAGTCTCTGAATAAGTGCCCTAGGGCATGACATCTTCGGCATCGAAAAGGCACATGTTCATAGTCAATCGTTTGAATCCATTCAATGTCATAGTGAGATATGCTTACCGCATCTGGGAGAGCCTGATTGAGATTCATATAGACACAAATTTAGGCAAAAGAAGTGTATCTGCATGTTTTCATTTCCTCTGCAACTTTGAAAAACTTGCCCAGAATGCTTCCAATCGCCTGTAGGGAGTCTTCCTCCCAATATTCCACCGGCAGTGAGTATAAGCGAATCCACACGGGGCCCAGCTGAGGTCCTCCTTGTTCGGGTTGAAGTGTTCCACCCATCCTCTAAGAAACAGACCGACTGCATTGAAGAAGTAAGGCCCACCATCCAGGACCCTGTTTCTGCCCTCCAAGAAGTTGAAGATAGCAGTGAAGAACCCTTTCGGTCCCAACTGCAGGGTTATATGTCCCTTGGGGTGCCATTTCACATTTATCCAACTCCTTAATGCTTTTTCAGTTGGCCATAGACCGATGAATTTCCCTATTAGAGCATGATATTTCTTGTACTGTATCTTCGCATTGATTTGATGGCCTGGTAGTTATACCCTTGGGCGCACAGAGGCAACTGGTTTGCATGTAGCAGAGCGTACCTCTGGTGGCTTTTCATCTTGTTTTGTCTGTTGGCTTTTCAGATCTTCATTATTCTCATTCTGGTTTGCAGTTCCCTTTCCTTCCTTATTCAGAAACTGCTCATTGTCGTTTTGTGGGGGAGGTTCATCGCCCTCCCCTCGCAGGGGCTCCATGAGGTCGTGTACCCTCTGTCCTATGAATGAAGGGGCCTGAATCCGTCAGAGGTTGCAGGTATTCTGCAGTTTTGCAAAGCCTGTCGTCGCTGCAAATGTTCAAACCCTAGAATGCAGAGCGCAGAGCTAGGTCCAATCCTCACAAGCAAAAAAAATATCAAAATAAGTACATATTATATTTAAGTATTGTTTTTATTAAATATATAGATGAGAAATATGTGTTGTCAATCTAGTCTTTATCAACGAGAAGGAACCTTTTTAATATTTTCCCCTTCTCATGGAGACCACCACGGTAACGCCTTTCTTTATCTCTGTATTCTATGGAATAGGCCACGCCTTTGTTTCATCTCAACGCATTCTTCGAAGTCTTCTAAACACTTGAGATTTGATGTATAAATATGTATGCACCCAATAACATGCACCTCACACAGATTTTGCGATTTGAAAGGGGTAGAAGGAGAATATGGCTCTTCTCTTTATTTCGTTAATGTTGTATAATAGCATCAATCCGAATCCTACATTAATTGACAATTCTGTTTTATACTCTCCATGATAAAAAGATAAAATAAAAAGTACATATTATCTTTAAGTATTTTTTATTATTAAATATTTAAATGAGAAATATGTGTTGTGTTGTCAATATGGTCTTTATCAGCGAGAAAGAACCTTTTTAATATTTTCCCCTTCTCATGGAGACCACCACGATAATGCTGTACGAGTTGATACCACAAAAATTAAATGGCAATTTACCACGCTTTTCGTTATCTCTGCATTCTACGGAATTAATCGTTGCCACGCCTTTGTTTCAATGAAGTCTTCTAAGCACTTCAGATTTGATGTATAAATATGTATGCACTTCATAATTAACATTGTGGTAATAGGTAGAGAATCAAATTCTATTTTTTTAATTATGTTTTTTTATAGAAAATTTTAAGGGCTAATATTCACAAGTGGGCTAATTTCTCGTGATTTTTCAACCAAAAAGATTCACCAATTTCCATTTTTTGTAAAACTGATTTGACTAAAATTTACAATATAAAATTATTTTACTTTAAAAATTGACAACATTATACAAAGATTATATATAAAATCATTATAAATTTTAAGAATTTTACAAATATATCAATAAAGTTTTTATAGTTTGCATATTAGGGACTAGTGCGATTCGCCAATGTTTTTAAACTTCAAGATTATTTTCCATCCTTAAAATTTTCCATATGTATTTCATGGATTTCACAACGTCCAAAACAAATTGTGAATATGATCATGAGGCCTCCCGACATCTCAAGAATTATTATTAGAATTGGTATTTTCTTGTTGTTTATCCCCCTTCCTAATTTTAGACATGTGAATGTGTTTACCTCAATTGATGTCTAGTACTTGAACAAGGTTGCCTTTGTTACCTACTTAGGTCATTCTTTGGTCTTGTTTACTCCATGGTAGATTTCTTGTATAGGAATTCTCTCCTTCCCATAGATCAACCCATGTGTTTGTTCTTTATTTATTCTACTTATGTTAGTTAGAGATGACTTCTGAAGATTCTTGGTACACATGAATGTTGACAATATTAAAATTTATCTTATCCTCTCCATGTTTTTCTCTAAGACATGATATGTAGGTCATATAAGTAGATAAATGATGATATCTTGTGGCTAGGTGGATCAAAGGGCCATTTTCAAATGGGAAACTCCCGAATCTACTAAGGATAATGAATTCCTAACTTTGATCCGTAAATAAGGATTTGGTAACTCCAACATTTTCTAAAGGGATATTTGTCATGCCTTTTACACCTTGTACTTTATTTTTCTTATAATTAAACTCTTTTAAATTTTGTTGAGGTTCAAAAACAATCATTTTAGTGTCCCAAATCTTCCCAAAACTTTATCATATCTATGCAAAGATTGGATCTCAACTTCAATAATTAATCAGCTAAACCACCTACATTTATAGTCTTCATTATCAACCTCAAACTCAAAGTGATAAATTACCCTCATAATTGTCCCCTTCTTGTCGGTTGAATTCCTCCCATTCTTTAGTTAAAATCTTCTCATTCTTCATCCTCGTTGAGTTTAGATCTTCTTATTTTCCCTTGTGCATGTTGGGTTGTATTATATATTAGGTGGGTAGACCTACCTATGGTTTTGTGCATGGATTTCGCACATGGTTTTGGGTGCGATGGTTTTCGGTCTGTTTGTGTCAGTGTCTTCATCCCTCCATCAGTGATCAAAATTCTCTTGTTGCATTGCATTCTTAGGTTTCTCATCCGAACAATTGCATTCCATTAGGATCATGGATCATCTGATGGCAGTGACATTTATCAATTTTCCCTCATGGTCTTTACCTACTGGCCTATTTTCACACATTCAGATCATTTACAGTCATTTTCTATCTTTACACTTGTAAAAGCCATTTTTAGGGTTTTAGGTCTCATTAGGTCTAGGGTTTGTCATCAAAGTCTTGTAAAAGCTCAATAATGGTCAGCAGGCACATGAGGAGGTCAAATAAAGTCTCAATATCAAAAATTTCAATAATCACATGCTCAGTGATTGATTTTTCCTCAAAACCTTGTTTCGAGGGAAAACAGAGTTTTCTATGCTTTATGTACAAAATTTCATGTAATTTCATTTTTCCTATATGTAATAAGTTCGAAATGCAGCCCTGGTCACCTTGCCAAGCTCTTGCACTCTAGCTCTTGCAAAAGAGACAAGAAATTCAAAGCATTAGTCCATCAAAAGTTAAAAAGCAAGTCAAACTACTAAAACAGAGTTTTTGAAAAACAAAGTGAAAATCAAACATTAAAAAAGTGGGTTTTTTGTAAATGAAAAATTAAAGTCCAAGGGTATATAAAGTGTTTCTTATGTTCAAGACATCATTTGTGCCTAAAAAGAGAGAGTGAATAATCCAAGTCGCATTTTTAAGGTGAAGGAGAGAAATCGCAGCAAAAATTGTGAAAGTCTTCTTGGCGCGGCGTACCTGGGTTGAGGCGTGGCGCACCTGGTCAGCGTGATGCATAGAGCGTAGATTTAACACTGGCATCTGAACTGGCGCGTCACACCTGAGTGGCGCAGCGCACCTGTGTTTGGGCCCAACACACTGGTCTTCTGAGCTTAAAATTCACGAAATTGACCCTCCTCAAGCTCTAAATTCTTGTAAGCTCCATTCCTCAAGTAAGTGGAACCTCATTTTCCATTACAAGAGTTTTCATCCTCATTGATGGTGTGTTAATAGGTGAAATATAAAACCCTAGTTTGTTGTATAGTCCATTGAAAAAATTGTCTAGGGTTTTGAAAGTTGTAATTTTTGATGTTGCTCTCTGCAATCATTTTCACATTCTTCCACTACACTCCCCTCATTTCATATCTCTTACCCCCCTCTCATTCACATTCATCCTACCCCCTATCCCCAATACCCTAAAACCCTCATACCTAATTCCCACTATTCCCAAACCCTAATTTTCATTCCTAAACCCTACCACTTCCCAAAAAACTTACAACTAGCAACAAAATCCCTCATTCATTGCCCCCCTCATCAGTCCTATTCATCAAATAGCAAACACTTATTCTTGATATAAAATCTCTTCATACTCATCATTGAACACCAAACAGTGGAAAATATGGAAACAGATTCAGATTATGAAAGGGATGACGAAAATGTGATCCAATAAGGAGAAAAAGATGTTGAGGCACATGGATTTTCATTATTTGGAAAAAAAACAAGATTTGCAAAGCGAGGATAAGGACCTTAAAGGCCAAGTTGAGGAAAAATTTGAGGAGGAAGAAAGAGAAAGATAAGCTCAATATCTTGGTTGAGGCTTCCTTGATTCAACATATTACTTGATGCAAGTCACTTATCCAAAATTTCAAGAAATTTGGCAGACTTTTTGATAATTTTGAAATTTTGAAGGAAAAAATAGGCTTTTATGCCTGGTGCATAGCGCCACCCGGAACTCGCTTTTTCTAGGGACCTCCTCTGGAGGAAAACTCTAAATTTTTGGATTCTTCATGCAAGATTATGAATACCCAGAAATTACTAGAAAGTTTTGTCAATTTTTGGGCCTCCAAAAGGGTCAAAAACACCTCAAAAATGCCCTCTCTGCCCCTTTTTGGCCACACAGGAAGCAATGTTGGGACAACTGATTTTTGGAGGGGCAAATGGACACCAAATTTATATATTCCACTTGTTCTAGAAATTATACAGATAGAACTTTCCAACAAGCCAACCTGGAGCAAATTTGGTGCACGGGAAGGCTTCCAAAATCAGCTGCAAAAAAATGCTATGCACAGGAAAAGTGGCGTGGCGCACAGGATGGAAAATTGCCATTTTTGCCAAAAAAACTCTGTTTTTCGCCTAGGTTTTTCTCATTTTGACCTTTTTCTCTCTCATGGTCAAACTCATGATGTAAATTGATGGAATTTTATGTAAAAATTATGAAAATTCACTCATGGAGGTAGATACATCATGAATAGGTGGTTTTGAACTGAATGAATCAGTTTCCTAGGTTTTAGAGGCAAGCTGCTCCACTGCCTACTTTTCAGTTCTTAGTTTAGATCTTGTTAAAACAACTTCTAAGCTCATGAATTTGACCCCTATACCTAGCATGAGTTGTTTTTTTCCTATATATAGTACTTTTTCAGTCATTTGTAAAGGTTGGACTCTTGTGAATGCTTTGAGCATTATTGTACATTCATCTCTGTAGTTTGGCAAAGGAATAGACCAGGGTTTGCAGCATTTTGTGGGATTCTTGTGGCAATTTGATTTGGTATTGTTCTTCCTTTTGTAATTCAAGTTTATATGTGTTTATGTATGCCATCATCTCTCTCAGATCTGTTTAGCTTAACTAAATGAATCAAGGATAAAGGTAGAATTCATTGATGTTGCAGTGCTCTACCTAGGGTTTGTTTAGTTATTTATGTTTTCAACTATTTGAAGAGGATTCCTGAGACTCTCATGCCCTTTACAACTCCTCACCAGTTATAAGATTCTCCATCTCACTTATTTCAAAGTATTAAACCATTTTCCTACCTCGCTCCACAGAAAACTCTGCAAGACTAAGTCCATTCCCCGGACCCAAATATGCCTTTCACATTTAAGCTAGAAAAACCAACATTAAATTCAATCAAACTCCTCTGAGAATATACCTAGCCTAAAATTAGTCTTTACATCAGTCATCTCAAGCCTCATTTGCTATATTTTCCTGAGATTGACAAGGAGAGAGCCCTCTCTCGACCTGGTAGGGATAGCTACCAGGTTAAGCGTGGTTTGATGTTACCCTAGATCCTGCCTTTCTCAGCCTGAGGTAGATTTAGGCCCTAACATATTGGTGACCATACTGGGGAATGTAGTTTTATGTTCCTCAGCAAAATCTATCAAGTTTAGATCTGATTGTTGATGGTGAACAATGATCAGACACCGGAAGGCTGAAATCGTTCACCTGGCGACTCCAGTGTCGAAGAATCCCAAGGTTCAAACTTTTTATGGCGACTCTACTCTTCAAGAATCAGTAGCCTGAAGAATTTCTTGGTGAATTCATTATTATCAAAATGGTTTCGCTGGATCAAAGGTATGCTCCCATGAGCCAAGATCACATTCCAGGTTTTCCAAATAAAATTCCGAAGGTAGATTGGCAAAGGAATTTGCCTATGTTTAAAGATGATGATAGGAATGATGCTGCTTTACATCTAGTTAGATTTCACATTCATATTCGCAAGTTGAAGGTTGATTTTCCTGAAGACTGCTTGATGAAGATATTCATGGCCACTCTGGAAGGTGAAGCCCGATCTTGGTATGAAAGTTTGTCACCTACTTGTATTTACTGTTTGAAAGATTTTCATACCATGTTCTTTGAAAGGTATAAAGAATCTTATCCATCCTTAAATTTAGTTCAGAACTGTTGCAGACATGCTTATTGTTTTATTGAAAGTCTTGAGAAATTTTATGAAGATGATGATTTCATGGATGATGAGATCATGGAGGCTCTGTACAAAAATCCATTTCAGTAGCATAAAGAGAACTTAGAGGATACTTGTCAAGATGCTCAGGAAACTTTGCAGCAGGATCAAGATTTTAGTACAATGGAAAATGATGAAAGAGAAGGTCTTATTTCAAATCTGTCCATAGAAGAAAATAGTATGCAGGAAAGTCAAGTTTCAATTTCAGAATGTGATAAAGTCAAGTTGGCTATTTCAGATCTAGATTTAGATCATGATGATCAAGAGTACCTTGTTCTGAATCCCATGAAGGAGAGCTCTGCTGTTGAGATCATCTGGAATGAAGAAGACAGAGTTATTGACCCAAGTGTTCTCATTTCATTAGAACAAAGCCTTCATGAGGAGGTAATCCAGTCATTTTATGAAAAACAAGATGAGATCTTTGTTCAAGTAAGTGAAAAATCTTCTTTCGATAACTCAGTGGTAAATGATAATTTGATTGCCATGTCATATGAAGATGATCAACAATGTTTTCAAATTTTAGAAGATTAGGGAATTGAGGACTGTCATTCAGGTTTTTCATGTTTTTCAAGTTATTTCAAGAAGACAATTATTGTTTGAGCAAAAGAAAACAAAAAGTATTATCTCCTCTGTCTGAAGATGAGATAGATCAACTCCTGAAAGGTCATGTTACAGCCCAAGCTAATGCAGGTCTGTAGTGTGCACATGGTCAAGAAGGTGTTGGTGAAGCTTCTTCTACTTTTGAAAATGATAAGGCTATCATGTTTGATAATCTTGAAGAATGTTTTCTGTTTAGGAATGGCTTAGACCATGAAATTGAGGAATATGAGCCTGAGAGAGACAGTACGCCAGAATTCAAGTCAGAATTTCTCATGGTCGAGGAATTTACAGCTAGCACTCAGATAGCAAAAGCTTACACTGCTCTATGTCTTTATATCAATAAGCAGCCAACTCTTCTTTTAGATCATAATGAAGGGAGTACTTGTATTTTTGCAGTTGGATCTCAAGACAAGCTAGTGCTTTAGGATTTTCAAGATCCCTTCATCATTCTTTTGAAAGCATTAGAGAAGATGAATGTTGCCTGGTTCATTAGCATAAGCCTTGGTTTCAGTTGTTATGGTGAGTTTCCTACATGTACATCATTCTACCTGCTCGGGGAAAATGAGAGCAAAATTTCAGTATGTAGCCATCTGCTGGATTGGTTACATTGGAAGGCCCACTTCACATGATTGTACATATTTCATCAGTAGGCAGGTGGTTGTCATCATGATTTGAAGCCCTCAAATCTCGATGGTCTGTTGCCATTTAAAAGCTTTGTAAGTACTTGTTTCAGTTAAGTCAGTCTTGAGTCATTTTTTGTTTTAGTCAGTTCAATTTTGAGTTAGTTTTGAGTCTACATATTGGTTTAGTTTGCGGAAGTTATTGACTCCATTGCCTAATGGAAGAAGGCACTGGTTTGTTTTTCCAGAGATCTGTAGTTCTTGGCACCTCCAAGGAGCTACCATCCCCATTGGAGCCAATGTTAGTGTCGGTATCTTCATCCCTCCATCAGTGATCAAAATTCTCTTGTTGCATTGCATTCTTAGGTGTCTCATCCGATCAGCTACATTCCATTAGGATCATGGATCATCTAATGGCAGTGACATTTATCAATTTTCCCTCATGGTCTTTACCTACTGGCCTATTTTCACACATTCAAAGCATTTACAGTCATTTTCTGTCTTTACATTTGTAAAAGCCATTTTTGTGGTTTTAGGTCTCATTAGGTCTAGGGTTTGTCATCAAAGTCTTGTAAAAGCTCAATAATGGTCAGCAGGCACATGAGGAGATCAAATAAAGTCTCGGTATCAAAAATTTCAATAATCACATGCTCAGTGATTGATTTTTCCTCAAAACCTTGTTTTGAGGAAAAACAGAGTTTTCTATGCTTTATGTACAAAATTTCATGTAATTTCATTTTTCCTATATGTAATAAGTTCGATATGTAGCCCTGGTCACCTTGCCAAGCTCCTGAACTCCAGCTCCTGCAAAAGAGGCAAGAAATTCAAAGCATTAGTCCATAAAAAGTTAAAAACAAAGTCAAACTGCCAAAACAGAGTTTTTGAAAAACAAAGTGAAAAGCAAACATTAGAAAAGTGGGTTTTTTGTAAATGAAAAATTAGCGTCCAAGGGTATATAAAGTGCTTCTTATGTTCAAGACATCATTTTTGCCTAAAAAGAGAGAGTGAACAAGCCAAGTTGCGTTTTTAAGGTGAAGGAGAGAAATCGCAGCAAAACTGTGAAAGTCTTCTTGGCGTGGTGCACTTGAGTGGCGTGGCGCACCTGTGTCTGGGTGTGGCGCACTGGTCTTCTGAGCTTAAAATTCACCAAATCGACCCTCCTCAAGCTCTAAATTCTTGCAAGCTCCATTCCTCAAGTAAGTGGAACCTCATATTTTGCCATTACAAGAGTTTTCATCCTCATTGATAGTGTGTTAGTAGGTGAAAGATAAAACCCTAGTTTGTTGCACATTCCATTGAAAAAATTGTGTAGGGTTTTTAAAGTTGTAATTTTTGTTGTTGCTCCCTGCAATCATTTTCACATTCCTCCACTACACTCCCCTCACTTCATATCTCTTACCCCCCTCTCATTCATATTCATCCTACCCCCCTATCCCCAAAACCCTAAAACCCTCATACCTAATTCCCACTATTCCAAAACCCTAATTTGCATTCCTAAACCCTACCACTTCCCAAAAACCTTACAACCAACAACAAAATCCCTCATTCACTATCCCCCTCATCAGTCATGTTCATCAAACAACAAACACCTATTCTTGATATAAAATCTCTTCATACTCATCATTAAACACCAAACAGTGGAAAATATCGAAATAGATTTAGATTATGAAAGGGATGAGGAAAATGTGAGCCAATAAGGGGAAAAAGATGTTGAGGCACATGTGTTATAGACAATTTTGTGCCTTGCAGCATCAGGCATGAATTGTCAATAATCCAAGGGATCCAAAGTCCCTAAACATGATGTTCCTACCCCTAGAGGAACAAGGTCAGCAAACCAACAGCTCTCAGATCAGTTCTCCACCTGAAAACACTCAAAACAAGCAATCCTGAAATCAAAGCAGGTGCTCCACTAGGCTTCTGCGCTGAAACTAAACTCCTCCATGGTGTACCTGCATTGCAAAGCAAGTGGAACAAAGGCCACCTGCGCTGAGCGAGATGGGACAAGTGGCACACTGAGTCATTGCTCTGGAATCTTCCAAAAATGACAGTTGGATCAGCGATTTCGCCTTGTGATGAGTCAGAGGCTCTGTTTCTCCAAGTGGAAGCAAGGTTCTCCAAGTGGACTCAAGAACTGAAGATCAACTGAAGAGAGAGAGGACACAAGGCAGCTACACATCAGTTGCAAGCTGACTCATCCTTTCTCAATTCATCTATATATTGAGCTCTCTCCTATGAGCTCGGGAGGCTGGAATTTTGTGCAAAGTAATGATATGTTGTTGGTTTCACTATAGAGCTATTGGGTGATTGCTTGAAGGAGGTGAAGAGGAGAAATTCTTTCTGCTGGGAGGTGTTGCTGGATTGGGGCCTTCAATGGTTGTAACCTTCTCAGAACTTTACTTCTTCATTAATAAAAGCTATTGAGGTTCTTCTATATGCACTTGTTTCAATAATGTATTGTGATAATTGTATATTTGATTTATGCTAATCCGTGAATCAGTTATGATTGCATGCTTCTTGTAGTTTCCTTCTTTGTTATTTCGCAGGATCTCATTGTAGCTGGGTGGGCAAAAGAGCAAGGAGTTGGGAGCAAGCAGCCAAAGAGAAGAGTTTGGATTCGACATTAAGCGCAAGGCAACGGTTAGTGCATTTCCTCATTCTCTCTTGCTTTCGTAAAGAAGTAAACCTTAAGTAGTTTTCTTTACAGTTTTTGCTGAGGTACTATCACCCTTAGAGTGGGATAGGGTCATCCGAGTCAGATACTTTTCCCTACAACAAACTGGCGACTCCGCTGGGGATCGTATCCATTTGATTGTTTGTAGTATTTTGCTATTCATTTCCTGAACAAAAGAGTACCAAATCGAAAAGCTTTTGACTATATCAAAAGCGAAGTAGAGGGCAGCTACTCTAGCTCATTTCTGAGCATGTTCATTATTTGAAGAGCTGATCTACAAGGATCCTTGTAAGCTCTTAGTGATAGATTTTCATCTTCCTTGTCATCCCTTAGTGTGTGCTTGACTGATAGCTTCCGATTTGAGCAAAAACTGTGCATTTTTTAGAAAATTGTGACCCGGAAACTGAGAAAACGTAACTTTCGTTTTCCAAAGCAGGTAGTACACAGGCTACCTGCTTTGCAACGCAGGTCCCGAAGGGGCTACCTGCGCTGAGAGCCAGACTGGCTGTGCAGCACCTGCGTTGGCCCAATTTTGCCTAGTGCAGTTGGGGTTTCCTCCTTTTTTCTTGCCTGTTTTCACTATAGTTTTGCAGCCAGTTGTCAGTCTTGTACCTGTTCTGAAAACAACCTTACTTGCCATCATTCCGCCTCTGTTATATAACGAAATTGTACTTGTTCTTTTGTATTTCTTACATCATTTACAATTTCCCATAACGAAAGTGAACTATTCTTGCTTTGGCCTCTTAGATCTGAACCTGTGTTAGGCATTTTGCTGGTCTAAAGAGTTAGCTTGTTTGCTGTCCATAGCTGATTAGTCTTTTTACTTTCGTCATTATGGTTTGATTTCGTGTATTTCCAGTGATTAAACAGGTAAATCTTAAGGTGTCTTTTGATTTTGGACAAGCTTGTTTGTTTTCGCTTTAAATCGAAATCAAAGTTAAATGACAACTTTCTTTTTGGAATACATCAACATTAAGAAAGGGAAAAGAAAATACATGCATTGTGCATTTTGCATTTGAAAAAGTTTGCATGATGATTTAGGAGAAAGTGCATTAGTTTGTGCTGTATGAACTGTGTGAAAAGATATGCCTTTCTTCTCCCTCAGTAGTTAAGATTTTCATCAGTCAAAAAGATTTGAAAAAGCTTGCTTCTCATCTTAGACTGCATTTAGGAATTTGTATCAAACATCTCGTGGTGAACCTTGAAAGGCAAACATTAAAAAAGATCAACTTAAAATATATTGAATGAACCTAACAACGCTTTGAAACATAACGCAAACACATAGAGGTCTAAGTTAGAGACGTGTTCCGGCGTCGTTAAACATAGTGACTGTCGATCTTGACGAAGGTGGGTGATTCCTCCTGAGAGTCGGTGGCACTAATACGGACTTGTGCTCCCACGTACCGTCACGTATATATTGGGAGACCCCTATAGGCATATATCTTTTATCCATAGGATGCCGTGTCGGCCGCCCTACTGATCGCAATGCAGTGAACACAACATTCACGAAGATCGACCACCCGTACCGTAAAACGTATTTTGTGGTTTTGCGAAAGGTTTGGCACACCCTCTGCCTAGATCTCCAGAGCAGTTTCTTATGGCCTTTTTCAAACTCTATAACTGAAAAAGTCCATCCGATCATTTGTCACTTCGGGCTCGTTAAAACATCGAAGGAGACTAGAGTCATCTTTAGCTTTTTCTCGACTCTTTAAAACTGAAAAAGCAAGTTGTGTCTAAAGCGTCGTTATAAAATTTATTTTAAGCGGAATAATCATCACCCTTCCCTCGTTGATCTTCGAAGTTAGTCCACCACAAGTGGAAGTTCCTGTAGAATCGCTAAGAAATCTTTTGGATAGACTAGATATGTCTGAACAACCGTCAACATCTAGGACTGTGTCGTCCGACACAGCAGCAACAGAGCCTCCTGCTGCTACTCCAACGATGTTCGTTGGTATACCATCTGTCCCGGCAAATTGTCAACAACAAGCCGGAGTCCCATCAGGGATGATGACATGGTTAGTTCCTACTTCTTCGTCCGGATTATCATCTGGTATTTCTTATGTTGAAACTCAACAAATCAATCCAACGTGTCTTCAAAGGCCAATCTACCCTTTAAGTACTGGATTTCCACCATATGGAGGATAGTATGCCTTTTCATTGTTCCCCCCTGGAGAACAACCATATGGGAGTTTACAACAAAATTCAGGTCAAACTAGAATTACATCTAGCGGTTGGGTACCAATACCGCCTCAGCAACCAAGAGTTGCATATTCAATGCAACCAGTCCACCCTGTGTCGAATGTTGCCACTATACCTGGTATGGTGATTGCGTCGCAAGTACAACAGCCTCTTGTCTCAACATCTCAATCACAACCTCAGGTCAGTGCCTCCTTATCCGGAGTGACTCAGGATCAAACAAGTACTGTGACTCCTCATCTTGGTCAATCATCTAGTATTGGGCATCAGCAAATGGTCCAACAACCAGAGCTGGTTCAAACTCAACAACCGCCATTCCAGCAATCATGTCAAGGACCTGAGCAACAAGTCTTTGTAAGTAATGGGCAACCATACTATAATGGTTATGCCCATCAACCTTGTCAAAGTTGCCAACATTATGCTGGTATGCAAAGACCCACTGCTCAGGCAATTCCATCTTATCCTGGATATGCTTCGCCTAACCTGAATCAACAGTTGCCCTTTGTAGCAACTCTAGAATTACCAGATCTAAACCAGCTGACGAATGATCCAATTGCTTATGCCCCTTGGTGGCCAGGGATTCCGCATAAACTTCCATCAGGCATTCCTGAATTTAATGGAAATCCGGGTGAATATCCGTCAAATCATGTGATGACATTCCATCTATGGTGTTCATCGAACACCCTAAATGATGATTCGATAAGACTTCGCCTCTTTCAGAGGACGTTAACGGGTCCAACGGCAAAATGGTACATTGAATTGCCTAGAGCTTCGTTCGACAACTTCAGTACCTTAGCCACAACCTTTTTAACCCATTTTCAATTACCGATAAGGTATGAAACGGGAACAAAACTCCTTACCAATTTCAAACAGACGACTGCCACCCACATATCTGATCATATACATGAGTGGCGACGTCGTCGTAGGATGGTAAAAACGTACGTTCCTGATCAGCTATTAGCTGAATGGTTTATCAAGTCGTTACTTCCCGCTATAACGGAAGACGTGGCAAAGGGAGGAGTCGTAACGGAAGAGCAAGTTATCGCTCGTGCGCAATATCTAGACTTGGTCCATACTCAGTCTGGCACGCTCTACGATAAAATACCTGAAGCCCCTAGACCGGAATTCTCTATTCCTCCTCCTCCTAAATCAAACAATGACACTCGCACCGGTAATGGCGTGATTGGAAAGCACAAAATTTCTAGTCAAAATGCAAATGAAGAACTTCTTGCCTCGGAAGTAAATGCCATGTCGACCGACAAGGGCAAAAAACTGAAGCAACCAGGGGGCAAGAAGAAAAAGACAGGGAGAAAAAGGAAACCCCCGGCAAGGTGTCATATATGCGATGAGGATCATTGGACGAAATATTGTCCACATATAGCTGAAGTTAAGAAACTCTTCAAGAGTTCAGAAACCCCAGCAGTATTGACTGATCCGTTTCCTAATCCAAGTCAAAATCTGGTTGCTAATCAAAATGCTTCTGGATCCCAAGTGCTTATGTTGTCCACCTCAAAGCAACAGAATAATGCTTTGACAAGGAGTAAAGATTACGGGAATCCAAAGCTGTCGAACAACAAGGTTAATGAACGACCTAGTAGTTCAACAACAACTTTGACCGAAGTTGTGCCACCCATCGTTCCTGAGCCAATGATAAAGTCGCCAAAGGGAGTAGTACACAAATCGACATTTAATCCTCGTGCCAAAGGAGCACAGAATTATAATATAGTAAAGGACCTGGCCCAATCGTCGTCCACTATGTCGACACTTGAGGTACCACAAAATTGCCCCTCCCAAGAGCAAGCTTTATCATCAGCAATAGGTGGGATTGGCCCAATGGATTCAAATCTTGTGGCCTTTGATCATAAAGGATATGACCCTCAGTTACCAGCTCAACTAGCTTTCCTTATTCAAGTGAAAGACCTCAACAAAACTGTTCATCGAACAATTATTGATGAGGGGGCATCTACATGTCTTATGTCGATGAGTTGCTGGAAAGATTTAGGCTCACCACCCTTGTCGAAATCGTCAACGACGTTAAAAGCATTTGATGGACGATCATATACTCCATACGGGATTTTAATTAACTTGCAAGTTGAACTGGGGGGCAAAACAGTAGGAATTGATGTTGAAGTAATTGATGGAAACCTCGATTTCAACATCGTACTTGGAAGACCATGGATCTATGCCATGGCCGCAGTTGTGTCGACCTACTTCAGGAAGATTGCATTTCCCTTCCAAGGAGGAATTACAATCGTCGACTAACAAACTTTTCTCCCCGGCAGTCCACAAGTTACGGGAAGAATTCCAATGATCCATGGAAGGAATCATTCACTCCAAAATATCGGAGTAGGCCTCCTAAAAGACCCTGCCTTAATGGGTACTTTTGCCCTACCGCCTCCAAATAATCTAGCGAGAGTGGCCACGGTGGAAACCTACAAAATGAAATCTAATCCAATCTTCTGGTTGGATTCGGAAGATTCCTAAATATTTTGTCGGCATGGATCATCGCCCTAATAGAAATACTGTAAATACAGTGGGCTCCAAGGACGATTCTTATCTTGTGTCAACCTCGTTAAAAAATGAAACAAGGAGTCGAGGATAGTTCCTATCTTGTTTCAACCTCATTAAAAAATGAAACAAATCCCCGAGGTAAACCTTCATTCCAACCACCGAGTTGGATGCAATGAAGCTTGGGGGGCATGCACCTCGATTTGCATTATTATACTGGGGGCATGCAAACTTATCTTCGAGCATTTTTAGCAATGTTCATGCTCGTTAAAAAATAAACGCAAGATCCGAGCAGTTTTAGCGCATAGTTCATGCTCGTTAAAAAATAAACATAAGTTGTGAGCAATATTCCCCTAGAGTTCAAGCTCACCCAGAAAAAATGAACCGGTAAATAACCTTGGTAAATGTAACCTTTGACAGCCATATTAAAGCCCTTGGTCGTGTTCTTGCAGTCTCACCTCCATCTGTTCATTTGGCCAATCGTTCATCTCCATATGTTTGTTTACCCATTTTGAGGAACAACTGCGAAGAGTGATTTCACTTAGCCATCCTTGTGACACTGCCGTGATTGGAAAATTCCAACCTGTACCTCGAATCTGCTGCTATCCCTGTTTATCACTCGTTCCTCAAAAGACGAGTCTTCTTTGAGCTCTTTTCTCCTGACTCGTAAAATATGAAAAGTTTGTTGAGTTTTGGCCTTCCAGCTCGTTAAACGACCGGAAGAGCTATCCCTCCTCTAGATTTTAATCTTTTTGGACCTGAGGGATTATTGCACAAAAAGATCGAGCGCTTGTTTTGTTCGGCTCGTTAAAGCAATCGAAAATTCATCCCTTTTGTATTGTTTTATACTTTTTCGGACTTAAGGGATTAGATGACGAAAAAGGAATTCTGGAGTTGACTTTATGTACCTTTTCAGACTCTCTAAAAATGAAAAGGACCGAGTCATCCTTGTCGTTAGACTCGTTAAATTCATTAAATAGCGACAAACTTGTCTTTAGACGAGAACGAGTTTCCCTATCGCTAGGCTCGTTAAAACATAGCGATGGGCTTGCCCGAAGGGCAGGTTATAGAACAAGCATATGTTATCCTCCTCAAGCTTGACAAAAATAAAGAGGTACTGGTCAGCAATGGCTGGGGAAAAATTGGGAGAACCTCACAGCTTTAATGGTAGCAAGTCGCTCTTGAACATGACACTTTGTCCTCCGTATCACATCGAGTTGGGTTGTTTCATTCACCGGTCTCATCACCATGGTCCTCGCCACACCATCCAAATTTGGGGTAATACTACCAATCCATCACATCAATGTCGTTATATGTTCAAGAGATGTTGTTCTGCATGAGTCAACCATGTCCCATCCACTGCCATACATTGTCCTTCATCCATTTCATGACCGCCACCCTGAATCATACATCACAGTTTGTTTTCACCTCATCACAATCACTAGCTCCGTTCCGTGTCACTGATGTGGGATTCATTGAGGCCCTCCTTTGATGGATCGCTCCTTGTCGACATCAGCTCATTATCCAAGGAGTTGATCTAGGAACACCCCCTTCAGTACTTTGAAGCTTGCATGCCTCAATGGCAAGTTTCTCACTTCCGGCGACAGGTATACATCAATGACCTTCGACCAGAAGATTTTGCATGGTGGTCGACGCCAAGTCCTTTATTCCCACCATGTGAATTGTACTGCCATACCTTGAGGGCAATCTTCCCCTAGAGTTCAAGCTCACCCAGAAAAAATGAACCCGTAAATAACCTTGGTAAATGTAACCTTTGATAGCCATATTAAAGCCCTTGGTCGTGTTCTTGCAGTCTCACCTCCATCCGTTCATTTGGCCAATCGTTCATCTCCATATGTTTGTTTACCCATTTTGAGGAACAGCTGCGAAGAGTGATTTCACTTAGCCATCCTTGTGACACTGCCGTGATTGGAAAATTCCAACCTGTACCTGGAATCTGCTGCTATCCCTGTTTATCACTCGTTCCTCAAAAGACGAGTCTTCTTTGAGCTCTTTTCTCCTGACTCGTAAAATATGAAAAGTTTGCCGAGTTTTGGCCTTCCAGCTCGTTAAACGACCGGAAGAGCTATCCCTCCTCTAGATTTTAATCTTTTTGGACCTGAGGGATTATTGCACAAAAAGATCGAGCGCTTGTTTTGTTTGGCTCGTTAAAGCAATCGAAAATTCATCCCTTTTGTATTGTTTTATACTTTTTCGGACTTAAGGGATTAGATGATGAAAAAGGAATTCTGGAGTTGACTTTATGTACCTTTTCAGACTCTCTAAAAATGAAAAGGACCGAGTCATCCTTGTTGTTAGACTCGTTAAATTCATTAAATAGCGACAAACTTGTCTTTAGACGAGAACGAGTTTCCCTATCGCTAGGCTCGTTAAAACATAGCGATGGGCTTGCCCGAAGGGCAGGTTATAGAACAAGCATATGTTATCCTCCTCAAGCTTGACAAAAATAAAGAGGTACTGGTTAGCAACGACTGGGGAAAAATTGGGAGAACCTCACAACTTTAATGGTAGCAAGTCACTCTTGAACATGACACTTTGTCCTCCGTATCACATCGGGTTGGGTTGTTTCATTCACCGATCTCATCACCATGGTCCTCGCCACACCATCCACATTTGGGGTAATACTACCAATCCATCACATCAGTGTCGTTATATGTTCAAGAGATGTTGTTCTGCAAAGAGTCAACCATGTCCCATCCACTGCCATACATTGTCCTTCATCCATTTCATGACCGCCACCCTGAATCATACATCACAGTTTGTTTTCACCTCATCACAATCACTAGCTCCGTTCCGTGTCACTGATGTGGGATTCATTAAGGCCTTCCTTTGACGGATCGCTCCTTGTCGACATCAGCTCATTATCCAAGGAGTTGATCTAGGAACACCCCCTTCAGTACTTTGAAGCTTGCATGCCTCAATGGCAAGTTTCTCACTTCCGGCGACAGGTATACATCAATGACCTTCGACCAGAAGATTTTGCATGGTGGTCGACGCCAAGTCCTTTATTCCCACCATGTGAATTGTACTGCCGTACCTTGAGGGTCATCATCCTTATCGGTGATTCCTCTCGCGCTTGTTAACGGTTTACATCATTGACCGGTAATCAAGCGATGTCTTTCCATGTTCGACTTCAAGAAATTCTCACATGGATCGACTTGTGCATCGAGTGAAGATCGAAAGAGATTGAAGACCCCGGATCTAGTTTCATCCATCTGGGCCGCGATATATATTCAGGATATAAAGACATTTGATATGTACATCATTGCAGCAGATGATCATCCTTCTCAAAGGATGATAATTTCAGCAGAGAATTATCAGTCTATCATCAGACGATCGTCTGTGCTATGTACCAAAATGAATTTATAAAGCTGAGCATGGGAATGCCCGCCTCAGCTAGATCATGAAAAAGAATGAAAAATAATGTATTGTATTGTATCTTATTACAGGACACTTCTCAGCAGATTGAATGAACTTCGGATCCTCCTAATAAAGCATTTCACCCGATAAACGACCTCATACTTTAGGGGGCATCTGTTATAGACAATTTTGTGCCTTGCAGCATCAGGCATGAATTGTCAATAATCCAAGGGATCCAAAGTCCCTAAACATGATGTTCCTACCCCTAGAGGAACAAGGTCAGCAAACCAACAGCTCTCAGATCAGTTCTCCACCTGAAAACACTCAAAACAAGCAATCCTGAAATCAAAGCAGGTGCTCCACTAGGCTTCTGCGCTGAAACTCAACTCCTCCATGGTGTGCCTGCATTGCAAAGAAAGTGGAACAAAGGCCACCTGCGCTGAGCGAGATGGGACAAGTGGCACACTGAGTCATTGCTCTGGAATCTTCCAAAAATGACACTTGGATCAGTGATTTCGCCTTGTGATGAGTCAGAGGCTTTGTTTCTCCAAGTGGAAGCAAGGTTCTCCAAGTGGACTCAAGAACTGAAGATCAACTGAAGAGAGAGAGGACACAAGGCAGCTACACATCAGTTGCAAGCTGACTCATCCTTTCTCAATTCATCTATATATTGAGCTCTCTCCTATGAGCTCGGGAGGCTGGAATTTTGTGCAAAGTAATGATATGCTGTTGGTTTCACTATAGAGCTATTGGGTGATTGCTTGAAGGAGGTGAAGAGGAGAAATTCTTTCTGCTGGGAGGTGTTGCTGGATTGGGGCCTTCAATGGTTGTAACCTTCTCAGAACTTTACTTCTTCATTAATAAAAGCTATTGAGGTTCTTCTATATGCACTTGTTTCAATAATGTATTGTGATAATTGTATATTTGATTTATGCTAATCCGTGAATCAGTTATGATTGCATGCTTCTTGTAGTTTCCTTCTTTGTTATTTCGCAGGATCTCATTGTAGCTGGGTCGGCAAAAGAGCAAGGAGTTGGGAGCAAGCAGCCAAAGAGAAGAGTTTGGATTCGACATTAAGCGCAAGGCAACGGTTAGTGCATTTCCTCATTCTCTCTTGCTTTCGTAAAGAAGTAAACCTTAAGTAGTTTTCTTTACAGTTGTTGCTGAGGTACTATCACCCTTAGAGTGGGATAGGGTCATCCGAGTCGGATACTTTTCCCTACAACAACATGGATTTTCATTACTTGGCAAGAAACAAGATTTGCAAAGCGAGGATAAGGACCTTAAAGGCCAAGTTGAGGAAAACTTTGAGGAGAAAGAAAGAGAAAGATAAGCTCAAGATCTTGGCTGAGGCTTCCTTGGTCCAACATAGTACTTGATGCAGGTCACTTATCCCAAATTTCAAGAAATTTGGCACACTTTTTGACAATTTTGAAATTTTGAAGGAAAAAACAAGTTTTTCTGCCTGGTGCGTAGCGCCACCCGGCGCTCGCTTTTGCTAGGGACCTCCTATGGAGGAAAACTCTACATTTCTGGATTCCTCATGCAAAATTATAAATACCCACAAATTACTAGAAAGTTTTTTCAAGTTTTGGGCCTCCAAAAGGGTCAAAAACACCTCAAAAATGCCCTCTCTGCCCTTTTTGGCCACATAGGAAGCAGTGTTGGGAGAACTGATTTTTGGAGGGGAAAATGGACACCAAATTCAGAAATTCTACTTGTTCTAGAAATTAGATAGATGGACCTTTCCAAAAATCCCACTTAGAGAAAATTTGGTGCACGGGAAGGCTTCCAAAATCAGCTGTAAAGAGCACTACGTACAGGAAAAGTGGCGCGACGCACAGGATGGAAAATTGCCATTTTTCCAAAAAACTCTGTTTTTCGCCTAGTTTTTTTTTTCTGTTTGACTTTTTTCTCTCTCATGGTCAAACTCATGATGTAAATTGATGTAAATTTATGGAATTTGATGTAAAAATGATGAAAATTCACTCATGGAGGTAGATACATCATGAATAGGTGGTTTTGAACTGAATGAATCAGTTTCTTAGGTTTTAGAGGCAAGTTGTTCCACTGCCTACTTTTGAGTTCTTAGTTTAGATCTTGTTAAAAAAACTCCTAAACTCATGAATTTGACCCCTAAAGCCTATCATGAGTTGTTTTTTGCCTATATCTAGTACTTTTTCAATCATTTGTAAAGGTTTGACTCTTGTGAATGCTTTGAGCATTATTGTACATTCATCTCTGCAGTTTAGCAAAGGAATAGACCAAGGTTTGCAGCATTTTGTGGGATTCTTGTGGCAATTTGATTTTGTATTGTTCTTCCTTATGTAATTCATGTTTATATGTGTTTATGTATGCCATCATCTCTCTCTCTTTTTTCAGCTTAACTAAATGAATCAAGGATAAAGGTAAAATTCATTGATGTTGTAGTGCTCTACCTAGGGCTTGTTTAGTTATTTATGTTTTCAACTGTTTGAAGAGGATTCTTGAGACTCTCATGCCCTCTCCAACTCCTCACTGGTCATAAGACTCTCCATCTCACTTATTTCAAAGTACTAAACCATTTGCCTACCTCGCCCCACAAAAAACTCTGCAAGACTGAGTCCATTCCCTAGACCCAAATCTGCCTTTCACACTTGAGCTAGCAAAACCAACATTAAATTCAATCAAACTCCTTTGTGCATATACCTAGCCTAAAATTAGTCTTTACATCAGTCATCTCAAGCCTCATTTGCTATATTTTCCTGATATTAACAAGGATAGAGCCCTCTCCCAACCTGGTAGAGCTAGCTACCAGGTTAAGTGTGGTTTGATGTTACCCTAGATCCTGCCTTTCTCAGCCTGAGGTAGATTTAGGCCATAACACGGTCCATGGTATTTTGTAGATTCGGTTAAGGGAACTATGATTATGTTCCAATCTATGGTTAATGGATTGGGGTTTATGGATGCTTCGACATGTACATATATGTATTGTAACGTTGAAAGGAACATAATTAAAAATCAATATGGTAGTCCCGGTTTTGGGATCTAGGGGAAATTATATGTGTGTATTTGTTTCATGTGTTATGCTTTTGCCATTGTTTATTTACTGTTTTTAGAATTCGTATGCAGGTAATTACTGTACGGGGTTAAAACCTATAGTGCCTTTTTACTAGATCCTCTCAACCCCACTTTCATGACGGATTATCATTGCCATCTTTTAGGGAGAGCGCCTCCTAACCAACGGCTAAGTTTATCTTCCCATTTGTGTTATTATTGGTAGGTTTAGTATGTTATTGTATATATATTTCATTGTGTTGGAGACTTATATTTTTAAAATAAAAAATAGGAGATTGTTTAGGGAATGCAGTGGAGCATTTTTCCCAAGATTTCCTTCATATGGTTTAATAATTAATTAACCAATACCCAATTCACACCCAAAACTAGGAACATGATATGAATATCACTAACCTTCATCGTTGACTTGCTAAGAAACCAACACAACCAAAAAAATACTTAGCTACTATATTTTTGTAATGTCCTCAACCTCCAGCCAAGTGATATTACACAATCCATAATACAAATTTCATTAATTCACCAACATTTCTGTAGAATCTCGTAGTTTATGATTTATAATTTTCTATAATTGAACCTTGGATCACCACAATTATCCACTAGAAATTTTGTATGAATCTCACCCTAAGTTAGAAACCGTAATATATAATTACTATATATTAAACCCCAACTTAATACTAGACTCCACTAGTAATTCAATTAATTCCCACTATAATTATCACTTAGGTTTTCAACTTGAAACCCAAAATTTGTATTTATTAGAAGAATGCATAATTAGTAAACAATTCACACACCATTGAACCCACTCTTATTACACAAACTAGGGTTTAAATTCATTATAATAAAATTATGCATAATAAAATAATTCCCACACAATCTTGTGCATGGTAATTATGAATACCTATGAAAGTATTAATAAACATATGGCATTACTAAACTTATAATTTTATCAGCATAAGCACATAAGCGTATATAAATACATATGAAACCAATAAAAGCACACTAGTGCTCAAAATCCCAAACTAGGGTGTACAATGAAAAAGCACGTAAATATCAAACTTGGCATGTAAACAAATTACCAATTAATTACAAAATTTTAAACACAGAACCCCCAAAATTAGGGTTTCTTCATAGCATTCATAATTTAGAAAAGTAAAGCACATGGATACTTTTATGCGTAAATTACTGATTGGATATAGGATCTCCACATTCCACCCTCCCATAGACTTCATGGTTCATAAATTTCAACCACGGGTCACCCCTGAGCCAAAGATGAAACTCCACAGGAAACAATAATAAAAAATAACCATATATCCATGACCAATGTGCCATCCCAACAACCATGTTTTCCATGGCTCCAGACACCCTCTAGGCTAATTTCTAAGGTTCTAATCCACAACCATGCCACTATAGGGCTCCAGAGACCCTCCAAGCCATCAAACCGGCAAAACTCTCAGCAGGTCCAGAACCCAATCTCAAGGCTTACCAACTAGTTTCTTTGGACTAATATCCAAAACCATGATTCTCCTTAGAGTGATGATCATTATCCAAATGATATTGAATGATAATGTTCATGGAAAGTGTACACATAGACACACACACAAATCTATATATATATATATATATATATATATATATATATATATATATATATATATATATCTTCTCAATGAATGTCTCTTTTTTCCATGTGGTGATCTTGAAGCCACATGGCACCCAGATGCCTTTGTTAATGGAATTTGTCATCAACACTTTGTTTCCAATCACCATGGAGTTGCACCACCCCTCATACTCTTACCGTGGAGTGGCTTTATAGCTAGTCTTTTTATTATTATTAAAATATTTACAAATTATATCATATTTACAATTTGGGACCTCTGGCCACTTAACCAACACTCACACATATGCTCGATCATGTTGTCCCCAATATGTATGGGTATTCAGGCCACATATTATAAACATATAGGTACACAAGCCCGCAATGTACATCCAACTCACCATCCTGATAACAAGTACATATATCTACATTATAAATGGGTTGGGGTATTACATTCCTCCCCCCTTATTTTATGCAATGTCCTCAATACCTCTTGTTCCCACAAGCTAGATCTATTATGGAAATTCCATGTCTTCATGTATTGCTTCATCCTAGGGCATCTTATACTTCCTAGTTCCATTTGCACATTGGCAGGATCTGAAGATCCTTTCCCCATGTTGATGAGCATACCATCTCCACATTCTCAACCTCGTTACACATATAAGACATCAAACCCATAGCAATAATGGCATCCGCAGTGAGTTCTCACATACATAAACAAATATACATACATATATATGGAAATATTTTTCTCTTTTCATCAAGGGTAGCAACAATCAAAGATATACAATCATAACTAAATAAGAATTATGAACAATGAAATTTCATATAATGTGAAAAGCCAAAGTCAAAGATAGCTTTCAGATTCTCTAATCAAAAGCATGGGCCCTACAGATAACTTTATGCAAACAACTATCTATTCCTTGATGCTAGTTGTTTCATTTCCAAATTCCCTCACTCTTGTTGGTTCATGTCCTATAGGATTTCCATTTCACCACTCTTATCTTATAGCTCACTTTTTAAAACTTCTATCCTGTTTTCTAGATTATTTCCATCTCTCACTTCTCTTAGTGTCCCAATATATGTTTTAAAAGATTATATATCCAATTTTCCTTTCTCTATGTATCTTCCAGTATTTTATTTTTGATGGTGCACTTGAATAGACAAATCCATGTTTTCTTCCTTGTGAAATTTAGTAAGATTGAACATTTTCTAGTCATTGTGTTTTTGTATTCCATTAACCCCTAGAAATCTCTCTTCCTTTCTATAAATCTTCATCTGTTCATCTTCTATATTTTGAAAATAATTTTGAGCTTCTCATCTCTCTACTTCTTATTCTTTATGCTCAAATTCCAACATTTGTCTCTCCAAATCCCTACTAAACTGGCTATTTTCTTCAGTGTGGTGATTAACCAAAGATCAAACTTTTGGTTGAAATTTATTCAAGTCTATTACCAAAGTTGTACCAAATCTGTCATCAGTCTTTACAACTTGTCACATACTTGCTAGTTTGATCATTTGCATACATATTTTTTCATAAAGAGTAGCTTGTTTCTCTTGTCATCATGCATATAATGATTTATCACATCCTACATACAAATCCAGTTAGAAGATCTATTGTAGATATGCTACAACCTGTATACAATCTCGTCAAATGACTTGTTATAAACATATTATAACCTGTTATGTCATTGTCATCCACCTGCACAAGATTTGTGAAAACCTAACATTAACATGTCATCAAACTATGACAAACTTGTGGTAAATGGTATGTAATCATCTGTGATAAACAAGTCATAAACATGTCATAGAACCTATTATATACCATTTTACTCCTTCTGACCAATTCCTCGGTTATAACCTGTAATTATTGTGTTGACTACTAGTGACAAAATATGTGATTACCTATACTTAATATGTAGGGAATTCTGATATCAACCTGTGATCATCCTACCTATAATGCTCTATCACAACTTGTAAATATACGTGTTATCTAACTGTGACAAACTTCTCATAAACTTGTAAGAAATATTGCAGCCACCCAATCCGCTTGTAACACTTTGTTACAATTTGTAATATACCCATCGCCTACATGTGACAACCTATTATTAAAACTATAATATAATCGATATAACCTATCACCACCCATTGCAACCTGGTCACCCACAGATGACAAACCCAACTACAGTAACCTTCCATATAACTATTACGAATATTTTGTAGTCTTGTGATTATAACTCTATCAATTATATGAGATTATATGACATCTTATGGTCCTATGACATCCAGATGGTATCTACGATCACATCCAGTTATAATATGTTATATGCCTATCATTTTCATAGTTGTTAATTGATTAACATCTTATCATTTATTACTCGTTGTACCATCAATATTTTTGCAATCAAAAGTGTATATAATCTTGCATAAAATTATAGTATTCAACCCCTTGTAGCCTCAGTATTTTCTAACCTTGCAAGTACTGTTATTTTGTATCCTAATCATGTACCAATTTAGCAGCCAACATGTTATTTTTTTCATCATGTAACCTGTGTCAGTGCACCACTTTATTTATTTTCTTTATCCTTATCTTTCACTTTAGATCACCCAACAACATCCTCAATACTATAGTTATTAAATCAAATCCTGCATTTATGATATTTGATTACAAATAAAGTATGCCAATAAAGCCAATAGTCCACTCACAACATTTTATTCTTAAGAGTTACAATTCTTAACTCATGTAATCATAGCACAAAAAAAGGAATATGATATGTACAAGGAATCAACACTTATTATATTAGTCTTCATATCATATATTGTGTAAAAAATACAACATATTGTTGTCAAGTAGCAGGAAATCACCAAGGGAAATGAATGCTTCACACATGAATATGATAAAATGTTTTAGAGTTTATCAGAGAGAGAAGGTTTAGAAGAAATTTCCTTCTCCTTTTTCTTATAGGTCACAGAATTCAGTGAACATCGTTGTCCCATTCTATAGTTTTCTCATGATGAATATTCCTTTACCAACCACTTGTATCTTATATTGTCATTTTCATCATTGTTGTGCATGCATTAGTTATCAAGGTATCTTGGATACCTATCCATGTATAACTTTACTATACAACTCTTGTCACTGTGACCTAGGCATATATAACTCTTTTATTTATTATCACAATCTTAATAAAGAAATTTCATCATGGCACTTTACTTTATTTTAGTCATTTCCAATCTACACTATCCATTGTTCCCAAGTCAAACCCATGCTTCACTGATCATGGTTTTGTCAAAACTCATCCTATTCTTCTCATAATCTTGTAAACTTAAGGAAGTATTTTCTTCAATGTTTCTACCCATATTCACATTCCTACCTTTCCATCAATATCTTTCCATTGACTACTTACTTACTAAATTTTGATATCTGGGCTAATAATTATTGTATATTTTTACTTGTATATTCAGAAACTTAAGTGATATGCTAAAAATTAAGACATGAATCTATTCTACTCATCAACGCAAACAAAATTGAACGATGAAACACTAAGAAGAAAAGGAATAATTTCAATCACACATAACACAATATTTTTCTATAGAAAGCAATTGCTCAAAACCTAGATTATCTATATTGCATTATCCAGAACATCTGAGAAGAAAATACAATGCTTTTTCAACCCAAACAATTCCTGCATAAGTACAATCTATCTCCCTGCTTCACAAATCAGTGCAAGCCAACACTTAGCTAATTATGTTGCATGTGTTGGGCTAATTTATAGAGTAAATTAACACAAGTATTTCATTATCAATCCAGGTTTGTAGAACTTAGAAGCATTCCAAAATGTATGGATATCAACTATAATCAGCTTTAGAAGATAATTTATGGAAACTGAAGGAAATGCAATTATAAACTAATTAGAAGTTCATATTACAAATATAAAATTCAACTAAGTAATTTCTAATTCATTATGTAATAAGTAGGAGAAGTGGCTCCTAACTTAGGAGAACTAGATTCGTCCTTCTTCTAGAATACTACTTTATGAACAGAAATCAAAAACCAGTAATGGACAATAGCTTAAGATGCATAAAAAATAATGGAAGAGGGTCCTAACTAAGGAGGTACTTGTTGTTCTTCATTGCAAATTCATTCATAATTAATTCCATTGTTAGAAATTACAATTTTAGAAAATTACTTGAAAGCAAGAAAGATGAATTTTAGTTTCTATTCATTAATCCGATGCAAGGGGGGTTCAAATTGAACACTGGGTTGTCCCTTCATATACAGATGATAAATAAACCAAGATTCATCAGTAAACATAATAATCATCATACATCAAATCAAATAAACAAATCTGAAGCAAAACTAGTTTTGTTGAAAATAGCAACAAGAAATGATAAAAATAGAAATGCTAAAAATAACATTGCTATAAATAGAATTTCACGGTATACTCCAACTCTATTGAAAATAGAAAAGAAATAGAAATGTTAAAAATAGTATTGCCATAAATAACATTTCGGGATATATTCCAATTTTGATTTGTCCTTGAATCAAAATTGAGAACTAAAATTCGAATTTAGTCTCACTAGCTGTTTGAAAAATAATTAATTAATTCATCTTGAGTTAATTAGTTGGTGAAAATAAAACATGAAGTCTTTATGAAGACATGCAACAGTTATTCCCTTGATTGAGGAAGTTATCCCTTAATTAAGGAGATAACGATGAGTTGTATATTTAGTTGTAATTAGTTAGCTCAGTTAATTGATTTAAGTCCAGTTAAATTAGTTCCAAACAGTTTGTGAAACTAATTGTGAGTTCAGCCAGTTAATGCATGCATGCATGCAACTAGTGTTCTCTAGATAACTAAATATTCTCTCATAAATAACTCATGCATGTATGTTCAGACAGAGATCGAGTTGAGATTAAAGGCAGGGACAATGTACTATCAGTTGCTAGGATTTTCCTATAAGAAAATCTCTTGCATGCAGAAGGATTTCATTCCTTTAGGATTGAGCAGGTACTACAGAGGTTAGAGCAGTGTGTGAGGTGAGAATCACACAGGTTGTAGCTGGAGGACCCAGGAGAAACTGTGCAAGGAAATAGGAGGCTTGGAGGACTGAAGGAAGGCATATGTGTTGTCTATTCTGTATATGAGCAACAGTGAGGGATTGTACTGAGAGCTAGATAGCTTGAGAGCTAAAGCTTTGTGTAATCCTGAGATATTTCCACTTGTATGATAATATAGATAGCGGGGTTTTTAGCTGAGGCTTTCGCCAGAGTATTCTTCTGTGTTTCATGTGTGATTGAATCTTCTTCTCCATTATATGTGTTCTGGTTTATCTTGCTCAAAATCGATTAAGGTTCCACAAGTTTGATTGTAGAAGTAGATTAAGTATTTTTCTTTAGTACATTGCATAATCAGTTTAATCTACAGTGAGAATTTCTACAAGTTTATGAAAATAAAACTAGATTAACCTTGAAGTGTACTTAGCTTGGAGTGGGGGCCCTCCACCCTTGCCTTGCACACTTGAAGAGATTGTCAGCTACTGCAAACTCAGTCAATCATCCACACCATTAAACAAAAAAGTGAATATACAACAGGTTCCTCAATTTAACTCCAAGTATTCAGAAGTATCAATATGAAATTATACAAATTCTACATACCATAAGCCTTCAATATTTTGGTTTAAATACAAAAATATGAAACAAATTGTTCTAAAATGCATCTAACATCTATATCTATCCATATCCCATCTATCCAAGTTGAGCTCATCCATCCTATCACTAAAAATATGGAAAATCCTATGAAATCATAAAACTGCCCTATTCCCAAGGGACTTCCTGAATGGCTGGTCTTGTTTGACCAACTTTGATTGGGCTTGTTTAAGATTGTTTTGACCGAAGCAATTGGAGTTAGTTTAATCCTAGTTCCCAAGATTTCTAGAAATGTGCTCAGCTCGTGTCCAATTATTCTGCAAATATGACATCCATGAAGTGATTATGGGAATTTCTGATTCTGTCCAAAAAATGCACTTAAAATTCAATTTTCATAAAAACATCTAAAAATTTAAAAAATAAAATTTATATACCCAAATATGCATAATACATTGAAATGGGGTGTATATGATGGCAAATGGATGGATAATATAGAAATTAAGTGTGTTTTCTTAAGCAAAATTGGACCAAAAACGAGGGCTAACAACATGTCAAGCCCCTACTTCCTTCTGTAATAACTGAGAGAATAGCCCATATTTAATTAGGAAATTCTCACTCCATAACTATGTAATCCATCCATAGGCCCTCAACTAATTGCATGCACCACATGTACCATTCAGAAAATTATACAATTGATAGTAAATTATCCCCAAACTCTAATCTCAACTAGGTCTTCCCAAGAACTCACATGCATGAGTTATCTATGAGTGAATCTTCAGTTAACTCATGGAGCAATGAAGCTTCACTGGTGCTTGTCCCCACTACTAGACCTCCTAGTAGTTCCTCCAACTGTTTGAACTAGTTTAACTGACTTCAATCTGGTTAGACTGAGTTAATTAATTACAACTCAAAAGAACCCAATTTGGACCCCTAAAATTTAGGAATCACTCTACATGACTCTAGATAGAGTTCCAAATCGAATTCACTGAGCTAATTATGTCAAATTAACATAGTTAACCACTACAAGTTGTTATGAGAATAGAAGTACAATTTAATACCTAATTTAATTAGGATTTCTTGTTGCTATAATTAACACTCCCTCGCAACAAGAAAGGGATTATCTGCTACCCCAATGTTGCCAGTGTGAAACTTGAATTCACATCTTGATAAGGCCTTTGTCAAAATATATGCATCTTGTTCCTCTGTGGGAATGTACTCCAACAATATAATTCTCCTCTGCACACAATCTTGAAGATGATGATACCAGATATCAATATTCTTGGACCGATCATGCAAATATGGATTCTCAGAGAGTTTGATACAACTCTGATTATCATAGTAAATCATTGTTGGATCCATATTCAGACCAAACAAACCAACTATAATCTTCCTCATTCAGCTAGCCTCACAAGATGCTTGACTAACAACCATGTACTCTGCTTCTGCTGAACTGAGTGCAACTGATCTTTGTTTCCTACTATACCAAGAAAAAACTGTTGACCTAATACTGGAGATCCCACCTGATGTTCTCTTCCTGTCAAATGGACTCCCTATCCAATCTGCATCGGTGAAGCCTTGAAGCTTCACTCCCTTTGTTTGTTTTTACTAAAGACCATATTCAGTAGCTCCTTTGAGGTATCTCAACACATGTTTGGTTGCCTTCCAATATAGCTTGGTCGACTTAACCATTGTTTAAGTTGGTTAACTGCATAACAAATGTTTAGTCATGTGCTCACCAAATATACGAGTGAACCCACAAGCTACCTATAAATAGTAGCCTCTAATAATTCACTAGAAGTAGCATCTTGTTTCCTCCAGTTACCAGTTAGAGGAGTCTCCATGGGTTTACTACTCTCCATGTGGAACCCTTGAGTATCACATTGGCATACCTTCCCTAAGAGACAAATAGTTCCTCATCACATTGCCATACTTCCATCCCCAGAAAGTAGTGCATGAGCCCCAAGTCCTTCATTTAGAACTCTCTTGCAAGATCATCTTTGCAAGACTTGATCAACTTATCATCACCTGTCAGAATCAAATCATCAACATATAAAAAAACAATCAACAATTTACCTTCAACAACAATATGGTAAATCTTCAAATCTACTTCATTTTTAGTGAAGCCCAACCAGGTGAAATAGCCATTGATCCTGGTGTACCATGAATGAGGTGCTTGTTTCAGTCCATACAACGCTCGCTTGAGTTGACACACATGTGACTCTATGTTGAAGGTCTCAAATCCTTTAGGATGCTCAATATACACCTCTTCCTCAGTCATGCCATTGATGAATTTTATATTTACATCCATCTGATGTATCTTCCATCCCATCAGCGTTGATAGTGTTAGAATGGACCTAATTGATGAGTACCTTGCAACAGGAGTAAAAATATCATTGTAATAAATCCCTTCCACCCGAGAAAACCCTCTGGCCACAAACCTGGCCTTGTGTTTCTACACACTACCATATGTTGCTTGATTTACCTTGTAAATCCATCTGGAACTCACCACTGACTTGTCTGCTGGTCTTGGGACCACATCCCAAACAATGTTCTTGATAATGGATTCATACTCCTCAACCATGGCATCAAACCAAGTTGCACTGCTTCATCAGAATATGATGGCTCAATATCTACACATCCGCTCATCAAAGCCATGTAGCCAATGTACCTCTATGTTGACCTCCTCTGCCTGCACTGTGATGTGGGTGCTCCCACATTCTCTCTAGGATCATGTGATAACCTATCAACCTCACTTGTGTGCTTTCTCCCATCTATGGAAGACTCTGCATGAGAGGGTGTCTCCACTCCCTGCTCCTCTACATGTGGTTGCTCCACATCATCTCGAGGTTCCTCCTTAGGAGCTAAAATATCCTCAACCGCATGTAGCTGAAGCTCCCTCTCAAGGGAACATCTTGTGGCCTTATCTTCATCGAATTTTACATCTCTACAAACGACTCTCATCCTGTTGGTTGGAAGGTACACCTGATAGTTGTGAGGTGTATCAGTGTACCCCACAAATATGCCCAAATATTTTGTTGGCTCTAGCTTTTTCCATGCATCTTTGGTAACATGGCAGTATACTGATGAATCAAAGATCTTGAAGCATGCCACATCTAGTTTCTTCCTTGAAAAATCCTCTTCCAACGTAGTGAGTCCTGAGAATTTGATGAGGGCTTATGTTCTGCAAATAAACAGTTGTGTTTCATGATTCAACCCATAAGTGTAATGGTAGGCCCTCATCATGTAAAATCACCCATGCCACTCCCATAATAATATTTTTCTTCATTTCAACCACCCCATTATGTTGTGGGTTATGAGATGTTTTCAACTCTCATCAAATCCCTACTAGTGCACATAAGTTTTTGAACTCATTTGACACATACTCTCCATCGTTATCACTCCTGAGAGCTTTAACTTTCGTGTCAGTATCTTTCTCGACAAGTTCTTCAAATTCACAAAACTTAGAAAAAGTATAATCTTTCTTCTACATGAAGAAGATCCAACTCTTACAAGAAAAATCATCATGAAAGATCACATAATACTTGTTCTTGGTTATGGATGTTGTCGAGAATGGTCCACACACATCTGAGTGAACTCGATTGAGGATCACCTATGCTCGACTGTTTTTGTCATGAAAGGAAGCTTTGGTGTGCTTCCCGAATGTGCATCCTTTGCATGTGTCTACTTGCTCTAGTGTACATTTGGGAAGACCGTTAGAATTTTTTTTTATGATATTCAAAGTGCCATGGTGCAAGTGACCCAACTTCCTGTGCCATAACTCACCAATATCTTAGTTTTGCACCTTCTCTGCTTTAGTGCTCAAGGCAACACAATCTTCTACCTCCAACTTGTAGAGGTTCTACACTTGAAACCCTATCCTCTTCACTTGTCCTATGGCTATGTGACAAAGGAATGCCTTTCCCTTACTAAATATCACATCATAGCCTCTATCCTCCAACATGGAAACATAAACCAAGTTCTTCTTCAAACCAAGAACATACATAACATCTCGCAAAGTGAGGGGAAAACCAAACTCCATCTAAAAGGTAACTGTACCAATTGCTGGGCCTCCAAAATGTCTTCAAAATGACATCCACTTTCACCTTTATCACCACCATTTCACTCACATGTCACAACTCCATAACCATATAACCTTTCATTAGACACCATTTTCATAAATACATGGGTTATAATCCTTATTTACCAAAGTTATTTATTTTATGTGTCTAAAGTGAATTTATGATTAAAACTAGGAAATTAACATGGTTTCATGTATCTATATATGTGGCTTGAGTTTCATGAAATGTGTAGGTCATTTGGAAGCTTCCAAGGCACCCTTATGTGGTCTCCAATGCTCAAATTCGAATTCCTTTCAAAGGAGATTTGGATAAAGGTCAAAGAAGGATATGTGTCCTATTTGGATTGTAACTTTGTGAGGTGTCTCATCATTTCTTATTTGGATTAGAACTTTATGAGACACTTAGGGGATATGTGTCTCATTATGAGCTATTTGGTTGTAACTATATGAGATTTTAGTGGATCTTCATTAAATAAGGTAGCTTCTTATGTTTTTGTATAAATAGGAGAGTCTTCTCTTTTTAAAGGCATGTGTAAAATGGGAGAAATGATCATGTTTTTAATAGAGAATTTGGAGCTTATACTTGGAGATTTGAAGATTTAGTTTTTCTTGCATATGGAGCTTCTTCTCTTGTCGTCCTCATACACTGTTGGAATGGCTATCTAATGATTATGATATTTAATTGTTTTTATAGATTAAAGTTCATTTTCTTTCTTAATATTAGTTTTAGAATGACTATGTAATCTTTGCTTTTCTAAAAACATTTCAATAGTGAAGATTTATGTATTTTTTAATTGGATTAAGTTTGAGGCAAGGGCTCATAGTTATTTAGTTTGCTTTCATGTTTTTTTATTTACTTTCTTAGATCAAACCATCAATTCATTGTATAATTGAATAAAGGATCATGCCAATAAGGTGACCTCAAATTGGGTGATCGAATGTTCAGCCTATGCAATCATTGAGCTTTACTTTTTCATGCTTTTATATTTTCTTTTAAGATCCTCATTTAATTGCATTAACTGATATTCCTAAAGATCATTCTAAGAAATTGATTTAATCATATTTCAAAATTGAATGGTTGAATATTTGATACATGCAATTACTGAGTTATTTTATGCACACTTTGCTTGCTTTTCTAAGACATTAGAAGTTAAAGTATAAATAGTTTCTTACATAGCATCTCAAAAAGGTAACACTTCATAATTGAATGATGGAGTAACTAAGCATACATTAGTTGTTTTTCATCTCACAAGTTAGTTGAATTTCATTTTCATTATTTGATTTCATAGATTAGATGAATTGGTTTTCATTATTTTGTAGTTAGATTGATCTAAACTGAAAGACAATTTCTAGCACATACAGTGTACGCATTCTTTACAAGTTTACGAAACCCCCGTGTTGACAAATTAAATGATAGGCAATCACTTTGCCCCAACATTTTGGTGCCGTTGTCGGGGAAGTGTGCATAGGAACCAACTTTTAGTTTAGAGTGTATTTTATTTGTTTTTGTTTTTACTAACCATTTATGGATAAAGGATCTAGAATGCAGCCCAAAGACTACATTGAGGAATGGTATCAAGAAGCGGTTATGCCACAATATTCATCAATTCTTCAAGAGATCCTTGCGACAACTCTAAAAGTTAAAACAGTTTCTCATGTCCTCATGCACAATCAGGTACATTTTGAAAATTTGTATATGAACATTTTAGAAAGTTTAATCTATAAATGGATCCATTGGAAACATTCATATACTTAAAATTTAAAAAGAAAAATATTTCAAGTAGGATAAACTAGGAAACTAAAATCAAGCTTGATTGCATTTTTTAGAGTTCTTGATTGCATTTTTTTTTTAAGTTTTTAGACTTTAAAATCTTCTAGAACTTTATTTATTTTCTTGCATTTCTTCATTAACCTCACAAAAATATATTCAATAAAAAGAATCATGTTTTAATAATTAAAAAAATCATTTTGGATTTCCAATAAAAAAATAACATAAAAAATAAATTCTTTATGTTTTTGAATAAGGAAAATGTAAATTTTTTTCTTTTTTTTCCTAAAAAAATTGACAATCTAGGTTCTCATGCAACCTGCAAGGAAAAAATATTTTGGCATTAGCTTGGAATCCAAATCCAAAATTCCTCATTTAAAAAAAAAATGAATAAAAAAAATAAAATTAAATCTGACTTTAAAAACGCTGCATATCTGGCATATCAAAGGTTCAAATGATTCCATTCTGATTCGATATGTAGAAATTCCCACCTGTAGATTACATGATAATGCAATATACTAGAGAAAAGTACTTGATCTACTTCTACAAACAATTATGCGGAAGCTTAATCAAATTGAGCAAGATCAATAGAACACATATAACTGATAAGGAGAAATCAATCACACATAACACAGAAGATACAACCCAGGGAAAGCCTCAGCCCAAAACCCCAACTCTGTATTATCATACAAGTGGAAAATAGTCACAGAATTACACAAATCCTTAGCTTGGAAGCCAACCAGCTCTTAGTATAATCCCTCTGCTGCTCATAGACAATTAAAGGATTCTCACAAACCTTCTCCTTTGCTCTCCAAGCCTCCTATTTCCTTGCACAGTTTTTCTTGGGGTCCAGTGCTTCCACAAGTGTGAATTCCCACCTCACACTGCTCACTTAGGTCAGAAATAACTGCATAAACCTGAAGGAGATAATTCCTTTTGCATAGATGAGTTTCATTTATAGGAAAATTCTTCCAACTGATAGTGCATTATCCATTCCTTTGATCTCAATTGGGTCTCTGACTGAACTGACATGCATGAGCTATTCATGAGAGAATATTCAGTTATCTGAAGTGCAGTAGTTATATGCAAGCATGCATTAACTAACTGAACTCACAATTAATTCAACAAAATGTTTGAATTAATCTAACTGGACTTAACTCAGTTAACTGAGCCAACTAATTACAACTCAATATTACAACTCATCCTTATCTCTTTAACTGATGGATAAATTCCTCAATCAATGGAAAAACTGTTGCATGTCCTCACATAGACTTCATGTTTGATTTTTCACAACTAATTAACTCATGGTGAATTAATTAATTATTTTACAAATAGCTACTAAGATCAAATTCGAATTTTACTTCTCAATTTTTGTCCAGGGACTGACTAAAATTGGAATCCATCCCGAAATGCTATTTTTAGCACTTACATTTTTCATTCCTTGTTGTTAAGTCCAACACCGGTACCCGAACTGCTACTTATAGTAGTGCTATTTTTAGCACTTCTATTTTTAGCATTTCTTGTTGCTATTTTCAACACTCCCTCTCAAGAAGAAAGGCATTTAACTTGAACCTGATCCTGAACCTTTGGAATGTTCTGCATGCAACACTTCTTCCAAGTGTGGATGTTCCAACAACTCTGGAAACAAAAAACTCCCAACTGACCTCTTTGTTGGGCTAGAAACATACTCTGATGCTGAAGCTCCCTCTATCACTGACAAGTGCTCCATGTCTAACCTCTGAGCTATTGCAGCACTCCATGCATCTCACACCGTTGCACATCTCTATGTGCTATCCTGCACTAGTGCAACACTCCTGTACTTCTCGCATTGCTGCAGCTTGCTATCTCTACACAGTCTTGGGACTCCTGCACTGTAGCTCTCTCTTCCACTCCATCTGTCTCTACCCAATAAGCTAGTCCTACTACTCCTTGTCAAGGCTCCTGTAGCAAAGTCGAAGCAAAGAGGTTGGGTACCTCAAGGATCCTGCCCCTATTCCAACCTTCTTAGGACTATCACTCCACATCGCCCCACCTCCTACCTGGAGGTATGGATGCATGTGATCCCTCTACCCACTTGGATCAACATTTCCCCCTATTGGAGGTCTCTGCAAGAGTGGATGCCTCCACTCGGTCTCCACTTGGCTTCTCCAGTTGTGGCTACTCCACAACCACCTGAAGTTGTTTCACCAATTGTGGCTCCTACACAATTGTCTAAGACTTCTTCTGGTGATCCATGTTGACTGGTAATTTACTCTCCCTCTCAATCACCAAGTATCTAACCTTTGCCTTGCTCCTCAAGGCTTTAAATGCTTCTTGTACTTCAAGTGCATACAGGTTCTTGGCTAGCACAACAATCAGTTTCATCTTTCCTGCTGTCACGATTTTTTTTGGAAAAAGAGTTGATTTTAAATCAACAATATCTCCCTCATCCAAACTCTGGTTCTGTCGATTTTTTTTTTTGAATTAGGGTCTTTTTCTGCAAGGGATCTAGATCTCCTATTTGTTTCTGAAAATTTTGCACAAAAATTTTCAGATCTACTCTAAAAACTTGCTGCCCAAAACTCAAAATTTTGAAATCTCCTTTAGTATATTGTTCACTGCTTTGATCACCATTTCTCCGATACCATGTAGAAATGTTTCTACAAAACCTCGCTCTGATAACATGTAGAAATTCCCACCTGTAGATCACTCGATAATGCAATATACTAAAATAGAATACTTGATCTACTTCTATAAACAATTATGCGGAAGCTTAATCGAATTAAGCAAGATTAATATAACACATATAACTAATAAGGATAAATCAATCACACATAACACGGAAGAAATAACCTAGGGAAAGCCTCAGCCTCAAACCCAAACTATGTATTATCATACAAGTGGAAAATAGTCACAAAATTACACAAAGCCTTAGCTTGGAAGCCAACCAGCTCTCAGTATAATCCCTCTGCTGCTCATAGACAATCAAAGGCTTCTCACAAACCTTCTCCTTTGCCCTCCAAGCCTCCTATTTCCTTGCACAGTTTTTCCTAGGGTCCAGTGCTTCCACAAGTGTGAATTCCCACCTCACACTACTCACTTGGCTCAGAAATAACTGCACAAACCTGAAGGAGATAATTCCTTCTACATGGGTGAGTTTCCTTTATAGGAAAATTCCTCCAACTAATAGTACACTGTCCCTTCCCTTGATCTAAACTGGGTCTTTGACTGAACTGACATGCATGAGTTATTAATGAGAGAATATTCAGTTATCTGAAGTGTAGTGGCTATATGAAAGCATGGATTAACTATCTGAACTCACAATTAATTCAACAAACTGTTTGAATTAATCTAACTGGACTTGACTCAGTTAACTGAGCCAACTAATTACAACTCAATATTACAACTCATCATTATCTCTTTAACTAATGGATAAATTCCTCAATTAATGGAGAAACTATTGCATGTCCTCACATAGACTTCATGTTTGATTTTTCACAACTAATTAACTCATGGTGAATTAATTAATTATTTTACAAAGAACTGCTAAGATCAAATTCGAATTTTAATTCTCAATTTTAGTCTAGGGACTGACTAAAATTGGAATGCATCCCGAAATGCTATTTTTAGCAATGCTATTTTTAGCACTTCCATTTTTCATTCCTTGTTGCTAAGCCCAAGACTGGTACCCGAATTGCTATTTATAGTAGTGCTATTTTTAGCACTTCTATTTTAGAATTTATTGTTGCTATTTTCAACACAATATGGATCCGTTATCTTCTGCAAATATTCTTCTAGAGTCATTTTCAAGTAATGGCATGACCGGATAACTTGCATCAATATGGAGGCAGATTTTGAGTCCCCCAGAATTTCCCATAGGACGATTGATATAGTTAGATCTTCCCTTTTCTTTCACTGCAAGACATCTAGATAGCCACAAGCTCAACCTTCAAAACCTGCAAATCAAAACCACCAAAAGTTGATTCTGGTTGCCAGAACATTTCCAGAAAATGTAATTGTTTTGACATATGATTTTAAAACACGTTTTTTGAATAAACCAAGGTGAGTTAGCAAAATATAAGACATGGGTTATTTTTGGAACAGGGTTATTTAGGTAACCCAGAAACCATTTTCTGGATTTTGCAACCAACTGAGAGAATATTGCAGTTCCTCAAAGCCCTATTTTGCTTTCTGCGTGAAAAAAAAAAACAATTTTTATATATACACAATGAATGGTTTCAGCGAGGAGAAAAAATGCTAGGAAAAGCCTTCTTATCCATTCACCACCAACAGAATTAATAAAAATGTTCTGATAAGCTGACTACTCAACCTCACATCAAAACCTGCAAATCCAACCACAGAAAATGATTTTAGTCGCTGGAGCATCATAGAAAACATAACTTTTTTGACACATGATTTTAAAATACGTTTTCTGAGCAAACCGAGGAAAATTTTGAAAAAATGAGAGATAGATTTTTTTCAGAATAAGTCATTTAAATAAAGAAGAAACCGTTTTCTCAATTTCACAACCGTTTGAGACAAATATGAGATTCTTTGGGACCCTATTTTGTTGACAACATGAGGAAAGACGATTTCTAATTAATACACTGTGAACTAATTGAGCATGGCACGTTGAAGAGGGAGGAATTCAAATTAAAAACAAAATCTGTTGTAGCATTCAATCCACATGGCACGTAGAATCCAATTTAACTCATACCCACTGCGCAGTTAGTAGATCCCACCAAAGCCACGGATGTTCAAAATGTGCACACATTTATCACTAATTTCCTCCTCTCCCTTTAGTGTAAAAGCCACCACTGGAGCTGATACCAATTTCATAGACCATCAAAGGAGGTAGATCCGCCACTCTCGCCTACTCAATCACATGGAAATTACATCAACGCTGGCCATTTCTTCCTCCATCAACGTTGCTGCAAGCAAACCTCAAAGAAAAACCTCACATGCTGTTTGATTTTTATAATTCGATTTTTTTCATGGTGGTGTCATTATTACAAATGGTTTTATAAATATTTTTTTTCTTTTTCATGTTTTTTTATAGCATCATCTTTTATATCTAGTTTTAATTGTGAATATTTTAAATATTTTTGCCATGAGGAAAATAGTTTTGGCACAAAAGAAAAACTGATAGGGTGCTTCATCTATAGGATTGTGGATACCCATAATGCCTTAACAAGAATCCTGTAGATGGCAGGATCGAATCTTGTGGACATGCATTTTTTTTCCATAAAGTATTTTTTTATGATCATGAGCCTTACAGATGCAAAAGCCAACGACATCACAAAATGAAAAATCTTATGCCATGGCATAGCCAAAGAAGATCGACAAGATTTCAGCTATAGAAACTATACACATTCTGCAGCTGGAAAACGATTCTGCAGCTATGCATTTAACTCAATGATTTATCTGTCAAATAATGCATTCTAAACCAGAAAGATATCGACGAGATATACAAAATGAAGAAGCTATTATTAGATTTTGAAATAGTAAAGAATGAAGAAATTTCTAAAAAGAAACAACATGTAACTTAAGGCACTACTTTCAACACAGGTATAAACTCTTTTGGTTTTCTTTCATGAACTTGTTTAATAGTACCGATATATATATATATATATATATATATATATATATATATATATATATATATATATATATGCCATTAACATAGAAATTGATCACCTCTCTATTTTGATAACCTTACAATCCATTGGAGAATAAGTACTAGTTTTTGCAAGTTCTAGGAGGAAGAACATATGACTATAAGCAAATAGTGTCTCTCAAAGACCACATTTATTTCAAAATAAAATGATCAGAGCAGAAACAGAGATGAAACATCAATGCATGAGAACATGCTAATGCATATCAGATCCAACAATTGCAAGCGTTTCAGATGCTAGTGTTTCCATTGCATCCATACTCCTTCAATCAATAAAAACTTCATCTCATTTCCTTTACAGTCGCATTGCATTTCACTTAGTCGGTCAATAAAATTCTCATCTCATTTTCCTTCACTGCTCATTTTTTCATAGAAACTATATTTTCCTGCTTTGCTTTCACTAACTCATAACCCATTTTCATAAAGATATTCAACTCACTTACATGATGCTTTGTCCTTTTACTTTCCATTCACTTATCATTTTCCTTTCCGTTAAATAAACCTTGATCCACTACAAAATTTTGCATTCATAGTCCTTCAAGATCATTGTTTTATGCTCATGTTAGATGATGGAGGATTCCTTAAGGCCTTTCTTCTAACAAGCCTTGGCCTATCGACATCGACACATTATCTAGGTTCAGGGCTAGAGTTCTCATTAGTACCTTGAGGCTTGTATGCCTTAATGACAGGCTCTATCGCAAACAATCATGGGAATACATCAATGTCCCTTGATCGTTGGATCTTTCAAGTGGCTCGACATCGGATCATTTATTCGCCCTTCGCAAGATGTACTTAGGTACCTTGGCACTCGTTGACATTAATGGCGAGTTTGCCTCGCATTGGTTAACGATATTCATCAATGGTCGGTAATCCAATGACCTCTCTTCATGCTCGACACTGACACATTTATTCACATGACTAGAGTTGTACCATCAATTTTATAGCGATTGAAGACTATATCATTTTAGCATTTTGCAGCAGATACAACAGATTTAGCAGCAGAAATAAAGAATCCACTTCACAACCTCATCCACCATTTATGCAACCAAGAAGCAGATGAATTCTACATTTCATTCCATGATCCAAAAGCAGCCACACTCTTCAATTTCCATAACTCATGCACATTGAAGGTAAGTGAAGGTATGTGGTTTTCTAATTTTTAGTCATGTAATTCCTTAAAATACTAAAATTATAACTTTGGGAAATTCCTCACTTCCTCTTTCACATTGTCATATCTTTAGTTGGGGGGAAGAGACATAATTTCATATTCATATATCATACACCATCACACATTTTCATTTCATCCTAACATACTTGTCCTAATCAACTATGATTGCATTATGGTTCAAAAAGTTATATGATTTTCAAATAATGCTTAAATTATGAGCACACTATATGGCTAACTTTAAAGATTCATTCTTAAATATGTTCAATGAATCTTGTTGCAACAAAAAGAAACAAAGTATTGAAACACAAGAACCAATACCAATTAGAATTTGGTTGAAACAGAAGAACCAATCAAACATGCTGCAATTCAATGTATGACAAGGAATACTTTGCAAAAATAAATAAAATTGTCAAATTCAAAGTTTAAGGACATATGATATAAGCGAAGCTCATTCAAAAGCGAAGACATTGCAAGCAAATCAAAGGAATTAATGAAATATTTGCATGAGGACATGCAATTACTCTAGTTGGGGGGTATGTTGGACCTCCAAAATGTCTTCAAAATGACATCCACTTTCACCCTTATCACCACCATTTCACTCACATGTCGCAACTCCATAACCATATAACCTTTCATTAGCCACCATTTTCATAAATATATGGGTTAGGATCCTTATTTACCAAAGTTATTTATTTTATGTGCTTAAAGTGAATTTATGATTAAAAACTAGGAAATTAACATGGTTTCATGTATCTATATATGTGGCTTTAGTTTCATGATATGTGTAGGTCATTTGGTAGCTTCCAAGGCACCCTTATGTGGCCTCCAATGCTCAAATTCGAATTCCCTTGAAATGAGATTTGGATAAATTTCAAAGCAGGATATGTGTCCTATTTTGATTGTAACTCTGTGAGGTGTCTCATCATTTCTTATTTGGATTATAACTCTATGAGACACTTAGGGGATATGTGTCTCATTATGAGATATTTGGTTGTAACTATATGAGATTTTAGTGGATCTTCACTAAATAGGGTAGCTTTTATGTTTTTGTATAAATGGGAGAGCCTTCTCCTTTGAAAGGCATGTGTAAAGTGGGAGAAATGCTCATGTTTTTAATAGAGAATTTGGAGCTTATACTTGGAGATTTGAAGATTTAATTTTGCTTGCATATGGAGCTCCTTCACTTGCCATCCTCATACACCATTGGAATGGCCATCTAATGATTGTAATATTTAATTTCTTTTATAGATTAAAGTTCATTTTCTTTCTTAGTATTAGTTTTAGAATGACTATGTAATCTTTTCTTTTCTAAAAACATTTCAATAGGGAAGATTTATGTATTTTCTAATTGGATTAAGTTTGAGGCAAGGGCTCATTGTTATTTAGTTTCCTTTTATGTTCTGTTATTTACTTTCTTAGATCAAACCATCAATTCATTGTATAATTGAATAAAGGATTAGGCCAAGAAGGTGACTTCAAATTGGGTGATTGAATGTTCAACCTATGCAATCATTGAGCTTTACTTTTTCGTGCTTTTATATTTGCTTTTAAGATCCTCATTTAATTGCATTAACTGATATTCCTAAAGATCATTCTAAGAAATTGATTTAATCATATTTCAAGATTGAATGGTTGAATATTTGATACATGCAATTACTGAGTTATTTTTTGCACACTTTACTTGCTTTTCTAGGACATTAGAAGTTAAAGTATAAATAGTTGCTTACACATCATCTCAAGAAGGTAACACTTCATAATTGAATGCTGGAGTAACTAAGCATACATTAGTTGTTTTTTATTTCACAGGTTAGTTGAATTTCATTTTCATTATTTGATTTCATAGATTAGATGAATTGGTTTTCGTTATTTTGTAATTAGATTGATCTACACTGAAAGACAATTTATAGCACATACAGTGCACACATGCTTCACAAGTTTACGAAACCCCTGTGTTGACAAATTAAATGATAGGAAATCACTTTGCCCCAACACCAATGCTAGTTGTGTTGTACCTCCCATCTTCACCCATTCTGACGTGCATATGGAGATCCTTATCCTCCAAGTTAGTCAAGAGATATTTGTTACCTGTCGTGTGGAAAGAAGCTCCATTGTCCAGTTACCACACACTACCCATCATCGATGACACCATACAAACAATGAGCGTAAAATCTAGTTCGAACTCTGAAGCAAGAGCCTCACCTGCTGCTCGTCCTAAGGGATTCTTACCGTCCTTCTTATATGGACACTTTGTGGAAAAATATCCGACCTCGTGAGGTGAAAACACTTGATTTTCGACATGTCCTTCTTTGGCCGCCCTTACAAGAATCTGATTTGGAATGGGATGACTTCCCCTTCCCTTTATTTTCCTTACCTGCTAAGGCACAATTTTCCTCATCATCATGCTTTGATGATGATCCATCTCTGGCATTCCATCGAATATCTTCCTGTACCAAGAGTTGGCACAATAATATTGACTTAAGGGGGCCTGACCCAGGTTCAGAGTTGTTTGCATCAACCAACAAAACCTAACTATTGGACCTTTCAGAAACAACCTGCATAGTGCAGGTTGCAGTCTCACCCGAAATATTATTGGGAGATGTTAGAAACAGGTTTCTGCATCCAAAGGCCATGTGATAAGCGATCTTAAGCCTTTGTCGCTCAGATCTGTCTTCTCACAGATCTATATCCTTCTATGGCCCGCTCCTGCAACTATAAGGAAATGACTTCTAGGCCTTTGTGAAGGTCTACGATCAAACTTTATGGACCCTAAAGAGGTTGTCTATCCACTTTCACACACCAAAAATAACCCTAGATATGCCTTCACGAAGATCTATCCAATTCAACTTAAATCCTAACAGAATTAACCCTTATCTTCACGAAAATAGATAATTACTTAGTTCATGCATAAATATTATATATTTAATAGGTTCATGTAGCATTTACACATTATTCCACAGAAAACATATCATTGAGAGATAGAACATAACATGAACCAAAATTAGAATAATACTCATAAGCCAGATAATTGCCCCAAAAATAGTCTTTATTAAGCTCAATGTTCAGTTTACAGACTTCTTCTACCCTGCACACTCAGCTGCAGACTTAGGAGCCTTCCCCTTTCACCTAAGTACAGGAAGTAGAGCCTTCCTCCCTTAGAACTTGTTCGAAACAATCTCTAGCCTCACTTACTTACTTTTCTACTACCTCTTAGACTTGCTATGACTCAAATATATATAGTTTTTTTCAATACAATACCACTGTCCGCAGACCATGTGTGAGTCTCCAAAAACGACCTATCACTTACCCTAATAAGGGTCTAAAGCCCCTTTCACTCCTATATAGTTGCGTGATCCACATCCACATTTCACGGACTTTACATCCTTTACAAAACTTTTACAGAATTTGGTTAAACTAACCCCAAAACTGACCCTAGGGACCCTATCCCAACAGGCCCCCAACACAAACATGGTGACTCTCCCTCGAGTCACCTGGATAGCCCCCCGATCTTGCTGTGAAAGCTACCTAAATCGACCTGTAATGTTGTGATATAAACAGAGCTCTGCATCGTGGCTTGCTACACTTCCTCTAACAATTTTTCTGTCATCGGCCCTTCTACTTCTAGGTGCATCGTTCATTGTGTTTCCTACGTCATCCTTAACTTTTCCTGAAGTGTTAGAGTAAGCTAACATGCTTCCTCTATCCATGGTTGTAGTCTAGCCTTGAGAAGACCCTCTTTCCTCTGTAGTTCTTCCATGTGATTGTAGCACTTGTCTTCCTGCAATCGCGCAAGGCATTGGACTAGCGCCAAACTACATGCAATCTCTCGGACTTCATCAGACTTGCATTGTGTATCTTGGATGTCTGTGTTGGGCTTCTACAAGTTTGGGTCCTTTTGCAAGTTCATCCATAACTCCATGGCCTAATCAAATAGCATCACACAGTCTGTGACTGCAGTATCCAGTGTGCCCATGTTTGTCGTGATCGCTGCTCTATGTTTCTCCCAGACCTCTGGCGGAGTGGTGGGATACAACTTCAGCTCCATCTCTGATATCTTCATCTAAATATTGAATGTAACTTTACCGATCTCATCATTCAACGTGCAGAGTGCAACAACCAATTTTCTAATTTTTGTTGTAGCTTCGGCATCGTCTGGGATGTTCAACTCTGGAACTGACTTGCATGCCTGCTCTATTGTTGTCTCTGGGCTTTGACTCGCACTTACAATGCCTCTTTTTCTTTTAGTTCTTGAGCTTTCTCAGCGAACATATTCTCATTATTTGTCTTATATTCACTGATGACTGCAAGGGTGTGCTGCTCTCTGATCCTCAGCTCATCTGAAACTCCCTGATGCAGTGAATGGAGGTATTTAAGTGGAAGCGCGACCAAGTTCACCCCCATATCTTTAACAATGCTTAATACAACATGGTCTTCCTTTGATTCCATGCGAACAAACTCTTCTGGTAAAGGTATGACTCTGAGGTCCAGAGTTTGTTCCAACTCTGTTACTGTCCCGCTCCCTTGCGCCAGGCTCGCTTGCACCTTGCTCGCTTAAATCCTGCCAATATTGATTTGAAGGTCGTACAAATCCTTCTAGATGCTAACAAACATCTGCATATATTGTTCTTGAAACTACTTCCACAACTTTGTTGTGGTGTCTCTGACCTTGTCTCCGATCTCATTGAGATCCCCTTATGTGATGACCATCGAGTCGATGCGTTCTTGCTTGTCTGATTTATGCTTATTTCTTGGCCTAGTAGTGGTTTCCTTTCTGTGCTTCTTCACTATGAAGGGAGTGCTTTGCTCCTCTCCACCGCATCCTTCCTACTCTGAGTGTTCTTGCTCATCTATATGCTAGGAAGCCTATTTTTCGACTTCCTCTATTCCAGTGCGTTATGCCTCAGCATGCTCTTTCATAACGCACTCTTTCTCAGGAAGCACTTTCTCTGTAGCTACCTTAGCAACAACTTCTTTTTATTTATGTTCAGCTAATGCTCACATTATGTTCTGTGCTACTTCTTTATGCTTTTATGCAACTGATGTCTGTGCAGCAGAGCTCTCGACACCCTTACCAGTACCTGCACCAAGGTCTATGGGTTCGTGCCACTCCACTGGCCAACTTCCCATGATCTCCTACACATCTATCTCTGAGACCAAGTATGGTAGCTTCTACCATATATGCTTAGGGTCCTTCCACACCCTAATTAATACGTTGTGGAAATCGACCTTGAACTCTGCAAAGGCCCTTAATTGCTCGGACAAGGTTGGGGACAACCTTGGCCACTGACTAAATACAATCCTAAGATCCATCTCCATTAAGATCTAGAAAATATTGGACTCCTTGATCCTCTCTAGATCATTTTTTTCCCACAGTGAAGCGAACTTCATTGCTTCTGGTAAATACTCCGGCTATGGGGGGAATTGACTGTCCTCCGGTAATCTCCATGCTACTAAAACAATTGACAACAGTAACCACGCATCATGAAACAACTTATTGTATTCCTGAGCTTCGAGACACTTCGTGATGAAATCCTTGCACAAATACTTCAGCCAGTTATATTGTACTCCTTTCACACACTAGGAAGCCAATGATACTACTGGCATCGGAACTTCGTTCGCGCGAAATTTCCTCACAATTTTTCCTGCAAGTATTTGGGCGATGAACTAAACCGCCTGGTCCTGAATAGAGTAGATATAATATCCACGTGACTTATTCACGAGACTAAACTTCACCTTGATCTTATCTACTAACTCCTTTTCTCCACTTTTCCCTCCAAACTCCTTAGCAGAGTCTGCCCCTTTCTAAGGCAGATTTGCAATCCAATGGATGAGCATATCCGTAATCGGGATGGCCTCCCCAAGTGTTATAGACATTTTTGTGCCTTACAGCTTTAGGCATGAAATATCCATAATCCAAGGGATCCAAAGTCCCTAAAAGTGTTGTTCCTACCCCTAAAGGAACAAGGTCAACCAATTACAGCTTCCCCCAGAAGTTCTCCATCAGAAACTACTCAAAATTGGTCAAAGCTGGATCAGCGCACCTAAATGCACTACCAGGGTGCTATGCAGCGCAGGTTGTACACACGGGAAGTGCGTTTCAGTGCACCTAAATACAATGTGAGGGTGCGATGGACGGGAAACGACAAGTGGCGGAGACAGTTTGCGAGGTGGATGATCATGGAATCTTCCAGAAACTTCTCATGGGACACTTGCCTCTCAAAATCGCCCAAGGATGAGTAAGAGATCAATGAGATCTCCAAGTGGCATCAAGAACTATCAGAGAGAAGACACTAATCAAAAACCCAGAGCTGACTCACACCTCTACAAATATCTATATATAGATCTCTCATCCTAGAGATCCGGGGGTTGGAGGCTGGAATTTTGTACTTTGCAAAGAATTGTTGTTGGTGTGAGATTGAGATTAGTACATTGGGTGATTTATGCTTTGTTGGAGGAGAGGAAGGGATTCCTTTGCTGGGAGGTAGATGCTGGATCAGAACTCACTTGGTTGTATCTCCTCTTGGACTTTCTTATTCTATCAATAAACTATTTGAGTTTCTCCTACATGCTGTGTATCAATGATGTTTTGTTATATTTGCATGTTTAGCTTAATCTGATCTTGAGCTTTTTATGAATGTATATCTGTATCTTCGTGTAATTTCTCTCTCTTGTGATATTGCAGGAATTCGGTGAAGCTGGGCCAGTAAGGGAGCTGGGAGCTGGGAACTATTGAAGAGAGGAGTGATTGGATCAACAAACTAGCGGAAGACAAAGGTTAGTTACATCCTTCCTTCTCATTTACATTCCATAAAGAAGAATACTCAATTAGTTTTTCCTTGTTTGTTGATAAGGCACTATCACACCTTAGAGTGGGATAGGGGCATTCCGAATGGATACTTCTCCCACTGTGGTCGCCAACAAATTGGCGACTCCACTGGGGATCGTATCTTGTTAGTTTATTTGTGTTTCTATTGTTGTTCATCTCATAAACTCAAGAGTGCCGAGTCGAACTGCATTTGCCATTTACAAATGCAAAGTAGAGATCTGTTACTCTAGTCCATTCACTGGGCCTGTTTATGATCTGAACAGTTGATCCACAAGTGCTCTAACAGCCCTTTGTGATAGATCTTAGTCCTCCTTTAAATCATCCCTCTAATTGTACCTAATTGATAGCTTTTACCCAGCCAAAAACTGTAGATTAAACTGCAAACCGTGACCCAGAACCCAGAAACAATTCTCGTTTCTGCTTCAGCGCAGGCTCTGTGAAGAGGTTCTGCATTTCAACGCAGGTCCCGAGAGGGCTACCTGCGCTGAAGTTCAGTTTCTCTGTGCTGGGGGTGCGCTGATCAGCCTTTGCCTTGTGCAACTGTGGTTCTCTGCTTCCTTTTGCTCAGTTTTATCTTTGTTTTTGAAGCCTGTTATCAGTGTGTGTACCTATCTGAAACCCTCTTTCTTTGCCTCAATTCCGCCTCAGTTGTATAAAGAAACTGTATTTGTTTCTGTGTATTTGTTACATCATTTGCAGTTTCCCATCACAAAAGTAAACTAGTCATACTGTCGCCCTTAGATCTAGACCTGTCGTAAGTGTCGTTTTGATCTTAGGAGTGAGTTTGTTTGCTGTTCACAGTTGATTACGCTTTTACTTTTGTCTTTTGGTTTGAATTTATGAATTTCTAGTGTCGAAACAAGTATTTGCTTCAAAATCATAAAATGTCGTAATCGTCTTTTTGATTTCGAAAGGAGCTTGTTTGTGTTTTTCACTTGAAATCGAATTCAAATTTGTACAACAACTTTCTTTTTAGGCATCAATATTAAGAAAGTGAAAACAAATACATGCATATGTGCATTTTCATTTTGACAGTTTGTATGTTGATTTAGGAAAAGTGCATTTACAGTGTGCTCTATTCTCTTTGAGAAAATATTGTGTCTTTCTTTTCCCCTTGTAGCTAGGATTTTCATTGTTGAAAAGAGATAAAAGCTTGCTTATCATCTTTAGACTGCATTTAGGAATTATATCTACATCTCGTGGTGATCCAAAAAGGCAAACTTCTAAGAAAGATCAACCTAAAATAAATTGAATGAACTTAACAATGCTTTGTAACTTAACGCACAACATAGAGGTCTAGGCTAGAGACGTGTTCCAGCGTCGTAAAACCTGGTAACTGTTGCCTCACTGATGGTTGGGTGATTCCTCCTGAGAGAGAACAAGTGCCAGTACGGATTGTGCTCCCACGTACCGTCGAGTATATATTGGGAGACCCCTATATGCATAAAACCTTTATCCATAGGAAGCCGTGTCGGCTGCCCTACTGATCGCAATGCACTGAACACAGCATTCAGGAAGACTGACCGCCCGTACCCTAAAAAGTATTCTGCGGTTTTGTGATTGGTTTGGCACACCCTCTACCTAGACCTCCAGAGCAGTCCCTTTCGTTCCTTTTCAGACTCCTTAATGGAAAAGGTCCATCTGAGCACTTGTCACTTCAGGCTCATTAAAAATCGAAGGAGACTAGAGTCATCTTTTGTTTTTTCTTGACTCTTAAAAACTGAAAAAAAAAGTTGTGTCAAAGCGTCTAAAATTTATTTTAAACGGAATAATCATCACCTTTCCCTCGTTGATCTTCGAATTTAGTCTCACTTCATCGCAAGTTCTTGTATAATCGCTAGAAAATATTTTGGATAGACTAGATATGTCTGAACAACCGTCGACATCCAGGACTATGTCGTCCGATACAGCAGTGGCACAGCCTCCTACTGCTACTCCAACGATGTTCAATGGTATACCACCTGTCCTGGCAAGTTATCAACAACAAGCCGGAGTCCAATCAGGGACTGCTTCAATGACATGGTTTGCTCCTATTTCTTCATCCGGATTATCACCTGGTATTTCTTATGTTGAAACTCAACAAGTTGATCCAATGTGTCTTCAAAGACCAATCTACCCTTTAAGTATTGGATTTCCACCATATGGAGGGCAGTATGCTTTTTCATTGTTCTCTCCCAGAGAACAACCATATGAGAGTTTACAACAAAGTTCAGGTCAAAATGGAATTACATCCAGCGGTTGGGTACGAATACTGCCTCAACAACCAAGGGTTGTATATTCAACGCAACCAGTCCACCCTGTGTCGAATATTCCCATTATACCTGCTATGGTGACTGCGTCGCAAGTACAAGCGCTACATGTTGTATGTCAACCCCAAGTTTCTTAGGTTGCAATACAACAGCCTCTTGTCTCAACGACTCAATCACAACCTCAGGTTAGTGATTCCTTATCTGGAGCGACTCAGGCTCAAACAAGTACTATGACTCCTCATCTTGGTCAATCATCTAGTATTGGACAACAGCAAATGGTCCAACAACCGCAATTCTAGCAATCCTATCAAGGACCTGAGCAACAAGTCTTTGTAAGTAATGGGCAACTGCATTTCCAAAGCGGTTATCAACAACCATACTATAATGGTTATGCCCATCAACCTTGTCAAAGTTGCCAGCATCAAATAAATTATGCTGGTATGCAAAGACCCACTGCTCAGGCGATTCCATCTTATCCTGGGTATGCTTCGCCTAACCTGAATCAACAGTTGCCCTTTGTAGCAACTCTAGAATTACCAGATCTAAACCGGCTGACGAATGATCCAATTGTTTATGCCCCTTGGTGGCCAGCGATTCCGCATAAACTTCCGTCATATATTCCTAAATTTAATGGAAATCCGGGTGAAGATCCGTCGAATCATGTGATGACATTTCATCTGTGGTGTTCATCAAACACCCTAAATGATGATTCGATAAGACTTCACCTCTTTCAGAGGACGTTAACGGGTCTGGCGGCAAAATGGTACATCGAATTGCCTAGAGCTTCATTCGAAAACTTCAGTACCCTAGCCACAACCTTTTTAACCCATTTTCAATTACCGATAAGGTATGAAACGGGAATGGAACTCCTTACCAACTTCAAACAAATGACGGCCACTCACATATCTGATCATATACATGAGTGGCAATGTCGTCGTAGAATGGTAAAAACGTATGTTCCTGATCAACTTTTAGCTGAATGGTTTATCAAGTCATTACTACCTTCCATCACGGAAGATGTGGCAAAAGGGGGAGTCGTCACAAAAGAGCAAGTTATCGCTCGTGTGCAATATTTGGACTTGATTTACACTCAGTTCGGCACGCTTTATGATAAAATACCTGATGCACCTAGACCTGAATTCTCAGTTCCTCCTCCTCCTAAATCAAATAATGACTCTCATGCCATCGATGGCGTGATAGGTGCGACAGACACGAAATCGACAAAGGCTACATCTAAAAAGGCCCGTAAGATTTCCAGTCAAAATGCAAATGAGGAACTTCTTGCCTCGGAAGTAAATGTCGTGTCGACCGACAAGGGCAAACAACTAAAGCAACCAGGGGGCAAGAAGAAAAAGAAGGGGAGAAAAAGGAAACCCCCTGCGGGGTGTCATATATGCGATGAGGATCATTGGACGAGAGATTGTCCACATATAACTGAAGTTAAGAAACTCTTTAAGAGTTCAAAAACCTCAGCAGTATTGACTGATCCATTTCCAAGCCCGGGAACCAAACTGGTTGCTAATCAAAATGCTTCCCGATCCCAAGTGCTTATGTTTTCTATCTCAAAGCAGCAAAATGATGCTTTGGCAAGGAATAAAGATTACGGGAATCCACAGGTGTCGAATAACAAGGCTAATGAACAACCTAGTAGTTCGACAACAACTTTGACCAAAGTTGTGCCACCCATCATTCCTGAACAAATGATAAAGTCGCCAAAGGGAGTAGTGCACAAATTGACATTTAATACTCGTGCAAAAATAGCACAGAATTATAATATAATAGAGGACCTGGCCCAATCGCCGTCCGCTATGTCGACACTCGAGGTACCACAAAATTGCCTCTCCCAAGAGCAAGCTTTATTATCAGCAATAGGTGGGATTGACCCAATGGATTCCAATCTTGTGGCCTTTGATCATAAAGGATATGACCCTCAGTTACCAGCTCAACTAGCTTTCCTTATTCAAGTGAAAGCCCTCAACAAAACTGTTCATCAAAAAATTATTGATGAGGGGGCATCTACATGCAGTATGTCGATGAGTTGCTGGAAAACTTTAGGATCTCCAACCTTGTCGCGATCTTCGACGACATTAAAAGCATTCGACGGAAGGATATATACCCCATATGGTATCCTAAGTAGCTTGAAAGTTGAACTAAGAGGGAAAACAATAGAAATTGATGTTGAAGTAATCGACGGAAACCTTGATTACAACATCCTATTGGGAAGACCCTGGATATATGCCATGGCAGCTGTTGTGTCGACCTATTTCAGAAAGATTGCATTTCCCTTTCAAGGAGGGATTACAATCGTCGATCAGCAAAACTTCCTCCCCAATGGTTCTCAAGTTACTGGAAGCATTCCAATGATCCATGGAAGAAATCATTCGCTCCAAAATATCAGAGTAGGTCTCCTAAAAGACCCTGCCTTGATGGGTACTTTTTCCGTACCGCCTCCGAGTAATCTGGCGGAAGTGGCCACAGTGGAATATGAAACCTTCTATATCTAATGGATTTGGACTCCAAGGACGGTTCTTATCTCATGTCAACCTCATTTAAAAATGAAACAAGGAGTCATGAGGATAGTTCTTTTACTGTGTCAACCTCATTAAAAAATGAAACAAATCCCCTTTTCAAATCTCAAAGGTGAACCTTCATTCCAACCACCAAGTTGAATGCAATGAAGCTTGGGGGCATGCACCTCGATTTGCGTTATTATGCTGGGGGCATACAAACTTATCACGAGCAGTGTTACTGCAGGGTTCAAGCTCGTTAAAAAATAAACATAAGATCGAGCAGTTTTAGCACATAGTTCATGCTCGTTAAGAAATAAACATAAGATCGAGCAAGTGTTTCAATCCGCGTTTAAGCTCGTTAAAAAATGAACTATCCTCTGGTAAATAACCACCGTGAATGTAACATTATCAGCCATTAAAGCCTTGGTCGTGTTTGCTCCGCCACCTCCACTTTTCCATTTGGCTGATCATTCACCTCCATTAGATTGTTTACCCATTTTGAGGAACAACTGCGAAGAGTCATTTCACTAGCCATCCTTGTGACACTGCCGTGATTGGAAAATTCCAACCCTTACCTGGAATCATCTGCTACCCGTTTTATCACTCGTTCCTCAAAAGACGAGTCTTCTTTAAGCTCTTTTCATTTGACTCGTAAAATATGAAAAGATTGCCGAGTTTTGGCCTTCCATCTCGTTAAAGTGACCAGAAGTGTTATCCCTCCTCTAGATTTTAATCTTTTTGGACCTGGGGGATTATTGCACAAAAAGATCGAGCGCTTGTTTTGTTTGGCTCGTTAAAACTATCGAAAATTCATCCCTTCTGTATTGTTTTATACTTTTTCAGACTTAAGGGATTAGATGACGAAAAAGGACTTACGAAGTTACCTTTACGTTCCTTTTCAGACTCCCTAAAAAGGAAAAGGACCGAGTTATCTTTGTCGTTAAACTCGTTAAAAAACATTAATAGCGACAAACTTGTCTTTAGACGAGAACGAGTTTCACTATCGCTAAGCTCGTTAAAACATAGCGATGGGTTTGCCCGAAGGGAAAATTATAGAACAAGCATATGTTATCCTCCTCAAGCTTGACAAAAATAAAGAGGTACTGGTCAGCAATGACTGGGGAAAAATTGGGAAGAAACTCAAAGAACCTTTATTGGTAGCAAGTCGCTCTTGAACATGACACTTCCACTCCGTGCCTGAGTCGGGTTGGGTTGTTTCATTCACCGGTCACATCACCATGGTTTCGCCATACCATCCACCTTTGGGGTAAATGCTACCAATCCATCACATAAGTGTCGTCGATATGTTCAAGAGAAGTCATCCAGAGAATTCACCCGTGTCCCATCCACTACCATACATTATACTTCATTCTTTCATGACCGCCACCCTGAACCATATATCATCAGATCGTTTTCACCTCCATCAAAATCATTTTCTCCGTTCCATGTCATTGATGTGGGATACATTAAGGCCCTCCTTTGACGGATCGCTTCTTGTCGACATCAGCTCATTATCCAAGAAGTTGATCTAGGAACACCCCCTTCAGTACTTTGAAGCTTGCATGCCTCAATGGCAAGTTTCTCACTTCCGGCGACAGGTATACATCAATGACCTTCGACCGAAAGATTTTGCATGGTGTTCGACGCCAAGTCCTTTATCCACACCACGTGAATTGTACTGTAGTACCTTGAGGGTCATTATCATTATCGGTGATTCCTCTCGCACTTGTTAACAATTTACATCATTGACTGGTAATCAAGCGATGTCTTTCCATGTTCGACTTCAAAACATTTCTCACATGGATCGACTTGTACTTAGAGTGAAGATCGGACGAGATTGAAGACCCCGGATCTAGTTTCATCCATCCGGGCTGCGATATATATTCGGGAAAAATAAAGACATTGACATGTACAACATTGCAGCACAGATAATCATCCTACCAAAAGGATGATGATTTCATCAAGATCATCAGTCTACCATCAGACGATTGTCTGTCCTATGTACATAAAAATGAATTTATAAAGCTGAGCATGGGAATGCCCGCTTCAGCAAGATCATGAAAACATTATGAAAAATAATGTATTGTATTGTATCTTATTACAGGTCTCCTCCCAGCATTGAAAGAACTTCGGATCCTCCTAATAAAGCATTTCACCTGATAAACGACCTCATACTTTAGGGGGCAACTGTTATAGACATTTTTGTGCCTTACAGCTTTAGGCATGAAATATCCATAATCCAAGGGATCCAAAGTCCCTAAAAGTGTTGTTCCTGCCCCTAAAGGAACAAGGTCAACCAATTACAGCTTCCCCCAGAAGTTCTCCATCAGAAACTACTCAAAATTGGTCAAACCTGGATCAGCGCACCTAAATGCACTACCAGGGTGCTATGCAGCGCAGGTTGTACACACGGGAAGTGCGTTTCAGTGCACCTAAATACACTGTGAGGGTGCGATGGACGGGAAAAGACAAGTGGCGGAGACAGTTTGCGAGGTGGATGATCATGGAATCTTCCAGAAACTTCTCATGGGACACTTGCCTCTCAAAATCGCCCAAGGATGAGTAAGAGATCAATGAGATCTCCAAGTGGCATCAAGAACTATCAGAGAGAAGACACTAATAAAAAACCCAGAGCTGACTCACACCTCTACAAATATCTATATATAGATCTCTCATCCTAGAGATCCGGGGGTTGGAGGCTTGAATTTTGTACTTTGCAAAGAATTGTTGTTGGTGTGAGATTGAGATTAGTACATTGGGTGATTTATGCTTTGTTGGAGGAGAGGAAGGGATTCCTTTGCTGGGAGGTAGATGCTAGATCGGAACTCACTTGGTTGTATCTCCTCTTGGACTTTATTATTCTATCAATAAACTATTTGAGTTTCTCCTACATGCTGTGTATCAATGATGTTTTGTTATATTTGCATGTTTATCTTAATCTGATCTTGAGCTTTTTATGAATGTATATCTGTATCTTCGTGTAGTTTCTCTCTCTTGTGATCTTGCAGGAATTCGGTGAAGCTGGGCCAGTAAGGGAGCTGGGAGCTGGGAACTACTAAAGAGAGGAGTGATTGGATCAACAAACTAGCGGAAGACACAGGTTAGTTACATCCTTCCTCCTCATTTACATTCCATAAAGAAGAATACTCAATTAGTTTTTCCTTGTTTGTTGCTAAGGCACTATCACACCTTAGAGTGGGATAGGGGCATTCTGAATAGATACTTTTCCGAACAACACCAAGCCATAGGCACCCATCATGCACTAGTGCGAGAAGTTGGCACACACACACACACACTGTGTTAATTATTGATCTGCGAAAATGCGACCAGCAGAGCATGTGTAGCGAAGGAACCATTTGTTGGCTTAAGGGGCCCTGACCCATGTTTAGATTTTTTCACGGAAACCAACAAAACCCTAACTGTTGGTCCTTTCAGCAACAATATGCATAGTGCAGGTTGTAGTCTCACCCAAAGCAGTATTGGGGGATGCTAGAACTAGGTTTCTGCATCTAGAGACCATGTGATAAGTGATCTTAAGCCTTTCTCACTCATCTCTATCTTCGCGCAGATCTGTATCCTTCTAGGGACTGCTACTACAACTCTAAGGAAATGGCTTATAGACCTTTGTGAAGGTCTACGATCAGACTTTATAGACCCTAAAGAGGCATTCTATCCACTTTCGTGCACTAAATAATAACCTAGATCTATCTTCGCATAGATCTATCCAATTCATCTGAAATCCTAACAAAATTAACCCTTATCTCTGCGAAAACAGATAATTACTTAGTTCATGCATAAATATTATAGATTCAATAGGTTCGCACAGCATTTACACATTATTCCACATAAAACATATGATTGGGAGATAGAACATAACATGAACCGAAATAATAATAATACTCATAAGCCAGATAATTGTCCAAAAAACAATATTTATTAACCTTAGTGTTCATTTACAGACTTCTTCTACCCTACGCACTTAGTTGCAGGGGCCCACTCACTCAGCTACAAACTTATCAAGGCCTCCTGTGCACTCAGCTACAGGAGCCTTCCCCTTTCACCTAAGTACAGGAAGGAGAGCCTTCCTTCCTTAGCACTTGTCCAGAACAATCTCTATCTTGACTTACTTACTTGTCTACCACCTCTTAGACTCGCTATGACTCAACTACATAAATATTTTTTCAATACAATACCATGGTCCACAGACCATGGGTGAGTCTCCAAAACTGACCTATCACTTACCCAAAAAAGGGGCTAAATCCCATTTGACTCCCATCTAGTTGCGCGCTCCGCATCCACATTTTGTGGAGACTTTACATCCTTTACAAAATGTTTACAAAATCTGGTTAAGCTAACCCCAAAACTGACCGTGGGGACCCTATCTCAACAATTATGTTTTTGTATGTTTAGGGTTTTCCATTGTTTCTAAATAATAAATAGGTCTTGGAGCCTCATTGTAACATAGTTCAGAGGTGTGTAGCCACAACATCGCTTCTCATAGATAAGCTACCATCGTCTGAGCTAGTTTATTTCCATTTTGTTTGCAAGAATATTATAGTATTTGGATATTAATGAAACGAAGTGTTATTTATGCTACATTTTTGTATTTATGGTTATATTTTTAATTTTTTGCATTCCTGTTTAAGTTTGGATCAGTGGTATTAGAGTGGTATACTCTTTCTCTGTATTTTTTGCATTTCTCCAACGAGGTCAGGGTATAAGGAGTTAGGGCTCGATCTATTTGAACCTTTGCAAGACCAACCTCACAAACATTGACGACCTCCCATGGTGGAAGAAAAGAAAGACCAGGGCGTAGGAGATCATTTTAAAATATTTCTCAAGGAAACCCTAGAGCGACAGACGTATGCGATGATGGATAATGTTTTCCAGGTCCTTCGACAGTTACCCATAGGTGACACATTTTCATCCAGTAGTCATTGTGGAGGCACCACTCCTTTTATGGTACAAGTTAACTTTGATATTACCATATTTGAGGGCCAAATCAATGTAGACATCATAGATAAATGGTTGAATATATTGGAAGGATATGTTTTAGTTCATGAATTTTCCAATCAGGAAAATATTACTTTCTCACTTCTCAAATCTACCCCACATGTCAAGGACTGGCGGGAAACCTACTATGACCAAAAGGAAGATCCAGAGGAGGGGGATCGCCTCTTCCACTCGCAGATATGAGTGAAAGGTTCTCTATTGCATTTCATTTTCAACAACGGGAGCCAAAGCAGAGGTCATGAAGCAGCTAGGCCTATTGATCACAACACATCCACAGCCGTACACCATTGGGTGGCTTCACCAAGGACAAGATCTTTGCATCAGCTAGCAGTTTGATCTTCCCTACAACATCAAGTCCTTCACAGATGAGGTGTTGTGTGATGTTGCTCCTCTCAAAATTTGTGATGTATTATTAGGACAATAATACTTGTGGAAGTGGCATGATGTATATGACTCTAGACCTCACTCTGTGATTATTACTTTGGGAAATAAGTTGTATAGGATACGAGAGGTAGCCTCGCCTACCATGATCTCTTTGATCACTGAAAATAAATGTAGAAGATCATTTCCGAGACCAGGAATTTATTTTTCCTTATGATTCACCCTGAGGGCAAGAAGAAGGTTATAGCCATTGCATCCAGACAAGGCTCCTCCACACAAAAAGAGAACATGGACAAGGTCATGGAGGAGTATAGGTACATTTTCGTGTCACCTACAATGATGCCTCTACACTGTCAAGTCAATCACACCATTGATCTGACCCCGGGCGTGCCACTACCCAATGGACCGATCTATCAACGCTCTATTCTGGAGAACAATGAGATCAAGAGGAAGATCAAGGATTTGTTGCAGATAAGGCACATCAAGCCAAGCTCATCACCCTGTGGGAGCCCGATTGTATTGGTTCAGAAGAATGATGGGACATGGAGACTCTGTATTGACTATCGGGCGCTAAACAATATCACTATCCAGAATAGGTACCCAATCCCACAGATTAATGACCTTCTGGAGAGATCAAGGGGGCTAAATATTTCAACAAGATTGACTTTAATTCCCATTATCACTAGGTGCATATCAAACCCTCCAATCTGTGGAAGTCTGCCTTAAAATCCAAGGAGGTCCTTTTCGAATGGTTGGTCATGCTTTTTGGGTTGACGAATGACCTTGAAACCTTCATGAGATTGATGGAAAACATTTTTCGACGTGTCACCAATGCATTTGTGGTGGTGTATTTAGATTACATCTTGATTTTCAGCCAAAGTTGGGAGAGCACCTCCACCATATTCAACAGGTCCTTCAAACTTTGGGACAACAAAAGTTGTATGCCAAATTGGAGAAAATCACTTTTGACATGACCCAGGTTCAATATCAAGGGTACATCATTGATTAGCAAGGTGTGTGTGTGGACCCAACCAAGATACAAGTCATTCGAGATTTGCCAACCCCAACCACTCTAAAAGAGTCCCGCAACTTTTTGGGTCTTTCAAATTTATACCGCAGGTTCGTGTTGGGGTTCTCTCATATATCTTGGCCTTTAATTCAAGTCACTAAGGGTGGAGCGAAAGATTTTTTTTTCGGTATGAAACACAACAGAAGGTGTTTTCCAAGTTGATGCATCAACTCTGCTCTGGACCAGTGCTTACATTACTAGACCTGCATCAACCATTTGAGATTGAGACAAATGCTTCCAACTATGCTATTTGTGTAGTTCTTACTCAATAGGGGAATCGAGTGGCTTACCATAGTTAGACACTTTCAGACACAGTCCAAAACTATCCCACTTATGAAAAAGAAATGTATTCCATTGTGCAAGCCTGTTGTGAATGGAAGCATTACATTATGGGGAAGGAAATGGTCATTCACACAGACCACTAACCCCTGTAGTCCATACAGACACAAGGGAAGTTGCGGAACTATTGCCATCAGAAATGGTCCACATACCTGAAAAAATTCCATTTGAACATTAAGTAAAAGAAGTTTATCACCAATAATGTTACAAAATGCCTCAGTCGACCACTAATCATGGCACTGATCACTGTGCTTGACTGCTGTGGGCACGAGACTTCGAGGTTTCCGCATATTTATGAGAGCGATCCAAAATTTGGCAGCACATACCAGCCACTCCTGGAAGGTAAGAAAGTTCCAATTTTTCATGTCCAAGATGTACTGTTATGCCACTTGGCACACATATGTGTTCCTTCAAGCGATTGTGCTAAGAGGATTTGGGAGGTGCACTCCAATCGGGTCATTGGACATTTTAGAGTAGAGAAAACAGTGGCATTACTGGAGAATTATTTTTATTGGTTGAACCTTTGTTGGGATGTTGGGAGGTACATTAAATCCTACATTGTCTATTCCATTTCTAAATAAACCATCACGAAACAATGCCTATATACTCGTCTGCCTACTACTAGTCGACCTTGGGAATCCATCTCCATGGATTACATGTCGAGCCTTCCTTCAATTAATCATGACAACAATTGCATTTTCATGGTCGTCGATAGATTCTCTAAGATGGCCATTATGGCGGCTTGTAAGAAGAGTATCACAATAGAGGCCACTGTTAAGATCTTCTTTGAGCGAGTGTGGGTACACTTTGGGATCCCACAGTCCATTGTCTCTAATCGGGAGAGCAGATTCCTAAGCGCATTTTTCTCAAGTCTCTGGTCGATGCTCGATACCAAAATAATTAAGTCCATGACTTTCCATCCCCAAACTGATGGCTAAACAAAAGTTGTCAACATGATGATCGCACACATCCTTCACATGTACAAGTTGAAGAATCAATGCACAAGGTATAAAATCCTTCCCTGTGTCCACCAGAGCTACAACAAAGCTCTCCACAGCTCAACGAGCCAACACCTCTTTCAGGAAGGGCTGGCATTTCAACCATTATGTCCCATTGATGTAGCCATACCATTTGCAACTACTAAGGGAGATTTGGCTCATGTCCAACCCGAAGCCGACATGGCTTACCACTTCATTGAGCACATCAACACATCCGCTAGTGGGTCCATGATATATTGGACAAAGCCAATGCTAAGTACAAGAAGTGCCATGATTAACATTGGGTGTCACACAAGTTCCAGGTGGGCGACAAATTTTGGCTAGATTTGCAGAAGGAGTGTCTCGCTGGACCCCATCACAAGATTTTCCTGCTATGATATGGGCCATACACCATCACCAAGGTTGTAGGGGACAATTCCTTTGAGCTCAGCATTCCATCTTTCTTTCGTCTGCACCCAATGTTCAATGTAAACTGCCTTCGGCCATACTTTCCACCATTGTTGGACACATCTTACATTGCAGAACAATTCACACCAACGGAGCTAAACCCAGACTGAATGGAATAGAACATAACTGATAGGATCATGGATGCATATATCAATAACACTCACCAATATAAGATTCAACTGTATCAAGTTGTAAAAGATGGCTAACTCCTGCACCAAGGCAAGTGGCTCACTAGGGACCAAGTTTAGAAGAAGTTTCCCCATCTCTTAGAGGCACTCAATGTAATGAGGACCATTACTTCCTAAGGGGGAGGACTAATCCAGGTGGATATTGGTGGCCACCCTCCTATTCCACTTGGACCCCCAAAATTGTCTCTTTTAGTTTTTCATTTTCCTTAATGTAACAACCCTCGTGAAAATTTCATGTAATAAAAGTTAATAAAGGAAAAATAATACCACGGTTAAGGGAGACTTATTCCAAGCTCAATGTTGGGAAAAGGTATCCTAGTGGGCATCAATGGATGTGTCTTTTGGCTAAGGAAAATTGGAAAAGTATAAGGTAAAGGCATTAAAAGGCAAAAAATAATTTTGGTACATTGATTTATGAAAATAAAAAGAAAATAGGAGCAAAGGAAGGTAAAAGGTCACAAGTTGCATGTGAGGAGGAAATTGAAGGAAAATAATGGAAAATGAAGAAATAGAGGCCTCATTCATAAAAAGGCTTATGAGGATTCGTTGATAGCCATTTTTTAGTTAAAGTTTAAATATCTCTCATTACTTTCCCTCTCTCTCTCCCTCTTTGTCACTTAGATTTTTCTTGGAGCACTCTAGTTTTGGATCAAGGAAGGAAAAGCAAGCAAAGGGAAAGGAAAGAAAGAAAGGATCAAGGAAAGAAAATAAGGATAAAAAAGCTTCAGCAGGAATACTTGCAGGTAACATTTTCATGTGTGATTTCCTAACTGGTTTGGACATGCGTGGCATTTAGTGAAAATTTTAAGATAAAAAATTATCTTAAAGTTTAGAAACCTTGCCGAACCTCGCTAGTCTCAAACATATAAACTATAAAAATTTTAATGATATTCTTGTAAAAATATTCAATTTTTTAATGATTTTATATAGTCTTTACAAAATTTTGGCGAATTTTAAGGTAAAATAATTTTATACTATAGAATTTGGGCAAATCATTTTTAGAAAAAATGGAAATTAGCGAATCATTTTTTGGAAAAAGCATGGAAAATTAGCCCACCTACGAATATTAGCCCCTAAAATTTTCCCTGATGGTGTTGCATGTTCGTGTATAGTTCTCTTGTTGTCAGTGGCATGGTTTTGTTGTCTTATGACAGCGATTTTTAGCCTAGCCTTGTCTTTTTCCAGATCCCATGGTATGTTGGGATGTTTATCTCGGTCTTGAGCTTTGGTTTGTCAGATGGCTTTCGAAGTACGGGCCATAGGTTGTCTCAAGCTTCATTCACAAAGGCCTAATAATCCCTTGACTGGTTTTGGTGGGATACACAGTAAAGCCTGAGGGAGAAGTCTCGGTTTAGATCCTAGTGATCCAGGTTTGCATTGTGGTAAAGCTTGAGAGACTGGTCTCGGTTTAGGGCCTAGTGATCTGAGATTGGATTCTGGTAAATCCTCAGAGACAAGGAGATGGAAAATTCCTCAAGGATAGTGATGGATTCCAGATGGCATTCCAAGTTCGGTTTGGTTGTGATCAGAGCATCAGTTTTTGTGTGATCACAGTTTGATGAGGTTAGAGGTGGTTTAACCTCTGGATTCCCTTGGTTGTTCTTGGTTTAGTTATTCTATGAAATATCACATTTATGCTTGGAATATGGCACGGGGGTGATTGGTTGAAAGAGAGATTTGGTTCAGCCATGTATAGAGTTGAGTGGTACATGGAAGCCATGAACCTGGATAGATTTTCCTATGATTAATAAAATCTAAGTTCTCTTAACTTTTCACTGATTTATATGTGGATTTAATAGCTATCATATCTATGATATTTGTATGGTTTTATGTTGGTTATAAGCGTGGTTATACGATTGGTTCATGTCATTGTTATTTAATTTATTTACTTGTAATTGTTGAATGGATGGTTATAAGACCTAATTGATGATAATAGTTCAATGGAGAAGGAGGTGATCCTTCTAGTTATGTTTCATAAGTTCTTTCAATCATTTATGTTATGTCTTGTATCCTAGACCTGGAGGTTGCATTGATTCCAAGTGTTTGACAGAATGTCAGTCCTGATTGGGGATGCTCAGGCCTAGTCCTGAGGTTGACTTTTAGTTATCAACATTGTTATCATGTCTTTGATGGATTATGAAGGTTGTAGAAAGTTCTGGGCAGAGGCCAAGATTCTAGGCTAAAAAAGTGGCTAAAATCTCAGGGTCATTGGCACAGGTATGTTGAGAAAAGTCCATAGTTGTTGGCACATAGGCCTATGAGAGTGACTTTGGATTGCTGGCCATTGTATTTCCTATAACATGAGAGAAACTTTGAGCTAAAAGGATTAAAACATCAGTGGGACCCAAGGAATGATGTCTGAGTGGCTGACATGCCTTCTCTGGGTGTTGTTGCTTATGTGGATGGGTTTGTTTGATGTGTTCCATTGATTGCATTTCCTTAAGGTTACCAAGGAGATTGAATCCCTTATAGTGACCTATCTCATCACATGTTTGCCCCAGCTAGTTGGTTGCTTGGGTGTCTCTAGGAGGAGGGGTGTTACAAATTGGTATCAGAGCATGGTTGCACTCTCTTTGGGTCATATATGATACCACAAGTTGGTATTAGAGAATGGATGCACTATCCTTGGCTTAAGCTTCTTGATCATGCATGCACGTTAGTTGCATGTGTGTCCCTTACACTTGCATTCCATGTGCTTGTTGCATTGCATCATGTTGATCATGATTGTAGTAAGGTTGTCATGAGGAACTTGATGTGATTTTGTGGGATGCATCATTGGAATTATATGACTAGTTGCATATGTTATATGCCACTTACATGTTGATTATATTTCGCTTGACTACATCCTTGTATGTTGGGTGAATTCTTGAATTTTTTAATTACATGTATCAGTCTTGTAGGTTGATTACAAGAATTGATCGCTTATGCTCAACTACACGCGTTCATACGTATGTGTAGCTAATTAGGCATTTATAATGCATGTTGATAGTTGCATGTGTAAATTTGTGCAAGGTAGTAATGGTTGTTGTCATGCATGAGGTCATAACATGCATTGTTGATATGGCCTTGCATTGATGACTAGACCCTAGCTAGAATGATGCTTATGTGTTGATGCACTTACTTTTTATATGTCTATATGCTATTATGTTTATGTTATACATATATCACATTGATTTGATGATCTTGCAGAAAATGTATCCTCCAAAAATTATATGAAGGTACGTTTATTTATTGTGATTTGGTTTATCTGACATATTATGTGTTGTAAGAAAGAAATGAGATGGCCAACAAGGTGGTAGACTACATAGAATCTCCCTATGCATCAGATGGGAAGTGTGGTGTGGGGCACTCTTTTGACTTGGCATACACATTGAGAATCCTAAAGGAAGAAATAAGGAGTTTCCAACTAGAAAATGACAAAATCATGCAGGCACAAGAGAAACTAGTAGAGGTGAATGCGATACTACTTCAGAGTTTGTTAGATTTGTAGTGACAGGACCACTTCAGATCAGCCATGGACATGAGGACAAAACTAATGGGGCATATCGAAGTAGGTCTCCTAGTAGACACAGGGCAAATAGATATGACATGATCAGAGATTGCAGAGTGTTGGACACTTCAGATAGGAGAGGTGATCGACACAGGTACTATTCTAGTTCATGTTTTGATAGGCATTGTGATAGGGGATACTTTTTAGATGCGTTTAAGAAGGAAAAGCCACCTACCTTTGATAGAGAGATGAAAAGGTCACAAGAAGCAGAAGCATGGTTTCTTGGTATGAGGAAATTCTTCAGATTGCATGATTATTCAAAAATCATGAATGAAAAGATAGTCACTTTCAATCTCAAAGGTAAAGAGGATATTTGGTGGGAAGACGTGATATGGTATGCTATTCTTGTTAGTTTTATAATTTTTCTTTTATTTTTCCACATTCTCCCATGCACCAAAAATTTCTAAATATTTCTTACATCTCATTGCAACATCATTATCCCACATAAAATAGTAACTTTAAACAAACTTGTGCATTTTAGATTGTATATGGTGACCCCATCATCTAATTTTAGGAAATAGAAAGAGAAAGTTATTAAATATTTGAAAAAATGCATTTTGTCAATACATCTTTCCTCAATAGGCTTAGCCTTATTTTCTATGTGTGATATTCGTTGGAATATAATTTTTTGTTATATAATATAAGTTAAACAAAATCTTGTACAATGTCAATTAAATTGTTTTGCATTTCCAACTTATTAAGATAAAGAAATGAATTATAAAACATTCGTATTCAAATTGCGCACATACATCACCTAAGTCCATCATTTATTTATATTAGACCTATTTGACATTAATTTTGGCTTGATTTTTGCATAAGAGACTTAATTTTACAAATCAAAACAAAAAAATCATGTATACATAGAAAAATATTCAAATTCAAAGTGTATTAGAGGGCACGTTCAAATATATTTATGTCTATTTTAAAAAAACTAGAATTATTTCTTCACTCCACCCTCTCTGATCCGAATTTAAACAAGAACGCAAAAAATTATAGATATAACCGTTGACACCTAATCATCAGGATTGGGTGAATGTAATTAATGTAAATAAATAATAAAGAATATGAACATTCATCAAGAGATGAAGTGAATAGTCTCTCCCTCATGTATATAATAAACACCAACCTAAATGAAATCAATGAATTGTTTTGAGGAGTTACTTCCTGGCTTGACATGGTATCAGAGCCAGCTCCATTTTTGGCATCTCCTTCTAGCCTTGTAACTCCCTTCTGCCATTTTCTTGCAGTCTGTCCACCACCCTGTGGAGTCTATCCACTGCCCTCTCCACAGTCGCTGCCCATTAAACACTGCCACTGTTTAAACGCTGCATTATCTGCGTCCTCTGCGCTCTGCGTGCTTTGACTCTTTTGCCTTCGCAATAGGAGTAGAAGGAGTTTTGGGCGTTAGAAGAATTTTCTTTTGAGGGGACAAGTCGTGGTTCTTAGAGTCCTTTGACAGAGCGAGAAGCGACCCATCTGCTCCTCCCCCTGGCTTGCCCTTATCACCATAATCCATAACAAGAACCCTCTTTCACCCTATAAGAAGAAGAGGCCCTTGTATTAATCTGGGCATCTCGACTAATACGGATTCAAGCTCCTGAAGGCAGACGGATTTGACCTCGCCGCTCTGAGCATTGGACGATGGCCTGAATTAAGAACAAGATGAAACCGATGGCATTGCTGGGTTTCAATTTGTTTTGCTGCTGCTGCATTTGCTCTTCCCTCGCTGCATGTCGATGTAGAATTTGAAGAAAAACATTTTTGCTGATCACCGTGGTGCTATTCCTATAACAAATTGGTGCTGTTGCTCGAGGGGAAGAGTTGAAGAAGAAAATTGGTGTTGTTCCAGATCCGAACCAGCAAACCGAATGCAATTTCTAGTTGGAAAGATTGCTCAAATGTGAGACCGAGCTATCTGGTATGAATACGCTCTCCCAACTAAGCTATTTGGTGCATCTGTGTAGGAGGAAACAATGTTTGGTTTGCTCTTGATATACGTTGTGGTATTCACCCGCATTACCATACCATTGTTTATGATGTTGCTGGTTTGTAATACGTAATACCGCCATTACCATACCATTGTTTATCTTTAACGCTGCCCCACCCATATATTTACGCTTGATATTGCTGGTATTACATATTACATAGTTTTGTCCATCGTTGCGTCAGCGCAGCATGTTGTGAGTGTGCTGTTGAAATGTGAGGGAATGCTATGGGAGTGGTATTACATTGGTACAATTTTGATACATAGTTTTGTGTATTACCTTGCTACTCACCATACATTGAATGCGAATTCACATTTGAATTTGCTATCCCGTCATATCAGAATTATATTTTTTCCCATTAGGAGTAAAATTTTGCAGCATAAGTTTTTGTTACAGAATGCATTCAATCATATCCATTGTGGATATGATTCAATTATTTATTGAAGAACAAATCTAATGCTTTTCAAACATTCAAGAACTGTCATAAATGGATTGAAAATGATCCACAATCTCTTATTGGGTCTATTCGAACTGATAATGGAAAAGAATACACATCAAATGAATTTGAAAACTATCTTCGCCAACATGGGATCAAACATCAAACGACTATACCTTATAATCCCCAACAGAATAATGTAGCTAAAAGAATGAATAGGACAATCTTAAATATGGTACGCCCCATGCTCTTCTTCAAAAATGTAAAAATAATGTTTTGGGTTGATGTTGTTCTATGTGCTGCATATATAAAGAATGGATGTCCATCTAATGGTATTAGAAGCAGGACTCCATATGAAATGTGGTATGGGCATGTTCCTTCGGTAAAGCATCTCAAGGTCTTTGGTTCCACCTGTTATGCCTTGATACCAAAGGTACATACAAACAAACTTGGTGCAAGAAGTCATAAGTGTATCTTCCTGGGGTATTCAAACACCTCCAAAGAATACCATCTCTATGATGAAGTCAATAAAAATTTTGTTGTATCTAGAGATGCAAATTTTTCTTGAATCATCCAAAACTAACAATGTTGTTGAGCGGCAACTTGATCGCTTGGATAGATTTGCAAATGCAAAATCATTTCAAGAATTTCATAATCAGATTCCACATCTTGAAGGGGGGATTCTTATACTAGATCAACATGTGGAATCTTCTTTTGAAGAACTCTCTCTCCCGCATGAAACTCCAACAACGGATGATGCTTTAAGTGATGTGATTGATAGAATTGGGAGACTCAATCTTGATTCAGTCCCAACTCAATCAACGGAGCAGCCTGGACCATCTAAGAAATGTCCCCCAAAGTGGCTAATAAAGACACTTGAAAGTGTTCATCCTGATGAAGTTGGAAAGACAGGAACTAGAAATTCAAATCGGCAAAATGGAGGTGATGTAGATGACTCTAATTGACCTGTTGATATGGTTGTTTATTATGATTGTGAATTGAACTTGTCTATAGATTTTGAACCAACTTCCTTCAAAGAAGCTGCTTCTCATGATGAATGGAAAGAAGCGATGCAAAAGGAGTATGATGCCCTCATAAAGAATGGCACTTGGAAGCTAGTTGATCCTCCATTAGGAACCAAAGCAATTGGCTGCAAGTGGGTCTATAAGAACAAGTATAAAGTTGATGGCTCACTTGACAATCACAAAGCCAGGCTTGTGGCAAAAGGTTTTGCACAGAAGGAAGGGGTTGATTATGAGGAGACTTTTGCCCCCACAGCAAAATGGGCTACCATCCGTACACTTTTTGCCCTAGCAGCTCAGAACCGTTGGAAAGTCCATAAAATGGATGTAAAAATTGCTTTCTTGAATGGATATCTAAAAGAGAATGTTCTTATGTCCTAGCCCGAAGGATTTGTAGTGAAAGGACATGAACATAAAGTATGAAAACTTGTGAAATCCTTGTATGGCCTCAAACAAGCACTGCGAGCCTGGTATGAAAAACTAACTGAGCATCTTCTGAAACTCAATTTCAAACATTATGATGTTGATGATGCAACTTTATTTGTCAAGAAATTTGGAAAAATAGTTGTATATCTTGTGGTATATGTAGATGATCTTTTGATGACAGGGAAAAATGAAAGCTACATTGCATCCATAAAGAAGGAATTGGGGAGAAGTTTTGAAATGACTGATTTGGGCTATGTTCATTACTATCTTGGTATTGAAGTAACTCAACATCTGAAGTCCATATTTCTTTCTCAAAAGAAGTACATTGGAGATATTTTGAATAGGTTTGGCATGACAGAATGCAATCCTCTTACTACTCTAATGGAACAAAACTTAAAGCTCACATCTATTGAAGGAAAAGAATTTGAGGATGCAACAAAGTATAGACAGCTTGTAGGAAGTCTCAACTACCTAACTACTACTAGACCAGACATTTTGTTTGTTGTTTGAATCCTCTCCAGGTTTATGCAAAAGCCTTGTGAGGGATGTTGGTTTGCTGCAAAAAGAGTTCTAAGGTACTTGAAGGGAACTCAAGACTTTGGAATCAAGTATACACGGGTGGATGACTTCAGCTTGATCGGATACTCTGATTAGACTTTGATGGAGACAAATAAATTGGGGTATCTACTTCAGGATATGTTATGAGTCTTGGATCAGGAGCTGTCTCCTGGAGATCACACAAACAGTCAGTACCAGCAGATTCCACAACAGAAGCTGAATACATGGTAGTAGCTGAGGCAGCAAAGGAAATTGTGTGGCTCAGGAAAATTCTTGAAGATTTGCAGGTAAACAAGTATAATCAACTCCACTCATGATTGATAATACCTCTGCAATAAAGTTGGCCAAGAACCCAAAGTTCCATGATCGAATGAAGCACATCAATACTAAATATCATCTGATTTGACATCATGTTGAGGCCGAAACAATCCATCTCTGTCATTGTTCCACTAATGAGCAAATTGCAAACATCTTCACCAAAGTGCTTGGAAGAGAAAAGCTTGAACGATTCAGAATGATGCTTGGACTCACCAACATCCCTTCAGATTAAGGGGGCGAATGTTGACACCTAATCATTAGGATTGGGTGAATGTAATTAATGTAAATAAATAATAAAGAATATGAACAGTCATTGGGAGATGAAGTGAACAGTCTCTCCCTCATGTATATAATAAACACCAACCTAAATGACATCAATGAGTTGTTTTGAGGAGTTACTTCCTGACCTGACAATAATCATAAATACAAACATGCAATAGAAATAACACTTCATTTAATTAACATTAAATACTAAAATATGCTTACAAATAGAATGGAAATAATATTAGCTCAGACGATGGTAGCTTATCTCTAAGAAGAGACATTGCAGCTACATGCCTCTGACCTATGTTGGCCCTGGTTTTCCCAAAAAACGTCATTTAGGGCCTCAAAATGGCTTCGGAAGTTCAAGGCTTGAAAAAATGCCAAAAATAGTAAATTGTGCTATAATTAATGAAACTAAAGAAGTGAAAGAGATAGTGGTGGGGATACAAGTGGAATAGACAGGTGACCACCCACATCCACTTGGATCAATCTGCGCCCCTTAGGAAGCAATGGTCTCCATTGTATTGATTGGCTCCATGAGATGGGGAAACTTTTGCTGATGTGATTTTTTCTGTAATGTATGATGTGTCCAGTAATGGTGGGAAGTATGGTCGAAGGTGGTCCACATTGAACACTGGGTGCAAGCTAATGAATTGGGGAATGTTGCGCTCTAAAGCATTGTCTCCCACAGTCTTGGTAATGGTGTAAGGACCATATCGGAGTGGTCTAAGCTTCTGATGGGCTTTGGTAAGGCGTTCTTTCTGCAAATGAAACCAAAATTTATTGCCTACCTAAAACTTGTGTGGCACTCAATGTTGATCATGTCGTTTCTTATACTTGGCATTTTCCACAATGGAGAGGTGATATATCGGCCTATTGGGTAGAAATACTCTGGGAGTTAGATCGAATGAATGGTTGACCTGACAGTGCAACGGTACCCTTATTGGTGAGGAGAAGATGTCCCTATATTCCTTCATGACCGTATCCAATTGCTTATGTTGTGTGGAGGAACCCTTCCCTGGGGCCATGGATGTGGCTACGATATTCCCCTTACATTGAGAGTGAACTTGAAAGAAAATAAATTGCCTGGTTTCGGAGATGATCTTACTACATTTCTTCGCAGAGATCAAAGATGTAGTGGTATGTGGGGCTACCTCTGGTATCTTGTATAATGTATTACCCAAAGAAATAATAACAGAGCGAGGTCTAGACTCATATACAACATGTCGCTTCCACAAGTATTACGTTCCTAATAATACATCACAAACATCAAGAGGAGAAACATCACACAATACCTCATCTGTGAAAGGCTTGATGCTATAGGGAAGGTGGAACTATTGGCTGACTCGGAGATCACATCCTTGGTGAAGCCACCTGATACTACACGGTTGTGGGTGTGGTGTAGTTGGTAGGCCTAACCACTTTAGGACCTCTACTGAAATGAGGTTCTTTTGGATACTACTTTCGACAATGAATTGTAGTGGTGAACCCTTCACCCACATCTATGAATGGAAGAGATGCTCCCCCTCCTCTAGATCTTCAGACTCATTTTTCTGGATCTTGGTGGTGGCAATAGTGGTGTTGGCCTTTGCATCAATAATTTTCTTCCCTTTCTCATTCCTCTTGTTGGATTCTAACTTAGAGTCGGAACATGCATCTTATTCTAAAGGCATCAACTTGACCACAAGTGACTGCTTCGCCCGACACTCACTTGTCTTATGAGTGGGCCTCTTATGGGATTCACACAACTTTCATGTGTCCTTCTTTGAATTTGTGGCGTTGTTCTTTTCTTGCGGCTTCGACGGGTTGTCTTGGGTCACCCTGCCTTGGCTTTGTCCTTTGTTCTATGGTTTGGTGACACCTTTCCCTTTCTTTGAATTCGTAGATCCAAATTCTCTCTTTTTATGTTTAAGCTTCTGCTCGATCTTGACAACGTATCGATATTATATGCCAAACGAGGAGATGTCTAGGAGCTCCATCTCATGATGGATGAACCTGTGTAGGAATTCGCGGTACATGAGTACCAAATGTTTCTCAGAATATTTGATACCCAACTTTGTGTATATGGTATGAAAAAAATTTGTAAACTCTGGCACGTCTTGGTCCCTTCCCTTCCACAACATGGTCCACTTTATGTAATTATCCTCATAGTTCCTGACAGGGTAGTACTTCTCCTTGATGGCATCACAAAATGAATTCCAAGTGGGTGCATCTAAAAATAGTGAGGGCATACTTTCATCCTTTTGGTCACAGTTTTCCCCCCAGTCCTTGATGTGGTGAGTGACTTTGAGAAGAGAAAACGTGATCTTTTCCAGGTTGGAAAAATCATGAAAAAAATAATATCCTTCTAGAAAATTTAACCATTTATCTACTAAATTTGCATCTATTTAACCCTCATATGAGAATGTCAAAGTTTACTTGTACCTTAAAAGGAGTGGTGCATCCAAAGTGGCTATTATATGTGGATGTGCTGTTGGTGGGCAACCGTTGAAGGATCTGGGTGAAGTTATCCATCATCGTGTTCCTCTATCACTCGAGGGCTTCTTTAATCAAGATTTTGAAAGGATATCCTACCCCCTCGTCTTTCTTTTGTTCTGCCATGGGACGGCATCAGGATTTTCACAGCTGGTCATGCAAAGGTTCGACCAATTCAAGCCCTATCTCCTTATATCCCAACCTCATTGGGGACATGCAAATAAAAATAGAGAAAGAGTAGACCCCTCTGATACCACTAATTTGAATTTAAACATGAATGAAACAAATTACAGATATAACCATAAATATAGAGATCTAGTAGAAATAACAATTCATTTCATTAATATCAAATACTGAAATATGCTTACAAACAGAATGGAAATAAGACTAGCTTATCTATGAGAAGAGATGTGGTAACTACATGCCTCTAAAATGTGTTAAAATGAGGTTTGATAACCTATTTATTATTGAGGAATAATGGAAAACCCTAAACATCCAAAACCCTAACCCTAGGAGATGAAGTGCCAAAACTATGGACCCTATTTGAGTAAATTGGTACATCAAGTTCACGGGGTTGTAACTTTGACATATGATCTCCACGTGGTGCGCACAATACCTCATTATAAATATCTATTTGAGGACTACAACTTTCGACTGGCCAACATCATATCATGACTCATATTGACCCTGTTGTTCCAAACAAACAAAAAACGTTGTTTAGGGCCTCAAAACAACTCTAGAAGTTCAAGCCCCGAAAAATACCAAAAATAGTAAATTGTGCTATAATCTAGGAAACTGAAAAAATGAAAGAGACAGTGGTGGGGTTCCAAGTGGAATAGATAGGTGGCCACCCACATCCACCTAGATCAATTTCATTATGAAGGCTGAACCTAGTTACATTTTTAAACATACAAGAATAAAGCCCAACAACTATTGCTTGTAGCTTAGGAAAAATATTTCCCCATAACCCTAGCATCGAACACTAAAAAATTGAAGGTAACCGAGACTTAATAACAAAAATATTACATTGAAGAACAACAAAATTCCCTACAGAAGTTAATTTTGGTGCAAGAAAGGTTACCTGAAGCTTCATTCATGATGGAAGGGTAACACATGTCCAAAATATTATCGTTGCCATCAAACTGGAAATAACTAGAAGAAATGAAATGAGCTCCTACGAGAACTGGTGGTTGGGAGCATTAAAAGAGTGCTGATAAAACCCTAACTGACTATGAAATTTATGTAAAACAATAAAACTGAACATCAAAACTCACCTGTATAGCATGGAGATTACCATAACAATTGAATGGAGTCAGTTCAGTGCCAAATTATAGAGCTCGACTAGGTGATTGTGCCAAGAAAATGAGTGGACTGAGTAGTGGAATGAGCGAGGGTTGCTTACCCTGACTGCTCACCATGAATTGAGGACTATCGGATGAGAGATTTGATGAGCTACGGTGCAAATTTCTCCAACTGTCTGCTACCTCGACCGACAACTGGTAGTTACAAATTTTTCAAGAAGATTCTGGTGGCCTCTTTGGCATACTTGGTTAAGGTGCTGATAAGGTTTATTATGGCCTAAGTTAAAAAAATAAAATTGTATACCAATATTTCAATCAAAACTTAAAAGATTCCATAGTTAATACATGGTTAGTCGGATAAATATATCGTTTGTAAAGTGTAGGTGGTAATAATTTTTGTATGTATAATGAATGTGTGATTAACATGTTACAAGTGGTATGAGAGCCACGGGTTGCAGCTCTGTGGTCTTTTGAAGGAAAATATGTGTTTAACCAAAGTTTTTATAATGCACATAGAGAAATAGAGGTAGTTGGAACAGTATGAGGAGGGGAATAGGAACCATCCCACCTAGTTGACCTTTAGCAGGAGTCGGATCTAACCTGGAGATGTGGATCGAGTTGGGAGAAGGTACTACAAATGTGAATGCTATGTTGTTGGAGACTGTTCAACAATTATGACTGGAAATGATGAATCTAAGAGCCGATAATGAGATACTAAGGTTGGAGCAGGAGAGAAACATGAAAATTCTCTGTGATAGACAGAACCTGAGTAATCTAGATCCTAGTCTAGATAATGGGAATAAGGAAGAGACAAGGCAACAACAAGGAGATCATCCAGAAGGTGGGTTATATCGAATGGATAGCAAGGAAGATTCAGGCAATACTTCTAGTGGTAGGGGGGCCAAGTGGCCAAGTATTGAGTTACAAGGGGAATTCAAGAAAATAAATCACCCATTGTTCAATGCAGAAGTGGAAGAGGTGATATAAGCCTAGTTGATTAATATCAATAAGTACTTCCAGATTTATGAAGATGATGATAATTTAAAAGCCCTACAAGAATTATATCAATTCTAGGGTAAAGACGCACTATGGTGGGAAGAAATTAAAACAGTTCTCAGCATTGATGAACAATAGGTGACTTGGGATACCTTCCAAAAATATTTCAAGGACAAATACCTGACTGAGAGATTTTGTGATGAGAAGGCAAAGGAATTTCCTGATCTAAAGTTGGGACAGTTGTCCATGGGAAAATTTATAACCAATTTTACCTATTTTGTTGTGCTATGTTCCTTACATATGAGAGGAAAAAGAAAAAGTGTAGCGCTTTGTAAGTATTCTGTCAACTTTCATGAAGGAACAATTGGAATTTGATAATCCCAAGACAATGGATGAGACCATAATGAAGGCTCATATTTTCTATCAGCAGATGCAACAAAAAAGAGATAATAGTAAAGGATAGTTGGGTAAAATGGGGCATAGGAGTTATGTGAGTAATAATAAGAATACCAGATCAGGTGGAGAAAAATCAGTACCCAGGAAGGCTATGGGAGGAACCTTGGGAAAGAGTTAGCAGTGAAACAAAATTTCAAGAAAACCCAAACCAGTTGAGGCATCAAATAAAATAGAACCTGGGCAATTGAAGAAACCTCCCCTACAATATTAGGGTTGTGGGGAACCCCAATACAAGAATTTTCCTCACTACACTAGAACCGGGCTCACAATAGGTGTTCAAGAAGCTTCCATGGTTAGAGATGTGGCCAGAAAAATATCGAAGATCAATGTTTCCTTGGAGGATCACCAAGTATAGTATCAACCCACCATGGTGGAGTTTAAAGGTAAGATAGCTAACTAGTTTGTGTCTATTTTAATTGACCCATGAGCAATTATTAGTTATGTTAGTTCAAAAACAATTGAATTGTGTCAACTAGCAAGTATTAAATTTAAAAATTCATGGCTAGTGCAATTGGCCACATGAGAAAAATGTAAGGTGACAACCAAAGTGGAAGGTTGTCCTGTGGATATTGGAGGCCAAGAGACTAAAGTAAATTTAAATATATTACCTATAGGGTCATATGATGTGTTCATTGGGATGGACTTGCTGGAGGTACATTGGTCCCTAGTAAACTGTAAAGAAAAAATCATCACTTTCCTCATAGATGAAGGAAACAGACAAGAAATTCAGGGCATTAAAAGAAGTGTTAACTTATGATCCATCATTGCTAATCAGTTAAAAAAAAGTGTGAGAAAAGGTTTCCAAGTTTATGCACTGCAAGTGGGTTATGCTAACTCTAAATATAAATTAACAGCCTTAGAAAATATACTTGTCATTCAAGAGTTTCTAGATGTGTTTTCTGAAGAGATATCAGGATTGCCCTTGAAAAGAAGCATTGAATTTACCATAAAACTAATTCCTGGAGTTTCCCTGGTGTCAAAAGAACCATATTGTATGAGTATTCTCGAGTTAATTGAACTCAATATATAGCCATAGGAACTACTTCACAAAGGGTACATCTAACCAAGTGTGTCGCCTTGGGGGGCTTCGGTGTTCTTCGCAAAGATGAAAGATAGAACATTGAGATTCTGTATTGATTATAGGCAGTTAAAAAAGTTAACCATAAAAAATAAGTACCCATTTCCAAGGATCAATGACTTGTTTGACTAAGTTAAAGGTGCCATGGTATTCTCTAAGATTGGTTTGTGATTGAGGTATCACCGAATTACAATTAAGGATGAAGATGTTTGTAAAAATGCATTTAGAACACACTACGACCATTATGAATTTATTTTGTTGTATTTTTGTCTTACAAACGCTCCTGCAACCTTGATGAGTTCAATGAATGGGATTTTCCACCTTAATTTAGATAATTTTGTTCTAATTTTCAGTGATGATATTTTGATTTATTCGAAAAATGCAGAGGATCATAAGGAGCATTTCAGGTTGGTTCTTAAAACCTTAAGAGAAAATAATCTCTATGCCAAATTCAGTAAATGTAAATTTTTTAAGGAATAAATTCAATATTTGGGGCATGTAATATCCTCTAAATGTATTGTTATTGATTAGGAAAATATCAGGACTATCCTAGATTGGCTTGTTCCTAAAAATGTTGCAGATATCCAATTTTTTATGGGATTAGCCGGTTATTATCATCGTTTTATTGAGGGGTTTTCTATAATTTCCTACCCCATAACATCTCTACAAAAGAAAGGGATAATTTTTAAGTGGGCAGTCAAATGTCCACACAGTTTTGAGCAATTGAAATGTTTATTAACATCAACCCCAGTGTTAAAAGTTTCTAATCGAGAAAAGGAGTTTATTGTATGTACAAACACCTACCAAGAAGGGGTCAGAGATGTCTTGATGCAGGATGGTAAAGTAGTAGCCTATGAATCAAGGAAGCTAAATGAGCATGAGAAAAGGTATTCAACATATGATTTAAAACTTACTGCAGTGGTGCATTCTTTAAAAGTATGGCACCATTACTTACTAGGGAAGAAATTCATGCTAATGACATACCATAGAAGCTTAACCAGTTTCTTCAAACAACCTAATTTAAATGCATGACAAGCCATGTGGAATGCATTCCTAAGTGAGTTTGACTTTGATATAAGACACCTTAAAGGGAAGGAAAACTGTGTAGCTGATGCCTTAAGTAGAAAAGTGCAATGTATTTATGAAATTTGTTACCATCGCATTGAATTTGATGTGACAAAACATCATAAAGAAGCTTCTCCTTAGGATCCCAAATATGAATCCTTATGGAAGAAAACTAAACAGATACAAGATTTTAGAAAACTATCCGAGTATGGTATAAATGATAGAAATTTGTTAACTTTCAAAGGAAGGTTTATGTTCCTGATCAAATGGTTATTAAATAGATGTTTTGGATGAATTTCACCGTAGCCCTTATGCTGCCCACCCTGGGTATAAAAAATTATTCTCTACGATTAAGAGAGATTATTTTTACCTGGTGTGAGGAAATATATCATTGTGTATTTAGCCAAGTGTTTGGAGTGTCGGCAGGTTAAAGTTGAACATCAGCACCCCATTGGTTTACTCCAGCCACTTCCTATTCTTGAATGGAAATGGGAAGTAATAACATTGGATTTTATAATTGTACTACCCAAAACCGAAAAAAAACATGATCCCATCATGGTAGTGGTGGATAAGTTAAGAAAAACTTCTCATTTCATCCCTGTTAAATCCACCTATAAAACGGTGGAATTCGAAAATATCACTATGAAGGAAATATTTTGGTTGCATGGCATGCCAAAGGTTGTAATTTAAAAAAGGCATGTAAAGTTCACATCTACATTATTGAAATCTCTTTTTCAAGTATGGGTACCAAGATTCAATTTAGCACCGCTTATCCCCCATAGACAGATGGAAAAAATGAGCAGATAAACTAGGCATTGGAAGATATGTTAGGAATGTATGTAATGTAGTAGCCAACCAAATGAGAAGAATATATTAATTTGGTAGAGTTTTCTTATAATAAAAAATTGCCATGAATCATTAAAAATGAGTCCATCTAAGGTGTTGTATGGAAGAAAGTGTAGAACCCCCGCTGAGTAGTGTAGCCTGGAAGACAAGACGATTTTAGGACCTAACATGTTAGCAAAAATGGAGCAAGGCGTGAGGAAAGTTCAATAGAACTTAAAAGTGGTGGAGGATAGACAAAAGGCACACACAAATAAAAAGAGAACTTATAAAGAATTCTGGATAGGAATCATGTTTATGTTTGGATAAAACCGAGAAAGAGCACCCTATAGTGGGATAGTTGTGCTAAGTTGTCACCTCGTTGATGAACCCCAAAAATGGGTAACTTATTGGGCTCATTTTACCTATTATTCTCAATTAATCCACCATTATTCATAGTTTTATGCATGATTTCGAATATATTTATGTTAATTGAATGAATGAGAATAGTCACTTCACCACAAAGTCTAATACATGCTTATTGCATATTTTTGGACATCTTTTGGACCAAGGTCAAGCATTTATGAGCCAGTTGACAGCCAAATATGAGGGAGCAAGGCTGAGGATTAGTAAGAAAGGCGTCTCCTACACTAAATGGCCCCTTCCTCGAGTTCTCCACCATCAACTTGGAGTTCAACAGCCCACCAAAGATGATTTCCAAGGGCAGCCGAACAAATTTTGTGAAGTGGCTGATTACTTGTAGATTTGAGCAGCCAAGCCCCTCAAGTTAAGGAGGGTTGTTGGAGGTCCTCATGGTGCATAAGTAGGAAGGCTTCAAGTCTTGGTAGCTTAGCTCTTGAACAAATTTTTTTTGCACTTTAGTGTTGCTCTGCCTTTCGGCTCATTTTCGAGCTCTTGATGTAAACATTTTTGTGACATGGTTATTTTTTGAGTAATGGAGATAAATTTCATTTTCCACCAGCTCTGAGCTTTTCTTAGGAGGCTGTAGCCCTTGGGGTTGGGCCCAACCCAAGTTCCAGTACCTCCTTTGTGTATTTTTATGTGTTTTCCTTGCATTCATCGAATAATTTCTATTATTTAGGTTAAGATCTTGCTTTGTTACTTAGGTTGTTTTTGATGATTAAAATAGCTTTTCATGCTTCAAGTTGATTTAATAGTTTGGTAACAGAAAATATCTGCAAAAAGGCCATCAAGCAATCCCTGATCTCACCTCTCCCTCCTTGGGACCATGAGTTGAGACCAAGGTCTACTTGCTGCCACAAAAACATTGTTTTTGCCTTTCCATGCAATTGCTAGTGTTAGATTTTTAGTTGGAGAAGTTGATACCAGTTGTACTTGCATGTTTAGATCTGTTCTTGATTAAGTTTCCATAGTTACTTTGCATGATTTCCTGTCTATAACCTTCTGTTCATCATGTTTCTGGTTTTTAGGTCAGATTAGGTCAAAATAGATAGATCTCTGGTTTTTCTAGTCTTTCTTCGATCAGTTTTGAGAAATAGTGTGTAGAGCATCTATAATACATCCTTTCCTATCCTTCCTTCATCATACAACCTGCTCCAACCCCTAATTCCAAATTCCTTCCCTTTAGTCGCCACACTTTTCCAATTTGACTTAATTTCTACATTCTTATGCAACATTGCTCCCTCCATCCTTGAACAAATCCAACCACCTTCATCACTCCTTAGCTTCATTCACCAGGTCCTAGACCCTTCACATCCTCATCCATCCTCCATTTCCACTTTTCCACCATTTTTCCACCATCAACCCTTCAAAATCCTCTTTCGACTCTTCCTGTAGAACATCCTATAGAACCCCTGCAGACTCCCTGTAGAAGTTCACGTGAGAATTTTTTTGAGATCTGATCATTGTGAAACTCTCTGGAAGGGTTATAGGGACCCTTTAGGCCCTCTTATCACCTTCCCAATCTCCTGCAAGAACCCACTCCATTTCCTTTCGCCAATCAAGCTCTGCATAGTCAAAAACAGTTAAAGCACATGCATAATATTTCTGCAAGGTTACTCAAAAAAATACCAAAATGATGTTTTTTTCTAGATTTTACTTTAGAAGTAGCTTAGTCACATACATTCTACCTTTCCAAGAGCCAGTGGCATCCATTTCCACCACTTTGATCTCTTTTCTTGCATTAGTAGGGTTAGTCGGTAAAACTAGGGTTTGCTAGGGTTTTCATTTCCTTTCAGCTTTCAGCTTCTTTCTGCAAGTAGATTAGCCTCTCTTGAGTTAGCTTGCATCCATCATAGTTAAAAGCTTCTTCTAAGAGCTCATAGAAGTTGGCTTAAGCTCCTAGTGAACTTGTGCCAGCTGATTAAGTGACAGCCTGTAGTAAGAGCTAGTACTTGTGCATATAGCGTCGTCGCTTACAAGTTTGTTACGAACTACTGGGTTGATAAAAGTAAAGTAGGGAGTCCCAGGAGTTGCAACATCATTGTTGCAATACTGGAGCTGACCATTTTTTTGGTGCCATTGCCGGGGAAGCGTCAGAGTATTAGCGATTACTGCTTTTCTTCTATTTTCTACTGCAACATTCTGCTAAGTAGTTTATTTAAGCAAGAGTAGAGTAGTGTTTCATTTCCATTGAGCAATTTCATTTTCACAAAAGTAGATTAGACATTTCCTGCTTTCCTAGACTAGAATTTCAATTCTGCAAGCGTAGATTAGCATTCCAATTTTGCAATTTCATTTCAGCAACATAGATTAGTCATTTCCTGCTTTCATTTCAATTTTGCAATTTTCATTCCAGCAAGGTTTACTTTAGTTAGTTGCAATTTGTTGTTCAAACACTTTCAGTTTTTTAGGTACAAGAAAAAAACACAAAAATCCACCAAAAATATTTCATTTCATGCCTCGTAGGAACAGAGACAATACAGAAAAATTCTTACCCAACACCCCCCCCACATCACTAAGTCACCCTTTTCTCTTCTTCGGTGGCAGTGAACCTCCAGAGATATACGAAGATCGCATAACAGAAGAAGAGCATGAAGACATTCCTCCCGAGACCATGGCTGAACACAGAAACGGTATAGGAGATGAGGAGAGAATAGAAGGTTCCTTTCCCATCCGAGAGACAAATGGGAACACAAAAATGAAAAACATAAGTCCCTCAGCCTTACCTCACTTCCATGGATTGACCACTAAAGACCCTGATACCTTCTTATTTGAGTTTGTTGTCCTTTTTCGAACTTATGAATATGCAAAAGACAAGCAAAAGTTGAAACTCTTTCCCTCTACCCTCAAGGATGCAGCACTACGCTGGTTCATGGGGTTACCTGGAAATAGTATCACAACTTGGGCTCAGATGCAGCAAGCCTTTAACAAAAAATATTGGGATTAGTGTAAGTCAAAGGAAACGAAGGGAGAAATCTTTCTAGTGACCATGGGAAGTGATGAATCTTTAGAAGACCATGAAGAAAGGTTCCAACTCAGTTATAAAAGGGCCAGGTGCACGCTTGATCCCGAATCTCTAAAGTTGTTTCTTCTTCGAGGAGTCCCTGAAGACCTTCTAGATACCCTCCATTTGCTGGCTGGAGGAGACATCTACCAACTACCTTATGATGACATAAAGACTGTGTTTAGAAACCATTCTAGGGCAACTAGGAAAAGAGGTAGGGGAATCAACTTTCAGTCAGTGCCACCTTCTCCAAACATGTGTTTACAAATCAGATGGAAGACCTTAAAAGTGAGATGAGATAGACCATTGCCATGCAACTGGATACTTTCCGAATCCAGCAGAAGAAAGAGGAAGCTGAGAAGGCTTTGGCCATCTTCTATCCCAGATGTACAAGGAAGTATCCTCGAAACGAGTGTCCATTGCACTTATAGAAAATTTTAGGGGCAAATGTTCGCCCTTTGGCGAAATTAAGGGGTTTTAAATTTTTAGTGGGCGAATATTTTGTATCATAGTACATTTTTACAAATCACCTCAAATAGCCCACCTTATTTTAAGGGATAGGGTAAAAAAGGTAAATTTAGCCCTTGAAATTAGGACTTACAACCTTCCATTTGCCCATTTTCAAGAATAGGTTTTATTTAAGTGAATCCATTCGCCCATTTTCAAGAATAAGTTTTATTTAAGTGAATCCTATGGGCCAAAGGCCCAAATACCATACTTATAAAAGAGGTATGGTAAATTAATAAAAATATAAATAAATGAGAGGTATGGTAAATAAATAAAACATTTTTTATACTTACGCCATAAGTCACCTTATATACATGCAAGGGTGTAAACAAATAAAATGTAAGTAAAGTGGAGGTATGGTAAATAAATAAAACATCTTTTTATACTTACTCAAAAGGTATGGTAGATAAATAAAAATATAAATAAACTAGACGCATGGTAAATAAATAAAACCTCTTTTTATATTTAGTCCATAACCCTCGTTCTATTTATGAAGGCTCAAGAAAGAGGTTTTATTTAAGTGAATCCTATGGGCCAAATACCATATTTGTAAAAGAGGTATGGTAAATTAATAAAAATATAAATAAATGAGAGGTATGGTAAACAAATAAAACATTTTTTTATATTTACGCCATAAGTCACCTTATATTTACGAACACTCAAAAAATGTGTTATATTTAGGTGAAACCTATGGGCAAAATACTATGGGACAAATACCATGGACTAGATTGTTATTAATACCATGCAAAAAAGCATTATTAACCCTAATATTAGTATTAATAAAAATCAAAATGGCACATGGTATTGACCCATGGTATTCACCAAAATGGCACATGGTATTGATCCATGGTATTCACCTATAATGTAGCCTATTTAAATGGGGGAATTAAACCAGCATAGATCCATCTTTACTCTGGATCTACTAACCCCCCGAGAGGTATCAAATATCGTGATATGCAAACTAGCATAGAGTGAAAAAATATTTGATCTGATCAAGAGTAAAAATGGATGTTGTAATTTAATGTATGTTAAACATTTGAGCTTGGTTAAAATAAAAAATAAAATAAAAATCAACTATTAATTTTATTAATTTTTATAAATTACTAATAGTAATTTTTAAGCTCCAGGTTTATGATAAACCATGGTATTGACCCATGGTATTCATGTGAGCATAAACTATTTAAAGGGGAAATTCTATCATCTTAAATCCATCTTAATTCTCGGTCTACCAAGTGCTGAGAGGGATAAATAGGTTTCATCCCCCTAAGAGTGATAGATGTGGAGTTAAGATGGATATAGGTTGGTTTTTATGATAATGAAGATATTAAAAAGAATTAGGAAATTATATTGTAAAAACATCTTAAGGTGAATGGTTAAAGCATAGACATTGGACAAGTATATTTGTATATTTTTGTTTTAAACTGAAACAAATCCAGGGCTAAAAGGAATGGATTGATTGCACTAGTCATCCTTCTATAACTTTCCAACATATGCTGGAGTAAATAGATTGTAATTTGGGTAATTTTTCTAATTGCAAACAAGAACATACTTGTGTATTGGCAGGGTGGTTACGAGGTCCCTAGAAGTGATGAATTTGAATTTTTCTTGGTTTTATATATAGTATTAGGTTTTTTCTCATGATTTCTGTGAATGGCACGGGTGAATTTTATCCTACACCCACTAGGTTATCGATATGTAATTTTGGTAATTTTGATTTCAAAAGATATTTTAAAGAAATGCAATGATTTCATTTGTGTATTCAATAAACACAAGATTTTATAATTGAGTAAAATATTCGCCATTCTTGGTGAGAAATTCGCCAAAAAATTATATATACATATCATATTATTGATAAAATCGCCTTCCATTTTTCCTATATACCATGGAGATTCGCCCATTTATTATACATGTAAATTTAGGGGGGTTGTTAAAATTTTCCCTGATTGCACTCGGTAGAGGTATGTTTCATTTGTGAGGAAGAACACCCTACAAACCAGTGCCCAACCTTACCCGGACTTAAAGCTATGTACCAAGGGGCTGAAGGAGCCACTGAACCACACTACTTCCTCAACCAGAGGAGGCCGCATGGATCCAGACCTTACCAGCAAGGGATGCAAGGGACATCCCAAACTTATTACAACCCCAACCAATCCACTCACATACCTTCTTGGGGTCCCCCTGCTCATCCTACTTAGTCCGCACCCCCTCCTTGGTCATATCCATCTCAATACCATACTCAACCTGGTTCTCATTTGTTTCATTCTCATGTTCAGCCACAACCTGAGTGGAATGCACCTCAACAGGGGTGGAGGCCCCAATACATCTTTCCTCCTGCTATTTTGCCTCCACCACCTGCTCAAACACAACCATTACCTCCTGCTCCTCCAAGACAACCCCAGATGCCTACTCAACCGAACCCGAACCCCAACAATAGATAGGCCCAACAGGTATATACTGGAGAGACAACATGCCCTACCTATGTTGTGGAGATTCAGGAGATCAACCTACGATCTGGGAAGGTCCTTCCAGAGAGCTAACCTCCTCCTAAGGAGGATGAAGAAGAGAAATAGGAAAGTGAACCCAAAGCCATTCCACCCTTTCCTGAGAGACTAACTGGAACCACGCAACCAAACCCAGAAGAGACTGAACTTCTGGGAGAACTTAAACAGTTGTGTGTAAAAATACCACTTCTTCAGGCCATCAAAAATGTACCCATCTACAAAAAATTGATCAAAAAGAAGTGTTTCAGGCACCTAGGCAGGCGCAAGAGAGATGCCCCAACTATCAATGTCATAGGACAACTGTCCGATCTAATGTTGGGACAAGTAATCTGTCCAAAATATTTGGACCCTGGGAGTCATGTATTTGATGTCCACATCAATGGCACCATAATCCCCCACACCCTAATTGATCTAGGGGCTGCCATTAATGTGATGACCAGGGACACTATGCTCAAACTCAACCTTCAGAGTTCCCTAAGAAAGACCTCGACAGTACTGCAGTTAGCAGACCGCTCCACCATGACTCCCGAAGGGATTGTGGAAGATGTCATGGTCTCTGTTGATTCTTGGGAGTACCGTGCGGACTTCTTGGTCCTTCAGCCAAAGGGAAAACTCACTGGATAACCCCTCATTTTAGGAAGGCCTTGGTTAGCTATTACAGATGCTTACATCAATTGTCGAGCTGGGAGCATGACCATCAAGAATGGGCCTATGTCCAAATAGCTAGTCCTATATCCTCCTGCCCAACCTCAGCTAGAACATGACTTACCTCTCTGGTTGGAGGAGGAAGATGAGGATGAAGTCTACTATGCACCAGTGTGTATAGTGGAAGCCACCAAGGGAGGCCCTCAAATCGAGGATGACCATATTGAGAAGTTAATTCAAAATCCACCTCCTAGTGTGCTGCCATTAGAAGTGTTGGTAGAAGACACCTAAGCTAGTGCTTTGGTGGATCTCTATGTGGCTGATCTGACCTCTTCCTGAGTTAAGAATGTGGAATTCGGCCTTGAAAGAACCTTGAAGATCAACTCATCCCTATTCCCCTCTTAGGAGAAGGAGCTGTGTAGCTTACTGAACTACCATTTGGATGCTTTTTCTTGGAGTTATAAGGAGATGAATGGAGTCCACCCTTCAATTTGTACCCATCACATTTACATTAAAGAGGATTGTAAACCAGTCAGGCAGCCTCATAGGAGAATGAATCCAACCCTTAAGGACATTGTCAAAGAAGAACTACAAAAGTTGTTGGATACAGGATTCATCTACCCCATATCTGACAGCGAGTGGGTTTCTCCCCTGGTGCTTGTGCCCAAGAAAAACGGAAACAAAGCTACCAAGAAGGACCATTTCCCTTTGCCTTTCATAGATCAAGCGTTAGATGGCCTGGCAAGGAAGAAGTTCTTTTCCTTCCTAGATGGGTTTAGCGGGTACAATCAGATCCAAATTAGCCCAGAAGACCAAGATAAGACCACTTTCACTTGTCCATGGGGTACTGTTGTATGGAAAAGTATCCGACTCAGATGACCCTAACCCACTCTAAGGGTGATAGTTCCTTAGCAACAACTGTAAGACAAACTAATGAAAGTTTACTTCTTTATGAAAGCAAAAGAGAGTGGAGAAAGCACTAACCGTTGCCTTGTGCTTAATGTCGAATCCAAACTCTTCTCTTTGGCCACTTGCTCCTAGCTCTTTGTCCTTCTGCTCGCCCAGCTACAGAGAGATCCTGCAAAACAACAAAGAAGGAGACTACAAGAGGCATGCAATCATAACTGGTTCATGGATTAGTGTAAACCAAATATGCAATCATCACAATATATAAATGAAACAAGAGCACATAGAAGAACCTCAATAGCTTTTATTAATGTAGAAGAAAAGGTTCTGAGAGGATTACAACCATTGCAGGCTCCAACCCAGCAACACCTCCCAGCAGAAAGAGTTTCTCTTCTTCACCTCTCTCAAACAATCACCCAATAACTCAAGAATGAAACCAACAGCATATCATTACTTTGCACAAAATTCCAGCCTCCTGAGCTCATAGGAGAGAGCTCAATATATAGATGAATTGAGAAAGGATGAGTCAGCTTGCAACTGATGTGTAGCTGCCTTGTGTCCTCTCTCTCTTCAGTTAATCTTTAGTTGATCTTCAGTTCTTGAGTCCACTTGGTGAACCTTCCTTCCACTTGGAGAAACAAAGCCTCTGACTCATCACAAGGCGAAATACCTGATCCAAGTGTCATTTTTGGAAGATTCCAAGGGAATGACTCACTGTGCCACATGTCCAAACTCGCCCAACGCAGGTGGGCTTTGTTCTGCCTGCTTTGCAACGCAGGTACACCATGGAGCACTTGTGTTTTAGTGCAGAAGCCTAGTGGAGCACCTGCTTTGATTTCAGGATTGCTTGCTTTTGAGTGTCTTCAAGTGGAGAACTGATCTGAGAGCTGTTGGCTTGCTAACCTTGTTCCTCTAGGGGTAGGAACATCATGTTTAGGGAACTTGGATCCCTTGGATTATTGACAATTCATGCTCGTTGCTGTAAGGCACAAAATTGTCTATAACAGATGCCCCCTAAAGTATGAGGTCGTTTATCGGGTGAAATGCTTTATTGAGAGGATCCGAAGTTCGCTCAATCTGCTGAGAAGTGTCCTGTAATAAGATACAATACAATACATTATTTTTCATACATTTTTCATGATCTGGCTGAGGCGGGCATTCCCATGCTCAGCTTTATAAATACATTTTGGTACATAGAACAGACGATCGTCTGATATAGATTGATAATTCTCTGCCGAATTCATCATCTTTTTCTAGACTGATAATCCTCTGCCGAATTTATCATCCTTTTCTGATAATTCTCTGCCGAATTTATCATCTTTCGAAAAGGGTGATCATCTGCTGCAATGATGTACATATCAAATGTCTTTATGTCCTGAATATATATCGCAGCTCGGATGGATGAAACTAGATCCGGGGTCTTCAATCTCTTCCGATCTTCACTCGATGTACAAGTCGATCCATGTGAGAATTTTTTGGAGTCGAACATGGAAAGACATCGCTTGATTACCAGTCAATGATGTAAACCGTTAACAAGTGCGAGAGGAATCACCGATAAGGATGATGACCCTCAAGGTACGGCAGTACAATCTACATGGTGGGAATAAAGGACTTGGCGTCGACCACCATGCAAAATCTTCTGGTCGAAGGTCATTGATGTATACCTGTCGCCGGAAGTGAGAAACTTGCCATTGAGGCATGCAAGCTTCAAAGTACTGAGGGGGGTGTTCCTAGATCAACTCCTTGGATAATGAGCTGATGTCGACAAGGAGCGATCCGTCAAAGGAGGGCCTTAATGAATCCCACATCAGTGACACGGAACGAAGCTAGTGATTGTGATGAGGTGAAAACGAACTGTGATGTATGATTCAGGGTGGCGGTCATGAAGTGGATGAAGGATAATGTATGGTAGTGGGTGGAACACGGTTGACTCTATACATGACCACATCTCTTGAACATATAACGACACTGATGTGATGGATTGGTAGCATTACCCCAACTGTGGATGGTGTGGCGAGGACCATGATTCTGCGATCGGTGAATGAAACAACCCAACCCGATGTGGTATAGAGGACAAAGTGTCATGTTCAAGAGCGACTTGCTACCATTAATGCTGTGAGGTTCTCCCAATTTTTCCCCAGTCATTGCTGACCAGTACCTCTTTATTTTTGTCAAGCTTGAGGAGGATAACATATGCTTGCTCTATAACCTGCCCTTCGGGCAAGCCCATCGCTATGTTTTAACGAGCCTAGCGATAGGGAAACTCGTTCTCGTCTAAAGACAAGTTTGTTGCTATTTAATCATTTGAACGAGTCTAACGACAAGGAAAACTCGGTTCTTTTCACTTTTAGAGAGTCTGAAAAGATACGAAAAGTAAACTCCATAATTCCTTTTTCGTCTTCTAATCCCTTAAGTCTGAAAAAGTATAAAACAATACAGAAGGGATGAGTTTTCGATTTACTTTAACGAGCCGAACAAAACAAGTGCTCGATCTTTTTGTGCAATAATCCCTCAGGTCCAAAAAGATTAAAATCTAGAGGAGGGATAGCTCTTCCGGTCCTTTTAACGAGCTGGAAGGCCAAAACTCGACAAACTTTTCATATTTTACGAGTCAGTGAAAAGAGCTCAAAGAAGACTTGTCTTTTGAGGAACGAGTGATGAATAGGGTTAGCAGCAGATTCCAGGTACAGGTTGGAATTCTCCAATCACGGCAGTGTCACAAGGATGGCTAAATGAAATCACTCTTCGCAGCTGTTCCTCAAAATGGGTAAACACACATATGGAGGTGGACGATTGGCCAAATGAACGGATGGAGGTGATGGCATATAAACACGACCAAAGGTTTTTAATATGGCTTTCAAAGGTCACATTTCTCGAGGTTGTTTACCGGTTCATTTTTTCTGGATGAGCTTGAACTGCTAGGGAAAGATTGCTCACAATCTACGTTTATTTTTTAACGAGCATGAACTTCTGCACAAAAACTGCTCGAACTACGTTTATTTTTTAACGAGCATGAACTTCTACACAAAAACTGCTCGATCTTTTTATACCAGTCTTAATACAAGGAATGCTTTAGGTGAGGTAATCATTTTAAAGGAGCAATACCTCACTAATTACTCCAATTTGGCAGGTTTTAACTTTTGCTCTTCATCCTTTCTTTATGCAAGCTGGAAACGGCTAATCCTACGAGTTTAACGGGTTAGACCTACAGGTTTAAGAGGGAGGACCTAAAAATTTAAAAAATAAATAGTCGTCCCGTGCTTGCACTCCAAAAGGTTCGCATGCCCCCAGGTATAAAGTATAATTTCTAGAGACTGCCCTCTTACTTATTATCCAAAAAATGGTTTTCGTTTGTTGCCACAAACTAACTCTCTTTTCGGCGATGTCTATCATTGGGTTGTTAAGGATGGTGACCACTTGTTACAGCAATTTCCTCTCTTTCTTTGAAGACTGCCGCTACTTATCCTTTAATGGGTGAGGCTTGAACTTCAAAGATGGTGCCTTCTTGCTGTCACAAATAGACCCCCTCCTTAGCAGAGCCCACCTCTTTAGACAAAGGGAGCGACCGCTTCGCTCCATAACTTTGACAAAAGAATTTTATCCTAGAACAACCCTCCTTTCCACTGTCGGACGGGGTACGGACTAGTCCATTCTTCTGCGGAAATTAACTTTATACCTAAGGTTTTCTCTGCCCGAGGCAGGCCAGGGTGCATGCCCCCTGGGTCCCCATTCTTATCTTCTCGAATTACTCGCATTCATCGGGAAGTAGAACCGGGGGAGGTGGCATTCCTTGAGTGAATAAACCGTTAAGGGATGGTATTTGACTATTTGCAATGTGTGATCCTGGAAATGAAAGTTGGTCTACGAGCTTGACCATTCTTCCTTCGTGCGGAAAACACATGACTCTAAAGAGCGAGGACACTATAGCCTCCATGCAATATATATAGTCTCGTCCAAGGAGTAAGTTATATGCCAAGGGTCCCTGGACGACCATGATGTTCATGCGAACTGTTTTCCCTTTCAATGTAACTGGAACATTGGGGAGAATCCCTAACGGGTGACTGGTTCCTTTATCAAAACCTGATAGATTTCTCATCTCAGGTAAAAGCGCTAGGCAACCCAGTGCTTTCCAAGCAACAGAGGAAAGGATACTCACAGATGCCCCTTCATCAATAATAGTTCCAGCCATCACCATTCTCTAGATTTGGACTATGATTTTGAATGGGATACTGGCTGGTAACCGGGGTCTGCCTAGTTGATTCCAATCAAAGGATACAACCAGGTTGCTTGGTGGTGGGACCGAATATACGGTCGGATACGACTCTGATGATGTTCCTTCCTGCGACAAAGGAGTGGGCGCATTGCCCTGATGCTCATCAGAGTCTGTGTTGATGAAAAGAATATGGACGGTGTCATCCTTATCCTCTTCAGTGAGGGTGTCATTTGAAGATGGGTCTTCAATGACGGAGTCATTGGACGATGATACCTCTGAAGGAAGAACCGGGTCAACTGCCATTTCGACCTTTAGACTTTCGTCTGGTCTGGATTCAGTAGGTTCATTCTCAATGACCGACACTTCAGCTGACCACTTGAGCGGGTCAACTGGATTTTCAACTATCGAGGGATTAGGCGCGAGTTTTTGGTATCCAGGAGGAAGTCGCAATGGTGAAACCGGGCGATCTTCCAAAACTCTCTTTGCCTCATCTAAGAATGGACATCGGTGGATGGCATGCTCACCTTCACACAACATACAGGGTGATCTTGGTCTCCCTCTTCGTCCTTCACTCTCGCTAGTTGACGGACTGCAATCAACATGACTACCAGAGGTTGATGCTACCGGATTGTGCAACCTTGGGGACCAGTCCCTTAGTATCCGGGGAATACAAGGACAATCACGATGGAAGTGGGTCCCTTCGCAAATGACACATGGCGATTTAGGCCCGGTTGGTGCAGTGTGTGGGTTTTTGTCAGCTGTCTTTTGTTTGCCCCCAGTCGCCTTCGCCATAGGCTCCTTCTGCTTCTTTTCTTTCTTCTTCTTTTCCTTCTTCTCCATGGGAGGCTGACTTTTGCCGGCTCTACCTCATGAAGATGAAGGATGAGAGGAAGAATTGTAAGAAGTGGAAGGCTGGTGGGTAACTCTAGATTGGTCTGACTGTTGATTCAACTGCTCAGGATTAGTGGCGATCTGGACTACATTAGTTGAAAAGAGCCATACAGGTAGGCCAATTGTCAATCCTGGAAGTGACAATGTTGCCATATGAGGCGCACCAACATCTCCCCAAGAGGAGAAGGGATTTGGACTTCCTCCAAGGTTGCTTCCTTGGTTGGTGGGCTCCATACTTTTCAACTGGAAGATCAACGTGGGAATAATAGGTGATTATGTTCCGCTTAAAATAAATTTTATTAACGACGCTTTTAGACACAAACTTGCTTTTTCATGTTTTAAGAGTCGAGAAAAAGCTAAAGATGACTCTAGTCGCCTTCGATGTATTAACGAGCCCGAAGTGACAAATGCTCGGTTGGACCTTTTCAGTTATAGAGTTTGAAAAGGGCCAAAAGAAACTGCTCTGGAGATCTAGGCAGAGGGTGTGCCAAACCTTTCGCGAAACCACAGAATAAGTTTTACGGTACGGGTGGTCGATCTTCGTGAATGTTGTGTTCACTGCATCGTGATCAGTAGGGCGGTCGACACGGCTTCCTATGGATAAAGGATAATTGCCTATAGGGGTCTCCCAATATATACGCGACGGTACGTGGGAGCACAAGTCCGTATTAGTGCCACCGACTCTCAGGAGGAATCACCCACCTTCGTAGAGATCGACAGTCACTATGTTTAATGACGCCGGAACACGTCTCTACCTAGACCTCTAGATGTTTGCGTTACGTTAAAAAGCGTTGTTATGTAAATTTGGTTTATTTTAATGTTGATCTTGCTTAACAGTTTGCCTTTAAGGATCACCACGAGATGTATATAACAAATTCCTGAATGCAATCTAAGATGAGAAGCAAACTTTTCAATCTTTCAACTTTGAAAACCTTAACTACTGAGGGAAAAGAAAGGCAAATCTTTTCGCACAGATCATAGAGCACACACTAAAATGCAAATTTTTCCTAAATCGGCAAATACACAGTCAAATGCAAAATGCACAATGCATGTATTTTCTTTTCCCTTTCTTAATGTGGATGGATACAAAAAGAAAGTGGTTATATAACTTTGATTTCGATTTAAAGCGAAAGTAAACAAGTCGTCCAACAATCAAAAGACACCTTAAGATTCACTTGCTTAATCACTGGAAATGCATGAAATCAAACCATACTAACGAAAGTAAAATGAGTAATCAGCTATGGACAGCAAGCAAGCTAACTCTTTAGACCAGCAAAATGCCTAACACAGGTTCAGATCTAAGAGGCCAAAAGCATGACTAGTTTGCTTTTCGTTATGGGAAATTGTAAATGAATAAGAAATACAAAGAACAAGTACAATTTCGTTATATAACAGAGGCGGAATGATGGCAAGTAATACTGGTTTCAAAACAAGTACAAGACTGACACTTAGCAGCAAATCTAAGTGAAAACAGGCAAGAGAAAGGAGGAAACCCCAAATGCACTAGGCAAATTTGGGCCAACGCAGGCTCTGCACAGCCAAACTGGCTCTCAGCGCAGGTAGCCCCTTCGGGACCTGCGTTGCAAAGCAGGTAGCCTGTGTACTACCTGCTCTGGAAAACGAGAGTTGCATTTTCACAGTTTCCGGGTCATAACTTTCTCAAAAATGCACGGTTTTTGCTCAAATCAGAGACATTCAGTCAAGCACACTCAAAGGAATGATTTAGAAGGTGCAAAGCTATCACTAAGAGCTTACAAGGATCTTTGTAGATCAGCTCTTCAAATCATGAACTTGGTCAGAAATGAGCCAGAGTAGCTGCCCCTCTACTTCGCTTTTGATATAGTCAAAAGCTTTTCGATTCGGTACTCTTTGGTTCAGGAAATGAATAGCAAAGATACTACAAACACAATCAAACGGATACGCTCCCCAGCGGAGTCGCCAGTTTGTTGTAGGGAAAATTATCCGACTCGGATGACCCTAACCCACTCTAAGGGTGACAGTTCCTTAGCAACAACTGTAAGACAAACTACTGAAAGTTTACTTCTTTATGAAAGCAAAAGAGAGTGGAGAAAGCACTAACCGTTGCCTTGCGCTTAATGTCGAATCGAAACTCTTCTCTTTGGCCACTTGCTCCTAGCTCTTTGTCCTTCCGCTCGCCCAGCTACAGAGAGATCCTGCAAAACAACAAAGAAGGAGACTACAAGAGGCATGCAATCATAACTGGTTCATGGATTAGTGTAAACCAAATATGCAATCATCACAATATATAAATGAAACAAGAGCACATAGAAGAACCTCAATAGATTTTATTAATGTAGAAGAAAAGGTTCTGAGAGGATTACAACCATTGCAGGCTCCAACCCAGCAACACCTCCCAGCAGAAAGAGTTGCTCTTCTTCACCTCTCTCAAACAATCACCCAATAACTCAAGAATGAAACCAACAGCATATCATTACTTTGCACAAAATTCCAGCCTCCTGAGCTCATAGGAGAGAGCTCAATATATAGATGAATTGAGAAAGGATGAGTCAGCTTGCAACTGATGTGTAGCTGCCTTGTGTCCTCTCTCTCTTCAGTTAATCTTTAGTTGATCTTCAGTTCTTGAGTCCACTTGGTGAACCTTGCTTCCACTTGGAGAAACAAAGCCTCTGACTCATCACAAGGTGAAATACCTGATCCAAGTGTCATTTTTGGAAGATTCCAAGGGAATGACTCACTGTGCCACATGTCCAAACTCGCCCAACGCAGGTGGGCTTTGTTCTGCCTGCTTTGCAACGCAGGTACACCATGGAGCACTTGTGTTTCAGCGCAGAAGCCTAGTGGAGCACCTGCTTTGATTTCAGGATTGCTTGCTTTTAAGTGTCTTCAAGTGGAGAACTGATCTGAGAGCTATTGGCTTGCTGACCTTGTTCCTCTAGGGGTAGGAACATCATGTTTAGGGAACTTGGATCCCTTGGATTATTGACAATTCATGCTCGTTGCTGTAAGGCACAAAATTGTCTATAACAGGTACCTTTGCCTACCAGGTCCTTCCCTTTGTGTTGTGTAATGCTCCTGCCACTTTCCAGAGAGCAGTACTGAGCATATTTGCTAAGCTGGTTGATGATTTGGTGGAAATCTATATGGATGAGTTTACTCCTTATGGGTCCAACTTCCAAGAATCATTGACTAACCTGGGAAAAGTTTTAACCAAGTGTATTGAGATGAACCTATCCCTCAGTCCTGAGAAATGTGAATTCCTGATGACTGAAGGGACCGTGCTAGGTCATACAATTTCTCAGCAAGGATTACAGGTGGATCCCAACAAGATTTCTATCATCCAAAGGGTTCCACCTCCTCAAAGGGTCAGAGATGTTCGGAGTTTTCTAGGCTTAGCAGAATATTATAGAAGATTCATTAAAGATTTCTGTAAGCTAGCCTCTCCATTGTTTGGAATTTTGGGGAAATATGTTGAGTTTATATGGACTAACAACTGTCAAGAGGCTCTGGATGTGTTGAAGGATAAGCTGGTAACTGCCCCAATCTTGAGAGGTCCAAACTGGGCCCTATGTTTCCACATTCGCATAGATGCCTCGAACAAAGCCATAGGAGCAGCCTTAGGACAAGTTGAAGAGAAGCTACCGTATGCCATATATTTTGTCAGTAAAAATCTGTCCAAGGCAGAATTAAACTATACTGTAACCAAGAAAGATCTCCTAGCTATGGTCCATTCCCTAAACAAGTTCAGACACTACATCACTGGTTATCAAACATTTGTACACACTGATCATGCTACGATTAGATATTTGATGAGTAAACCTGATGTAAATGTTCGTATCATTAGATGGTTACTTTTATTGCAGCAATTTGATTTGACCATTGTTGATAAGCCAGGAAAGGAAAATGTTGTTGCTGATTTTATGTCTAGACTAGATTTTCCTGTATGTGAAGAAGGGACGCTGGATCATCAAATGCTAGATGAACACCTGTTTGCTATTTTAGTACTCTCTCCATGGTTTGCTAATATAGAAAATTACTTGGTTTCAACACAGTTCCCACCACACCTATCCTCAAAAGAGAAGAGCAAGATCATGAGGAAAAGTGCCCCATTCACTTGGATTGGGGGAAACCTATATAAACTTGGCCTAGGTCAGATTTTGAGGCATTGTGTCACGGAGGAGGAAGCTTTTAACATCCTCCTCACCTGTCATGATGGGCCCTGTGGAGGCCACTTTGCAGCAAAGAGGACCACTTTCAAAATTCTACAGGCAGGCTACTATTGGCCCACTCTTCATCAAGATGTCAAAAAATACATCAGCCTATGTGACTAATGTCAAAGGATGGGGAAACTGACTCCAAGGGATGAAATGCCCCTCCAATCTAAAGTGACTTTCGAGCCATTTGAGAAGTGGGGCATGGAATTTTTGGGTCCTATCAACCCTCCTTCAAAACAAAAGTCTTACATCATTGTGTGCACGGACTACCTAACAAAGTGGGCAGAAACAAAGGAAATCAAGGCAGCAACAAAAGAAAAAGTGGCTGATTTTTTGAGGGAAAATATCTTCTACAAGTTTGGCTACCCAAGAGAATTAGTCACAGATCAAGGAAGTCAGTTTACCTCTAACTTGATTGAAGACCTGCTCGCTCATCACAAGATTAAGCACAAAACTTCCACCCCTTATCATCCGCAAGCAAATGGGTAGGTGGAAATCACTAACAAAGTTTTAGAAGAGATTTTGACTAAAGTGGTGAGCAGCAGCAGAAAATATTTCACAGATCACTTGGTTGAGGCCACTTGGGCCTACAACACTACTTGGAAAACTACAACAAGTTTCACACCTTATGAGCTGGTCTACGGGAAGAAGGCTTTGTTGTCCATAGAATTTGAATACAACACATTGAGGTTGGCAGCTCAGCTGGACCTAGATCTCAGCCATGCACAACAAGAAATATTAATTCAGCTGAATGGACTAGATGAATAGAAAATGTAGGCCCTCCTCCACTCAGAGGTGGTCCAACTCCAAAGAAAGATATGGCATGACCGGCACCTTAATGAAAAGCAATTTCAGCCAAGAGATTGGGCACTGTTATATGACTCAAGATACAAGGACTTCAAAGGGAAGCTGAGGACAAGATGGTTGGTACCATATATAGTGGAGAAATGCAACGACAATGGTTCAATCCTTATTAGGACCATTGATGAAGAAGCCATCCCCATGCTCATCAATGGGCATCGATTGAAAATCTACAGGAAGCCTCTTCCTAAGCAAGAGTTCAATGAAACTCTGGATAAATCAGTGCTGGTAGTGGAGCAGGCCCCTGTCTCCACTCCACACACACCTTGAGCATAAAAAAAAAATAGAAAAAAGAATAAAAGGATCCTTGGGTGAAAACCTCTTGGAGGCACCCAGGGCAGACAGTGAGGGTGAAAACCTCTTGGAGGCACCCCAGTTGTCTCAGATAAAAAAAAAAAAAAGATAGGAAACAAACCTAATCTCTGTTGAATAATTGCAGGATGCAGGAAGGACATTGCAGGTTAGGAGGATCGCACAAAACAAAGACAGAGGTCAGAACCAGGTTGTAAGCATCACTCACAATCAATTACTCCATGACCACTACCCTTTCCTAAGATTTGATCTCATTGGGATTAAGATTTAACCTTCTACAGGAAGTTTTGTGTCTTCTACAGGAAGATCTTATAGAACCTATAAACAAGCTAGAATTGATCTTAGAAGAGAATCCGAAGGTTGGGAATCTGCCTATGAAACCTATAAACATCCTTGTTTTTGTCCATCGCCACATGTCACCCTCTTCCATCTCTGTACACCTCCATTTGCACTCATCATTTTATTTTTTCCTACACAGTCAAACACAGAGAACCCGGTTTTCTTCATACTACCAGCAAAAACTTTTAATGGCAAATCAAGCAGTTGTTTCTCACTCACCATACCTATCACCCTCCATATAGACTTCTCATTAGCCAAGACCCTCATCAGCGGTATGGCCCTGCTTATTCTAGCTTGCATTCCAGGAGGAGAAGCAACTACAGGGCATCCTACAGGAATCCTGTAGCAGGTGATCCCTCTGGAAGACATACTCCGGAGACAGGGACAGCAAAGGGTGGCAGAGGAGACATGTAAAGGGCTCTTCTTGAACGTAATAATATCAGCAGTAGCTGAAGCGAAGCTTGCAATGTGCATGCAGCAACAGCATCCGAAGGAATGGGTTCCAAAACCCATGTTTGCAGCAAAAGCAAATGAAGGAATGGGTTCCAAAACCCAAAATCTGCATAACATGGCCACGACCACGTAGGTAAGTGCCTAAACCCATTCTTCAATTGCATAAATCATATTTTAAAGCTGCATGGCTAGGGTAATGGTTCAGATTGTGTGGAATCGGTGTCCAGTCAACTAGCCACCCTCGGCCAGTTACATATCCTCGTGGGATCCAAACGAGCCCTATTACATTCAAAATTACCGATGAGATGTGCAGCTAGCACATGTGGAGTGTCCATTCAGGGAGAAATTTTTGGGACTGGTAGTAGTGGCGGCAGATAACGGCAGAGAGGAGGTGATGGCGGTCAGAAACACGCAGAAAAATTATGGCTATGACGTCGGATCAACGGTTCGGTCCGGCCACCTCATTCCTTCACCACGAATCACGCCGCAATTAAAAGATGCCCAGCTGAAACATGCACCACCTTCTGTTCATTCTGCACTCACAACATCCTCGATTGGAGTACACATCCACTACTTTCAAAAATAGTTAACCAGTTGTCCTCCACTAGTTTTTCTACCTGTTTTCGAAGATCTTCCATGTATCGGGCTCTGTCGGAAGCATAGTTTCATTCTACAGGAGTCGGGAGCCTTCTACAGGAAGGGTTCTACAGGAAAGGCAGAATAGCTCTGCAGGGGAGGGAAACCCATAATTTTTGTTGAATTTGAAGCTCCAAATGAGGTAGGCTCGAAAAAAACTTCTCTGTGCATAATGGTGAATTGAACAGGATCAATTTGAAAACCAAGAGGAAAAAGTCTACCTATGTATTGAATAAACGTGAAAGGTTGCCTGCATATTTCACTGAGTTTCCCCAGTTCTACACTCCGAAATCTCCTTGTCATTTTTAAATTCTCCTATAATAAAGATATATGCATCAGTAGGGGCCAGCTTGTGTGTGGAAAAACACTGAATTTACATATCTATCTGTGTGCTGAGAAGAGAACCTATGTGCTTGTGCTCTGATCTGTAAAAACAAAATTCTTCTAAACATATAGTCGAATTCTGGGTGACAACAGTCTTAAAAAAAAGGAATTATTGATATTGTAAGGAACACACGAGAAATTCCTTCTTGGATCCAGAAGACACCAAATTCAGCTATCCCCTGTTTCAGTGATTGACTGTTGTTTTCCTGAGCATTTTATTTTTTGGTTGACACGTAAAAGAGCACTCAACACCATTCCAAGAGGATTCATAAGGAAAGAACCCTCAAACTCTAGCAAACTGCACGAGCATCCTGAGGTAGTGGACCTTTTCACCCGAGAAAATTGGATATCCTTCTTTGACAAAATAAAGGGTCATGATGAGGAAATAACTGAAGAGTTTTTAATGTCCCTGAAACTACATTCAAAGACACATGCCACAGTTAGTTTTAGGGGTTTGACCCTGGAACTCACCCCTAAACTCATCAATGGAGTTACTGGCATACCGTTGGGGCTCCCTTGGAGTAAGGAAGAGATATCATTGGGCCAATTTGCTAAGAAAACATTTTTCCTACCCGAGGAGCATCCTGTAGAAGACAAAAACGGGGTTAGAAGAACCAGCTTGCCTCCTCTCTGGAGTGAAGTTAGTTTTCAAATTATGAAGTACATCACATGTGAAGGGAGGTTTAGCATCATCTATGGATATCATTTCAGGTTGTTGTGTGAACTAAGGCATGGGATTGACTTGCCTCCAGCCAAGAAACTGAGCATCCCCTATTTCATTCTTCAGTCACTAATTGAATGTGGTACAAAGTTAAATGAAGGGATCCCAGATCAGTTGGCCCATCATGGGCTCATCAAACTATTGGTGGAAGATGCTTTTCACACCTACACTGTCCCCATATCTTGGGAAATCTTCAAAAACATGTCCAGGGATGACAACATTAGAACTTTGGCCAAAAACATCACCCCATCCAGCAGTGAGGAGGGGGAGCACACTGAAGAAATTGAGAAAAATAATGATGAGGGAACACAGGAGATTCAAGAAAAGGGAAAAACAGAGGAAGCCCAAGAAGAACAGAAAGAAAAAGGGGAAATTGGCAAGACTGCTGAGCCCAAAACAGAGGAGGAAACAACAGCAAAAACAACAAGGGGAAAGAGGATGCAGAGTAGAAAGGAAAGGGTCGAGAAAGCCCAAATGAAGGCTACCACAACCAAAACAGGCACCCAGAAAGAAAATGGAAAGACACACCCTAAGATATCAGCAACAAAGATGGGAACAATGGACACAAAGATTTCTACAGGAAGCAAGGAAAAAGAATAGCAAGAGGAGAAATGACCTCAGATGTTGGCAAGGGAGGCAGCATGTTGTGGGGAAAAATGCCTATTTAGGACGATCCTATCCACCTAAGGTGTGACAGCGCCTTAGCAACAAACGAATACAGCTATCATGATTTCTTCCTTTATGAAATATGAAAGAGAGGAGATCGGCAGACTTACCGTTGTCTTCCGGTTGTCCCTCGAACTAGATCCTCTTCTCTTTGTGTGTCCACAGCTACTTGCCTCCTCGCTTGGTCAAGAGAACAGCTACTTGAATCCCACGAGATCACAAGAGAACAGCTACCTATGACAAGAGAACAACTACTTGCAACAAGAGAAGAACACAATACAAAGGCAAATACACATATTCATAAATGATTCAGGATTAGAAGTAAATCAAATATACTAATGCAATCATACAAAATACACCAGCATATAGGAAAGAATCAAGATAGCTTTATTGAAAGTAACAGGGTTCAGGAAGAGATACAACCCATAGGGCTCCAATCCAGCATCTCCTTCCCAGTAGAATGGAATTCCTTCTTCAGCTCCCTTCAAAGCATAACACACCCAATGTTTCTAACCACAAACCAACAACAATTCTCTGCAAATACCAAATTCCAGCCTCCCTTGACCTCATTGAGAGAGATCTATATATAGGGATATTTGAGAGAGGATGAGTCAGCTTGAGACTGGTCTGGGACTGACTAGTGTCCTCTCCCACTTCAGTTCTTGAGTCCACTTGGAGGTTCTTGCTTCCACTTGGAGATTTGGAACCTCTTACTCATCACCAGTCGAATTCCCTGATCCAAGTGTCATTTTGGAAGCTTCCTGGGCATTGACACCTTGAGGAATGACTCTGCCACTTGTCCAAACTCGCTCAGCGCAGGTAGCCTTCTTTGCAGTTGAAATTCAACGCAGGTAGACAGTGGAGTAGTTGACATTCAGCGCAGATGCTCAGTGGAGCAGTTGACATGATCCAGAATTGCCTTGTTTTGAGTGTTTTAAGGTGGAGAACTTTTGTGAATTGTTGTGGTTACTTGGCCTTGTTCCTCTAGGGGTAGGAACAACATGTTTAGGGACTTTGGATACCTTGATTATTGACATTTCATGCTCAGTGATGCAAGGCACAAAAATGTCTATAACAGTTGCCCCCTAAAGTATGAGGCCGTTTATCGGGTGAAATGCTTTATCCAGGAGGGTCCAAAGTTCATCCATCTGCTGGGAGGAGACCTGTAGTAAAATACAATACAATACATTATGATTCATACTGCTTTCATGATCTAGCTGAGGCGGGCATTCCCATGCTCAGCTTTATAAATTCATTTTTGTACATAGAACAGATGATCGTCTGATGGTAGACTGATAATTTTGGTGAAAATTATCATCCTTTGAGTAGGATGATCATCTGCTGCAATGATGTACATGTCAAATGTCTTTATCATTCCTGAATATATATCGCAGCCCGGATGGATGAAACTATATCCGGGGTCTTCAAACTCATTCGATCTTCACTCTAAGTACAAGTCGATCCATGTGAGAATTGCGCTGAAGTCGAACATGGAAATACATCGCTTGATTACCTGTCAATGATGTAAACCGTTAACAAGCGCGAGAGGAATCACCGATAATGATGATGACCCTCAAGGTACTGCAGTACATTTCACGTGGTGTGAATAAAGGACTTGGCGTCAAACACCACGCAAAATCTTCTGGTCTAAGGTCATTGATGTATACCTGTCGCCGAAAGTGAGAAACTTGCCATTGAGGCATGCAAGCTTCAAAGTACTGAAGGGGTTGTTCCTAGATCAACTCCTTGGATAATGAGCTGATGTCGACAAGGAGCGATCCGTCAAAGGAGGGCCTTAATGAATCCCACATCAATGACACGGAATGGAGCTAATGACTTTAGTGGAGGTGAAAACAATCTGTGACATATGCTTCAGGGTGGCGGTCATGAATGGATGAAGGATAATGTATGGCAGTGGATGGGACCCGGTTGACTCTTTCTGAACGACTTCTCTTGAAAATATGGCGACACTGATGTGATGGATCGGTAGCATTACCCCAAATATGGATGGTATGGAAAGACCATGGTGATGTGACCAGTGAATGAAACAACCCAACCCGAATGTGATACGGAGGAAAAGTGTCATGTTCAAGAGCGACCTGCTACCATCAAAGTTTTCTTGATTTTTCCCAAATTTTCCCCAGTCATTGCTGACCAGTACCTCTTTATTTTTGTCAAGCTTGAGGAGGATAACATATGCTTTTTCTATAACCTGCCCTTCGGGCAAGCCCATCGCTATGTTTTAACGAGCCTAGCGATAGGGAAACTCGTTCTCGTCTAAAGACAAGTTTGTCGCTATTTAATAATTTTAACGAGTCTAACGACAAGGATAACTCGGTCCTTTTCAGTTTTAGAGAGTCTGAAAAGGTACATAAAGTTAACTCCCAAATTCCGTTTTCGTCATCTAATCCATTAAGTCCGAAAAAGTATAAAACAATATAGAAGGGATGAGTTTTCGATAACTTTAACGAGCCGAATAAAACAAGCGCTCGACCTTTTTGTGCAATAATCCCTCAGGTCCAAAAAGATTAAAATCTAGAGGAGGGATAGCTCTTCCTATCCTTTAATGAGCTGGAAGGCCAAAACTCAACAATCTTTTCATATTTTACGAGTCAGTTGAAAAGAGCTTAAAGAAGACTCGTCTTTTGAGGAACGAGTGATAAACAGGGATAGCAACTGATTCCAGGTATAGGTTGGAATTTTCCAATCACGGCAGTGTCACAAGGATGGCTAGGTGAAATCACTCTTCGCAGCTGTTCCTCAAAATGGGTAAACAATCATATGGGGGTGAACGATCGGCCAAATGAAAGATGGAGGTGGCAAGTGCAAACACGACCAAGGTTTTTATGGCTGATAAATTTACGATCACAGTGGTTATTTACCGGGATAGGTTCTTTTTTTAGATAGAAATGAGCTTAAACTCTGGAGGAAACATTTCTCACTGCTTATATTTATTTTTTAACGAGCATGAAGACCGCGTTAAAACTACTCGGATCTTGCGTTTATTTTTTAACGAGCATGAACTTTATGCTAAAACTGCTCGATTATATAGTCAAATTTTGATTTTTACCATAGATAGCTTTTTCTCTTTTCAAGGATAGTACTGCATTCTCAATTGCTGCAACAAACTTTGTTAGAAATGAATAATATTTGCATGAAAATGAGATTATAACCTTAATATTTCGCTTTGAACTACATAAAAAGCCACTAAAAGGTGTTTTTACCTCTCATTTTACCATTTCATTTGAATTTGGTTTGTTGGAGCTCTGGAGGTGCCTCTTCCCCCTTGATTTTCACCAGCTAATTCCGGGAGATTCTGCGGACGATTTTCAGCGCCGTCTGGACCAAGTAGGAGCTAAACCCTAGCTCTTTCTTTTCATGGTTTCCTTTTTCAATTTTGTGCCTGTTTTCTTGCCCCCATGAGCCCCTGGGGTTTCACTAGGGCGCTCTGGCATCAGCGCAGGCAGTCCATTCGAAACCTGCACTGAATGTCAAGCTGCCTTAAGGCAGTTTGACCTTCAACGTAGGTAGGACACTTGCCAACTGCGTTGATCTCAGAAAAACAGCTCTATGCATATTTTTTGATGAAATTTTGCCAGTTTCTCATCAAACTCAGGAATTTACTCCTTCTCTTGTTTGTTTTGCAGGGATCTTTGAACAAAATGTCCCTTACATGGCGAGAACGAGAACATGAAGAGGAGGACATGATTGCCCTCCATGACCCTGTCACGGTGAACGCACTGCGGAATTGTGGCCTGCTGAAGTTTTTCCGTATCTCTAGCATGAGAGCACAGATCTCTCTACTGCAGTATATGCTTGATGCTTGGGATCCAATTAACCAAGTATTCCATATTAGGGGAAAATCCATCCCCTTGACCATAGAGGACATTTACTTCTTGACTGGATTGTCAAGGCGGGGTGCCCCCATTTCTTTGTCAGGTTTGGCCCGGGGGAATGACTCCGTGAGAGATTATGTCCGCCAGTATTGCAGGGAAGGTTCCCAGCCGAGCAGAGACGGCAAGGTTTTTATCCGTGAGATCACTGACAGGTCTCTCAAGTCCATTCTGTATACCATCGGTAGGATGGCCGGTAGCGCATCTCTACATGTTGCCAATAGGTCTTATGTGCAGCACGCCTTGGAGTGTCTCCAACCGAAATTATTCAACTGGTGTGATGCAGTACTTGCTCAGATGAAGAGTCAATTGACCAAGGTAAAGGACGGGAAGCTGAAGAACTTTGGGTATGGTTCTATTCTGACTGCCTTTGCCTTGGAGAAAATACCACTGATGCAGCCTCAGTATATCGCACTCGACTTCCTTCTCCTACCGAGCCACGCATGCAGAGATGGGTTGACCACATGTCCAGGCATGTCGATCAATCTCAGGTTACTTTCACTGATACCTTTTTCAGGTGGTTCGAGCGCCAGGAGATGGTCTATTCTGAGTACCCATATGTTGGCATGGATTTTCGAGGTGATCCGGATTTGGTGCTACCGGATGGCGAACAGTGGGGCGCTATTGGTAAAACTTTTGACCATATCACTGTTTATTGTTCTTACTTATAATGTCCTTGTGCTTTATTCTATCAAGACTTTAATCAAACTCATGTGTGCGTGCATATGTTGGTCCTGTTCGTCCAGCAGCTCGCCCCAAAGCGCTAGTTGCTGCCCCAGCAGGGGAGACTGCTGGGAGGGTTATTCTCCGCGACCTTGATGTGGCAAAGATTCTTACAGTTATGCAGGAGTAGGTTGAGAGCCTTACACTCAGCATTCCCGATGTGAGGATTGACGAGTTACCTTTACAGTTGCAGCGACATACTACTGGTGTGCCTAGACGATGGACGCGTCTCTTGCGCATGATTGCACAGGCTGTGACGTGCTATCATGAGCATCACTAGACTAGGGTGCCCCGTAGCATTTTGAGTTTTTGGGTCATATGACTGATTTTGTCTTGGTTACAGAACATTATGTATGAACTATGAACAACTTATATATATTTTGATTTTTGAGTTTTATTCTGGTTGGGTTATATGATCCATATGTACAATCATTGATGATGTGTTGCAAATGTCTATCTAACACATAATTTTCTAATGAGTCAGTTAATGTGTTTAAGTTTTTGGAAATATGCTGGTATTGAATTGAATCAAACTGTCTTTCCAAAATCTTAACCCTTAGGAACATGCGATAAATAGTCGGATTGCGAACGAATATATACCATTGAGTTGTAGTATTACGAGCTGTGAGTCTAGCCTGACAATTAGTCGGCGTATGCCACGTGTGATGGCATCAGAGAGTATTTCTATCAACGCGCTATACTCAGTGATGTTATTCATTGATTGCCCAATACACACTCCTCTGAAACTTACGAACTCGCCGCTTGGATCAAAAATGGCCCAGGTTGCGGAGGATAGGTTCCGCGAACTACGACTCGCTCCGTCGGCATATCCAACACATGTCTCCAGATGGTTCGACATCTGCAACAAATGAAAAAGGTGGATCACTTGACCAGAACAAATACTTTTAGCGATAACAAAATACAACAAAAGCATGCAGGTTACTATTTAAGCATAGCAACGCTTGAGGTACAACCCGTTGCGGGGCTGCGCCAGTGGAATTCCATCATAATCCATTAACTCGTAGGCTCCTTTTGCTAACACCCTTTTAACAATATAGGGGCCCATCCATAAGGAATTGAATTTTCCTGCTCCCAATTTATCGGATTCTTGGTCATAAAGCAAGACCAAATCACCTTTTGAGAAGACACGGGGTTTGACATTTTTGTCGAACTGCGCCTTGACTCGTTTCTTATGGGTTTCGTTAGCCAAAGCGGCATCACGACGGGTTTCATCCAACTAGATTAATTCCAAGGAACAAGCCTCTTCTTCTGAATCTCTGGGGAGGAGATCAATTGCGAGTTTAAGCGACGAAATTTCGCACTGGATTGGCAAGACTGCTTCCAGGCCATACACCAGTTGAAAAGGTGTGAACCCGGTCGCATTCTTTACCGACGTTCGGTAAGCCCACAAGACTGAGTATAGGATTAGGTGCCACCTTCTTTTATGAACCCCGATCATCCTTTGCAACATACGCTCCAGGACCTTGTTGATTGCTTCAACTTGTCCATTGGCTTGCGGATAATACGGGGTAGAGCTGTCGTGAGATAGCCCTAGCTTGGTAGCTAATTCGACCATCATGTGATTGCGAAAATGCGATCCATGATCTGTAACTATGGCCTGTGGTACGTCGAACCTGGCGAATACATGATTGAAAAAGAAAAGGGCAGTTGTTTCACCAGTGTTATCCAATTTAGGCATCGCCTCGGCCCATTTGGTAAAATAGTCAACAACGACTATAATATACCCATGCCCCCCGGTCGAGGTGGGGTTACATTGCATGAAATCGATGCCCCATTTGGCGAAAGGCCCAACAACAACTATTGGCTGTAAAGGTGCGGGCGGTCTTCTGGTTTTGCTATCAAAAATTTGACAAGCGTGGCAACTTCTGACTGCGATTATGCAATCTTTGAACATGGTTGGCCAGAAGTATCCTACTCGCAAGATTTTTTGTGTTGTTGCATATCCAGATTGATGCCCCCCACACGCGCCTGAATGACACTCATTCAGGGCTTTTTCGGCCTCCTCATGGGTAAGGCACCTCCTCAGAACTGTATCGATACCACGACAGTAAAGCGTATCACCGACGATCAAGTAGTCTTTAGCTTGGTATCGTATACGTTTTTGTTCTGAGTGAGAGGTGTTAGGCCTGAATTTTAGGTTTGGCGATAAACTATGATATCTCCATACCACTCATCGCTTGTAGATATCAGAAACAAACTTTCGTCCACGATTGACTCTTCTGATGTTTCATCATTGGACGTCGATGGGAGATCGCACAATAATTCTGCGAAAACTAGAGCTTTCTTTGATTTGGATTTTACAAATTCCAGATCAAACTCTTGAAGGATCGCTATCCATTTTGAATATTTGCCCCCCAGCAACTGTCGCGACAGTATATAAGTCATGGGGTTGCAATATGACAAAATGGTAGTTCTCCGAAAGAGGACATAATGTCGAAACCTTTGAATCGCTTGAACAGCTGCAAGCGCTATTTTTTCAACATAAGAATATTTACTTTCTGTATCATTTAAGTTTTTACTTAAATAATAGATAGGATGTTCAATTCCGTTGACTTCTTGAACTAAAACCATCGCAATGGTCGTATCTGCTGCAGCCAGATACAGGTTAAAATCTCTTTGATAGTCTGGGGCGTACATTAATGATGCTTTTACTAGGAAATCTTTCAAAGCATCAAAGGAAGCTTGCGCCACCTAGTCCCAGACGAAAGGTACATCCTCTTTCAAAAGACGAGTATAACCTTTAGCAAGTTCTGCGTAATTTGGAATGAACCTCCTCAGAAAGTTTGTTTTCCCTTGGAGTTTCTGAATCTGAAGCAAATTTGAAGGTGCAAGCAAATTGATAATTGCCTGAACCTTGCAGGGGTCGAGACGAATCCCATCCTTAGAGACTACAAAGCCAAGTAAACGACCAGAACCGATGCAAAACACACATTTGTGTGGATTGAGTCTTATCTTGTAGTGTCGGCAACGTAGAAATATCGCTCTTAAATGCTGCGGATGATTAGTCCGCTTTCGCGAATGAGCCGGAAGGTCATCGAGATAAGGTTGAACAATGTTCTTGATGTCATGGAAGGCATAATTCATTGCCCTCTGAAATGTCACCCCTGCGTTCTTTAAACCAAAGGGTAATTTTCGATAAGCGAATGTGCCCCACGGACAAATAAATGCAGTCTTTGACTGGTCCTGTGGGCAGATATTTATTTGATTATACCCGGAAAATCCATCCATAAATGAAAAGATTTCACATCCGGCGCATTCATCAATTATCTGGTCGATGAAGGGTGTAGGGTAGTTGTCCTTCGGACAAGCTTGATTTACATCCCTATAATCGACACACACTCTAATCGTCCCTTGTTTCTTCATAACAGGGACAATATTCGATACCCAATCAGTTAGAGGAACCGGGTAGATGAATCCAGCATGGAGAAGTTTTTCAACTTCTGCCTTAATGGCAGCGGCTTTCTTGGGGTGCACCTGCCGAAGCCATTGTCTTACTGGTTTGACATCAGGATACATTTTAATTTCATGTTCAACGATACTCGAGTCAATGCCTGGCATTTCATCATATGACCAAGCAAAGACATCTCTAAATTCGCGAAAAAGAGCGTTATATATTTCCAGTTCTGAAGGGGAACAACCTTTGCCAACATAAATATTCTCTACAACATTTGTTTTAGTCGAGATATTTATGGCTATAGTATCTTCAATATTGGATAAGTTTCGCTCGGAATCCACCGTATTTACAGTATTTGTTAGGAATTCAAAAACTGAAGGGTGATAAAGGTCACGTTGAGTATCTTCTTCATATTCCGGAAGAGGGGAACGATGGTGGTGATCATTCCATGGTGCCCCCTCAATCAACATTGATTGTAAGATGCCTTCGTCAATCCCATGTACTTTCGACCAAGGATCCAATGGGGTACCATATTCTCTAGACCTATCTACCCAAACGCTTGACGAGCGTTGATTTGGGTTCGCCTCCCATGCTTGAAACATTGATTGCTACAATATTTCTAAAGGGCTTGGGGGTAAAACCATTGCATGATCCATGTTGACATTGTATTTTTCGACCTTCGTGGAAGATATCATGTTGCAGGTTGCTACAAACGGTATATTTCCTATGTAAATAGGAGGTGGTAGCGCGAAAGTTCCCATCATTGTGGGGTCTTTCAATAATCCTACTCCGATATCTTGAAGCGAATGGTTGCTCTCATGGATCATGGGAATGCTTCCTGTAAATTGTGAACCATTAGGGAGGAAGTTCTGTTGGTCGATGACCGTAATCCCTCCTTCAAATGGGAATGTGATCTTCCTAAAATAAGTCGATACAACAGCTGCCATGGCATAGATCCATGGTCTACCCAGTAGGATGTTGTAGTCAAGATTTCCATCGATGACCTCAACATCAATTTCTACTGTTTTTCCTCCCAGTTCAACCTTCAAGTTGTTAAGGATACTGTACGGGGTATAAGTCCTTCCGTCGAAAGCTTTTAATGTCGTCGAAGATCGCGACAAGGTTGGAGATCCTAAAGTTTTCCAGCAACTCATCGACATAATACATGTAGATGCCCCCTCATCAATAATTGTTCTGTGAACAGTCTTGTTGAGGGCTTTCACTTGAATAAGGAAAGCTAGTTGAGCTGGTAACTGAGGATCGTATCCTTTGTGATCAAAGGATACAAGATTGGAATCCTTAGGATCAACCCCACCAATAGCTGATAACAAAACCTGCCTTTGGGATGGGCAATTCTGTAATACTTCAAGAGTCGACATAGCGGATGGCGATTGGGCCAAATCTTCCACTATGTTATAATGCCGCGCTGCCCTGGCGCGAGGATTAAATGTCGACTTGTGTACTACTCCCTTAGGTAGTTTTATTGTTAATTCAGGAATGATGGGCGGTACAACTTCTGTCGAAGTTGTTGTCGAACTACTTGGTTGATCTTTACCTTTGTCGTGCGACAACTGAGGATTCCCGTAATCTTTGTTCCTTGTCGAAATCAAAGCATCATTCTGCTGTTTTGAAACCGACAACATAAGCACTTGTGACGGGGAAGCATTTCCACTATCAACCAGATTTTTACCTGGGTTGGGAAATGGATTAGTTAACACAGCTGAGGTTTGGGAACTTTTAAAGAACCTCTTTAATTCAGTTTTGAATGGACAATTCTTTGTGTAATGATCCTCTTCATCACATATTTGACATGGATAATTTGTTTTTCCTTTCCCAGGAGGGTTTGAAGAATTTTTTCCAGGAGATGACTCACCCTGTTTCTTCTTCTTCCCTTTGTTTTGCTTCTTCTTGCTTCCTGGTTGATTGGTTTCTTTGCCTTTATCTGCTGATACGACATTTACTTCCGAAGCAAGAATTTCTTCTTTTGCATTTTGATCCGAATTCTTATGGGCTTTCTTAGACAAAGCCTTTATCGATTTCGCATTTGCCGTGCCAATCACGCCATCACCGACATGAGAGTCACTATTGGATTTTGGAGGAGGAAGAATTGAAAATTCTGGTCTAGGAGCGTCAGGTATTTTGTCGTAGAGCGTGCCGGACTGAGTATAAACTAAGTCCCGATACTGTGCACGAGCGATAACTTGCTCCTCTGTTACGACTCCCCCCTTTGCCACATCTTCCGTTATAGCAGGAAGTAACGACTTTATAAACCATTCAGCTAATAGCTGATCGGGAACGTATGTTTTAACCATTCTACGACGACGACGCCATTCATGTATATGATCAGATATATGAGTGGCAGTTGTCTGCTTGAAGTTGGTTAATATTTCTGTTCCCGTTTCATACCTTATCGGTAATTGAAAATGGGTTAATAAAGTCGTGGCTAGGGAGCTAAAATTGTCGAACGAGGCTCTAGGTAATTCAATATACCATTTAGCCGCTGGACCTGTCAATGTCCTCTGAAAAAGGCGAAGCCTTATCGAATCGTCGTTCAGGGTGTTGGATGAACACCACAAATGAAAAGTCATCACGTGATTCGATGGGTCTTCACCTGGATTTCCATTGAATTTAGGAATGTCATATGGAAGTTTGTGAGGAATCGCTGGCCACCAAGGGGCATAAGCAATCGGATCGTTGGTTAACCGGTGTAAATCGGGTAACTCTAAAGTCGCCACGAATGGTAACTGTTGATTCAAGTTAGGCGAAGCATAACCAGGGTACGATGGAATCGCTTGAGCAGTGGGCCTTTGCATACCAGCATAATGTAATTGATGTTGGTATGACTGATATGGTTGGTGGACTTGACCACTGTAAAGTGGTTGGTTTTGACCATTTTGGATATACGGTTGTCCACTGTTTGCAAAGATCTGCTGCTCAGAACCTTGGTACACCTGCTGGAATTGTGGTTGTTGGTATTGCACTAGCCACGGTTGTGAAGCCATGTTCTGTTGTGTTATGCTAACCGTTGGACCAAGGTGTGGGGTAATTGTACCCGTTTGGACCTGTGTCGCCCCACCAGTTGGCGATTATGGTTGTGACCCATGGTCAAGGGGCTGTTGCATTACAACCTGAGAAATCTGAGGTTGACATGCAACAGGCATCACTTGAACTTTTGACACTGTTACAATAGCCGGTGTGGTTGGGATGTTCGTCATAGGTACACACTGTTGCATAGAATATACAACCCTTGGTTGTTGAGGTAGCATAGGTACCCAACCACTTGATGTAATTCCAGTATAACCTGAATATTGTTGCGAACTCCCGTATGGGTACCCTCCCGAAGGGGGTAATGAAAGGGCATACTGCCCCCCATACGGTAGCAATCCGGAACTCAAGGGGATTGATTGTCCTTGGGGACTAGATTGCCCAAATTGACCTCCAAATGGATCAATTTGGTGAGTCTCAACAAAAGAGTTGCCGGATATTACTCCGGATGAACAAACTGGAACAGACCACACTGTTGAAATAGTCCCTTGGTGGACTCCTTCTAGCAGTTGTGAGCTAGTTGGGACAGATGGTATGCCGGCAAACATTGTTGGAGTGACGGTAGGGGCTTCTGCTGTCGCTGTGTCGTTTGACACAGTCCTAGATGATGACGGTTGTTCAGACATTTTAAGTCTATCCAATAGATTGCCTAGTGATTCTATAGGAACCTCCACTTGTGGTGGATTAACTTCTGATGAAGGAAATAGAGTGACCCCGACTCCAAAATGGGTTGGAGTACTTGCTTGCGGATCCTCTGCAATTTCCTCTATCGCAATCAAACCTAGCGGAAGAGGAAGACCGTCAGGTCCGTAAAATATTTCTGGTGCCGAAGAAGGGGTTGTTTCAACATCGACAGTTGTTTGAGGAACAAAACTCTCTGGACCGGTTACAGATGGAACTGGTTCAGTTATACAAGTATTTGCCCCCAGACTAGGATCAATATTACTGTCCTTCTATGGATGTTGAACTTCTTCTATAGAGGCAGGGTTTCCAGAAATGTTTGGAGTAATCGGAATCTCAGATGTAGTTGGAACACTAGTTCTAACTTTTATAGGAGATTTTGAACCGGTTAAACGAGTTCGCTTTGTCCGTATTGTTTTCGATTCCAGAGACAAAGACGGTTGACTCGTAAGCCTCCGCGAACGACGGGGTTTCAGTTGACTTTCTTCCATGATTGCAGATTACTCGATCAACAAAAATATTAAAAGGGGAAATTTGTGTTTTCGAACTGAATGAATTTTATTAGACGCTTTTAGACACAACTTGCTTTTTCATTTTTAAAGAGACGAGAAAAAGCTAAAGATGACTCTAGTCTCCTTCGATGTTTTAACGAGCCCGAAGTGACAAATTCTCGGATGGACTTTTTCTGTTATAGAGTCTGAAAAAGGCCAAAAGAAACTGCTCTGGAGATCTAGGCAGAGGGTGTGCCAAACTTTTCGCAAAACCACAGAATACGTTTTACGGTACGGGTGGTCGATCTTCGTGAATGTTGTGTTCACTGAATTGCGATCAGTAGGGCGGCCGACACAGCTTCCTAAGGATAAAAGATATATGCCTATAGGGGTCTCCCAATATATACGCGACGGTACGTGGGAGCACAATCCGTATTAGCGCCACCGACTCTCAGGAGGAATCACCCACCTTCTTCGAGATCGATAGTCACTATGTTTAACGACGCCGGAACACGTCTCTAGCCTAGACCTCTATGTTGTGCGTTATGTTACAAAGCGTTGTTAGATTCATTCAGTTTATTTTAGGTTGATCTTTTTTAAAGTTTGCCTTTCAAGGTTCACCACGAGATGTATGATACAAATTCCTAAATGCAGTCTAAGATGATAAGCAAGCTTTATTATCTTTCAACTTTGAAAATCCTAGCTACTAAGGGAAAAGAGAGAGACTATCTTTTCTCAAAGAGCAATCAGCACACTCTAATGCACTTTCCCTAAATCCAACATGCAAACTATCAAATGCAAAATGCACAATGCAGGTGTTTGTTTTCAACTTTCTTAGTATGAATGCCTACAAAGAAAGCTTTTTGCACAAATTTGAATTTGCTTTTACAATGATCAAAATAAACAATTTCACTTTCTTCGAAATTAACAAGGGTAGAAGAGATTACAATCACTTTGCGATTTTCGAAATAAAGACTTGTTTTGATACTTTGAAAGAGAAAAATTCAAACCAATAAGAAAAAGTAAAACTATAATCAATCTGAACAAACAGCCAATGAACTCTCTTCTAAGATCACTCTCAATCAGATCTGAATCAAAGGCTACAGAAAGATTACTTCACTCATGCAAAGGAAGACTGTAAATGATGCCACAAACACATAAAAACATTCACAATATTTTTGTACAAAATGGGGCGGAATTCAGGCAAAGAAAAGGGTTATCAGGGTAGTACCTATGCTGGTTAAAGGCTGCAAAAACAGAGATCAAAACAGGGCAAAAAAGGACAAAGAACCCCAGCTGCACAAGGCCACACTCGTTCAGCGCAGGTCCAACACTGTCAGTTTGACATTCAGCGCAGGTAGCCCCTTTGGGACCTGCGTTGAAATGCAGACTGCCTTCACAGTGCCTGCACTGAAGAGAGAAACTCTCGTTTCCCTTGGTTTCTGGGTCACAAAATTCTCAAAAATCAACAGAGGGGTGCTTTGATAGGGTACTAAAGACTATCACAAGGATCAGTCAAATCATTTGTGGATCTAGTTTAGATCATAGACAAGTCCAACATACTGGATCAAAGAAGCAACTTTTACTTTGCATCCGGGAAAGATTCAGTTCAAGAATTGTTGTCAAGTCTATGAAATAAACAAATGACGGAAACAAAAATGAAATGAATAAACAAGTTTTTTCCCCAGCGGAGTCGCCAATTTGTTGTGGGGAAAAATGCCTATTTAGGACAATCCTATCCACCTAAGGTGTGACAACGCCTTAGCAACAAACGAATACAGCTATCATGATTTCTTCCTTTATGAAATATGAAAGAGAGGAGATCGGCAGACTTACCGTTGTCTTCCGGTTGTCCCTCGAACTAGATCCTCTTCTCTTTGTGTGTCCACAACTACTTGCCTCCTCTCTTGGTCAAGAGAACAGCTACTTGAATCCCACGAGATCACAAGAGAACAACTACCTGTGACAAGAGAATAACTACTTGCAACAAGAGAAGAACACAATACAAAGGCAAATACACATATTCATAAATGATTCAGGATTAGAAGTAAATCAAATATACTAATGCAATCATACAAAATACACCAGCATATAGGAAAGAATCAAGATAGCTTTATTGAAAGTAACAGGGTTCATGAAGAGATACAACCCATAGGGCCCCAATCCAACATCTCCTTCCCAGCAGAATGGAATTCCTTCTTCAGCTCCCTTCAAAGCATAACACACCCAATGTTTCTAACCACAAACCAACAGAAATTCTTTGCAAATACCAAATTCCAGCCGCCCTTGACCTCATGGAGAGAGATCCATATATAGGGATATTGGAGAGAGGATGAGTCAGCTTGAGACTGGTCTGGGACTGACTAGTGTCCTCTCCCACTTCAGTTCTTGAGTCCACTTGGAGGTTCTTGCTTCCACTTGGAGATTTGGAACCTCTTACTCATCACCAGTCGAATTCCCTGATCCAAGTGTAATTTTGGAAGCTTCCTGGGCATTGACACCTTGAGGAATGACTCTGCCACTTGTCCAAACTCGCTCAGCGCAGGTAGCCTTCTTTGCAGTTGACATTCAACGCAGGTAGACAGTGGAGTAGTTGACATTCAGCGCAGATGCTCAGTGGAGGAGTTGACATGATCCAGAATTGCCTTGTTTTGAGTGTTTTAAGGTGGAGAACTTTTGTGAATTGCTGTGGTTACTTGGCCTTGTTCCTCTAGGGGTAGGAACAACATGTTTAGGGACTTTGGATCCCTTGATTATTGACATTTCATGCTCAGTGATGCAAGGCACAAAAATGTCTATAAAACAGCAGCTGTGCTTACTTCCTTAAGCACACCTGCAAAACAAAAGGGAAAGAGAAATAGGCAAACCTCCATGTACTTTAAAGCAAGGAGAAGAACAAGGATCAAAGTGGGCAAGCCCCAACCACAATCAAAGGAACCAATTGTCATTGAGGACATAACCACCAAACCAAAAGAAGAGTCCCCTTCAAAGATATCTATCACTTACGAAAGAGGAAGCCCAAAAACCTCCACCTGGAGAGAGAGAATTAGGATGATGGACTCAAAGACAGCTCTACAGGAAGTTGAGACATCTCTACAGGAAACTTTAGCTAGGTTAAAAGAGATAGAGAAATTGGAGGAAAAGGTAGCCAAATCATAGGGAGAAGAAAAGACCGAGGAGATACTGGAACCAAGCCCTCGACCAAGCTTGGGCTCATACTACAACCAGTTAGAAGTTGGGAAGATTATCCCACATAAGTTTGCGGCACCACTCTTCTTTGCATTGGAACAAGAACGGGTTAGGACTCACACTTTGATGAGGATTGCCAAATCTGAGGGTGTGGCAGACATAGGCCACCTGGAAGAACAACTCAAAGAATCAAGAAAAGAGTTGGCTATGGTGAGGCACATGGAAAGAAGTCAGGGCCAAATTAGAGGAGGAGAATTAGTTGTTGAAACAACAGTTATAGCTACAGGGAGGTCATAAGGAAGATAGGCCATCCATTTTAGGAGGGCAACAGCAGCAAGAAGGGCCTCCAGAAGACAAGGAAACATCTGAGGAACAACAAAGAGAGGACAAGCTGCAGGCTAAGGTTGAGACGCTGACAAAACTGCTACAGGAAAAGGAGTCACAGGCAGCAGAAGAAATACAGTTTTTAAAACAACAGGTGCAAGAGAAAGAAGCCCAACTGGCCTGCATGGCCAGCTGGGCAGTAGAAGCCTTACAATGTAGGCAACCTGCTAAGTCATATGCCTTATATCTTAAAGATCAATGGTTGCAATTTCAAATTAACACCTTGGCCCAAAGGGGCACCATTCCATTTCAGAATTACCATCAGTTCATGGATTTGTGTGACAGTAGCTCAGCAGAAGATAAGGCCAAGTTATCAAAATTCTATTTACACAACTTGGCCCTTCCAAACATGAATATGTGGGACCCCAATGCTGCATTGGGAGATGTGCAACTCATGGCCATGGCCTCTTGGTTAAACCATGAGGAAAAGAGGGTAGCAGAGATTCGAAATGTTATGAACAGGGAGCTAAGTGAGCCACTCATGATCAGGGCAGAACCAGAAGATCCCTCAGCTTTAGTATATGCCCATCAACACTTGGCCAACAACCCTCAAGTTCACCTAGATTATGTTGAAAGACAAGCTCAGGCCATCGCTCACTTTGAGGACATGGAAAGACTGTTGGGGGATAACTACATTCATGCTTGCACAAGCAAATGGAACACACTGTCCCACAGTCCGAAAATAAGAGAATACCATTCCCCAACAAGGATGAGGGAGGCCTTGGCAAGAGTACCACTCTATAAACAGTCAACGAAAAATCTGCAAGCCAACTGGATTGGCCTAAAGTTCAGTCCTCCATTGCTTTTAGGAATGCTAGAAGGAGTCATAGAAGAAGAAGAACACATGCAATGGGAGGAAGTAGAGAGAAAAGAAAGGTTTCATGACCGAGAAGAGGACATCACCTCGGAAGCCTGGGATGTTAGAGAGGCAGTCAAAATAATCAAAGATGATGAGCTGGATTAGTTGCTCAGAGGATGAGCAACACATTTAGCAGGGGGTGATGATGAGCACTAAAAATGGGTAACTTAATGGGCTCATTTTACCTATTATTCTCGATTAATCCACCATTCTTCATAGTTTTATGCATGCTTTCGAATATATTTATGTTAATTGAATGAATGAGAATATTCACTTGACCACAAAGTCTAATACGTGCTTATTACAGATTTTTGGACATCTTTTGGACTAAGGTCAAGCATTTATGAGCCAGTTGACAGCCAAATATGAGGGAACAAGGCTGAGGATTAGTACGAAGGGTGTCTCCTACACTAAATGGCCCCTTCCCTGAGTTCTCCACCATTAGCTTGGAGTTCAACAACCCACCAGAGATGATTTCCAAGGGCAGCCGAGCAAATTTTGTGAAGTGGCTGATTACTTGTAGATTTGAGCAGCTAAGCCCCTCAAGTTAAGGAGGGTTGTTGGAGGTCCTTGTGGTGCATAAGTAGGAAGGCTTCAAGCCTTGGTAGTTTAGCTCTTCAACATTTGTTTTTTGCACTTTAGTGCTGCTCTGCCTTTCAGCTCATTTTCGAGCTCTTGCTGTAAGAATTTTTGTGACATGGTTATTTCTTGAGTAATGGAGATAAATTTCATTTTGAACTAGCTCTAAGCTTTTCTTAGGAGGCTGTAGCCCTTGGGGTTGGGCCCAACCCAAGTGCTAGTACCTCCTTTGTGTATTTTTATGTGTTTTCCTTGCACTCATTGAATAATTTCTAGTATTTAGGTTAAGATCTTGCTTTGTTACTTAAGTTGTTTTTGATGATTAAAATAGCTTTTCATGCTTCAGGTTGATTTAACAGTTTGGTAACATAAAATATCTGCAAAAATTCCATCAAGCAATCTCTGATCTCACCTCTCCCTCCTCGGGACCATGAGTTGAGACCAAGGCCTACTTGCTGCCACAAAAACACTGTTTTTGCCTTTCCATGCAATTGTTAGTGTTAAATTTTTAGTTGGAGAAGTTGATACTAGTTGCACTTGCATGTTTAGATCTATTCTTGATTAAGTTTCCATAGTTACATTGCATGATTTCTTGTCTATAACCTTATGTTCATCATGTTTCTGGTTTTAGGTCAAGTTAGGTCAAAATAGATAGATCTTTGGTTTTTCTAGTCTTTCTTCGATTAGTTTTGAGAAATAGTGTGCAGAGCATCTGCAATACATCCCTGCCTATCCTTCCTTTATCATACAACCTGATCCAACCCCTAATTCTAGATTCCTTCCCTTTAGTCGCCACACTTTTCCAATTTGACCTAGTTTCTACATTCTTGTGCAATATTGCTCCCTCCATCCTTGAACAAATCCAACCACCTTCATCACTCCTTAGCTTCATTCACCAGGTCCTAGACCCCTTCACATCCTCATCCATCCTCCATTTCCACTTTCCCACCATTTTCCACCATCAGCCCTCCAAAATCCTCTTTCGGCTCTTCCTGTAGAACTTCCTATAGAACATCTTGTAGAACCCCTGCAGACTTCCTGTAGAAGTTCACGTGAGCAGTTTTTCGAGATCTGATCGCTGTGAAACTCTTTGAAAGGGTGCTAGGGACCCTTCAGGCCCTCTTCTCACCTTCCCAACCTCCTGCAAGTGGCCACTCCATTTCCTTTTGCCAATCAACCTCTGCACAGTAAAACAGTTAAAGCACATGCATAATAATTTTGAAAGATTACTCAAAAAAATACCAAAAAGATGTTTTTTTCCAGATTTTACTTTAGAAGTAACTTAGTCACATACATTCTACCTTCCTAAGAGTCAATGGCATCTATTTCCTCCACTTTCATCTCTTTTCTTGCATCAGTAAGGTTAGTCAGTAAAACTAGGGTTTGTTAGGGTTTGCATTTCCTTTCAGCTTTCAGCTTCTTTCTACAAGTAGATTAGCCTCTCTTGAGTTAGCTTTCGTCCATCACAGTTAAAAGCTTCTTCTAAGAGCTCATAGAAGTTGGCTTAAGCTCCTAGTGAATTTGTGCTAGCTGATCAAGTGACAGCCTGTAGTAAGAGCTAGTACTTGTGCATACAACGTCGTCGCTTCCAAGTTTGTTACGAACTACTGGGTTGATAAAAGTAAAGTAGGGAGTCCCAGGAGTTGCAGCATCATTGCTACAATACTAGAGCTCACCACTCGTTAGTTTGGACCTTTCCATGTCTTGGAAATAATAGGGCCAGTACCTTATCAGCTTGCCCTTCCAAGCCACACAAAGGTTCATAATGTATTTCACATTTCACTGTGAAAGAAGTATGTATATGAATCCAAACACATTATTAGTTTGGCAGGGTGTACACGTATAAGCTAGATTCTAAAATGTGTATAATCAGTTAAGGAATAGATTAACTAATGATGATAATAATGCCCTGGAAAGTTGAACCAGACATGGAGTTTCTAGTATAACCTCTGTGTATTCTCGACTGGAGAGAAACAATGTTGCGAAGGCAATCTATCATCTTGGTTAAAGTGCAGTGGAGGCACTTTAACCCAAAGGAAGCCACCTGGAAAGATGAAAGTCTTATGCAACAGGCTTATCTTGACTTGTTCCATGGGCTATAATAAATATCAAGGACAATGTTTTGCCAGAGGGGGGAAGATGTAACACCCTAGTATGATATTTGAGTTACTGAAATTTACATTACTTACATTATTTGAGACTTTAATGAGAAATATTTCGGCGAAAATCATATTGTCATATTTTTGTCTACACATTTCAATCCAACGAGTGTGGTTCATCGTCCGGACAAGTTGAAGAACCAGATTCATGGCTATAGATTAAATAGGGAGAGCAGATCTTCCAACGGCTATATTTTACTAGGAAACAACTATATTGAATCGGGAAATTTGACAAAGAAACGGCTAAATTTGACTGGTCAACTCAACTGGACCAAGGGAGAGGAGAAGTTATTAAAGTTATTGTTATATTCATTACCAATATTTGAATAAAAGTAAAGTTTGTATAAAAAATTAAGAAAACTAATAAAATAGTTGTCACCATTATAATTAAATAAATAAAAGGTTAGTAAATTAACATGGTGGTTAGTTTATTTATTTATTTTTTAATACCACCAAAAATTTTAATCACTTAAACAAACATTAAGCATTAATAACCTAAAAATAACTAATATGGAATACTAATTAAATAAATATGTGCCTTATGAAATCAGCAACATTTCATCGAATTTAATATAAATATATAAATAAATAGTTAATAAGTTATTATGCAAGATAGCTTCTTTTATTATTAATACCATAGACAGAAATTGAAAGAAAAAAACTCACAAGACCCTAACCTATTAATAAACCTATAAAAAAAAATGAACGAGATATATATATATCTATATATATATATATATATATATATATATATATATATATATATATATATATATATATATATATAGATATGGAGTACAAAATAAATATACATGTATGTTATGAAATAACTATATATCAAAACCTAAAATCATAATAGGGAATAATATGTAAATATATACTTTCCAAATTACATATATAAATAAATAGTTAATTAGTTATTATACAAATTAGTTTCTTGTAAGAATTAACTCACAGGACCTTAACTTATTAAAGTACCTATTTAGAAAAAAAAAAGGAAAGAAAAAAAAATAAAGAAGAAGAAGATATATATATAGGGAGTGAAGGAAAATAGAGAGACGAGAAGGGGAAAAGGACAATGATCAAACAAGGCAAGGAGGGGGAAAAATAAGGAAACTGGGTAGGGGACAGGGGGAGGGAGGGAAAAAACAGGGAAGCGGCTAGGAGGAGAGGGCAGGGATCCAACACCTACTAATTTTCCAGCCATCATCTCTATTGAGGTTTCTCGGCCTTTTTTTTATTTCTATGGCTTCCCTAAATTTCTGGTGATGGAAATGTGCCACCTTGGCAATAACACGGGTCTCCTCAATGCATACATGGTGCTTCGTCTTCTCCACATGTTTAGCCAGGGTAGAAGACTGGGTTCTCCTATGTTTTATGTCGGCTGAGTGCTCATTAATCCTTTGATTAATAAAGCGACCAGTCTCACCAACATATGGGGTCCCACAGGAACATGGAATAACATAGACACCTTTCATGTCCTTGGGGTCAACCAGGTCTTTTACTGATCTAAGGGAGCTACGGATGGTGTTAAGGGGTCTAAAGGTGGAGGGAACATTATGCTTCCTGAGAATTCTAGCAATCTTATCAGTCATCCCCTGGATGAAAGAGAGATGAACCCTTGAGACTCGCTCTTTAGGGTCTTTCTTGACCACTGAATACTTGCTGGCTTTGAGGAAAGCTTTCTCACCGAGGTGCCTACTATAACCATTATTAGCAAAAACATTAAGGAGATGAGATTTCTCTTTATCGAGGCTCTTTTCATCAGAGATCCTTAGTGCACGAGTAGCTAGCGTGTTGAGAACACCTAACTTTTGAGCAGGGAAATGATGGGAATTGGCATGAAGATATTGCTTAGTATGAGTTTTTTTCCTGAAACACTTGGTGGGAGATCGAACCATCACCATTCTTTGAAATGAGAACATCGAGGAAGGACAGGTTCCCATCAACCTCTTGCTCCATAGTGAATTTTATGGAGGAAGATTGATTATTGAGATGATTGAAGAAAATATCCAACTCTTCTTGGCCATGGGACCAGATGACATTCGTGTCATCCACATATCTCTTCCAAAGCTTGGGAAGGAGTCACACAGAGGCCAAAGCCTTGGATTCAAAATATTCCATAAAAATATTAGTAAAAACTGGGGATAGGAGGGAGCCCATGGCAACACCACAGGTCTGTTCAAAGAACTCACCCTCAAAGCTGAAAAAAGTTGGAGTGAGATATATCTCTACTAAATGAGTGGTATCAAGGTCTGTCAGGCAGTTGATGACATCGATGGCCTCCTTTATAGGAATGCAAGTGTAAAGGGATACCACGTCAAAACTCACAAGCATGTCCCCAGGGTCAAACTTTATGCCCTTAACCTCTTTGACAAAAGACGAAGAGTATTTGACAAAATACTCTATGAGGTGAACCAGGGGCCAGTTTAGCATTGTTGAGATCTGAAATTAATAGGGTTAGGAGAACCCTAGATCTGCTCTCTTTGTATCTTCTGGCTTTACATTTGGAACTTTCAAGCTTAATTTCAGCCTCCCTTTGGGCAAGAATTGATGCCTGTTCAGCTCTTAAATCCATACAGATGGAAGACCTCTGGAAGCAAAAACAGGCTTCAAAGTTCCAAAGGTTGGCCCATATGTCTTCTGTGCCCAATGACCCCTTTGCTTCCTTGAAGAATTTTTCCCAGAGCCAGCTTTCCACTAGCCAGCGATCTGCCCTTCAGTCTTGGGTTCATGGTATATCTGGGGGACTTGAGAACCCTGCTTTATCTTCAGTTTCCCTTAAGAATTCCAACCCCCCAGAGGTTCTCCATCCGCACCCCATCCTTTCAGTGTCCAGTCATCTTTCCAATGATCTGGATCGTCCTACCACCTGCGGCTCCATCACCCAACCGTTATCCTACGCTGCTCAGACCTTGTTGCAGCCCCATCTAACCCCTTCAGACCGGCGATCTTCTTCCTCCTCAGCGATTATCTGCTCTAGTTCCAACACAGAGGTGAACTCAGCCTCAGATCTGCTACATCAAGAACGCGTACCATCGGATCCTGTCGCCCTCACACCCCACGCTAAATCAAGAAACCAGGTAGGCGGCTCCGCGGTCAGTCCTCCTCCCTCACCGAATCCTGGTCCAGGTTCTGATTTAATCATTTATAAGCGTGAGTCTAATTCATATATGAATTCGTCAATTAAAGTCAGCTGTCTCAACAGTCATTTTAATTTTGGGCATAATAATATTACAGAATCTAATATTCATAATGTTAATGACATTGCATATATTAACAATCATAGTTTAAGCAATAAGAAATATAATGAATGTATTAGTAATAGAGTAGATAATAATTACGTAGATTTTAATAAAGTGAATATACATAATAATGAAGTTAGTTTAGATTATAATAATATTAAGAAAAATAATTATAGTAATGGAATTAGCTATGACAATGGTTTTTCTAAATTCGAGTAGTTTTATTAGTAAGAATTATATTGATTTAACTAATAATAACAAGAATAAAAATATTAATAATAACCTTTATTATGGTAGGACCATTAATTATAATTGTGATAATAATAGTATTATTAGGAATAGATATAATCACAATAATAATAATAATAGTAATAATAATAATCTTTCATCTTTCTCTCATTCTAATAAAGTTGTCAATCTCTCTAGTTTCTCCTTTCCCCCTTCAATCTTTAATCTTTTGGGTAAGGGTTTAAATTTTTCCCTAGCCCCTAAAAAGATCCCGATAGAAGACATTATATGTGACATAGAGTTTGGGATTAAGGGCTTACCCGATAATATTAAGGACACTATAAGGCAAGATTGCGCTGTTGTCTTGAGGAAAGCTAAGCCCCCTAGAAACAACATCAACATGGATGAATTTGAGGCCCTCAAATCCTTAAACCACAATAAAGATATAGTGGTTCTGAAAGCCGATAAAGGAGGGGCTACCGTCATCCTTGACAAAGATGATTATCGACATAAGATGTTGGATCATCTTTGTAATAGTGGAAGCTACAAGAAGCTTTCCAAGAATCCCCTGAAAAAGATCTCAAGGGCAGTGGCTCTTGCCATCAAGTCTAGTAACTTTGTGGCTTCCATTAGCCATAAGCTAATTGAGAGTAGCCCCATTACTCCAAGGATCTATGGGCTTCCAAAGATTCACAAAGAGGGGCCCCCCCTGAGGCCCATTGTCAATACCATTGGTGGTCCTACATACCTTCTGGCAAAATTCCTTGCCTTAAAGCTTAGACCCCTGGTTGGCCTCACAGAGTCTTTTGTCAAAGACTCTTCGTCTTTTGTCAAAGAGCTTAAGGGCATAAAGCTTGACCCTGGGGACATGCTTGTGAGTTTTGACGTGGTATCCATTTACACTTGCATTCCTATAAAAGAGGCCATCGATGTCATCAACTGCCTCATGGACCCTGATACTGCTCGTTTAGTAGAGATCTGTCTCACTTCAACTTTTTTCAGCTTTGAGGGTGAGTTCTTTGAACAGACCTGTGGTGTTTCCATGGGCTCCCCCCTATCCCCAGTTGTTGCTAATATTTTTATGGAAGATTTTGAATCCAAGGCTTTGGCCTCTGCCCGACTCCTTCCCAAGCTTTGGAAGAGATTTGTGGATGACACGAATGTCATCTAGTCCCATGGCCAAGAAGAGTTGGATCTTTTCTTCAATCATCTCAATAATCAATCCTCCTCCATAAAGTTCACTATGGAGTAGGAAGTTGATGGGCACCTGCCCTTCCTCGATGTTCTCATTTCAAGGAATGGTGATGGTTCGATCTCCCACCAAGTGTTTTGGGAAAAAACTCATACTGAGCAGTATCTTCATGCTAGTTCCCATCATTTCCCCACTCAAAAGTTAGGTGTTCTCAACATGCTAGCTACTCACACACTAAGTATCTCTAAGGAAAAGATCCTCAATAAAGAGAAATCTCATCTACTTAATGCTTTTGCTAATAATGGTTATAGTAGGCACCTTGGTGAGAAAGCTTTCCTCAAAGCCAGCAAGTATTTAGTGGTCAAGAAAGACCCTAAAGAGTGAGTCTCAGGGGTTCATCTCCCTTTCATCTAGGGGACGACTGATAAGATTGCTAGAATTCTTAGGAAGCATAATGTTCCCTCCACCTTTAGACCCATTAACACCATCCGTAGCTCCCTTAGATCGGTAAAAGACCCAGTTGACCCCAAGGACATGAAAGGTGTTTATGTTATTCCATGTTCCTATGGGACCCCATATGTTGGTGAGACTGGTCGCTCTATTAATCAAAGGATTAATGAGCACTCAGTCGACATAAAACATAGGAGAACTCGGTCTTCCGCCCTGGCTGAACATGCGGAGAAGATGAAGCACCATGTATGCATTGAGGAGACCTGTGTTATTGCCAAGGTGGCACATTTCCATCATCGAAAATTTAGGGAAGCCATAGAAATCGAAAAAAGGCCGAGAAACCTCAATAGAGATGATGGCTGGAAAATTAGTAGTTGTTGGATCCCTGCCCTCTCCTCCTAGCCACTTCCCCGTTTTTTCCCTCCCTCCCCCCCGTCCCCTGCCCAGTTTCCTTGTTTTTCCCCCTCCTTGCCTTGTTTGATCATTGTCCTTTTTTTCCTTCTCGTCTCTCTATTTTCCTTCACTCCCTCTAGATATATATATATATATATATATCTTTTTTTTTATTTTTTTCTTTTTCTAAATTGGTATTTTAATAAGTTAAGGTCCTGGGAGTTAATTATTACAAGAAACTAATTTTCATAATAACTAATTAACTATTTATTTATATATGTAATTCGGAAAGTATATATTTACATATTATTCCATATTATATTAATGATTTTAGGTTTTGATATATAGCTATTTCATAACATACATGTATATTTATTTAGTACTCCATATATATATATATATATATATATATATATATATATATATCCTTAATTTTGTTTTTTATAGGTCTATTAATAGGTTAGGGTCTTGTGAGTTTTTTCTTTCAATTTCTGTCTATGATATTAATAATAAAAGAAACTATCTTGCATAATAACTTATTAGCTATTTATTTATATATTTATATTAACTTCGATGAAATGTTTTTGATTTCATAAGATCCATATTTATTTAATTAGTATGCCATATTAGCTATTTTTACGTTATTAATGATTAATGTTTGTGTAAATGATTACAATTTTTGGTGGTATTAATAAATAAATAAAAAATAAAAAAATAAAAAAACTAACCTCAATGTTAATTTACTAACCTTTTATTTATTATTTTATAATGGTGACAAATATTTTATTATTTTTCTTAATTTTTAATACAAACTTTACTTTTATTCAAAATTGGTAATGAATATAACAATAACTTTAATAACTTCTCCTCTCCCTCGGTCTAGTCGAGCTGACTAGCCAAATTTAGTCGTTTCTTTGTCAAATTGTCTGATCCAATATAGTTGTTTCCTAGTCAAATATAGCTGTTGGAAGATGTGCTCTCCATATTTAACCTATAGCCATGATCTGGTTCTTCAACTTGTCCTGACGATGAACCACACTCGTTGGTTCGAAACGCGTCGAAAAAATATTACAATGTGATTTTCATCGAAATATTTCTCATTAAACTTGATAAGGATCATAGAAGCTTAAATTCAAAATTATTTGAGACTACCGTAAATAAGGTTTGTGGAAGCCTAATGAAAATTTTGTTAACATTTAAGACATAGTAATGTTATTTTATCATTATGAAATCTCAGAATTCAAGACGGTAGACCGGTAAACAAATTCCAACCTCCAGGCAGTTAGAAATAGTTACACCTCTCTTTCCTGGAGAGAAAGGAAGATTTCAGTGGAAAGAAGAGGGTTTTTCTTTTTTTTTTTGTTCTGAATGGAAGGAAAGAAAATTCAGTAAAACTGATAGGACGCTACTAAGGAGAGATGTCCTAGCTGGACTAGAGGTAGTGGATAACTTCGTTATAGATAGAGATCAATAAGTATTAGACTTGACTATAGTTAAGGAATAATATTTTTTTTTCTATTGTTCTGGAGTGGAAGCTCGAGGGGAGAAGTGGATGTAATTTCCCTTATCAAGGTTGGTTGGAAGGGTGTCAACCCTATTTAATTTGTGACATAGTCGTTAAACAGATAAGTATGTATGCCTAAACATATATATTTACATGATTTGGATTAATTTTCTATTGGAAAGAAAATTTGTGGTTGCTTTGACTATACTGTAATAAATTTTGCAGAAGTATCTTTAGGTTTGTCTGTTGAAATTAAATGGTTGAGTAAATACTGGTTGTGGACTATTTCCTTGTTGTAACTAGACTCTATGCTCATCTATTAAATAATACTTTATGTTCTTGTGCATTTAAATGGGCCATGGGTACAAGTGAATAGTGTTATATGAGGGTAGAATGTGTTAGGAACAAACTATAACCCTCTTTTGAATGAAGTGACATAAAGCTTCTATAAGTTACAGGGTCAGTATGGTTAAGTGGATGTGAACTTGAAAAATTGTACCTGAGCAAATGTTTGTTTCTCACTGTAACATAAGGTAGTGAAATAATTAAATGTAAGGAAAATATGATCTCATCCAAGTAAATCCCAACAGAGACATGGGAGTAAAATAATTTTTTTTCTTAGAGGATGACAGGGGTAGGACTGCTTTAGTTTCAGGCCATGCCAGATTAAACCAACAGCTTGGAACTGTTCTAACCCAAGCCCTCAAAACAAGTCACTAGGTATAATAGTACCTAGGAATATTGAGGGAGGACTTAAACAAAAACCTGATATATGTGTTACCGAAAACCCTCAAAAATTGTAAATGTTGAATAAATAGGAAGTTAGGAAACAAAAGACCATTCTGAAAACTGTGGGTTATAAAGTTTACCCTTTGAGGGCTGAGAGGGAGTAAAAACATCATTAGGTAATGAAATTGATTTAATTGTTGAAGAAATTACTCAATCATAAATTATTTTACCACAAGCTTCTAGAAAACGAGAATAACTAACAATTGAAGTAACCTCCACAAATACGACAGTCACTATTAAATTCAACTAAAACTATAACAAACTTGTTGCAAATCACAAATTTTATAGTGCAAACCCTCATTGGGTTGAAATATGTCACTGAGGGGGTTGAGACCGAGGCTGCCAAATAAACCAATTGTCGGGTCTGGTCCCCCTCGTGCCTCTTTTGCAATATAAACCAAATAATAACAAAATTAAAACATCATCCACTTAATTGATAAGAAACCAAGAAAATGTATAGAATTTATAAATGAAACAGAGTAAAGAGCATGAAAGCTGTATGGCAATTTATTCATATGCATAATATTGTACATGCAACCTACAGGGAGATTGAATATTAATAACCATTGACATGTATTAACTGAAAAGACACCTTTTGGATTAAGGCTACCATGAGGCTCAACCTCTAGCAGGAATCAATAAATTTGTGAGACAAGTAGTGCTTCATACCATGTTTAAATAAATAATAGTAAAACTTATAATTGGTTGGTCATGGTTTGCTCTGAGCATGGGATCAATGGAACCCTTATAATTATTACAGATGATGTTTCAACAATTAAATAGAGACCTCATCAAATAATAGTTTTGGCACTCGAATAAAGCAAGAGGATATGGTTTCAACCACTGAGTCATTGCCCTCAAAGCGTCACTGGAGAATACCTGCAAAAAACAACCAAATGATTACTATTATAATTTGTGGAAAAATCGGCAAATGAAGGGGTGGGAACAATTGTGCATCTGGTGGCTCATTGTGTGTGTAGAAGAATGAAAGCCCAACAAATATCGTGTGTAGCTTAGGAAAAAAATTTCCTCATAATCTTAGCACCAAAATCTGAAAAATTGAATGTAACCAAGACTTAATAATGGAAGTATTACAGTGAAGCACAACGACATTCGATAGAAATGTTAATTCTGGTGCAAACAGGGTTACTTGAAGCTCCATTAGTGATGGAAGGGGAAGACATAAATAAACTATTACTGCCACCATCAAACTTGTAATAACCAAAAGGTAAATTCAAACAAAACAAGTTCCTACAAGAACCAATCTCTACGAGTGTTGATAAAACCCTAGCCGACTATACATGTTATGTAAAATAATAAACCCCAAAATCGCAACTCACTTGTATAACATGGATATTACCAGAATGATTGAATGGATTCAATTTAGTGCGCAATTGTAGAGCTCAACTAGGTGAATGTACCGAGCAAATGGGCCGACTGAGCAACAGAGGGAGAGAGGGTTGGTTACCCTAACTACTCACTATGAATTGAGGACCATCGGATGAGAGATCTGATGAGATATAATGCAAATCTCTCCAGCTTCTCGTTACCTCGACCGCCAATTGGCAATTACAACTTATTCAAAAAGATTCTGGTGACCTCTTCTAGCATACTTGGTTAAGGTGTCGATAAAGTTGATTACAACCCAATTTACAAATATTTTCTAAACTAATCTTGCTATTAAAACTTAAAAATTTCCATAGTTAATATAGCTAATCAAATATATATATAATTTGTAAAGTATAAATAGTAATACATTTTTTTTTATGTATAATAATGTGTGCTTAACATGTTACCATAAACTTTTTAAAATTTATATGATTTATTTCTAATAAATAATAATTAATTTATTATTAATTTCACTATGTAACCTATATTTAAAAAATATAAAAAACTAATATAAAAATTTAACAAACCATTTTTTTTTCTTTCCATTGCGAAATATCTAACGAGGCTATTATCATTCCTCGTATCGGAAATCATTACAACCCACGTTCTAACCACTTTGAACACAATATTTACTTTTATTCGAAGACATTCGTCACATCATAAAGACTCTCTCGATTAGTCTTCCACTCAATTAGTCATACCACTTTCCATATACGACACAATATTTAATGCAATGAATTTGATTTTACACCATAAATAATGGAATAGCTCTATCTTCCTTCAAACACTATGAGTTCAAGCTAGAAATTATTTTTTGTAAAATGAAAGATGGTGATGGCGCTCGAGGGCCAAAATTTAATAAAGAAGAGAGATCAGAGAAAATAAAAAAATTCTTAAAATAAATTATAAAGCATTTGAAATTATTTTTTAAATGTTGAGTTGAGTTTAGTGGGATAGGAATTTAGGAATAAAATTTAATAAAGAAGAGAGATAAGAGAAAATAAAAATATTCATAAAATAAATTATAATGCATTTGAAATTATTTTTTAAATGTTGAGTTGATTTTAGTGGGATAGGAATTTAGGAATAAAATTTAATAAAGAAGAGAGATTGGAGAAAATAAAAGTATTCATAAAATAAATTATAATGTATTTTGAAATTATTTTTTAAATGTTGAGTTGATTTTAGTGGGATACGAATTTAGGAATTTTGTGAGTGGAATGAATAAGTAGGAGAAATCGAAAGATAATTATAGAATTTGTATTGAATTAAAGTTATTTTTATGTTGACTTGATCTTAGTGGGTTGGTAATTTTGTGAGTAATGAGTGTAGAAATTCTCACTGTAGATCAACAGATTATGCAATATACTAAAGCAAAACAAGATCTACTTCTACAACAAAATTTGCAGAAGCTTAATCGAATATGAACAAGATCAAATAGAACACATATAACTAAGAAAGAGAAATAAATCACACATGAAACGCAGAAGAATAACCCAGGGAAAGCCTCGGCCTAAAACCCAAACCTCTGTATTATCATACAAGTGGAAATCTTGTTCAATTTACAAAAAGAATCAGCTCTCAAGCTATCCTGCTCTCTCTGTAATCAAACAATGATACTCATAGACAGTCAAAGGCTCTTACAACCTTCTCCTCTGCCTTCCAAGCCTCCTATTTCCTTGGGCAGTTTTTCCTGGGGTCCAGTGCTTCCACTTGTGTGAATTCACACTTCACACAGCTCACTTGGCTCAGAAATAACTGCACAAACCTGAATGAGATAAATCCTTCTGCATTGATGAGTTTCCTTTATAGGAAAAATTCATCCAAATAATAGTACATTATCCCTCCTCTGATCTCAACTGGGTCTCTGACAAAACTGACATGCATGAGTTATTTATGAGAGAATATTTAGTTATCTGAAGTGTAGCAGTTACGTGGATGCAAGCATTAACTAACTGAACTCACAATCAGTTCCTCCAACTGTTGGAACTAATCTAACTGGACTTAACTCAGTTAATTGAGCTAACTAATTACAACTGATAATTACAACTCACTCTTATCTTTTTAACTAATGGATAAATCCCTTAATTAAAGGAATAACTATTGCATGTCCTCACATGGAATTCATGTTTATTTTTCCTTAACTAATTAACTGAAGATGAATTAATTAATTAATCTACAAATAGCTGCTAAGATCAAATTTGAATTTTACTTCACTATTTTAGTTCAGGGACTAACCAAAATAGGAATCTATCCCAAACTACTATTTTTAGCAATGCTATTTATAGCACTTACATTTTTCATTCCTTGCTGCTATGTCCAACACTGGTACTCGAACTACTATTTATAGGAGTGCTATTTTTAGTACTTCTATTTTTTATCATTTCTTATTGCCATTTTCAACACTCCCTCTCAACAATAAAGGCATTCAAATTGAACCTGATCCTAAACCTTTGGAATGTTCTACTTGCAAAACTTCTCCCAAGTGTGGTGGCTCCAGCAACTCTAGAAACAAAAAATCCTCCCAACTGACCTCCCTGTTGGGCTAGAAACATACTTTGATGCTGAAGCTCCCTCTGCCACTGACAAGTGCTCCCTCTCTGACCTTTGCACTGCTGCAATAACAATAACTCCTTGCATCTCGCACCATTGCACACCTCTCTATGCCATCCTGCACTAGTGCAACACTCCTATGCCTCTCGCATTGCTACACCCTGTTAGCTATGCACTGTCTTGGGACTCCTACACTATAGCTTTCTCTGCCACTCCATCCGCATCCATCTCTACCCACTCATCCAGTCCTAATACTCCTCGTCGAGGCTCCCGTAGCAAGGTCTAATCCAAGAGGCTGGGTACCTCGAGGATCCTGCCCCTATTTCAACCTTCTTGGGACTATCATGTCACATTGCCCCACCTCAAACCTGGAGGTATGGCTGTATGTGATCCCTCTACCCACTTGGCTCGAAATTTCCCCCTACTAGAGGTCTTTGCATGAGTGGATGCCTCCACTCGGTCTCCTCTCAGCATCTCCAATTGTGGCTCCTCCAAAATTGTCTTAGACTTCTTCTGGGACTGCATGTTGAGAGGTAATTTACTCTCCCTCTCAACCACCAAGTATCTAACCTTTACCTTGCTCCTCAAATATTTGCATGCATCTTGTACCTCAAGTGCACACAGGTTCTTGGCTAGCACATCAATCTGTTTCATCTTTCCCACCGTCACGAAATTTTCTAGAAAAAGAGATGATTTTGAATCAACGATATCTCCCTCATCCGAACTCCGATTCAGCCGATGTTTTTTTTCAATTTGGATATTTTTTCGCAAGGAGTCCAGATATGCTACTTGTTTCTAAAAATTTTACACAAAAATTTTCAGATCTGCTCTGCAACTCGTGTCCCAATTATTATCATTATTATTATTATTATTATTATTACTTCAAATTCTCTTCTTCGTATACTGTTCACTGCTCTGATCACCTTTTCTCTAATACCATGTAGAAATTCTCATTATAGATCAACAAATTATGCAATATACTAAAGAAAAATTCAAGCTCTACTTCTACAACAAACTTTTGCGGAATCTTAATCGAATATGAGCAAGATCAAATAGAGCACATATAACTAAGAAAGAGAAATCAATCACACATGAAACAAAGAAGAATAACCTGGGGAAAGCCTCAGACTAAAACCCTAATCTCTTTATTATCATACAAGTGGAAATCTTGTTCAAGTTACAAAAAGAATCAGCTCTCAAGCTATCATGCTCTCTCTACAATCAAATAATGTTGCTCATTGACAACCAAAGGCTCTCACAACATTCTTCTCTTCCCTCTAAGCCTCCAATTTCCTTGCGCAGTTTTTCTTGGGGTCCAGTGCTTCCACTTGTGTGAATTCCCACCTCACACAGCTCACTTGGCTCATAAATAACTGCACAAACCTGAAGGAGATAAATCCTTTTGCATTGATGAGTTTCCTTTATAGGAAAATTTCATCCAACTGATAGTACATTGTCCCCCTCCTCTGATCTCAACAGGGTCTCTGACAGAACTGACATGCATGAGTTATTTATGAGAGAATATTCAGTTATCTGAATTGCAGCAGTTACATGCATGCAATCATTAACTAACTAAACTCACAATCAGTTTCTCCAACTATCGGAACTAATCTAACTGGACTTAACTCAGTTAATTGAGATAACTAATTACAACTGATAATTACAACTCACTCTTATCTTTTTAACTAATGGATAAATCCCTTAATCAAAGGAATAACTATTGCATGTCCTCACATAGAATTCATGTTTATTTTTTCTTAACTAATTAACTCAAGATGAATTAATTAATTAATTTACAAACAGTTGTTAAGATCAAATTCGAATTTTACTTCACTATTTTAGTTCAGGGACTAACTAAATTAGGAATCTATCCCGAACTGCTACTTTTAGCAATGTTATTTATAGCACTTCCATTTTTCATTCCTTGCTGCTATGTCCAACATTGGTACCTGAACTATTATTTATAGGAGTGCTGTTTTTAGCGCTTCTATTTTTAGCATTTCTTGTTGCCATTTTCAACAGAAAGTGGGAGAAAATGAAAAATAATTATAGGATTTGTATGACTTTAAAAAAGGTAAATTTTATAAGTGGAATAAGATAATGGGAAAAAATTATAGAACTGAAGAAAAAAGAAGAAGATAATTATAGAAATGCCAAAAAATAAGAATTTTTTAATTAAATTTGATTAAAAAAATAGTTGAAAATTTTTAAAATAATTTTTCAACAATTTTATTTCATTGATTGATATCAATTTAATAATTTTTTTTTTTTTTTTCTAAGTAAAGCTAAACTATTATATTACAGCAAGAGCAGAGTTACATTGTGAAAATTACAACGGGGCCGCGGCCCTGTAAAAACTGTCCGAGGACAGACATTAGACACCTGAGTATTCATGCCAGAATTACATAGGACACATGGACAAAGACTTAGAGCCACACTCATGTAGCTGACACATGGACAAAAACACTTGAAGAACATCAACACAGAACAGAGATAACATGAAACCGACACAATTACATAGAGACAGAGTGACAGACTCATATATAACCGCATAGGAAGCTGACAGTGAAAAATTCTTGCTGTAAAACCTGGAGCGCGAGCTGGGCATGTCAATCTTCATCAGTAGTCTGTGGTTCATCTTCTGCCTTGCAGCATGGAGGCTGTAGGATAGCTTTACCAAGGTTGCGCGCTCCACGGTTGCTTGGGCCAGCGTCTGAGTCACGAACAGGTTCTCTCAAGCTCGCTCCCGGGTCATGTAAGGGCCGCATCATCTCAACAGCAGGGAATTCCATATCCACCATAGGAACAATCCCAGGAACACGCGGAGGGTTGGCCCGTGGGTTGCCATCCTCATCTTCCCAGGGATTGCTACAATGCTCCACAGAGACAGTCACAAAAAAAGTAGAATTGGCTAAGGTGCAGGGGAGGCGGTATCTCACCATTGGGTGTTCCGTATGCCCACAATCCATGCGCGCAGGAGGTTCCCCCAGTCTGCCTCTGCCCGGGGGCCTTCCCCTCGGCCTTCTGCACTCAGAGGTTTCCTCAATTGAGGAAGAAGTCGAGGGGGCTCTGCCACTATAACCTCCCCTACCACTGTTGCCCCTTCCGCGATTGCGATGCATGCTGGTCCTCTGAACAGAGCGCTCAATTCCACAATGTAACAACGTGGTTGGCACAGGAATACTGCCAGACCAAATCTTTGTTTCCCAATTGCCAAAAGCAGTGGCCGCAGAGCCTTGACCCTCTTTCTTAGAGCTTGAATGAGAGCTGCGACTCTGTGCCTCCACACCTTCTAACGAAGCCAGAACAGGAGCTAACGATAGACGCGGATAGATAGGCGCTGCCAAATTCTCAAAGGCGCAATTGGCTTGCTTGTGAGCTTGCCAATTGCCCCACTCTTCCGCAGCAACACACCCACACTCACGTTCTGGGCAAGAATGACAGTCTAAGTTCAGAACCTCCGTCACCTCCGGCAAGAACATAACAGTTGCAGAAAGGAATGGCGGAAGAATGTCCGAGAGAATGCGGTTATGAAGCGCCCTGATGCGCTTCTCAAGACTTGCCATGAATGTCGACAGGACGCCTCTGTCAACTTCCTTTACTCCCCTCCTTAAATGCTGCAGGTTGGCGAATTGATGGTGTGTCCTCCCGTCATGCTTGGCTCGTCCGGGCGGACACCTGCCCTGTGGACGAGCCTTAAACGCCAAGTGTCTAGCGACCACCCGCATCCGGGGTTTAATAAATTATTAATAAAAAAAAGATTAAAAAATTAAAAAAATGTTGAACGTTATCGAGAGTGACATGATCTTCCTTTTTTCTTCTTTCTCTTTTTTTATACTTTTTTTACCATAGTGAATCTGTAACTCATTGGAGTAATTTGGAAGATCAAACCTAATTGCTACCACTATAACACCAAGAGCATATCCAACATCCAGTAAGTAAGATATACTAAGAATTTATGATTGAACAAGAGTCAAGACTCCATGAAAGTGGAAAACCCTACTCCTTGAATCTTATCACAATGGCCAAAGATCAAGGCATAAGTAATTGGAGAAAGAATAACCAAAATCAATCATAAATACAAAAGAAATGACAATTTGGTCTCATACTTATCAATACAAATTAAATAAGAAGGGAAGGGGAACAAAACACTTTTTTATTCCGGGTTTTAGGCAGGTTTGATGTAGAGGGGGCGATGGTCGAGGGAGATGAAGGTTAGGGTTTGAAGAAAGGAGTTTGCAGAGGACGAAAGGTACAGGAAATCGTGACGGCGACTGATAGCAGAAGGTCCCCGCGTGCAGTAAGAGGGAAGAAAGCAGTTCGTTTGGCTGGGCAGGGAGCAAATAAAAGCCAGGAGAGCTGAAGGAAGCCATGGAAAGTCGGCAGGGGAGGGGAGAGATCCCCTCCTATAAAAATGTAACAGCAGGAGAAGCAAGCGGGAGCAGAACGCAGGGCAACCCAAGAGAGAACAACAGAGAGGCTCCAGTAATGGGAAATCAATGGCAACTGAAGACAGGAGGAAGATGCTTACCAAGGGCACAGAAAAAACCAAGGTATGTAATACCCAATAACAAACTTGAGGAATATAACTGCTACATGAAAGATCATGCTTTGATCTGCAAGTTTGTAGGGTTTTGGCCAACAGAAAAGGATTTATTTAAATGGATACAACAGAGATGGAGACCAAAAGGACATATCGAGCTAAAACTAGGAGCTAAAGGGTTTTTTACAGTCATATTTGCAAATCTGGAAGATAAAGACAGAGTTTTTGAAGAAGGACCCTACTTCATGAACAATGCAGGCTTGTTTATGAAATATTGGGAGGAAAGATACAACCCTGAAAATGAGAAAATTCTAGCAGCACCAATCTGGGTCAGATTATTTGGCCTACCAGTGGAATTTTGGGATCCTGAGATCATGGAAGGAATTGGTAACACAATTGGAGCCTTTGTTAAGGTAGCAGAATCCACGAAAAGAGGGAAATACACATCTTATGCAAGATTGTGCGTCTACATGAATATAGCTGAACCGCTGCCTGAGTACATAGAACTAGAATATCATGATGAGATATGGCAACAACCGATAGACTATGAACACATACCTTTTAGGTGCAGAAGATGCCATGAATATGGTCATCTATACAAGCAGTGCCCGGTAAATAAGGAAGAGGAAATTATAAGACAACAAGAAGCAGAACAAAGGAAAGCAGGAAGAACAGAAGAAGAGGAAAAGGGTTTCCAACAGGTAAACAGAAGAAAGAAATCTGGAAACGAAGGAATAAAAATACAAACACAAACAAAACCAGTGGATATAGAGAGCCATAATAAATTCAAAATTCTACAGCAGGATAACGAAGAGAAAGAAGATAAAATAGTAGAGGAAGATGGGACAGAGGACGAACCAATGGAAATAGTCAAAGAGGTGAAGGATAAAGACACAACAAAAGTAGGAGAAACTAAAGAAGGAACAGGAGAAAGGGTGGAGATAATAACAGAACAAGTTCAAATGGAGACGGAAACACAAAAAGAAAATGAGGTAGAGGAGGAAAGAATCATGAGAAAACTGATACAGGAGTGGAAAAACCTAGACGAAAGATTTATACCAGAAGCCCAAAAGCAATTATACAAGAAGGCATTTCAAAAATATAAAGAAAAAAGAGGCAAAATTCTGGATAACCAAACAAGCATAGCAGGGGTTCAGGAAAATAATTCCATGGGAATGGACAGTACTGGCAAAGGCAACAGAAAGAGAGGCAGAAAAACGATGAATGAAACCATCCAAACTGTTGGAGAAATTCTGGTTAATTCAGGCAAAGTCATACCTCTGTCAGAGGTATTTTACCAACCCCCAAAAAGTTTTAAATGATAGTTATAAGTTGGAATATTAGGGGACTCAACAGTAAGGGAAAGCAACGATACCTAAAAGAAAGGTTAAAAAAAGACAAACCAGGGATTATAATAATCCAAGAGACAAAGATCAGTATGCAGCAAATGGAAGAAATAATCAAAATTGGCAGAATACAATATGAGGTAATGGGACAAGATGCAAATGGATCAGCAGGAGGTTTAGCAATTTTGTGGAACCCTAATGAGATAGTTTTTGAAAACTGGATAAGTCTACCCAGAGTTCTCACTGGTATAGGTAGGATTATAGGGACTAAGGAAACAATCCTCATTTCAGGAGTCTATGGCCCTCATGTACCAGGAGAAAGAGAAAGGTTCCTCAGGAATGTGCAAGCAGATAGAAGGATCAGCTCGGAATTACCATGGATAGTAGTGGGGGATTTTAATATGATTAGAACCGTGGAGGAAAAAAAAGGAGGAATAAGGAGAGCAGATCAGAATATGGAGATATTTAATGAAATGATAACCGAACAGAGATTGGTAGATATACCAACCATTAATGGGGTATATACATGGAATAATAGAAGAGGGGGAAAGAACCAAATAGCCTCCAAATTAGATCAATTCTTATTATAAGAATCAATCATGAACAGAGATGTCTTTATAGAAGCGAAAATAATGCCTACACTAGGATCAGATCACTGGCCAATCAGATTGGAGATAAACATCAAAAAACGTTCAGGCAGAAAACCTTTCAGATTTGAGGCCTTCTGGCTAAGAAATCCACTTTTTTTACAAAAAGCAGAGGAATAGTGGACTCAAAGCACAGTACAAGGAAAAGGGAAGATGCATACATTTCAGTTAAAACTCAAGGAATTGAAAGGGAGGATAAAGAAATGGAATAAAGAAGAATTCGGGAACATAATGGAGGAGAAACAGAAATTATAAAAAGATATGGAAGTATTACAGCAAAGAATAATTACTGAAGGAAGAACAGAGGAGATCAGCGAAGAGGAAGGGATCATAATAGCCAAAATGGAAGAGAGAAGGAAGCAGGAGGAGATCTTATGGAGACAAAAATCCAGAATTAAGTGGCTAAGGGAGGGAGAAAGAAACACAAAGTTCTTCCATCAAGCCATGATACAACACAGGCAGAGAAACAGGATACTATCTATCAGGAATGAAGGTGGAGAAAGGATTGTAGAGCAGGAAGGAATTGAAAAAGTCCTGGTAGATTATCATAAAAAGATTTTGTCTGAACCACATACAGACCGGTCAAGAGCTATAGAAAACATATGCCAGGTAATCCCTAAAATAATAACAGAGGAGCAAAATAAAGCTCTGATGAGAGCAGCTACCTTAGAAGAAGTAGAGGAAATCGTAATGAATATGAAGAAAGGTACAGCTCCGGGGCCTGATGGATACACGGTGGAGTTTTATCAAGCAGGATGGCACTTTCTGGGTAAAGAAATCCTGGAGCTTGTAGAAGAATCCCGCATGAAACAAAAGGTATGGCCAGCTATAAACTCGACTTTCTTTACTATGATTCCTAAGAGTGCAAATTCAGAAGATGCTCAAGGCTTTCGACCAATAGCACTATGTAATGTCATATATAAAATAATTGCAACCTTGATTGCCAAAAGACTAAAGCCCCTTCTGGTCAGCCTAATCTCCCCTGAGCAAACAGGCTTCGTAGAAGGTAGACAGATTCTTGATGGACTAGTTGTCTCGCAAGAAGTAATACACTCATTAAAAATGAAGAAACAGAAAGGAATGATGATTAAGCTCGATCTATCTAAGGCATATGATAGATTAAATTGGAACTATTTGAAAAAAGTCCTGGAGAGTTTTGGTTTTAACAACAGATGGATAGAATGGGTGTATAATCTAATATCAACTCCAAATTTCTCGATACTGGTCAATGGGACTCCATCAACAACTTTCAATGCTACTAGAGGAATCCGACAAGGGGATCCTTTATCCCCGTTTCTATTTATAATGGCAGCTGAGGGCCTGGGTAGATATTTTAAGAAGGAATTACAAGAAAATAAAATCAAAGGTTTAAGATTATGGGGAAACAATCTGCCCATAACTCACCAGCAGTTTGTAGACGACATTATGCTATTTGGAGAGGCCTCACTTAAAGAGGTAAGAAATATGAAAAGAATCCTGGACTTGTTTGTGGAAGCATCAGGGATGGAAATCAACAAGGAGAAGTCGTGTACTTTCATCTTTAACACCATTGACTCAATCAAAGTTCACTTAACCAGGACTCTAGGATTCAAGCAGGGGGATCTCCCAACCAAATACTTGGGAAACCAGATAGACATAAATCCTAAGAGATTTGGCAATTGGCAGAAGGTTATAGAAAAACTCAGAAATAAAATGGCAAGCTGGTCATTCAGATCCTTAAACATTGCGGGAAGGATAGTCCTCCTGAAAGCTATGCTTCAAGCTATACCTATTTACCCCTTATCAATAATGGCTGCTCCCCAAGGAGTATGTTATAAAATCAGAGAAATCTACGGGAAATTCATCTCGGGTGGTCCGAATCAACAAAGGAAATGGGCTTTAGTATCTTGGAAAAATCTTTCGAAAAGAAAGGAGGAAGGTGGATTAGGATTGAGAGACCCTGAGAAATTAAACAGGGTGCTTGGAGCAAAATTATGGTGGAGATGGATGAGGGGAGGTAACGACCTGTGGAAAGAAATTTGGAGACAGAAGTACAACATGCCAAGAACAACGGAGGAAATCCTTCGTGTGGAAGAAACCCCGAAAGGATCTGCAATCTGGGACTTAGCAAGCCAAAACAGGGACCTGATAAACAATAATGCCTTTTGGGAAATTCGAGGAGGAAGAGAAGCCAGATTTTGGGATGAGAAGTGGCAACAGCGAGACAAATTGAGTAGCATACAACCCCTTCAGAATTTACAGCACAGAGCACTTAGGGATAACAGGAAGTACGTGAAAGACTTTTGGAAGGAAGAGGAAACAGATGGAATATGGCGCAAATGGAAAAAGCCAGAAGAATGGGATGTAGACATAGATCAAGAACAACAACGAACTTACTTAAAGGAGGTGGAATCAAGAAAAATAAAAGTTAGAACTGGAAAAGATATTCTCAGATGGGGAAATTCAACAAAAGGAACTTTCACTGTTAAGGAGGCCTATTATCTGATGGGGCAACATGAGAGAATAGAGGATAATCTGGAATGGAAGATCATTTGGGATAACAAATGGTGGCCAAAAATAACCCTCTTTGCATGGCTAGTGGCAAAAGAAAGAATCTTGACATGGGATAAAATTCAAAGGAGAGGAGTCCTCGGGCCATCAAGATGCAGCGTATGCAATTCAGAAGCGGAATCTCAGGAGCATATACTGAACGATTGTCTATATGCGAAGCACCTATGGGTTGAGACAAGAAACCTGTATGGAAAATCTAAAAGAAATCCTAGGGACATAAGACAAACCATATTCCAATGGCATAAAGAAAATTTTCATTGTAAAGTAGTGGGGAGAGCCTGGAGGCTGACGATAGGTTTTGTGATCTTACTATTGTGGAAAGAAAGAAATCGTAGAATTTTCCGAGATAAGAACAAAAACCCTGATGTCATATGGAAAAGAGTCCTAAGCTCGGTAAGAGAAATGATCCTAGCCGAAGAATGGGACGAGGAGGAATGGAAGGCAGATCAGAATGAAGAACAAATCTTAGCAAAACTAAACCTGAAATATGAAATGGTATATACCAGGAAAGTAAAGCGAATGAGAAAAATTGCTCAAAGTTCAGAGCAATTTAGATACCCTAAAGAGAAATTTTTAAAATTAAATTTTGACGGTGCCTCAAAAGGGAACCCAGGGAATGCAAGTTTTGGGGGAATTTTTAGAGACAGCGAGAAAACTACCAGGTGGATCTTTGCAGAATGGGGAGGCGAGATGACAAATAACGAAGCGGAATTGTGGGCAGTACGCCAGGGCCTGAGAATTGCGGTAAGAAATAGCTATAGAAATCTGGAAATTGAAGGGGATTCTCAGATAGTAATAGAAATGCTGAGAAAACTTAATAATGGGAAAAACTGGGAACAAATAGCTGTAAGTTGGAGAATGGCGGGGATAGTTCAAGAGCTGGCAGAGTTGTTGAAAAGGATTGACTATAAACTATTAAATCATGTTAGAAGGAAAGGAAATCAGGCGGCGGATTTTCTTGCCAATTGGGGAAGTAATAATCAGGAAAACCGGATCGATAATAAATGGCCATTGGTAATACACAACTCGAAATGGGAGGAGCTGACAACAATTATTAATCATGACTATGTGGAATCTATACAACAGTAATAAATCTTGCAGATCCCAGAGCGGAATGATGGAGAGACGAGGTAGGATAATAAATGTAAGTCAGGAGAGGCAAGGGAGCAGTACTGCGATCAGACAGGCAATAATGAATAAGGTACATACGAGCAGCAGAAATAATCAAACAGTACAACACTTTAAAAGCAAAATGGTGGTAAGGAGAGGAGGAAACGACTGTCAGTCAGAACATAGAAACAAAAATGATAGTCGGAAAGAGGTAGGTGAAGAGGAAGGCGATCAGCAAGACAACAGGTGGCAGGATCAATCAAGCATGACAGACAGGCGGAACGAGGAGTGGGAAATCATTAAAGAAAAGGAGCAAGGCATGCAAGGACATAAGATCTCCGCTGTAGACGGGATCGAGAATAGAAAAAGAGTGAGGACGGATAACGATAAGGACGAAGGCAAACTCCAAGCTCAGGAAGACAGAATAACAAACAGAGAGAGTAAAGACAACATGGAGACCAGAAAAAGAGGGAGCCACGAGGAAGACGCGACGACCATGGAACGCAGAAACCGGGAGCGAAAAGGAAAAAGCGTGGCGAAAGAGGAATTAAAGGAGGAAGTTTTTGTGATACAGGACGACTCTGAAGAGGAGCAGGGAATGCATGATTTGGACAGGGCAGCGGCGGACCAGTATCGGGAGAATGGAGGTAAGGGAATTAAGAAAAAGCTAGAGGAGAATCAAGAGCGAGATGAAATCAAAGAGCGTCAAGGCTGCGGGCTAAAGAGAACCTGAGCCGAAGGCAGCATGTCAGGGCTAGAAAACAGAGGAGGGGTCAGACAATATAGAAACAAAGGAGGTAGGGGAAGAGGTCGGGGACAGAGAGGAAGGGTCAGAGGGAGAGCAGGTAAACCTGATAAAAAGACAAGAAGATCCATAGACAAGAAAGTGCAGAAAGCAGAAAGGGCCTACAGTACTAATACCAACCCAAAAATCAGAAGAATAATACAGCATATGGAAGAGGAAGCCATCCAGGCGCAATCAGACTCTGAAATGGAGGACTGGGAGCTCCTTCTCCCTGACCCAGGTGATACTAGGGGTAGAATGACCCTGTTCAAGCAATCGCTGCATATATATTGGGTAATGAAGAGGTTACTGGCGAAGGCTATGGAACAAGCAGCAACGGAAATGTTTGAGATAGCACAGGGGATGCCAAACCTAAGGAGTGAACTGAGGACTATACAGACTACCTTGGAAATGCAGGACAAAAAGCTAGTGGAAATCCAGAAGCTGATAAAAGAAGGCCATTCTGATACCAGAAGTGGAGCGGAGCAGTAGGCAACAACAAAAGCCCTATAATGGAAGATATGTACCAATTTTGATGGGCCTACATAGTCCAGTTAATTTCAAAAAAAAAATTGTACTAGATAGGGAAAGACGATGTATACAGGTATGTAGTGATAGAAACTGTCATGACTGTGCAATCTACTTAGCATGGGTTAACAGAATATGGACATATTATTTTTGGTTAGCTGTAAAAAACTTAAGGTGGACAAAATCCCGGTTTCCCCATGGGGCAGGTTAAGGCCACCCTGACATTATGTTGTTTTCTTTTCAGTAATAGGAAAAAATGAGTACCTCCACAGTTTACAAAAAAAAATAAAAAAAAAAAAGAATGAATATTATTTTTAGTTGTTTTATTATATAAATATTTAAATGACAAATGAGTGTTCTTAGCTTTGGACTTTACCAGAAATAAAAAATCTTTTTTATATTATCGTTTCTCATTGGAAAGAACCACAGGAAATTTTGTCCAAGTCATACCCCATGACTAAATTTGTTCGCAATTTACCACACTTTTCATTATCTCTATGCCCCACCGACAATCACTGAATTTTGTGCTAAACTGAAAAATACAGTGTATGCCTCGATGTGAGTGTACCAATTTATAACAAATTCCCACAATTTTACTAATCTATGTGTGCATGCCCCACCGAGTCAAATTCCTAAAGCCATTACTTCTTTGTCCTCTCAGAAAATGGTACGGGGTAATTCCAAGTACAATAGAGACAAATTTTATTTGCTGACTTATTTAAATTTGGATTTAAATAAATTAATTGGTCAAATTTATGAAGTCATTATGAATTGAAGAAAACTTAAATTCTTTCTCTTCTCAAAAAATTGTTTGACCAGGGAATTCCACGTACAATAGAAAATTTGAGAAAACTTGAATGACTTTTACTTTCAACCAATAGTTTGATGGGTGTAATTCCAAGTATAATAGGAAATTTGAAGGGTAATTCCATGTACACTAGAAAAATTTCAATCATTTGAATATTTTTCTTTGTATTCAAATGAATTAACTGGTCAAATTCCATCAAAATCTTTTTTTATACTTTACATATATAGTAATAGATTTTTGGGGAGTATTCCTAACAATATAAATGGTTTAGTTTCACAAAACAAATTAGAGGGATCCATTCCTATTGAAGGCATCTATAACTGGACTTATTTAACTATTTTCTCTACTTCTTCCAACAACTTTTCTGGGACTTTTCCCTCATCATTGGCCAATTGCAAAAAACTTTTGGCGCTAAATTTAAGACACAATGGGTTTATAGGCGAGCTTCCTCCATACCTCCCAAATTTTGGTGACTTGCAAGTTTTAAATGTTGGTTATAATAACCTTCATGGTAGTATTTCTCACTAGATTACAAGTCTTAGCAAGTTGTTTATGTTGGATTTATCCAATAATAAATTTAGTGGAGAAATACCATATGATATTGATATACTTTAGGGATTTGCAATAAACAAATCTTCACAAGGGTTCGCGTATAAATATGAAATGGAAGTTGACATAAAAGAGATTGAATATACTATGCCATATGTGTGGCAAACTGATAGGAAATTTGATTTGTCTATGGATAATCTTACTTGAAAAATCCCTATAAGCATAGCAAGTATGAATAGCTTACGATTGTTGAATTTATCTTGGAACCAATTAGAAGGGAACATATGTGCAAGCCTTGGTGACATATCTACTCTAAAAGAGTTGAACCTAGCAAAAAACAAATTATGTGGAGAAATTCCTCAAGAACTCTGTAAATTATCAATGGCGGCCTCTCTAAATCTTTCATATAATAACTTATGTGGGGAAATCCCAAGAGGGACACAATTCTACACTTTTACTGTGACTTCATTTCAAAGTAATAAGTGCTTATGTGGGCTTGCTCTACCAGCATGCAAGCAAAATGTGAAGTCAAATACAACAATGGCCAGAGACAGTGGTAGTGGAAATAATGTTAAAGCAAGATGGTTCAACATCTCCAAATGACGAAATATCTTTGTTAGCATTAGGGATTGGAGTACGGATTGGATTTGTGGGAGTTGTTGCTACGTTTATTGTTTGGGGCAAAGCAAGGTGTTGGCTAATGGGGTTGTCTCCCAACAACACACAAAGGCCAGTTTATGGATTGTATTGATTCCCTACATAGACCAGTAACACTTCTCTATATACATTAATGTCTTAGTGTATATAATATTGTTTTTTGGTATAATGTTTGAATATCACTTGCTCGCAAATATCATTGTTTTATTCAATATAATGATATAATGCTTCAATTTAGGTAAACAACTCCTCAAAGAAATATAAAGTATAATTCAAAACTTATATTTGAATTTATATTAGTTATTAATACATAAATATATATGTGAAACATGGACTGGACTATCTAGATGGAAATCTCTTGCTCATTTAAAATTTTTGAATCAAAGAATTTTATGGCTCACTTCACTTAAAGGACTAAACTTTGATTACAAATGTTTCTTTTCCTATGACCTCCAAATATTGGAATGTAATAGAGGCTCTATTAAATTTAATATAATACATTCTTCTAAATGAAATTAGACCATAGGAGCACAACACTTTCTCTATTGTATTTTAAGAACATGTTGGTTGTGCTTAACATGAGAATTGTGTACATTGGTAGCTACAAGAATTTCAATATAAATTTGTTAATAATTTGTTAGCTTCTAAAGATCTTAAGTAGAGACTTTCAAAAAATTTAAAAATTGTCCAAATTATATCTAAATCAATCCCATAATTTCCAAGCGTTGTTGTACTAAATCAAGGTACTCTTGATAATATCATTTAGCTTGTTGTATGTTGGAGAATGATGCCTTGTGAAATGTGTCCAAGAACTCTAGTGTATTCTTATAAGGCTTATGGTATTATTTTATGGTGAGAAATAAAATGTTAGTAAAATGTAATTATTAATTTGTTGAGTATATTCTTATATTATGAGCGGATGTCCTATTATTACCCATAGATAATATTCCCTTCTTAAAAGATAGCCAAGGGAATGTGTTGCGATAACATAATGGATTGGTAATGTAGCCACCTTTAGCGTCTCATGAACCATTATAGCCTAATCTCTTCAAATTTGACAATGGAAAAGGATATTTTTGTATTAACAAACATGTTGACACCTTGTAGAAAAAGGATTAAAATCCAAGCATTCATAATATGTGATTTGCACATATGTCACATTTATGAATGGGGAATAACTTCCAGTATTTTTTTTCTCATTTAGAACACAATATAAGTGCAATATTTACCATCATTCATATTTAAATATTGATTTGTGGATTATTAAAAAACTTATTCAATTGATTGTTATTCAATATGTTGATTTCATGAAAAACTATATCCTTTAATAAAATTTTAAATTGGACCAAATAAATAAAAACCATAAACAAATAATAGCTACCATGTCATAACTTTCAAAACCACAAAAATAATATTATAATTCATTACATTAAAAGCACACATCTTAAGTTAAAGAGACTATGGAATATGGTTGTCAATAAAGCACTCACTACCTATCCATGATGATTTTACTCAAGTTCCATTCATAAGATGTGGCTATAGAATAATAGCAGTCATTTCTATATGCAATGTCATTTAAAATTGAAGGTTGTATATAGAAATACAGAGTCTTGATGCACACTATATTGTTTGAAAATATTCAATAAATAATATTAAATGCTTATATAAATAACATGTAATGCACTAAAGCACATATGGAACATAGAAAAATATATAATACATTTTATTTTTTTCATAGGTTCTTTCGGAAAAGGAATGTGTTCATAATGAATGTTAATAATTGATTCTTATAGCATATGTCATTTCCATAATAGTTATTATATATATATATATATATATATATATATATATATATATATATATATATATATATATATTCCTAGCACGAATCAAATAACTAACATGTATATGTGAAATAAATATGTAGAGACTCAAATTCCATTCATTTAATTATGTATTTCCATAGAAACTTTTAGGGACTAATATTCGCAAGTGGGCTAATTTCCATGATTTTCCCACAAAAAAGATTCCCCAATTTCCATTTTTTATAAAAATGATTCGCCCAAAATTTACAATATAAAATTATTTTACTTTAAAAATTGACAACATTATATAGAGACTCCATATAAAACCATTATAAATTTAAGAATTTTACAAATATATCAACAACATTTTTATAGTTTTCATATTAGGGACTAGTGAGATTCACCAATGCTTTTAAAATTCAAGATAATTTTCCATCCTTAAATTTTTACTTATGCATTTCATGGATTTCACAACGTTAAAAAAAAAGCATGAATATGACCACGAGGCCTCCCATCATCTCATGAAAGATTATTAGACCGTATTTTCTTATTGTTTATCCCCCTTCCTAATTCTAGACATATGAATGTGTTTACCTCAATTGATGTCTAGTACTTGAACAAGGTTCCATTTGTTACCTACTTGGGTCATTATTCGGTCTTGTTTACTCCATCATAGATTTATTGTATAGGAATTCTCTCCTTCCCATAGATCAACCCCTGTGTTTGTCTTTTATTTATTCTACTTATGTTAGTAAGAGATGACTTCTTGAGATTCTTGGTACACATGAATGTTGACAATATTAAAATTTACCTTATCCTCTCCATGTTTCTCTCTAAGACATGATATGTAGGTCATATAAGTAGATAAATGGCCATATCTTGTGGCTAGGGGGAATCAAAGGGCCATCTTCAAATGGGAAACTCCTGAATCTACTAAGGATAATGAATTCCTAACTTTGATCCATAAATAAGGAGTTGGTAACTCCAACATTTTATAAAGGGATATTTGTCATGCCTTTTACACCTTGTACTTTATTTTTCTTATAATCAACCTCTTTTAAATTTTGTTAGGTTCAAAATCAATTATTTCAGTGTCTCAAATATTACCAAAATTTTATCATATTTGTGCAAAGATTGGATCTCAACTTCAATAATTAAGCAACTAAATCACCTACATTTATAGTATTCATTATCAACCTCAACCTCATAATGATAAATTACCCTCATAATTTTCCCCTTCTTGTTGGTTAAATTCTTCCCATTCTTTACTTAAATTCTTCTCATTCTTCATCCTAGCTGAGTTTGAATCTTCTTCTTTTCCCTTGTGCATTTTTACTAGATCCTCTAAACCCCACTTTCATGATGGATTATTAATGCCATCTTTTAGGGAGAATGCCTCCTAATGAAGGGCTAAGTTTATCTTCCAATTGGTGTTATTATCAGTAGGTTTAGTGTGTTATTTTATGTATATTTCATTGTTTTGGAGACTTATATTTTTAAAACAAAATATAGGATATTGTTTAGGGGATGGCGTTGAGAATTCTGCCCAAGATTTCCTTCAATAACGCTTCATATATTAGTAAACATAGGAGTCAATTCTTTCTCTATGAGCCAAATGTATCTAGGAGTATTTTTAGTTTCTATCTCTAACTTGACGCAAACATATGGTATGACCCAACATCATCTTCAAATTTTTTCCCTTCCCTTTAATCAAGTGGGCATGTACATTCCTACTAGTCTTTCCAAGTGTTCATGTGACATGACCTACAATGTTTGACATGAGACCAAATCATCTCCCAAGTGGATACTTATTTCTAGGACCTAAGGCAATATCTTAGGAACACTCTGAAAATCCTAAGAGATCCCCATCATCTCCCTGTAATTATGATCTCTAGAGCTACTAACAATAAACCCATCCCTGCACCTATGTACCTCTTTCCTATACAAGAGAAGGAATCCTTACTAGCGACTAAAGTATCCACATTGGTAAGAGAATTTTCCTACTTAGATTTTGTTGCCACAAATGTGATTATATATATATATATATATATATATATATATATATATATATATATATATAGTTTGTAGATAAGGATGGAATCCAAAAATTTGTTTCATATGGTTTAATAATTAATTAACCAATACCCAATTCACATCCAAAACTAGGAACATGAGATGAATATCACTGTACTTCATCCTTTACTTGTGAAGAAAACCAACACAACCAAAAACATTGCTTAGCTACTATATTTTTGTAATGTCCTTGGCCTCCAGCCAAGTGATATTATACAATCCATAATACAAATTTCATCAATTCATCAACATTTATGTAGAATCTTGTAATTTATAGTTTATAATTTTCTATAATTGAACCTTCGATCACCACAATTATCCACTAGTAATTTTGCATGAATCTCACCCTAAGTTAGAAACCTTAAAGCATAATTATTATATATTAAGCCCCAGCTTAATACTAGACTCCACTAGTAATTCAGTTAATTCCCACTATAATTATCACTTAGGTTTTAAACCTGAAACCCAAAATTTGTATTATTAGAAGAATGCATAATTAGTAAACAATTCACACACCATTGCACCCACTCTTGTTACACAAACTTAGGGTTAAAATTCATTATAATAAAATTATGCATAACATAATAATTCCCACACAATCTTGTGCATGGTAGTTATGAATACCTATGAAAGTATCAATAAACCTATGGCATTAACTAAACTTATAATTTTATCAGAAGAAGCACATAAGCATATATAAATACATATGAAAGCCAAGAAATTCACACAAGTGCTCAAAATCCCAAACTAGGGTGTACAATGAAACTACACATAAATATCAAACTTGGCATGTAAACAAATTACCAATTAATTACAAAATTTTAAACACAAAACCCCCAAAATTAGGGTTTCTTCATAGCATTCATAATTTAGAAAATTAAAGCACATGGATACTCATCTACATAAATTATTGATTGGATATAGTATCTCCACATTCAACCCTCCCATAGACTGCATGGTTCATCAATTTCAACCACGGGTCACCCCTGAGCCGAGGATGCAACTTTACAAGAAATAATAACAAAAAATAACCATATATTCATGACTAAGGTTCCAACCCAAAATCCATGTGTTCCATGGCTCCGGACACCCTCTAGGCTAACTTCTAAGGTGCCAATCCACAACCATGCCACTCTAGGGCTCCAGGCACCCTCTAGGCCATCAAACTGGCAGAACTCTCAGCTGCTCCAAAACCCAACCTCAAGGCTTACCAACTAGTTTCTTTGGACTAATGTCCAAAACCATCATCCTCCTTAGAGTGATGATCATTATCAAAATGATATTGAATAATAACGTTCGTGGCAAGTACACACACACACACATATTCTCATTGAATGGCTCTTTTCTCTATGTGGTGATCTTGAAGCCACACAGGCCCCAAGTGGATTTCTTAATCAAATCTGTCATCAACAATTTGTTTCCCATCACCATGGAGATGCACCACCCCTCATACTATTACAGTGGAGTGGCTTCATAGCTAGTATTTTTATTATTATTAAAATATTTACAAATTATATCAGATTTACAATTTGGGACCTCTGGCCACTTAAACAACACTCACACATATGCTCGTTCATGTTGGCCCCATAATATATAACATATCTATATGGGTATTCAGGCCACATATTATAAACATATAGTCACACAATCCCTCAATATACATAAACTCACCATCCTGATAAAAAGTACATATATCTACATTATAAATGGGTGGGGGTATTACATTTGTCGCCCTTTATTTTATGCAATGTCCTCAATGCCTATTATTCCCACAAGCTAGATCTATTATGGAAATTCCATGTCTTCATGTATTGTTTCATCCTAGGGCATCTTCTACTTCCTAGTTCCATTTTCCATTTGGCAGTATCTGAAGATCCTTGCCCCATGTTGATGAGAATACCATCTCCACATTCTCAACCTCATTACACATATAATACATCAAACCCATAGCATTAATGACATCCATAGTCAGTTCTCACATACATAAATACATATACAGACATATATATGGAAATATTTTTCTCTTTTCATCAAGGGTAGCAACAATCAAATATATAAAATCTTAACTAAATATGAATTATGAAGAATGGAATTTCATATAACGTGAAAATCCTAAGTCAAAGATAGCTTTTAGATTCCCTAATCACAAGCATGGGCCCTATAGATAACTTTATGTAAACAACTATCTATTCTTTGATGCTAGTTGTTTCATTTCCAAATTCCCTCACTCTTGTTGGTTCATGTCCTATAGGATTTCCATTTCACCATTCTTATCTTGTAGCTCACTCTTTAAAGCTTCTATCTTGTTTTTAGATTATTTCCATCTCTCACTTGTCTTAGTGTCTCAATATATGTTTTAAACATTATATATCTAATTTTCCTTTCTTTGTGTATCTTCCAGTATTTTCTTTTTGCTAGTGCACTTGAATGGACAAATCCATTTTTTCTTCCTTGTGCAATTTATTAAGTTTGAACTTTTTCTAGTCATTATGCTTTTTTATTCCATTAGCTCCTAGAAATCCCTCTTCCTTGCTATAAACCTTCATCTATTCATCTTCTATATTTTCAAAATCATTTTGAGCTTCTCTTTTCTCTACTTCTTAGTGTTTATGATCAAGTTCCAACATTTGTCTCTCCAAATCCCTACTAAACTGCCTATTTTCTTCAGTGCGGTGATTAACCAAAGATCAAACTTTTGGTTGAACTTTATTGAAGTCTATTGCCAAAGTTGTACCAAATTTGTCATTAGTCATTACAACTTGTCACATACTTGCTAGTTTGATCATTTCCATATATTTTTTCATAAATAGTAGCTTGTTTCTCATGTCATCACACCTATAATGATTTATCATATCCTACATACAAAGCCAGTTAGAAGATATATTGTAGATATGATACAACCTATATACAAGCTTGTTAAATGACTTGTTATAAACATATTATAACATGTTATGTCCTTGTCATCCACCCGCACAAAATTTGTGAAAACCTAACATTAACATGTCGTCAACTTGTGACAAACTTGTGGGTATTAGTATGTAATCATCCGTGATAAACCAGTCACAAACATGTCATAGAACCTGCTATATACCATTTTACTCCCTCTGACCAATTCCTCGGTTTTAAACTGTAATTATTGCGTCGACTAATAGTGACAAAATATGTCATTACCTATACTAAATATGCAAGGAATTATGATATCGACCTGTGATCATCCTACCTATAATGCCTTTTCACAACTTGTAAATATACTTGTTATCTACCTATGACAGTATTGTCGTACACCTGTAAGAAATATTGCAACCACCCAATCCACTTGTAACACTTTGTTACAATTTGTAATATGCCCATCACCTACCTGTGACAACCTATTATTAAACTGTAATATACTCAATATAACCTATCACAACCCATTGCAACCTGGTCACCCATAGATGACAAACCCAACTATGATAACCTTCCATATAGCTATTATGAATCTTTTGTAATCTTCTGATTATAACTCTGTCAATTCTATGAGATTCTATGACATCTTATGGTACCTATGACATCTAGACGATATCTGCGATCACATCCAATTATAATATGTTATATTCCTATCCTTTTCATAGTTGTTAATGGATTGACAACTTATCATTTATTATTGGTTGTCCCATCGATATTTTTGCAATCAAACGTGTATATAATCTTGCATAAAGTTTTGGTATTCAACCCCTTGTACCCTCAATATTTGGTAACCTTGATAGGATTGTTATTTAGTATCCTAATCATGTACCAATTTAGCAACCAACATGTTATTTTTTTCATCATGTAACCTGTGTCAGTGCACCACTTTATTTATTTACTTTATCCTTACCTTTCACTTTAGAGCACCCAAAAACATCCCCAATGCTACAATTATCAAATCAAATCCTGAGTTTATGATATTTGATTGCAAATAAAGCATGCCCATAAAGCCAGTAGTCCACTCACAACATTTTATTCCTAAGACTTACAATTCTTAACTCATGTAATCATAGCACAAAAAAACGAATAAGATATGTACAGGGAATCAACACTTATTGGATTAGTCTTCATATCATATATTGTGTAAATAATACAACATATTGTTTTCAAGTAGTAGGAAATAACCAAGGGAAATTCATGCTTCACACATGTATATGAGAAAATGTTTTATAGTTTGTCAGAGAGAGAAGGTTTAGAAAAAAATTCCTTCTCCTTTTTCTTATAGGTCACAGAATTCAGTCAACGCCATTGTCCCATTCTATAATTTTCTCATGATGAATATTCCTTTACCAACCATCTGTATCTTATATTGTTATTTTCGTTGTTTTTTTGCATGCATTAGTTGTCAAGGTATCTTGGATACCTATTCATGTACAACTATACTATACAACTCTTGTCATTGTGACCTATGCATATATAACTCTTTTATTTATTATCACAATCTTAATAAAGAAATTTCATCATGTCACTTTACTTTATTTTAGTCGTTTCTGATTCTACACTATCCATTGTGCCCATGTCAAACCCATGCTTGATTGATTATGGTCTTGTCAAAACTCATCCTATTCTTGTGGTAATGTTGTAACCTTCAGGAAGTATTTTCTTCAATGTTTCTACCCATATTCACATTTCTAGATTTCCATCAATATATTTCCATTGAATACTTAAACATTTTGATATCTAGGCTAGTAATTATTGTATATATTTTACTTGTAGATTGAACAGCTTATGTGATACGTTAAAACATAAGACATGAATCTAATCTACTCATCAACGAAAACAAAATTGAATGATGAATACACTAAGAAGAAAAGGAAGAAATTCAATTGCACATAACACAATATTTTTCTAGGGAAAGCAACTTCTCAAAACCAATACTATCTATATTGCATTAACCAGAAGATCTAAGAAGAAAATACAATGCATGTTCAACCCGAAAAATTCCTGAAAAAGTACAATCTATCTCTCTACTTGATGCAAGAGCATCTGACCCCTCCTTAATCAAAAGAGGAATCCGAAGCAGAGACGAGGAGGACGTGGACCATCGAGAAAAACAGGGGACAATTCTGTTTAAACAGAGCTTAAATGATGGAATGGATAAAAGTCTCAAGGAGACTTATTAAATGTAATCTACCACATATGTATGCATATAGAGATATTAGGGAGTTGTTGAGTGTTTCGTGGAGAGGATTGATCAGATCCTTCTAGTGATCTGATCCAATGTTCCCTTATATATATATATATATATATATATATATATATATATATGAGCCTACGTGTTCAATAGGAAATAGAGAGTGACCAAAATGTAATCGAAGGGAGAACTTGTGCCTAAGGTTGAAATGCCTTAGATTGTAACTATTCTGTATAATATAGAAAAGTGTGTGTTAAGTGTTGAATTGATGCAGCTGTGTATTACTGTATGAATAGTCTGTGTGTTTGTATTCCATATTTAGAGTTGAATCCAATGTTGCAGGTTCGATCGACCGTTGATCATTGTATGGATCGATGGTGATCTAAAATGTCAATTATATGAGTGATTTTGTGCATTAATAGAGTATGGCAAAGAACCGTGTTGAAGCGCAGAATCCATCAAATGGCATATGAAATGAAGTCAAGAGGAACAAACAGTTGAGAATGCATAGTGGGTGTTAGATCCTATAGATCAATGACGAAGGCGACAAAGAATGAGAACCGTCAGATCATTAGATCGGCGGTTATCGCGAAGCTTAGATGTGTGAGCATTAGAGCACGAGGAAAGTGGTTTCACAATAGTGGAAGTGGTTTTCAGACTCGCGAAAAGCTGTAAGATGTATTAAAAGGTGAGGACCCAATTCCATTCAGTGGAGGACACATAGTAGTGAGGAGGAGAGAGGAAACTGCTTATCAGGCAGTTAATCCTCATGCACGTTGCTCACCCGAAATCATTGTGGACCACTGGATCTTGTGCGAGTAGATCAATGGTTGAGGTTTTTCATGCAAGTTGGATCGAGTGGGAAAAGACGATGACCATTGGATTGGGTAAATAAATGGATGGCGGAGATCAGCGAAGGGACGACACAGCACTGTGGAAGGGCTGGAAGGTGCAGACCTGCCGATATTTATAGAGGCAGGCTTATAAATTTTGAAGCACGGCTTAAAGCCTCAATTACGCTTCCGATAACATTTTTGGGCCATAACCCATAGGCCTCAGGATCGAAAATTATAAAGAAAGGGGATTGTTCCTTACCCCCAAAATCACTTTTCATAATTTGGTATCGGAGCTAGGTTAAAGGATTTCCTGCGAGAAGGAAGAAGAGTGAAAGCAGAAGGAGAAGAGGTACAATTGTTGAAGTATGGAAGTATGGTGAGTTTATGGTCTTTACTATTGTGTAGATAGTGGCAACAGAAGTTGAGAAGATTTGCAGCAACCTAGAGCAAGGTGTGCTTAGTTGGTTCCAGAGGAGAGAACCAGAAGGATGCCAAAAGAGTGAGTGAGGAGAGCTTGGTGAGGTATCATGTAGTAGAGGAAGATTGTTACTGCAGAGGTTGGTTGTAGCTCACAAACGATCATGAAGGCAGTTCCAAGGAGAAGTGGGTAGAATTGCTAAGGAAGAGGAGAAGCATATGGCCAGGAGGTCATAAATTCTTGTGCCTCTGGAGTTCGATGCAGGAGCATCTGACCCCCCTTTAATCAAAAGAGGAATCCAAAGCGAAGACGAGGAGGACATGGAACATCGAGAAAAATAGGGGAAAAATATATTTAAACAGAGCTTAAATGATGAAATGGATAAAAGTCTCGAGGAGACTTGTTAAATGTAATATGCCACATATGTATGCATGTAGAGAGATTAGGGAGTTGTTGAGTGTTTCATGGAGAGGATTGATCTGATCCTTCCAGTGATCCAATCCAATGTTCCCTTATATATATATATATACATATACACACACACACACACACACACACACACACACACACACACATATATATATATATATATATACATATATATATACATATATATATACATATGAGCCTGTGTGTTCAATAGGAGATAGAGAGTGAGAAAAATGTAACCGAAGCGAGAACTTGTGCCTAAGGCTGAAATTCCTTAGATTGTAACTATTCTGCATAATATAGAAAAGTGTGTGTTAAGTGTTGAATTGATGTGCCTATGTATTACTGTATGAATAGTCTGCTTGTGTGTATTCCATATATAGAGAGAACCGTGTTAAAGCGTAGAATCCATCAAATGGCGGATGAAATCAAGTCAAGAGGAACAAACAGTCAAGAATGCATGGCGGACATTAGATCTTATAGATCAACAGCGAAGGTGACAAAGAATGAGAACTGTCGGATCATTAGATCGACGGTTATCGCGAAGCTTAGATGCATGAGTGTTAGCGCGCAAGGAAAGTGGTTTCACAATAGTGGAAGTGGTTTTCAGACGAGCGAAAAGCCGTAAGATGTATTGAAGGGTGAGGACCCGATTCCATTCAGTGGATGACACGTAGCAGCGAGGAGGGGAGAGGAAACCGCTTATTGGGTAGTTAATCCTTGTGAACTTTGCTCACCCGAAATCATCGTGGATAGTTGGATCTTGTGTGAGTAGATCAATGGTTGAGGTTTGTTGTGCAAGTTGGATCGAGAAAGAAAAGACGATGACTGTCGTATCGGGTAAAGAAATGGACGACAAAGATTGGTTTGATCGACCGATCAAATATTGGTGAAGGGACGGCACAACACTGTGGAAAGGTTGGAAGGTGTAGACCCACCAATATTTATAGACGTGGGCTTATAAATTTTGAAGCCCGGCTTATGTGTTCGAGTGCATTGTTTTCCTGTGTAATTGATGTATTCTGATTAAATGAATGGTCCCGACTTTTAAAGGAAAAGCAGATAAAGTGTTGTGGTCTAGTTTTAAAGGCTTAAAGCCTCAATTATGTTTCTGATAGGGTTTGTGGGCCATAACCCATAGGCCTCAAGATTGAAAATTATAAAGAAAGGGGATTTTGCCTTACCCCAAAATCACTTTTCATCACTACTTCACAAACCAGCTTAAGCCAACACTTAGCCAATTATGTTTCCTGTCAAGCCCCTACTTCCTTGTGCAATTCCTAAGAGAATTAGCCCATATTTAATTTGGAAATTCTCTCTCCATAACTACCCAATCCATCCATAGGTCCTCAACTAATTTCATGCACCATATATACCACTCAGAAAATTATACAACTGATAGTACATTGTCCCTAAACTCTAATCTCAACTAGGTCTTCCTAAGAACTAACATGCATGATTTATCTATGAGTGAATCTTTAGCTAACTCGTGGATCAGTGAAGCTGCACTGGTGCTTGTCCCCACTACTAGACCTCCCACTAGTTCCTCCAACTGTTCAAACTAGTTTAACTGACTTCAACTTGGTTAGGCTGAGTTAATTAATTACAACTCAAAATAACTCAATATGGACCCCTAAAATTTAGGAATCACTCTACATGAATCTAGATAGACTTCCAACTCGAATTTATTGAGCTAACTAAGTCAAATTAACATAACTAACTATTACAAGTTCCTATGAGAATAGAATTATAATTTACTTCCTAATTTAATTCAAGGAAAAATTAAATTAGGATTTCTTGTTGCTATTTTTAACACTCCCTCTCAACAAGAAATGGATTATCTTCTACCCCAATGTTGCGTCTGTGAAACTTGAATTTTCATCTTGACAAGGCCTTTGTAAAAATATCTTCATCTTGTTCCTATGTAGGAATGTACTCCAACAACATAATTCTCCTCTGCACACAATCTCGAAGATGATGATACCGAATATCAATATGCTTGCACCGATCATGAAAAAATGGATTCTCAAAGAGTTTGATACAACTCTAGTTGTCGTAGTAAATCACTATTGGATCCATCTACTGACCAAACAAACCAACAATAATATTTCTCATTCAGATAACCTCACAAGTTACTTGACTAACAGCCATGTACTCTGCTTCTATTTAACTGAGTGCAACTAACCTATGTTTCCTACTGTACCAAGAAACTACTGTTGACTTAATACTGAAGATCCCACCTGATGTGCTCTTCATGTCAAATGGACTCCCTATCCAATATGCATTGGTGAAGCCTTGAAGCTTCACTCCCTTTTTCCATTTGTACTAAAGACCATATTGAGTAGTGCCTCTGAGGTATCTCAACACATGTTTGGTTGCCTTCCAATACAATTTGGTTGACTTAACCATTGTTTGACTAAGATGATTAACTGCATAACACATGTCTAGTCATGTGCTCACCAAATACATGAGTGAACCCACAAGCTACCTGTAAATATTAGCCTCCACTAATTCACTGGAAGTAGCACCCTCTTTCCTCCAGTTACCAGTTAGAGGATTCTCCATGGGTTTACTGCTCTCCATGTGGAACTTCTTGAGTATTGTGTTGGCATACTTTCCCTAAGAGACAAATAGTTCCTCATCACGTTGCCATACTTCCATCTCCAGAAAGTAGTGCATGAGCCCCAAGTCCTTCATTTTGAACTCTCTTGCAAGATATTCTTTGCAAGACTTGATCAACTTGTCATCACATGTCAGAATCAAATCGTCTAAATATAAAACAATAATCAACAATTTACCTTCAACCACAATATGGTAAATGTTCACATCTACTTCACTTTTGGTGAAGCCCAAATTAGTGAAATAGTTATCGATCCTGGTATACCAAGCATGAGGTGCTTTTTTCAGTCCATAAAATGCTCGCTTGAGTTGACACACATGCGACTCTCTATTGAAGGTCTCAAATCCTTTAGACTGCTCAAGATACACCTCTTCCTCAATCATGTCATTGAGAAATTTTGTCTTTACATCAATCTGATGTATCTTCTATCCCATCTGTGCTGACAATGCTAGAATGGACATGATTGATAAGTACCTTGCAATAGGAGAAAATGTCTCATTGTAATCAATCCCCTCCACCTGAGAAAACCCTCTAGCTACAAACCTCGCCTTGTGTTTCTACATACTACCATCTGTTGCTTTCTTTACCTTGTAAAGACATCTGGAACTCACTGTTGACTTGTCTTCTGGTCTTGAGACCACATCCCAAAAAATGTTCCTGACAACGGAGTCATACTCCTCAACCATGGCATCAACTCAAACTGGTTTCTGCACTACTTCATCAAAAGAGGAAGGCTCAATCTCTACACTTTCGATCATCAAAGCCATGTAGCCAGTGTACCTCTCTGGTGACATCCTCTATCTGCGCTATGATGTGGGTGCACCCACATTCTCTCTAGCATCATGCCATAACCTATCAAACTCACTCATGTTCTTTCTCCCATCTCTAGAAGACTCTGCATGAGTGGGTTTCTCCACTCCCTACTCCTCTACATGTGGCTTCTCCACATCATCCTGATATTCCTCCTTAGCAGCTAAAATCTCCTCAACCACATGTAGCTAAAGCTCCCTCTCAAGAGAACATCTCATGGCCTTATCTTCATTGAATTTTACATCTCTACGAACCACTGTCGTCCTATTGGTTAAAAGGTACACCTGATAGTTGTGAGGTGTATGTTGGGCAGTGAATCCCCCCATGGCATGTCTTTTGGGGCTTAAAGCCCAAGTTTTGGTCAATTGTAATGGAAAGACCCCACGAAATGAGGGTGCGGAGCGCGAGAGTCTAGGGTTGTTCGCCCTAAAATAATGTAATTTAATGTAAAGGGTGTCGGCCTACCCATGGTCTGCGGACCATGGGATTGTATAAATAGAGCGAGGCTCTAAGGGTAGAGTCTCAGTTTTGGTTGACAAGTAATAGATAGATTTGAAGGCATGGTTAGAAGATAGAATTGAATCTAAAGTGTATTGGGTCATAGTAGTAGGTAGAGGCTCTCCAGCTGAGTGCCCAGAGGCCTAGTAGAGTCTGTAGCAGAGTGCGCGGACCCCTGAAGCTGAGTGCACAGGGTGGAGTCGAGTATGTACTGAATTGACCTTCGAAGGCATCATTAATAAAGATAAGTTGACTCTGAATTACTACGTATTTTTGTTCCTGTTATCTTATGCATCTTTTTACAATTTTATATGTGTGCGCACTGGTTATGAATGATGAATAATAAATAAGAATATTAGGCCTACACAACTAAACTAAGAATCCTAAGCATAGTAAGAATAAAGCAATGAGAGAATACCTCCTTCGCATAGCTACGCGAAGGTAGTTATGTAGGTTGCGAGGGATAGACAACTGCGCAGAAGCAGCACAGCATGTAGATTCGGACCGCGAACTTTCCCAGACTCATTAAAGACATCCCTAGGGTGCAGAAACCTGGTTCCAGCACCCTCCCATACTACCTCGGGTGAGACCTCAATCCGCACACCGTAAACTGTTGCCAAAAGGGCCGGTAGTTTCGGGATTTGTTCATCTAATTCACCTCTAAACCTAGGTTAGGCCCCATCAAGCCAAAAAATGGTTCTTTTGCCAGGACCGAGATCTACCTAAGGGATGTCTGATGTCGTACCACTGGAAACCAACAAAGAAGGAAATTGAAGAGTGGTTGGACAAGAAGATTCACGAATTCGCGACACAGGAAAACAGAACTCCGAAAGTATCTGAGAAAAGGTGGCTGGATCTATACGTATATACAGAAATCCACCAGATTTTCTTTGCATCCTTTCCTTTTGAGATGTATGAGTGGATCACGAGATTAGCTGACAGCTAGGGAAGGTGTAAGCTCGACCAACCCATAGTGTGGACTCTAGAATTAGTGCGTAGACTAGAGGCATCAGAAGACAAGGTCACACAAGTTGTGGACCACTGGCTCGACCAAATAATAGGGGGATTCATCACTGAGTTCGTGGTAGACACGACCGTCAACTACAATGAAGAAGAATGATGTTTTGTCAAGGGACTGTGAGGTAATTACATCAAATCTTTGAATGCCTGGATTATGACGCTGTTATGTGAAAAGCGGGTTATGTGAATACATTAATGTTTGGGATGACGCGGAGCAGAAATATCTACAAAGGTAGCGGGGAATTAGAAAGCAGTCCTCTGATTTGACCTTCGCGAGAGAGCAAGGAAGAGCTCGCTCAGTTCTCTCTGAGAAGTGTGGTCAATTTGATAAAGCAGTGCATTCTGTAGTTACCACCTCCACCCACGCCACCACCTGCTTCACCTCCCTCACCTCCATCTCCACCCACTCCAACTCCACTAATCCCATAGTTCAACATGGCGAACGTGATCAAGCTACTCGTATTCATAGGAGTAGGAAATGAGGACCATGACTAGTTCTGATTCGTGGTAAGAGCAGTGTGGGAAGCGCAAGGGGTCATGAATGAAAAAATTAAGAAGGCTACATTGGTAAGCACGCTGCAGGATCGTGCATTGACGTGGTATATTAAGCACTCTAATGACCACCCAAACACAGGGATAGAAGAGATCCATAATGAATTGAACAAAGAATTTAGCCGGCTGAAATCCAAGACATAGTCAATCATCGGGCTCAAAGAGATCACAATGGTCCCAGGCGAGACCCCCTGGGATTTGGATCAGGGACTGAAGAGTACGATCCGCGAGGCTAATATGATGCTCACGGATGCGCAGCATTGCACATGGTTTGTGGCATCCCTAACAATTGCACCTGAGGACGATGCTATCACAATAGAAGATTTCAACCAAGGTCAAAGAGTTGGAAATGGTGATGAGATTTCATGAGACCCCGGTACAAGATCCTGAGTTGGGAGTTCAACAAATCCACGTGCAACTACAGAATCTATGCCTAGAGATGCAAATTTTGATGCAAGATAGGGCACCATGGCCAGAGGCATGCGATGAAGTATGGTGTGTAAAATGCAAAGGATAGAGCCATGACAAGGACCACTGTCCAGTATTCGTGAATTACTTGGCAAGAGGGGGACCTATGCCATTGAGACCAGAAGCACATGTAGGGTCGAGTGCGACACCCGCGTTATGGTGCACGATTTTTCAGATAGGAGGAAAACATACGACAGACAATTGTCATCTATTGCAGAAGTATATGCAGACTCCCCATCAGCTGTTTTGTAATTTCTGTAGGTCGGTAGGCCACGATGAGCACACTTGTCACAGATATGAACTAATGATGGATCGGACCCCAGCCTATAGGATGCAGACAGAAACACGAGCCCTCGACCCAGCGGTGGGGATGGTGCACGCTGGATTTCAAGGGCGAGGTCGAGGATGAGGAGGAATGGGACTAGGAAGGGGTCGTGGACAATTAATTTGCTACAATTGCGGAGGACCAGGGCAATACGCCAGCGATTGCACCAACCCGATGAGGATATCCTATTTGTATTGTGCTCAGTTTGATCATGAACAATAGATTGTCCTATGTTGATTACACAGATGCGTGAGAAATGGGTACTCCAGCCTCCTCTGACTGAAAATATCCAAATGATGAGGTCTGAACCACACGAAGAAGACCCAAACGTGAACATGATGCTCAGAAGTGGCACAACTACAAGGGAAGACAAGGGGAAGTTGCCTGAGGGAGATACATGGGATCACAAGGATCGTGCAAAGGAACCTAAGCTAGACTTGGAACATGCAAAAGAGATGCTTATGGAAGCTAAGAAGAGCTTCACGGAGACCTCCACTTCAGGTAGTAAGGATCAACTAGAGCTGGGAATGGATCGTTCCATGCTTACTACCTTTCTGGAGACATGCATGAAATTACTGCGTGAAAACAAGGAAGTTAAGGGACTACAAGAGCTGATCACTAGGTGCGCGGGGTCGGGAGAACCGCGGGTAGCCCAGAAACTAGGAAAGCATACATTACGCACCGGGAGGGAAATGAGATTGACGGCACAGATTGGTGAATAAAAAATGGATCAGGTAATCCTAGACCTCGAGTCAGACGTGAATGTGTTACCAAAGCAAACCTGGGAATGGATGGGTAGGCCCGCGTTGCAGTGGTCCCCTATTCAATTAAAAATGGTGAAGCAATAGAACATTGTGCCCATGGGGAGGTTGCAAGGAGTAACAGTTGATGTCGAAGGAGCAAGTACACAGATGGACTTTTAAGTAATAGATATTATCGATGACAACAATCCCTATCATGCGTTGCTAGGAATAGACTGGGTGACTGATATGAATGGAGTTATAAACTTGAAGAAGAGGAATATTATATTCGAGAAAAAGTCACAAGTAGTAGTCCCGTTAGACCCAACAGAAGGAACGCGCCACATTGAACTAGTGCGCGACAATGAAAGTGACGACGAGTTGGATTGTATTTACTAGATAACTGTCAAAGACTAGGTCGAGTGAGTCTGACTAAAGATGGAAGAATCTCGTGGGAGCACAATAGCTCTTGCACTTCGGATTCAGACGAGGAAGTAGAACACTGGCAGAACCGATTGCATGAGGTGACAACACTAAATTGCAACATGATGATGAGATCAATGCGTTGCGTGATGACAGAGGCAAGGGAACTTCCAACATATGATGGAGTGATAGCAGTGGATGAATTCCTGGACAAAATTGAAAGCATAGTACCGGAACAATAGTGGTACACTGCGTTGGAAGGGGCACTGTGCGCAACACTTGCACGAGGGTGGAGTACACATCAAGGGACCATGGTAAACTGGCACGAATGTAGAAGGAGGATGCACTTATGGGTTGGAAGCCCCTAGCATTGAACGAGAATCAGGCAGCCAAGACGAAGCAACTTGCGTGCTCACCTGTGTCGATGGGTACAGACGTGGGCTGTGTAGTCCACAACTGCACACTCCAGACTAAGGATCGACAATCAGAACCAGCTGCAGTAGCAGGAAAAGTGACGCGCACCACAAACGTTCCACTTAGAAGCATTCAAGAAGGAATGTAGGATCCTGAACAAGGTTCACTAGGCCAGATGAACTAATTGGGACCTACGCGTACCAGCGGTTCGATGGGCCTCTAGAGCCTTGTACAAGAATCTGAGCGTGGAAACGATCCCAAAGATGAGGGGCAGTGTTGAGGCCATGGTTTTGGGAGGAAGGTATCCTTACATAGTTGGAAAAATACATAGGGACTAGGACAAAGGAATTATGCCACCGCACGAAGTCAACGATAAGAAGCTACAAGAAGCCATTCGGCAAGGGCACTTGAAACTTTGAGAACTCAAAGAAGATCTAGTATGGCTGAGGAAGGAAAGAAAGATCTTGGACAAAGAAATCAAAAAACTGGAAACCGAAATCACACAGGCAGGCTGCGTCGAGAAACTAAGCACGACGGGACAAGAGGTAGGCAGCCATACTACTGCATTAGAAGAATTTGTGGCTCTGCTACCATGGTTGTGGTCGCACCTCACTAGACAAAGAAACCGAGGGAGCACACCATATAAGGAAGAACGCGAAGCGATGAATGACGTGAGGGGATGTGATGGGTGCCCATGGACTAGGTTAGAAGGTGAAGGGAAGCCTCGCATGGGTGGTGTGACCACCTGATGATCCATAGAAAGCACAATCTCAGTGCTCCAAGAAGTTAGAAGAGAGCGCGGTACTATAAAAGAGTCTGTATGGGAGTGGCGTGATAAGGAGACTGCGCGCCAGGTCAGTAGGTCACAAGGGTCACGCCCGCACATGGTAGGCTACGTTGCCGCATGAGTAGACTGGGAAGTGACTGTTGGAGTCATTGTTCATGATAAGATATCCCAATGAAGACAACAAGGAGCAGGCGACGGGCAATTAAGACACAGAGTCATAACTAGATTTGGAACGATCTACCACCAATCTTGCATTAATGAGCTGAATGAGGAGCGAACGGTCGAATTTGAATTCCAGCAGGCCTATAAATCACAGATAGTCATCCACCGAACAACCCTTGACATCTTGAGAATTCATTTATTGCACTATCAATTGGGTATGGGCCTTACGATTTTAGGGGCTTTGAAAGCAAGTTCAGTGTTTGAAACATTGCTAAAAGAGACGCATGACCTTCTGAACATAGTGATGTCGCCAGTTGAGGGAGCCACACTGAGCCCTATGTCACCAGTGGGGGATGCACTAGGAATTCCCAAATCGTCCCGGATGCCGAGGCCCAAAAAGGACCCATAGGTAGCAGGACCAGTCTGTATGTCTCCGCGAAACCCGCGGTTTGGTAAGTTGTCTATGGAAGATAAGGGCAAGAGGGCTAATATTGATACAGATGATGATGAGGAGGATCTCCAGACCTTCGTATAGGAAATTGAACTAGATGTAGAAATGGATGAAGACAATGAGCCAGTGCGCATTGCAGCAAAGCTGCCCAAGTATGTCTCTTCATGGAAAGGGAGAGTAAAATTACCTAAAGATTTGGATGCCATTAAGAGCAAACTCAAAACCCTGTTCCTCCTAGAGAGTATTATGTTTGAAGGTTCAGCTCTAGGTAGCGTGCCCATGATGAAACAAAGTAAGGATGGATCAATTATAGCACCACAGCCACGGAAATGGCTGTGCGGTGTGGAGGAGGCTGGGCTACCCCACCTATTGTGGATTCCATACTTTCACCGGGCACCAATCACGATATTTGTCATCAGGAAACTACTTTACCTATTGCACGATGGGTACCTATGGCTGGAGGAGCCTATTCCTATCACGATGGAGCTTCTTCATAATATTTCTCGACTTCCCTGTACGGGAAGAGACCCCATGGAAATCGCTGGAAAAAGTGGAGACTTGGAGCTCGTAGGGGCCATGAAAAAACAATAGAAGTTGGAGAAAACGCAGACAGGCTACGTCATTACTAACATTCAAGACAAAGGGGTGCACTTAGCCACCCAGTTGTTGACAGGAAAAGTGATGAGGAAATGTCGCGGCAACGAGGTACCTGCAACGGTCATTGCGCTAGCCGAACAATGCGCATAAGGGGTACGGTTCAACTGGGTGCAATTCCTCTACGAGGAGTTCCTGACGAACTGCAAGGAGGCCGAGGAGCATGGTAAGGCCTTCCGCTATGCGTGGTTTCTCTTATCCATTCTGTTGGTTGTAGGGGAATTTCCTGAGGATAGTTAGTTTCCTCCCCTTGACCAGGACTTGCTAGAGGCAGCAAAATACACGTCGCTATGGGCAACGAAGGATGCTATGTGAATCTGCGAGACCAATATCTTCTGGATACTTATGGAGGGGAGCATACGAATGCAGATCAAAAAATGGCCACGCCTATCCCCCATAATATACAACAATCTACGAAGCTTTTCATATTTTAAGGCAGATATGCACAATTTGTATATTAGGGCGCAGAAGGATCTGGAGCAGAAATGGACCACACCCCCCTTCATCGCGATTGATGACAATGTTTTCGCAGTGCTCGACTCATGGCCACTCGAATGGCGTGCCTTGGATCTGGCCACGCATGACAAGACAATTATCCAAAGACATAAAGATGCTGCCAAGTTGTTGACACAATATAAGCACAATGAGTAGATCGCTGAGGAGGTAAGGGCTTCTCGTGAGGCAGCAAAGTCTGCCACGGAGCTTACCAAGGCCGCAAAAAAAGCAACAGCAACACTGATATCTAGGACAACCATGACACAGGAGGAAAGAGGCCCGAACCTAACCACAACACAGGGGACAGATGACATGGTGGAAGGCACGGACCCAACAACATCATTAACACAACTAAAATGGCCGCATAGTATGGAATGGACAGGGCCCCGGAAGAAGACCAAGGCTTCCAAATTGGATGGGGAACCTATTACACTGATAGAGGATGACCTATACGACATTGGTGACATAGTTCTTGAGGTCACTAGGGAAGTGCTCGAGGAAGCAATGATGGAGCAGCAGAATGTGTTGGGGGCACTCAAAGTGCAACTGCAGGGATTTCAAGTGTGGCCCCCACAAGAGGGAATGATAGCTGTCTACGGGGCTACAGGTACATCAGCAACAAAGCAGTTGCTGTAGGCCAAAATGGCTAATACCATCATGCTGCCGTAAGGAGCATTGACAATGGACAGCATGGAGGACAGAGCCATGGTAGGCCAGATCAAGGGACTTGGCCTAAACTTGGCTACCCTTTTGTGAGAGATATTATACCAGCTGCAGGACGGAGCCATGGTAGAGCTTGATCCAGGTGGATATTGGTGGCCACCTGCAAAGTCCACCTGGACCCCCACCATTGTTCCTCTCAACATTTTCAGTTTCCTTAATTATAGCGCAGTTTACTATTTTTAGCAGTTTTTCGGGTCCTAAACTTCCGGAGCCGTTTTGAGGCCCTAAACGACGTTTTTTGGGAAATCTTGCTCCACAATTTTTTAGGTAAAAAATTGTCTTTTTTGTTGTAGTCCTCATAGAGATCTTTCCAACGGGCTATCATGCGCGTAAAACGGAGATCGTATGCCAAAGTTACGACCCCGGGAAGTTGATGTACCAACTTACCCAAAAACGGGGCCCACAATTTGGCGTTTCATCTTCTAGGGTTAGGTTTTGGAATGTGAAGGGTTTTCCATTGTTTCTCAACAATAAATAGGCCCTCGAGCCTCATTATAATACGGTTCGAAATAGTTTAGAGGCATGTAGCCGACACATCTCTTCTCAGAGATAAGCTACCATCGCCCTAGCTGGGTTATTTCTATTTGTAAGCATATTTCAGTATTCTCCATTAATGAAATGAAGTATTATTTCTGCTGCATCTCTGTTTTAATGGTTATCGCATCTCTGTATTTATGGTTATCTCTGTAATCTATTGCGTTCCTACTTAAATCCGGATCAGAGCTCCACGCTAGGGAAGGATGTGCAGTGCAAATGCTCAGTGAACATCGAATCAACATCGAGCAATTGAGCCTCTAATGTGATGAAGAGGTAGCATAGAATCAACAACTGGAGTAGATCGTCGAGGAATCATGTCGTCGCGTCCCAGAGCTAGAGATTGTGATAGACCTACCAGTAGGAGTGCGGATCCACAAATTGGTCAGTGGTTTCTGCGAGGCAAAGGAGGAAGCAACGAGGATCCAGCTGGACCTCAACCTGCAAATTGTTGAACTACAGTTAAAGGCACAATCATCCATGCCCTCGGCAGTTCAGGAACAATGCACTGGTGATGTCCAAAAAGGGCTGGAAGAAATTGAACAGGCAGTGCACAACAATACCACTTTGTTGGAAGAATCCTTTCGGGTCCTCACAACCTTATAGGAGGATCCCACCATACAGCAGTTGGAAGCTTCAAATGCAATATAATAGTGTGTCTGGGATGGCGTAGATAGTAGTCTTGACTCATCGGCTTGCGTGGCTACAACAGATGAAGGCATTGAAGGAGCAAGTGGATGCAACGCACCAAAAAGAGGCAGTACTTAAAGCACACGTCCAGCTTTGGATTGATGAGGCCTTCATCATCATCACCGCCATCGAAGGAAAACTCGCACAGATGAAAGTATTTCATGCTCTTAGACAGGGATTTGCCCAGGACAGTGAGTATTCAGCTGAGTGGGTAGAGAAAATCCAACAGACAGCAGAACAATATGTTGTGGACCTTCGCGCAGCTCAAGAATAGTTGGAAGGGCTTCGTGCCAAGATCGTCGCACAATGACTTGGGACAAGTCATGATGATTGTGTTGTGGGCCTGTTGGGTATCAGATCCCTCCATTGCATGTTTTTGGAGCTTGAAGCTCGATTTTGGTCAAGTGTAATGGAAAGACCTCACGAAATGTGGGTATAGAGCGCAAGAGTCTAGGGTTGTCCACCCTAAAATAATGTAATTTAATGTAAAGGGTGTCAGCCTACCTATGGTCTACGTACTATGGGATTGTATAAATAGAGTGAGGCTCTAAGGGTATAATCTCAGTTTTGGTTGACAAGTAATAGATAGATGCGAAGGCATGGTTAGATGATAGAAGTGAATCTGAAGTGTATTGGGTCGTAGTAGTAGGTAGAGACTTTGCAGCTGAGTGCGCAGAGGGCTAGTAGAGTCTGCAGCTAAGTGCGCGGACCCTTGCTGCTAAGTGCGTAGTGAGGAGTCGAGTATGCACTGAATTGACCTTGGAAGGCATCATTAATAAAGATAAGTTGACTTTGAATTACTGTGTATCTGTGTTCCTGTTATCTTATGCATCTTTTTAGAGTCTTATATGTGCACACACTGGTTATGAATGATGAATAATATATAAGAATATTAGACCTACACAACTAAACTAAGAATCCTAATCATAGTAAGAATAAATCAACGAGAGAATACCTCCTTCACATAGCCGCGCGAAGGTAGTTATGTAGGTTACGAGGGATAGACAACTGCACAGAAGTAGCACATCGTGCAGATTCGGATTGCGAAATTTCCAAGACTCATCAAAGACATCCCTAGGGTGTGGAAACCTGGTTCAAGCACCCTCCCATACTACCTCAGGTGAAACCTCAGTTTGCGCACCATAGGCTGTTTCCAAAAGGGCCAGTAGTTTCAGGATTTGTTCAGCTAATTCACATCTAAACCTAGGTTAGGCCCCTTCAAGCAAACATTGTATCAGTGTACCCTAAAAATATTCCCAACTCTGTTGTTGGATCTATATTTTTCCTTAAATCTTTGGCAACATGGAAGTAGACTGATGAAAAAAAGATCCTAAAGTGTGCCACATCTAGTTTCTTCCTTGAAAAATCCTCTTCCAATGTACCGAGTCCCGAAAATTTGATGAGGGCTTATGTTCTGCAAATAAATAGTTGTGTTGAATGCTTCAACCCATAAGTGTAATGGTCAGCCCTAATCATGTAACATCGCCCATGCCACTCGCAAAATAATCTTGTTCTTCCTTTCTGCCACCCCATTATATTGTGGGTTATGAGATTCTATCAACTCTCGTCGAATGCCTGTTGATGCACAAAAGTTTTTGAACTCATTTGACACATACTCTCCATTGTTATCACTACTGCAAGTGTTAACTTTCCTGCCAGTATCTTTCTCGACAAGTTCTTTAAATTCACAAAACTTAGAAAAAGTTTGATCTTTCTTCGGCATGAAGAAGATCCAACTCTTACAAGAAAAATCAACATGAAATATTACATAATACTTATGCTTGGTCGTGGATGTTGTCGATAATGGTCCACACACATCTGAGTGAACTTGATTGAGGATCACCTGTGCTCGACTGTCTTTGTCATGGAAAGAATATTTGGTGTACTTCTCAAATGTACACCCTTTGCATGTGTCTACCTGCTCTAATGCACCTTTGGGAAGATCGTAGAAATTTGTTGTATGATATTCATAGTTCCATGGTGCAAGTGACCCAACCTCATGTGTGACAACTCACTGATAACGTGGCTCTACACCTTCCCTTTTTTAGTGCTCAAGGAAACACAATCTTCTACCCCCAACTTGTAGAGGTTCTTCACTTAAACCCATATCCTCTTCACCTATCTTGTGGCTATGTGACAAAGGAACGCCTTTCCCTTACTAAATATCACATCATAGCCTCTATCCTCTAACATGGAAACATAAACCAAGTTTTTCTTCAAACCAGGAACATACACAACATCTCGCAAAGTGAGGAGAGAAGCAAACTCCCTCTGAAAGTTAACTGTACCGATGCTATTTACGCTATACCTCCCATCATCACCCATATTGGTGTGTATCTACAGATCCTTCTCCTCCAAGTTACTGAAGAGATCTTTGTTACTGGTCATGTGGAAAGAAGCTCCACTGTCCAGGTACCACACACTACCCATCATCGATGACACCATATAAACAATGAGGGTAAAATCTAGTTGTGAAGTAGGAGCCTCACCTGCCACTCCTCCAGAGGGCTCCTTAGTGGCATTCTTATGCAGACACTTTGTGGCAAAATTTCCTAGCTTGTGATAGTGAAAACACTTGATTTTCAACATGTTCTTCTTTTGGTCTCCTTGACAAGAAATTTGATTTGGAATTGGATGAATTCCCCTTCCTTTCCTTTGCCTTACTCACTAAGGCACAATTCGCCTCATCATTATGCTTTGATGATGATCCATCTTTGGTGTTCCTCCCAATATCTTCTTGTACCAAGTCGGACCACAATCATTCCCACTCTAGTAGCTTCTCCCTCCCATTAACTAAGTCCTAGTAACTGTGCCAACTATTGGGAAGTCCTAGAAGTGCTAGGCTCACTAGATCATCTTAGGTAACTGTAATCCTAACACTTCCAAGATCATCTCGACATTGGGTGAATCTGGTAAAGTACTTCGGAATAGAGTCACCCTTCTCCATCTCAATCTTTCTAATTTTGTCCTTCAGTCTCAGTTTCTTGTGGTCATTGCTATTTTGAAATAGGTTGGCCAATTCCTTCCACATTACAAATGGAGTTTCCTTACCATGGACATTCAAGACAATATCATCTCGAACTCCTTCTACAATAATGCTTCTCACTTTTTCCACACACTTTCTCCATTCAACCATATCTTTACAATCAGATGCTAGAGGTTTCAGAATATCATCATCTATGAATTCCTTTAGCCCATTGTCTTCCAGTACTGCATCCATCCTATCCTTCCAAGATATGTAATTCGAGCTGCCTTCCAGGGCATACTCAAGTCACAAACTGTAGAATGAAATATTGTTGACTCTGAAGTATGAACCTGCAAATTCAATTTCACCTACACAACAAACTCGAATTATCCTCTTCTATAATGTCTTCACCTCTCATACCATGTAGATTTTTAGCTGTAGATTCGAAAACTTATGTGATATGTTAAAACACAAGACTTGAATTGATCCAGGTGGATATTAGTGTCCACCCTCCCATTCCACTTGCACCCCAAACACTATCTCTTTCGGTTTTTCAGTTTCCTTAACTGTAGCACAATTTACTATTTTTGGTAGTTTGTCAGGTCCTAAACTTCTAGAGCCATTTTGAGGCCCTAAACGACGCTTTTAGGGAAAAATGAAGAGACTGAAAAAGTCCCAAATAGAATGTTTGGATAGTTTTCGGCCTCCTCTTTGAGATCTTTGAAACCAAGTACTATAATAGCCAAAAAGAGATCGTATGCCAAAGTTATGACCCCAGGAAATTGATGTACCAATTTACCCAAATGGGGCCCATGGTTTTGGTGCTTCATATCCTAGGGTTGGGTTTTTGGATGGTTAGGGTTTTCCATTGTTTCTCAATAATAAATAGGCCTTGGAGCCTCATTGTAACATAGTCCATATTCCTGTAATTGCCACATCTCTTCTACGAGATAAGCTACCATCGCCTGAGCTAGTTTATTTCCATTCTGTTTGTAAGCATATTTCAGTGTTTGGATATTAATGAAATGAAGTGTTATTTCTACTGCATTTATTTTATTGTTATATTTGTAATTTGGTGCGTTCATGTTTAATTTCAGATCATTGGTATTGGAGTGGTCTACTCTTTCTCTGTTGTTTTTGTTGGACACCTAATCCTCTATGGGTTGTTGTAGAACTTGAACGACCATGGAAGTCCAAGAGACCTTGGGATGTGGAACCCAATGGTCACATGAATGCACTATAAATGTATATCATTGTCAAATAATATATGTTCTCTCCTGCTTATCTTTAATATAGTTTTGCTGCCATGTGTGTTTCTAACATGGTATTAGAGAGGGCGATCTCCTGCCCTGCTTAAGTATGAGCCACTTGTTTATGTCAGGTTGTTTTTCTGTGGCCTTTCTATACATGTCAGGGTTGTACCTCTGTTCTATACTACCATCTCTATCAAAAATCTATTGTTGAATGAGTTGGTCGAGAGTTAAACGTTATACCATACATTGAATTTCATGAACCACCTTAATATGCTTTCCAGAATCTATATGTACCGATTAGAGCACAAGTCTCAAATTAGTTTTATATAGTGTAACTCCTTTGACATTTCTATTGCCCCAATAGACTGTGTACAATATTTGTTTCCCAAAATTTAGTTTCTTTCTGCAAAACTTGAACGTTTTATTCCTAGTTCATAGCTAGTTCATAGGTGCTCCAATCTGAGTTTGGTTTGGAATTGACTTGTGGTCTCATCAAATTTAAGGCTCTGCCATCTAAGCCTATCTGTTTATTGCCTCTGCCTAGGCTCTTTCCTTCAGCTACATTTTGCATAGTGATTATCTTTAATGGCAGCCTTGAATTTTTCCTCTGGCAATGGCAAGCATTCCTTTTGAATACGGAAGCATACCTATGCTAGAAAAGGCGTCTTCAAAGTCTTGAATGCATCAGTTTCAAATTCATATCCACAAAAAATTTGAAAGAGTCCCATCAGAAATCGATTCACCCATGAATGGCACCACAGCCTCAGCCTTTCCTCGCTTTCAAACCTGGAAATCCTATTGAAACTCAAATGCCACGCATTCTCCTCACTTGTCTCGGCCTTCTCAGCATTTGAAAGTAGGATCTCGGTTGCATCTTCTGATAGAGCAAATTTCAGAAGTTCCGCCATTGTAATTTTGGGGAATTGGGTGGAGAAGTAGTGATTCTTGAGCTTCAGAAAACGTATATGTAGAGAATCATCAACAATTGTCTCTGCCCTCCACATGATAATTCTTTGTCTAAGAAATATGACATTCAAATCACTTCTTTTCTTTTCTCACACCCTACTGTGGTGAATACTGGTCTGACCTGGACTCTTCTCTCAACACCGTCCATAAACAGAAGCCTATGGGTCATTGCTGGAAATTGAATGTCGTGTGTATGCGTTGAACTATGTGTTGATCAAATTCCTGAGATATGGAACTTTTGGTAACAACTGAATTCCGTGTTTTCAGTGTGAGGAGGAAGACCATGGTTGACAGTGGAGAAGGGAAGCTCCGCTAGGCAGATATCCAGACCTCACCAGTGGAATGGATCTCAGGTCTGAGTCCTTTGATGTTGGGAGGCGTATTGACTATTGTGATGGCGAATCCGATTCATTTGGAAAGCAGCCTTGCGAGCTCCAGGAAGGGGATTATATGGCCTTAATCCATAAACGAGAACATCACCACATGGTTCTTAAACTCTTTGTTCATGCTTCTGGTGAAATTCTCAGCAGGGGAAGGCATGGCAGAATCCATTGCAGGTAGGAGATAGAGGTAGAAAAATAGAATCCATCAGTTGTGTAGGCAACCTAGAGAGCTTATAGCTCCTGCTCAATTATTACAATCCATAAACGCGGCAGAGTGCCAGGAATGAAATCATAGTTGAGTGAAACGGTAAGGTTGGAAGAGGAAAATGTCGTGAGAATGATATGATCCGGTCACGAGAAACTCGTTTTCCTAGTATTATTCACTTGATCGTTCTATTATTGATTGCGCTCCTGCAAGTGATATATGATCATTCTATTACTGATTGTGTTGTTGCATTGAGTTGGTTTATGTTGTGTTCAGTGTTGGTTGGAGCGTTGAACACCCTATGTATTGACCATTCTATTATGTGCTTAACTTCCTTACACGTGATCTTTGCACAGACTCTCTGTTGGCAATAATCCTCTTGATTCTTTTTATCTCTTGCATTTGGTGCATTTGTGAAACCGAGCCACAATTTCAATGGTGTTTGAGACAAGGAAGGAAACTCGTTATCAATGATGTCCCTCTCTCGAACCAGTTAAGAGAGAAGGTACAAGATTATTTACCTGATCTTCGCAGATATCAGGCATCATGGAGGCACATCTAAGAGGGACTGTAACTATCTTATTGGTCTAAAGATTGGAGTTAGCACCAGAGTTTTATAATATACCTTTGATGTTGGCATTGATTTCTCCCTATTTGACCTGGATTCAATTCATGTGACCTGCATTCGATTCATGTGCAGAATTTGATTTATTAAGTAGCTATATTCAACATGAAGTTCCAAATCGATGTTTCCTAGAATATGCAGAGGTCAACACATCCAATTAAAAAAAAATGTAAGCAAATCTTAATGCTAGTTGAGGCATATTCATGTTGATTCTTGATTAAGATTCATTGCAGTGTTTGAGTAGTCATATTAAAAAAAAAGTTATAGTGATTGCAGTTATAGTCCATTTGGTTTGCAAACTTGCAAATTCTCATTTAACCAACCAGTTTTGTGTAAATTCTAGCCTAAGGTATTAATAGTATAGTTGGAGAAAATGGCTAGACTTGATGATGCATTAGAGTTATTGAATACACTAATACATTCCACTATTGGTGGGATGGTAAATGTTAGCAAGAACACTCTATGTGATATTAAAACCTATCTGTAGTATACACAAGAAAAGGTATAATTTTTGGAGCTTAAATCTCAGCTTCAGCAAGAAGAATTAAAACAGAGGAGTCATCATTTTGAACCTGTTTTTGTTCAGAACATTGAAACAGACTCCCATAAGAAGCAAGCTGATTCAGATCTAGTGCCCAATGAAGTAGCAGAATTGCATGCAGAGGCAGAAATTCAGCCAACACTTCCCAAGCCAATCATCAGACCTAGGAAGAGCTTGTCCATAACAAGCACAAAACTAGTCTTGGATATGGCAAGGATGTGTCCTTTCACATTCTAGACTACTCAAAGCCCATCCAATTTTAGATTTCTGGATTCCTTCATGACAGTTCACCTCCAGCTATTCCAGATTCTGCCCCTCTTCCACAACAACAGATTGTGAAATTCCAACATTGTGACAGAGTTGGCCATCTGAAAGATAACTATTTTGATCTGCATCCATGTAAGAATTGTCATAAAACCATTCATTCTTCAAATAGATGCTTTAGAAACAAACCTCCTGCAAGAAGAAAGATTCATCTTGGATGGATTTCTTCTTGGTAATGGGCATCAACGACCAAGAAGATATTCCAGTCATATGTGAGAACTTGTTCTAGAGTATTGAATATTCTTGCAGTTGATTTTTCTCCATCATCTCACCAAGCGAGCCTGAGCCACAACCTGCCATATCAGATTCAGAGTTGTATCCAGAGACAAATATGCCCCTGAGCATGCCTTCAGTCATTGATACCTCTTCAAAGAATTCGGGACACTTCCTTTAGGAGAAGACTTCAACTTCTTGCCAATTTTGAAAGAGTTCCAGGAATTACATTAAGCATTCCAGAGTTGTTGGTCATCCTTAAACCATCACAGGTTGAGACCTCCCTTTTCAGGTTGAGGTTCTCCCTTTTATGTGGAGTGAGACCTCCCTTTCATGCTTGAAGGTTTCCCTCTTCAAAACATTAGGAGCACTTCCTCTATCAGAAAACTTCAGCTTCATGCCAGAATTGGAAGAGTTCTGGGAACTGCACTAAGCATTCCAATATTGGTGGTCATCCTTAAACCATCACCCTTTATACCAACATTTTAGAGAGCACATTCAGCCTAATGTTTCCATGTTTTTGCACATTTTGTATTACAACTGTCTTCTTGGACTCATGCATACCCCTTCGGATTAAGGGGGAATGCTGGACACCTAATCCTCTATGGGTTGGTGTAGAATGTGAACAACCATGAGAGTCCAGGAGACCTTGGGATGTGGAACCCAATGGTCACACGAATGTACTATAAATGTATATCATTGTGAAATAATAGATGTACTCTCCTGCTTATCTTTAATATTATGTTGCTGCCATGTGTGTGTCTAATAGTTTTTTGCATGTCCTCATTGAGGTCAGGGTATAAGGAGTTAGGGCTCGATCTGGTTGAACTTTTGCAAGACCATCCTTGCAAACCCTAATGGCCTCCCATGCTGGAAGAAAAGAAAGGCTAGGGTGTAGGAGATCCTTTCAAAATATTGCTCGAGGAAGCCTTCGAGTGACAGAGGAACGCGATGAAGGATAACTTTTCCCAGGTCCTTTGACAATTACCCACAAGCAACAAATCTTCATCCAACAACCACTCTAAAGGTGCTAATCCTTTTAAGGTACAATTTAAATTTGATGTTACCATATTTGATGGAAAAATAGCTACAGATGCCCTAGATAAATAGTTAAATCTATTGGAATGATACTTTTCAATTCATGACTTTTCCAATCGAGAAAATATAACTTTTTCACTTCTCAAATCCACCCCACATGTCAACGACTCATGGGAAACTTATTATGAAAGAAGGAAGATCCAGAGGAGGGGGAACACCTCTTCCAATCATAGATTTCGGTGAAAAGTTCTCTTTTGCAGTTCATTTTCAACAAAGGGAGCCAAAAGAACCTCATTTAAGTAGAGGTCATGAAGCGGCTAGGCCTATCAATCATGACACATTTGCAGTCGTACACCATCAGGTGGCTTCACCAAGGACAAGATCTTCACATCAGCTAGCAGTGCCACCTTCCCTACAACATCAAGTCCTTCACATATGAGGTATTGTGTGATGTTTCTCCTATCGAAGTTTGTGATGTATTATTAGGACAACAATACTTGTGGAAGAGGCATGATGTATATGACTCTAGACCTCACTTTGTGGCTATTACTTTGGGCAATAAGTTGTACACGATACCAGAGGTAGCACTGCCTACCATCATCTCTTTGATTAGTGCAAAGAATACAGTAAGATCATTTCCTAGACCAAGAATTTATTTTTCCTTATGATCCACCCTCAGGGAAAGAAGAAGGTTATGGTCGTTGCTTCCAGAAAAGGCTCCTCCACACAAAAGTAGAAGATGGGCAAGGTCATCGAGGAGTATAGGGACATTTTCATGTCACCTATAGGGGTATGTATGCATTGTCAGGTCAATCACTCTATCGATATTACCTCGGGCATGCCGCTACCCAATGGACCGATCTATCGATGCTCTATTCTGGGGAATGATGAGATCAAGAGGAAGATTTAGCAGCTGTCGCAGATAGGACGCATCAAGACAAGCTAATCACCCAGTGGGAGCCTGATTGTATTGGTACAGAAGGAAGATAAGACATGGAGACTAATGAGCACTAGTATTGCAGCAAAAATGTTGCAACTCGTGGGATACCAGCTTTACTTTATCAACCCTGGGTTTGTACAAACTAGGAGGTGTCAGTGCTATATACACAAGTAAAAGTGATGGTTCTACCTTTCGTCACTGTTCAACTGGTGAGAGACCACTAGGGTTTTCAAGCCAATATTCTATGGGTTTAGAAGAAGCTTGGTTCCTTGATGAAGGAGAGGAGGAACCTACTCTAGGAGAGAGTTGATCTATTGCAATAATGAAAAGGACTGAAATTCAATGCTAAGACACACCATTTCCTAATTAACTGCTAAGAAACTATGCTTTGTAATAATGCTAAATTGACATGAAAAAAATTCTACTGCCCTAAGCATGGAATTTCAAAACATCAACATCACTATAGTGCATGTAAAATACTATAATAAATTTGTTTTTGTCTTTTTATGCTTTTCACAAAAAATCAAGTGTGCAAACTAATCTCTTTGGTGATGTGGCAGGTGGCTTAGGGATTCTAGTGGATGGCTGGAAGGTTTAGGAGATGGTTGAAAGGTTTGGCAAACCCTTGGGTGACCTTGGGTAGATTCCTAGAGGTTTTCCCTCAATTCGGCCTCAAAATAGGGCACTATAGGAAAACCTATAGGATGTACTAGAAACCTACAAGATTCTTTGTATTTCTATAGGATGTAACTGAGAGAAAAATGATGGGTCTTGGAGGTGAAGGAAGGGTTAGGGAAGGTGATTGATGGGTGGAATGGAGTGAGAAAAGGCATAGGATTAGTTATAACCCAAAACCAAGTTTAGGAGATGGTTGGATTTTCTCAACATGCTTGGGAGAATTTCTATGTAAAATGATGGAATTGGTGAAGGTCTTGGTGAAAGCAAGGAATGACTATGGTTGGATGAAGTTGGAAGGTGGTTGCTTTCTATGAGATCTCTTTCTACTTCTGAAGCACTTGCTCTGCATCAAACATGTGTAATTTCCAAAAAAGTCATGTAAACAAGAAGAATTCCAATGAGCTAGAAAAGCAGAATTTAATGAACTAGTTGTCTACTTCATGCATGAGAAAACCTGCTGAGTAAAATGGAATCATGAATGAGATCTACTGTAAGACTGAAGAGAAGAGATGGTGATTAAATCCTACACTTGAAAAACTGATCAAATGTTGGTTCAAGTACAGTAAACTCTAAATCTTATGAAAGAAATGGAAATCTGTCTTTTTGGGGCTGCATAAGGGTCTTTTCCTCAAATCATGATCCTAGAAGGAAGAAGTGAGGCCAAGAAACCTACTGAAAGCTTTGTGGTGCTTATTTTATCCCTTCTAATCTGCTACTGAAGTGAGGCACAAATGGAAGCAAACTAATAAACAACTAATCACATCTACACTACTTGCAATGAAATACTTCTAAAAACAATTTAATCATGAACCTATGAAACTAAGCTAAGCATACAGATACAAGAAGAGAAGCCTTTGCTACTAGGGTTGGGCCCTAACCCAAGATCTTCGTCCCTATGAGTTAACTCAGTGTTAGATCAAGAAAAAGCTCATTCTTATTACTAAAATAGAAAATTACATCAAAATCTTTCACAAGCCCGTAGCTCGAAAATAACTAGAGTTTTTACAAAAAAAATTGGAATCCTAATGAGGCTCTAGGCCTCTATACTTATGCAACTAAAGTCCCCAACCACTTCCTTAAATTTAGGGAGGTTCATCTCCCAAACTCGAGATGAACTAACTCTTTGTCAATCACTTACTTGGATGCCTTCTGATCTTCATGACTTGGCTGCTTGCACTCCGAGGTGATGGAATTAATGGAGGAATATTCGAATGGGGAAGGAGTAAATGAGAAGGATTTACCTCCTACGATATCTCTCCCTTGTACCATTCGAGTTTCAAACATAATTTTTTCCAAAATTCCTTGATTTTCTCTTCCAAACCTGCATTCAATGCATATTAGTTCACTAGGCATAATATCTCACTTTAACTCATCTCATTAAACAAAATATAACCAAAACATGTAATAAGTTGCGAGAAGATTTGGTTTGACTAATCTAGGAGGTGAATTAAGGCCCATATAATTACCCAATGATGAGGCTCATCATCACCCCCTACTGAAAGTGTTTCTCATCCTCTGAGCAACTTAATCAATATCCATGTCTTTCATAGCTCTAGTGGCCTCCCTAACATCCCATGCCTCTGTTGTGGTTTCCTCTTCTTGTGCATAGAATCCTGCCTTCTTTTCTACCTCCTCCCATTGCCTTCTTTCTTCTTCTTCCTTCCTTCCTTCTAGCATCCCTAAGAGCAATGGTGGACTGAGTCTCAAGCCAATCCAATTGACTTTGAGCCTTTGAATGGATTTCTTGTACATGGGTGTCCTATTCAGTGCTTCTCTCATCCTTTGAGGAGAGTGGTATTCTCTAATCTTCAAACTATATGTCAATGTGTTCCATCTCCTCAGGCAATCTCGCATGTTGTCATCCCCTAATAACCCGAACATGTCCTCAAAATGTGTAATTGCTTGTTCTTCGGCAACAAGATACCTGGGTGCAAGTTGAGGATCATTTACAATTAAATTATGTGTACTAATGAGGGCCATTGGATTGGACCGCTCAGCTCTGATCATAAGAGGCTCTATTTGTTCTCTTGCCGATATCTTCTTCATTTCTGCAGCCTTTCTTCCTCATGGTTCATCCATGATTCCAAAGTCATCAACTGTAAATATCCGAGCTTGGCATTAGGGTCCCATACATTCATGCTTGTTAAGTCCATGTTATGCAAATAGAACTCAGACATCTTGGTCCTATCTTCCAATGTGATTTAATCACAAAGATAAATGAATTGTCTATAATGTTGAAATGGAATAGTGCCTCTCTGTGTTATGGTCTTGATTTGGAACTGCAACCACTGTTCCTTAAGGTATAGGGCATAGGATTTAGCTGGAATCCTACACTGGATTGCTTCCAAAGAGAGATTGGCCATGGATGCCAATTGATTCTCTCTTTCTTGCAGTTATCCTTTCAACCATGCATTTTCTGTCTCTAATTGGTTTTTCATTATGGCCTCTCTATCTCTCAAGATACCAAGTTCTTTGCCCATCTCTTTAAGCTTCTCTTCCATGTGACCAATGTCCTCCACCCCCTTGGAATTGGAAATATGCATCCATCTTTGAGTTTTGGCTCTCTCTTTCTCAAGCTCAAAGAACAATGGAATGGAAAATTTTTATGGAATGACCTTGCCCCCCTCAATAAATTTGTAATAGCAGTCAAGGTTAGGTTTGGGGCTAGGTTCCCTTAGCTTTGGGTCCTCTTCTTTAGTTTCTTGTTGTAGGCTTTCCTCCTGATCCAACTTTTGAGTCTCCTGTAGGTTTAACAGAGTCTCCTGTAGGACTGCTTCTACTTCCTGTAGGTCCTGTTGGGTATCTTGTAGGATTTCTTTTCCTTTGGATGAGGTGGATCTAGTTACAGGCCTTCTCACATAGCTAATAGGAGACTTAGGAGAGGTTTGTGATGAGTATCCTCTTTCTTGAGTTTTCATAGGAGGAGACATTTTATCCTGCTTTTTAGATGAGTCCTTAATTACAATGGGAATTTTGGTTGGAGTTTGGGGTTTCCCATACCTTATCCTTGTGCATTTCCTTGTTCTGAAATATAAGGGGCTCTCCCTCCATCTTTTGCCTTTTTGTTTGATAGGGGTGCTAAGAGCAGTGAGGACAGTTGTTTCTTCTCTCTCAGTGGGTCCTGGAGGCACCCTAGGTGACTCCTCCTTGTTTTCTCCCCCCTCTTTCCTATTTACATTTTCTCCTATGTATTTCCCTTCTTCTTCTCCTTGTAGATCCTCATCTTGTTTATCAGTTTCCTCCTTGTCATCTTCTTCTATTTATTCATCATCCTATTTCTCTTTCTCCTCTTGTTATTCCTCATCTTTCTCCTCATCTATCTCATCTTCCTCCCTCTCACTGACAGTAGGACTAACATCATATGTGAGGGCTTTGATATCCTCCTCTATTTGCATATCTCTGAAAAGTGACCATTGGATAGGAATTCTGAGGTTGTGGAGGGCATCTTCTATAATGATTCTAATTAATCCATGGTGAGCTATATACTGGGGGTTCCCCTCCTGCACGTTTATTCTTGTGTCTATCAATGATTGCAGAAGGAAGTATGATATGTTGAGCCTATGGTGAGCAGGTGTTTCTGCTCCAAACCCGAATTCTTCAAAAAACCTAAAGTGATAGCCATAAACCACACTATACCTACCCTCACATGATATGAATTTGATAAGGTGGTAGCTCACCTCATTCCAAGGATATGGTAGGTTTTTTTTTCATACTCCATTCTTCTCCTCTATGGGCTCCTCTCCCTCTAAAAATAATTTCTTCTTGGTAGTATGGCTATCTCCTTTGTCTTCCTTCCTCCAAGGAACTCCTAGGGGAAGTGTGGTAATTCTACTTATGAGTTCAAGGGTGAGCTCTATGGAGAGGCCTCTAACTACAATAGTGGCATGGACTCTGGTTAGTGGAATGTGTGAGAGAGAAAAATCTTGGGCCACTTCATCATCATACCCTCTTAATATTTCAAAATACCCCATCCAATTATGCCTTGTGAAGATTTCTAACACTTGAGGGTGTTGGTGGATTCTCATAGTGTTAATAGTCTCCCTTTTATTAAACCCCCCTGTCATTTTGGCTAGTGAATTTTGAGGAGCTGAGACTGATGGTACAATCTTTAAATGCAGAAGTAAATAACTGTGGAGAAAATTCCCTTACATAGGTGCCAAATTCACTCAAACTAGGATATTTTTCTATTCAATTCACTTGGAAAAGGGAAGTAATTATAGAGCCTACTTCCTCATGGTTTTTGTGGTGGCCAACCCCCATATTTTCCCCTCTAAAAATCCTCTCGGCCAATTCTCTAGACTGCCTGTATGTATCCTATAGGATTCCTATGCTATCTTGTAGGACATCCTGTGTAATCCTGTAGGAAGTCATGCACAGAAGAAAGATGGAATTTTCCTCTTCTGTAGGTTTCCTAGGTATGAGAGCGAATTTTATAGAGCGAGTGATGAGGAAATGAATGCATAAGTGCATGGGGATCGATGATTATTTCCTCTTATGGTCGAGTTGGGTGAGGTGGTGTGCTAGAAGCTGAGGTAAGTTTTCCATTTTTGGACTATTGGTCCCCACTACCACCTCATCATTCCCCTGTCCTCGTAATCATCTCCCACTTCATGCATCCATATCCTTAAATACTTTTGTCCTTCTCCTTTATTTCCTTAACTTGACTGTTGTCATGTGTGGGAGGACCAATTGTTTTGTCTTTGTTGGCTTAACAAAGGTGACCAATTTAACTAGCCACATTTCGCTTATAAATCAACTCCCTCATAACCTTTACATCTTTTGACTACATTATGAAAATGAGAGAGTGAAGCGAGACACTTACCTTTGGTGCTAATACCGTGCTGCAGTTTTTTGAAGACTTGAGGTGCTTTCTTTTTGTTGGCTGCATGTTATTTCTCCTTCCTTTTTTATATTATATTATATTATATTATATTGTATTATGTTATATTATATATATATATATATATATAAAGAGAGAGAGAGAGAGAGAGAGAGAGAGAGAGAGAGAGAGAGAGAGAGAGAGAGAGAGAGAGAGAGATTATTGTTCCCTTGATATGCAGGTACCTGGTGCTAAAGATGATGGTGATGTTGCTGCCTTGGAGCTTCTTCTGCCCTTGGATCTTCATGTTGGAAACTTTCTTCAAATCATAATTTTTATTCTATGGCATAGGTTGCTATTGGATTTCCTACAGGATGTCCTATAGCTGCTGCTCCCTTAGAATTTCTAATCATTTCCTCTCCTGGGATTTTGAGGATGATGACATAGATTGGGAGGAAGTCTAGGAGTGTGAAGAATGAGAAATACACTTAGGTGATGCTCCTTTTTGCTCTCTATTTCTTTTCTATCTATGTTATCTCTTGAAGACTGTGAAACTTTTTTTTGTTTTGTTTTCTTTTTTTTGAAATTGATCTTTAATGGTGAATGCAGGGGTGATGAAGGTGAAGACAAGTATGGTAATGAAGTTATGATGTAGGGATGTTATGGCAGGTCATTTTCTCACCCTAGGGTCACTTCCTATAGGATTCACGAGCCATTGTAATTCCTACAGGATCATCCTATAGGTTTTCAGGGGATCTTGTAGGTTTACAGGGGATCCTGTAGAAAACATAGTCCCCTTGTAAACTGAGGTAAATGATTGAAAAAAATGAAATAAATGGTGGAGTGATGAATGAAAATGTGTGGAAAAATAAAAATAGGAGTGGAACAGGTCCCTTCTTGATTCTCCTTTGTTCTCTGATTGTCCTCCTTGCTGACCTGCAAATAGAAATTTTCATGATTTTTTTTTTTTTGAAAACAACTAGTCTGCCTCTAAGAGTTTTTCATCCTAGATGTTTGCCCTGGGAACCTCAAGAGAGGTTTTCACCCAAAGATATTTTCATTTCCCCTTTTTTGGTTTTTTTTTCTTTTACACCATTGGGCCACCCCAAGAGGTTTTCAACCCAACAGTGGGACTCAGGCGCCTCATGGAGGTTTTCACATGAGTCTCCTTATTTACTTTTTTTTCTCTCAGTGACTTGATGAGGTAGGGGATGAGACTTGCTCCAATACAATCAATGTTTTACTGATACCATCAATGAACTCTTGCTTCGATAATGGTCTTTTGTAAAATTTTAATCTGTGTCCATTAACAAGTAAAGTAATGGCCTTTGCATCTATGTTTATGATCTGCACGTAACCATTATCATGACATCTTTCTATAACATAAGGCCCTAACCATCTTTTCCTTAACTTGTGATCTAGGTGGATCTTGGTGGCCACCTGCCAAGTCCACCTGGACCCCCACCATTGTTTCTCTCAGCATTTTTAGTTTCCTTAATTGTAGCACAACTTACTATTTTTAGCAGTTTTTCGGGTCCTGAACTTCGGGAGCCGTTTTGAGGCCCTAAACGACGTTTTTAGGGAAATCTACCGCCAACGATTTTTATGATAAAAATCGCCTTTTTCGTCGTAGTCCTCAGACAGATCATTCAAACGGGCTAGCATGCATGTCAAACGGAGATAATACGACCAATTCGCGACCCCAGGAAGTTGGCTGTCCAACTCACCCCAAAACGGGGCCCACAATTTGGCGTTTCATCTTCTAGGGTTAGGTTTTGGAATGTGAAGGGTTTTCCATTGTTTCTAAATAATAAATAGGCCTTCGAGCCTCATTGTAAAGACATTTCGGAATAGTTCAGAGGCATGTAGCCGACACATATCTTCTCAGAGATAAGCTACCATCGCCCTAGCTGGGTTATTTCTATTTCTATTTGTAAGCATATTTCAGTATTTTCCATTAATGAAATGAAGTATTATTTCCGCTGCATATCTATCTTTATGGTTATCTCTATATTTTATTGCGTTCCTATTTAAATCCGGATCAGTGGTATCAAAGCGGTCTGCTTTTTCTCTATTTTTCTTTGCATGTCCCCAACGAGGTCGGGATATAAGGAGTTAGGGCTTGAACTGGTCGAACCTTTGCGAGACCTGCTTTGCAGATCCCGACGGCCTCCTATGGCGGATGAGAAGAAAGATGAGGGGGCAGGAGATCCTATCAAAATCTTGCTCGAAGAAGCCCTCGAGCGACAACGGAACACGATGATGGACAGTTTTGCCCAAATCCTTCAGCGGCTACCCAGAAGCGATGCATCAGCTTCCAGCAGCTACTCTAGAAATGCCACACCCTTTAAGGTACAAGTTAATTTTGAAATCCCCATATTTGAGGGTCAGATAGACGCAGATGTTGTAGATAAATGGTTTCCGGTCGCAATCCCCGATGGGTCAGTAGGTAAGCGGTGTAACCCCTACCCGAGGCAAGGAAGGTGCAGTACTGTTATCTCAGGGAAGGTTTGTTTCGGGTGATTGCCTACTGGCAATGGTGGATCAGCACCAGTGGAGAAATCCACTCTATACATGGATTGGGTTTAAGAAGCCATCTAGGAGATGAGCCACTCCTTTATGTACTTCAAATTTCGCCATAAATCTGCTGGAGGGTTATTTTTCTGTTCATGAATTTTCAAGTCGGGAAAAGATTGTTTTCGCTCTTCTCAAAGCAGCCCCCCACGTCAAGGACTGGTGGGAAACCTACTACGAGCAGAAGGATGAAAATATTGGCTCACTATTTTCAGCTGCACCCACCTGGAATTCATTCCGGGATGCCATCAAGGAACAGTACTACCCTGTCGGAAGCTATGAGGATGAATACATAAAATGGACCACGTTGCGGCAGGGAAGGGACCAAGATGTGCCGGAGTTCACCAATATTTTCCATACCCTTCGCACAAAGCTGGGTATCAAAGATACAGAACAGCATTTGCTACTCAAATACCGCGGCTGCCTGCATAAGTACATCCAGGAAGAAATACAATTCCTGAACATCTTCTCACTCGGCACAGCGTATCGATATGCCATCAAGGTCGAGCAAAAGTTTAAACAAAAGAAGCGAGACTTTGGATCTGCAAATCTGAAGCAAGGGAAAGGTGTGCCTAAAACACAGAACAAAGGACAAAGCCAAGGCGGGGCATCCCAAGACAACCTGCCAAAGTTGCAGGCAAAGAACAGCGCCGCGAAGACGAAAAAGGGCACGGGAAAATGGTGTGAGTTCCATAAGAGCTCCACTCACAACACCAGTGAGTGTCGAGCCAAGCAGTCACTAGTGGCTGAACTAAAGGTTCCAGAATCAGATGCATGTTCCGACTCTGAGTCAGAACTTGACAAGGGGGATGACAAAGGGAAGCAGATCATTGACGCGGATCCCAATGCCACTGTTGCTACCGCAAAGATCCAGAAAAATGAACCCGAAGATCCAGAAGAGGAGGAGCGTCTCTTCCACTCCCAGATGTGGGTAAAGGGCTCCCCGCTACAGTTCATTGTCGATAGCGGGAGCCAAAAGAACCTCATTTTGGCAGAGGTCATGAAGCGGTTGGGCTTGCCGACCACAGCACATCCACAACTATACACCATCGGGTGGCTTCACCAAGGACAGGATCTTCGCGTGAGCCAGCAGTGTCGCCTTCCGTACAACATAAAGCCCTTCACGGATGAGGTATTGTGTGACATTGCTCCCGTTGAATTTTGTGATGTATTATTAGGACAACCATACTTGTGGAAGCGACATGCTGTGTATGAATCAAGGCCCGGTGCTGTTATTGTTACATTGGGAAATAAGTTGTACAGGATACCATAGGTAGCACTGCCTACCGCCATCTCTTTGATTACTGCAAAACAATGCAGTAAGCTCATTTCCAAGACTGGGAATTTTTTTTTCCTGATGATACGCCCGCAAGGAAAGAATAAGACAGTAGCCATGGCCTCCAGACAAGACCCCTCCACATGACAACTACAGATGGATAAGGTCATGAAGGAGTACGAGGACATCTTCACCTCCCCCGCAGGGGTTCCTATGCACTGTCAAGTCAAGCACTCCATTGATCTGACCCCAGGTGCGCCGCTACCCATGGACCAATTTATCGGTGCTCCGTTCTGGAGAACGATGAAATCAAGAGGCAGATTCAGGAGCTGTTGCAGAAAGGTCACATCTGTCCTAGTTCATCACCTTGTGGCAGCCCGATCGTGTTGGTACAAAAGAAGGATGGGACTTGGAGACTCTGTATTGACTATCGGGCACTGAACAAGATCACTGTCTGTAATAGGTACCCAATCCCGCGGATTGATGACCTCTTGGAACAACTAAAGGGGCCAAAATATTTCAGCAAGATCGATCTGAAGTCAGGATATCACCAGGTACCAATCGAACCCTCTGATGTGTGGAAGACTTCCTTCAAAGCCAAGGAGGGCCTCTTCGAATGGTTGGTTATGCCTTTCAGATTGACGAATGCTCCTGCAACCTTCATGAGGCTAATGGATGACATCTTGCGGCCATTCACCAACTCATTTGTAGTGGTATACTTGGATGACATTTTGATCTTCAGCCAGAGTTGGGAAGAGCACCTCCACCACATCCGACAGGTTCTTCAAACAGTGTGGCAACACAAGCTATGTGCCAATTTGGAGAAATGCACTTTTGGCATGACCCAGGTTCAGTATCTGGGATACATTATTGATGAACAGGGGGTGCATGTAGATCCGGCCAAGATCCAAGTCATTCGGGATTGGCCATCTCCAACCACTCTGACGGAGCTCCGCAGCTTTCTAGGTCTTGCCAACTTCTACCACAGGTTCATGTTGGGGTTTTCTCATATCACTTGGCCCTTGAGTCAAGTCACCAAGGGAGGAGCGAAAGCGAAATTCTTTTGGTTTTCATCTCAACAGAAGGCATTCAGAGAGTTGAAAGATCGCCTTTGCACGGCACCGGTGCTCACGTTACCAGATTTACAACAACCATTTGAGGTCGAGACACATGCCTCTGACTATGCTATTGGGGCAATCCTTACTCAACACGGGCATCCAGTGGCATATCATAGTGAAACACTTTCAGACACAGTCCGGAAGTATCCCACTTATGATAAAGAGATTTATTCCATTGTGCAGGCCTGCCGACAATGGAAGCATTACATTTTGGGGAAGGAAACGGTCATCCACATAGACCACCGACCCCTGCAGTTCATACAGACCCAAGGGAAATTGCAGAATGATCGCCATCAGAAGTGGTCTACATATCTTCACCTCACCTCGAGGACATCTTCACCTCCCCCGCAGGGGTTCCTATGCACTGTCAAGTCAAGCACTCCATTGATCTGACCCCAGGTGCGCCGCTACCCATGGACCAATTTATCGGCGCTCTGTTCTGGAGAACGATGAAATCAAGAGGAAGATTCAGGAGTTGTTGCAGAAAGGTCACATCTGTCCTAGTTCATCACCTTGTGGGAGCCCGATCGTGTTGGTACAGAAGAAGGATGGGACTTGGAGACTCTGTATTGACTATCGGGCACTGAACAAGATCACTGTCCGTAATAGGTACCCGATCCCGCGGATTGATGACCTCTTGGACCAACTAAAGGGGCCAAAATATTTCAGCAAGATCGATCTAAAGTCAGGATATCACCAGGTACCAATCGAACCCTCTGATGTGTGGAAGACTGCCTTCAAAGCCAAGGAGGGCCTCTTCGAATGGTTGGTTATGCCTTTCAGATTGACGAATGCTCTTGCAACCTTCATGAGGCTAATGGATGACATCTTGCGGTCATTCACCAACTCATTTGTAGTGGTATACTTGGATGACATTTTGATTTTCAGCCAGAGTTGGGAAGAGCACCTCCACCACATCCGACAAGTTCTTCAAACACTGTGGCAACACAAGCTATGTGCCAATTTGGAGAAATGCACTTTTGGCATGACCCAGGTTCAGTATCTGGGATACATTATTGATGAACAGGGGGTGCATGTAGATCCGGCCAAGATCCAAGTCATTCGGGATTGGCCATCTCCAACCACTCTGACGGAGCTCCGCAGCTTTCTAGGTCTTGCCAACTTCTACCACAGGTTCATGTTGGGGTTTTCTCATATCACTTGGCCCTTGAGTCAAGTCACCAAGGGAGGAGCGAAAGCGAAATTCTTCTGGTTTGCATCTCAACAGAAGGCATTAAGAGAGTTGAAAGATCGCCTTTGCACGGCACCGGTGCTCGCGTTACCAGATTTACAACAACCATTTGAGGTCGAGACAGATGCCTCTGACTATGCTATTGGGGCAGTCCTTACTCAACACGGGCATCCAGTGGCATATCATAGTGAAACACTTTCAGACACAGTCCGGAAGTATCCCACTTATGATAAAGAGATGTATTCCATTGTGCAGGCCTGCCGACAATGGAAGCATTACATTTTGGGGAAGGAAACGGTCATCCACACAAACCACCGACCCCTGCAGTTCATACAGACCCAAGGGAAATTGCAGAATGATCGCCATCAGAAGTGGTCTACATATCTGCAACAGTTCCATTTGAATATCAAGTATAAGAAGGGCAGCACCAATAATGTTGCAGATTGCCTCAGTCGACCACCAATCATGGCGTTAACCACCGCGCTCAACTCTTGTGGGCATGAGACTTCTAATTGGCCACTTCTCTACAAAAGCGACTCAGAATTTGGCCACACATACCAGACACTCTTGGGGGGTCCGCATGTTCCATATTTTCATCTCCAAGATGCCCTGTTATGCCACCTAGGTCACCTTTGTGTTCCTTCAAGCGAGCGTGCCAAGATGATTTGGGAAGCACACTACAGTTGGGCTGCTGGGCATTTCTGGGTCGAGAAAACGGTGGCAGTACTGCAAAAGTATTTCTATTGGCCAAATCTTCGACAAGATGTCGGGAAATACATCAGATCATGTACTGCTTGTGCCATTGCCAAACCAACCATCAAGAAGCAAGGCCTCTATACCCCGCTGCCTACCCCTAGTCGACCTTGGGAATCCATCTCCATGGATTACATGTCAGGCCTTCCTTCCACTAGGCATGGAAATGATTGTGTTTTTATGGTCGTCGATAGGTTCTCGAAGATGGCCATTATGGCGGCCTACAAGAGGAATATCATAGCAGAAGCCACTGCTAAACTCTTCTTTGAACGAGTTTGGGTGCACTTTGGGATCCCACAGTCTATCATCTCAGATCGGGACAGTCGGTTCCTCAGTACATTTTGGTCTAGTCTCTGGTCAATGCTGGACACCAAACTCACTAAGTCCACAGCCTTCCATCCTCAAACTGATGGCCAGACAGAGGTTGTCAATCGGATGATTGTACACATTCTGCGCATGTACAACTCAAAGCATCCACGCACATGGTATGAGAGGCTCCCCTATGTTCAGCACAGCTACAACCGAGCTCTTCATAGCTCGACGGGCCACAGCCCTTTTTAGGTGGGCGTGGGATTCCAGCCACTATGCCCCATTGATGTGGCCATGCCACTTGCAGCTACTCACACAGATTCAGCTCATGTCCAGTCCGAAATAGATAAGGCAACCAGCTTCATTGAGCACATCCAACATATTCGCCAGCAGGTCCATGACATTCTGGAAAAATCAAATGCCAAGTACAAGCAGCGACATGATCAACATCGGGTGCCACACAAGTTTCAAGTGGGCGACAAAGTCTGGTTGCATTTGCAAAAGGAACGCCTTACTGGAGCCTATCGGAAACTGAGACCACTCCGATATGGTCCTTACACCATTATTAAGCCTATGGGAGACAATGCGTTTGAGCTCAGCATTCCCCCATTCCTTGGCCTACACCCAGTGTTCAATGTGGACCACCTTCGGCCATACTTTCCACCATTGCTAGACACATCCGACATTGCAGAACCACTCACACCCACAGAATTAAATGCAGATTGCATGGAACAAGCTACAACTAATCGGATCATGGACACACAGGTCAAGAACACTCGCCAACAGAATATTCAACTGTATCAAGTTGTCAAAGCAGGCCAACTCCTTCACTAGGGCAAGTGGTTCACCAGGGACCAAGTTCAGCAAAAGTTTCCTCATCTCATGGAGGAACTCAACGCAATGGGGACCATTGCTTCCTAAGGGGGGAGGAAAGATCCAGATGGATCTTGGTGGCCACCTGCCAAGTCCGCTTGGACCCCCACCATTGTTTCTCTCAGCATTTTCAGTTTCCTTAATTGTAGCACAACTTACTATTTTTAGCAGTTTTTAGGGTCCTGAACTTCCAGAGCCGTTTTGAGGCCCTAAACGACGTTTTTTTGGGAAATCTACCGCCAATGATTTTTATGATAAAAAATGTATTTTCCGTCGTAGTCCTCGGAGAGATCTTTCCAACGGGCTAGCATGCGCGTCAAATGGAGATAATACGACCAATTCGCGACCCCGGGAAGTTCGCTGTCCAACTCACCCCAAAACGGGGCCCACAATTTGGCGTTTCATCTTCTAGGGTTAGGTTTTGGAATGTGAAGGGTTTTCCATTGTTTCTCAATAATAAATAGGCCTTCGAGCCTCATTGTAAAGACAGTTCGGAACAGTTCAAAGGCATGTAGCCGACACATCACTTCTTAGAGATAAGCTACCATCGCCCTAGCTGGGTTATTTCTATTTCTATTTGTAAGGATATTTCAGTATTTTCCATTGATGAAATGAAGTATTATTTCCACTGCATATCTGTCTTTATGGTTATCTCTATATTTTATTACGTTCCTATTTAAATTTGGATCAACTTGCCCTTAAATTCTTTGTATCTGGAATCATATAACAAAGACCAATCACCTTCTTGAAATTTGTTATCCCTAATGTTCTTATCATGCCAAATCTTCCTCTGCAGTTGGGTTACCTCTATGTGTAGGAGGGCTTGCATTCTGAACTCATCTAAACCATTCAACTGGAGAAATTTCTCTTTTTGTGCATTGTTGAGATCTAGATCTAGTTGGGTTGCCATCCTTAATGTGTTATACTCAAAATCAATGGATAACAGGGCCTTTTTCCCATAGATCAGCTCATAAGGTTTGAATCTAGTGGTGGTCTTCGAGGTCATATTATAGGCCCAGATCAACAGGTCTATCTGCCCAATCTTTCCTGCTGTTGTTAACCACTTTGGTCAAGATGTACTCCACCACTCTGTTGGTCACCTCCACTTTCCCATTAGCTTGTGGGTGATGGGGAGTGGAGGTACTATGCTTGATATTGTGTTGGCTGAGCAAGTCTTCAATCATGTTGGAGGTAAACTGTTTGCCTTGATCAGTGACCAGCTCTCTAGGGTACCCAAATTGGTAAAATAAATTCTCCCTTAAGAACTCAACTACCTTCTCCTCTGTTGCTGCCTTGGTTTTAGCCCACTTAGTCAGATAGTCGGTGCACACAATGATGTACTATTTTTTCTTGGAAGGAGGGTCAATAGGTCCAATGAAGTCCATGGATCACTTGTCAAATGCCTCAAAAGTCACTTGAGGTTGTAGAGGCATTTGATCCCTTGGAGTAGGCTTTCCCATCCTTTGGCACCGATCACACTGACTAGTATATTTTTTCACATCTTGATGAAGAGTGGGCCAGTAATAGCTTGCTTGTAACACTTTGAATGTTGTCCTCTTTGCTACAAAGTGACCTCCACAAGGCCCTTCATGACAGGTCAGAAGGATGTCAAACACTTCCTCCTCCTTGACACACTTTCTCAGGATTTGATCTGGGCCAAGTTTGAAGAGATTGCCCCTAATCCAAGTGAAGGGGGTACTCTTCCTCACAATATTGCTTTTCTCTTGGGAGGACAACTTCGGTGGGAACTATTCAGATGCCAAATAATTTGCTATGTTAGCAAACCATGGAGAGAGAATTGAAAGGGTGAACAAGTTCTCATCTGGTAACTAGTAATCAACCATTCCCTCCTCACCTATAGGCAAAGTTAATCTGGAAAAAAAGTTTGCAAAAACATTTTCCTTTCCAAGCTTATCAACAATAGTTAGATCAACCTACTGTAATAAAAGTGATCATCTTATAATACGAGCATTCACATCGGGTTTATTCATTAAATATTTGATTGCAACATGGTTGGTATGTACAAATGTTTAATAGCCTGTAATATAATGCCTAAATTTGTTCAATTAATGTACAACAACCAGGAGCTCCTTTTTGGTCACTGTGTAGTTCAATTCAGCCTTTGATATATTCTTACTGATAAAGTAAATGGCATAAGGCAATTTCTCATCTATCTAACCTATGGCTACTCTTGTGGCTTTGTGTGAGCCATCAACATGAATATGAAAAGAAAGGGCCCAATTTGGGCCTCGAAGAATTGGTGCAGTGGTTAACTTGTTCTTCAGGATGTCCAAGGCCTATTGATAGCTTCTTGACCATATAAACTCATAGTCTTTGGCCAACAACCCAAATAAAGGAGAGGACAACTTGTTGAAGTCCATTATGAACCTTTGGTAGTATCCAACTAACCATAGGAAACTTCTGACATCTCTCTAATTTTGAGGAAGTGGGACCCTTTGGATGATAGCTATTTTGTGTGGGTCCACCTGCAGTCCTTGCTGAGATATTGAATGACCTAGCATGGTCCCCGTAGTCATCAAGAATTCACATTTTTCAGGACTGAGAGATAGGTTCATTTTAGTGCATTTGTGTAGTACTTTACCTAGGTTGGACAAAACCTCCTGGAAATCACATCCATAAGGTGTAAAATCATCCATATAAATTTCTACAACATCATGGACTAACTCAACAAAGATACTCAGGGCTATTCTTTAGAAAGTGGCAAGAGGATTGCATGGGCCAAAAGGAAGGACCCGATAGGAAAAAGTACCCCAAGGACAAGCAAAGGTGGTTTTATCCTGGTCTTCTGGGCTGATATGGATTTGATTGTACCCATTGAATCCATCTGGGAATATTCTTTAGAAAGTGGCAGGAGGATTGCATGGGCCAAAAGGAAGGACCCGATAGGAAAAAGTACCCCAAGGACAAGTAAAGGTGGTTTTATCCTGGTCTTCTGGGCTGATATGGATTTGATTGTACCCACTGAATCCATCTGGGAAAGAGAAAACTTTTTCCCTACTAGGCCATCTAGGACTTGGTCGATGAAAAGTAGATGGAAATGGTCCTTCTTTGTTGTTTTATTCAACTCCCTGTGATTGACACAAATCCTGCATTTACCATTTTTCTTGGGAACTAACACCAAAGGAGAGACCCACTCACTATCGGAGATAGGATAAATGAATCCTGCATCTAGCAATTTCTGCAGGTCTTCTTTGACTATATCTTTAAGAGCTGGATTCATCCTCCTTTAGGGTTGCCACACTGTCTTGCAACCTTCTTTGATGTAAATGTGGTGAGTACACACTAAGGGGTGTACTCCCTTTATTTCTTTGTAACTCCAAGTGAAGGCATCCATATGTTCCTTTAGTATGTTGCACAACTTATCCTCTTGGAGAAAAAAAAGAGATGGATTGATTTTCAAAGTTCTCACAGAGCTAAATTCTATGGTTTTGACATGGACAGAGTTAGCTTCTTCCTCCTCTTCTAGCCTTAAAGGTAAATATTGTTCTAGAGATGGCTGAGTATGAGGATATAGGACTATCCGCCTAGACATATGCCCATTCTTGATGGTCATATTCTCAGCTCTGCAGCTGATGTAAGAATCGACCGTGGCCAACCAGAGCCTCCCAAGGATGAGAGGGTAACTAGTAATCTTAGCCTTAGGCTAGAGAACTAGGAAATCTGCAGGGTACTCCCAAGATTTAATGGAGACTATCACATCCTCCACAATCCCCTCAACGGTCACTGTGGAGCAGTCTACAAGTTGTAGAACTATTGTAGTCTTTCTCAATGAACCTTGGAGGTTGAGCTTGAGCATGGTGTCCTTGGTCATCACACTAATGGCAGCCCCAAGATCAATCAAAGTGTGTGGGACAATGGTGCCATTGATGTGCACATCTACTATAGGGCTTCCAGGATCCAAATACTTTGGACAAATTACCTACCCCATAATTAAGTCAGACAACAGTACAATGACATTAATGGTAGGGGAATCTCCTCTTTACCTCCCCGGATTCTTGAAGCCGTTCTTCTTAATCAACTTGTTGTAAATAGGTACATCTTTAATTGCTTGGAGAAGTGGAATCTTGACACATAGGTTTTTCAATTCTCCCAAAAGTTCAATCTCCTCTAGGGTAGACTGGAGTGGTTTGTTTAATCTCTTAGTAAAGGGTAGATTTACTCTAAGAATACTTTCCTCTCTTTCTTCTTCAACCTCCCTAGGTGGAGGTGGAGGTTGGTTATCGAGGAGAACTCTCTCAGGTCTCAGGTTAATTTCTTGGATCTCCATAGCATCAGATGGATATGATGTCTCTCCATTGTATACTTGTTCTGCCCGTCTGTTGTTCGGGTTTGGATTTGGCTGGGCAGGCATCTGGGGTTGTTTAGGTGGAGTAGAGTGTAACAACTGTGGTTGCGCAGGTGGTTAAGGAAATAAAGCTGGAACATTGTTGTATTGGGCCCTCCACCCCTGGGGCGGTGCATTCCACTGAGGTTATGGTGAAGCATATGTTTGAAATGACTGGGTGGGTGGGTGGGAATGATACTGAGGTGAAAAGGACCAAGGAGGAGGGGTAGACCAGGAAGGATGAGCAAGGGGTCCCCAAGAAGGTATTGATGTGGTATGGTTGGGGTTGTAATATGCATGGGATGACCCTTGAATTCCCTACTGGTATGGCCTAGACCCATGAGGCCTCCTTTGGTTTATGTAGCAGAGCTGCTCGGTGACCCCTTCAGCTCCTTGATATACAACCTTGAGTCTAGGAAAAGAAAGGAACTTGTCTGTGGAGTGGTTTTATTCATAGATTGAGAAAATTTCAATAGAATTCAATGGACATTCATTCCTAGGGTTCCTCTTGGTGCATCTAGGACATAAAATGGCCAAGGCTCTCTCTACTTCCTTCTTCTTTCTCTTAATGTGCATGGTGTCCATTTGTAAGGCAAGGGTTTGTAGCATCTCAATCTTGAAATCCTCCAGCATGTTTCCAATTTCACCCTTGATGGATGAATTGGAAGAGGATGTATTGAGTATAGGTTGAATACCCCTACCCCTTTTCCTAGCTTCCCTAGAATGGTTTCTAAAGAGAGTCTTGATATCCTCATAGGGTAACTCGTATATATCTCCTCCTGCTAACAAGTGTAGGGTATCCAAAATGTCTTCCCTTACTCCTCTAAGCAATACCAGCTTCAATGACTTAGGGTCAAGTGTTCACCTGGCCCTTTTGTAACTGAGTTGGAATCTTTCTTCATAATCCTCTAGGGATTCATCATTGCCTAAGGTCATCCTAAAAATTTCCTCTTTAGTATATTTAGACTTATAGTAGTCTCGATAATTTTTGTTGAAGACTTGTTGCATATGAGCCCAAGTTGTGATGCTATCCTCGGGTAAACCCATGAACCAGTGTAAAGCTGCATCCTTCAAGGTAGATGGAAGTAGTTTCAACTTCTGCTCCTCATTTGTGTATTCATAGGTTCGCCATATGACAACAAACTCAAATATAAAAGTGTCGGGATCTTTTGTGGTCAGGCCATGGAAATGAGGAAGTGCAGAGGGGCTTATATTTTTCATTTTAGTGTCCGCATTTGTTTCCCTAATGGGGAAGGTACCCTCAACTCTCTCTCTATTCCCTCTACCATTTTTGTTTTCAGCCATTGGTTCGGTAGGAATGTGTTATTATTATTATTCTTCTTCTTCCCCTATAGGTTCTTCAAATATGTCTGGTTGTTCACCTAAAGGTTCCTCTAGTTCACAGTGACCAAAGAAGAGGGAAGGTTGGTTGTTAGATGCAGTGGGGGTATTTGGAAAAAAATTCCGTAAGTTATCCATATTCCTACGAGGCATGAAAAGGAATGTTTTTGGTTTAGTTTTGTGTTTTTTTCAAACTTGGAAAGTACCTTGTAGAATTGAAATTGCAGATTAAATGAAAACTACTGACTGAATGAAAAACTAATTTTTGAATTGAAATCTTACTTGCCAAATGGAAAGGAAAGCAGAGAATGTAGAATGAAAAGGGAATAAAACTAATTACTTTTATAGGAATGAAACTAATGGCATAATATTAGAAACAAGAAATAGAAAAAAGAAAGCAGTGACCACATATTACTTGGATACCTCCCCGAAAATAGCACCAAAAACTGATGAGAACCAATATTGCAGCAAGAATTTTGCAACTTTTAGGATACCAACTTTAATTTATCAACCCGAGGTTCGTACAAACATGGAGGTGTGAGTGATATATACACAAGTAAAAGTGATGGTTCTGCATTTTTTCACTTTTCAGCTGGTGAGAGACTACTAGGGTTTTCAAGCCAGTCTTCTATGGGTTCAGAAGAAGCTTGGTTCCTTGATGAAGGAGAGGAGGAGCCTACTATAGGAGAGAGCTGATCTACTGCAATAATGAAAAGGAATGAAATTCAATGCTAAGACACACCATTTCCTAATTAACTACTAAGAAACTATGCTTTGCAATAATTCTAAATTGACATGAACAAAATGCTACCGTCCTAAGCATGGAAGTTAAAAACATCAAACATCACTATGGTGCATGTAAAGGACTGTAATAAATATGTTTTTGTCTTTTTATGCTTTTCATGAAAAATCAAGTGTGCAAGCTAATATCTTTTGGTGATGTGGCATGTGGCTTAGGGATGTTGGTGGATGGCTGGAAGGTTTAGGAGATGGTTGGAAGATTTGGGAGACCCTTGGGTGACATTGGGTGGATTCCTAGAGGTTTTCCCTCAATTTGGCCTCAAAACAAGCCACTACAGGAAAACCTACAAGATGTACTAGAAACCTACAGGATTCCCTGTATTTATACAGGATGTAACCTAGAGAAAAACAATGGGTGTTGGAGGTGAAGGAAGGCTTAGGGAAGGTGGTTGATGGGTGGAATGGAGTGAGAAAAGGCCTAGGATCACTCAGAACCCAAAACCAAGTTTAGGAGATGGTTGGATTTGCTCAACATGCTTGGGAGAATTTCTATGTAAAATGATGGAATTGGTGAAGGTCTTGGTGAAAGCAAGGAATGACTATGGTTGGATGAAGTTGGAAGGTGGTTTCTTGCTATGAGATCTCTTTCTACTTTTGAAGCACCTGCTCTGCATCAAACATGTGTAATTGCCCAAAAATTCATGTAAACAAGAAGAATTCCAATGAGCTAGAAAAGCAGAATTTAATGAACTAGTTGTCTACTTCATGCATGAGAAAACTTGCTGAGTAAAATGGAATCATGAATGAGATCTATTGTAATAATGAAGATATAAGATATGGTGATTAAATATTACACTTGCAGAACTGATCAAATTCTGGGTCAAGTATAGTAAACTCTAAATCTTATGAAAGAAATGGAAATTTGTCTTTTTGGGGTTGCACAAGGGTCTTTTCCTCAAATCGTGATCCCAAAAGGAAGAAGTGAGGCCAAGACACCTACTAATAGCTTTGTGGTGCTTCTTTTATCCCTTCTAATATGCTATTGAAGTGAGGCACAAATGGAAGAAAACTAATAAACAACTAATCACATCTACACTACTTCTAATGAAGTACTTCTAAAAATAATTTAATCATGAATCTATGAAACTAAGCTAAGTATATAGATACAAGAAGAGGAGCCTTTATTGCTAGGGTTGGTCCCTAACCCAAGAGCTTCAGCCCTCTGTGTTAACTTACTGATGGATCAAGAAAAAGCTCATTCTTATTACCAAAACAGAAAATTACTTCAAAATCTTTCACAAGTCTAGAGATCAAAAATAACTAGAGTTTTTACAAAAAAAATTGAATCCTAATGAGGCTTTATGCATCTCTACTTATACAACTAAATTCCCCAATGAATTCCTTAAATTTAGGTAGGCTCGACTCCAAAAATTGATATGAACTATGTTGTGTGTGGAGCATGATTGTTCAGAGGTCTTTGTTTCAGCCGGATGTATACCCCAGGATGTTTTGTACACCCCTCCACGCGGGGGGGGGGGGGGGGGGGGGGGGTGCGGGGGGGACTTGTCCTCCCCGCAGGGGTCCAGGGGGGCCATCCCCTCCGGCTGGGGGGTCCGGGAGCTAGCGGTCCCCCGGCCGGGGCTCGGGGGCAGCGCCCCCGAAGCCAAAAATAAATGTAAAATTGCCTTGTAAAAGTATAGTAATTTCTAGTCAATCTGGGCCGTTCATTAGGCAGATGATATGACGGTAGAACTTATGTTTGTTTAGGTTTTTTTGCCCTAGAAGGAAAACCCTCTCTTTGTATGAGGGTATTGTATTTGAGGTTGTGTGATAGATGTGTATTCAGTGTGAGCGAGAAACAGAGAGGTGATACTGTGAGAGAAAACAGAGGATATTACAGCGGATTTGCTGTAGGTTGTGTCTCTTCATTTTGCTGGATAATAGAAAGGAAGGACTGACTGTTCAGGGTGGACGTAGCCCAAACTGGGTGAACCACGTATATCTGTGTCTCTCTTGTTTTGTGCATTTTCTTTTTTTATATTTCTGCAATATTTTATGTGTTCCATTGCTCCGTAATATATAATTTTCTAACAAACTAACTCTTTCTCTATCACTTGATCGACTGCCTTCTGATCTTCATGACTTGCTGCTTGCACTTCGAGCTGGTGGAATTAATGGAGGAATATTCAAATGGGGGAGGAGTAAATGAGGAGGATTTACCTCCTACAATATCTCTCCTTTGTCCCACTCAAGTTTCAAACCTTAGTCTTGCCAAAATTCCTTGATTTTCTCTTCCAAACCTGCATTCAATGCATATTAGCTCACTAGCCATAATATCTCACTTCAACTCATCTCATTAAACAAAATATAATAAAAACATGTAATTAATTGTGAGAAGAGTTGGTTTGACTAATCTAGAAGGTGAATTAAGGCCCATATAATTACCCAATGATGAGGCTCATCAGGGAATCTGTATTGACTATTGGGCACTAAACAAGATCACTATCCGAAATAGGTGCCTGTTGAAGCCTCGAAAATTGGGTCTACAACAAGGGAGATACCCACCCGGTCTGGACCTTGGCTAGCAGCTCCTTTTCCATTTGGTATAGTGGGTCCGACTGGGGATATGGGACCAGTTTCCCAATCTATGTGTGTGTGTTGAGAATTGATATTTCCTTTCTAATAATTCCTAAGTAAAATGCTTTTATTCTAAATTTAATGTAATTGTATTCTAATGAACAGAAATATCTAATTCTAAACTAACTCAGGATGTAATCTTTCTATTATGCGATCTAAAATAATTTCAAATAGCAATTGGTAATAAATATCATTCAACTGTTATGAGAAAATAATTCAATAAAGATAAACCATTTCATATAAAATGTTAGACGAAACAATTGTGAAAATCATATCACATAATAAGTTACTCATATATTAAGCATAAATAAATAGCTATCACCTTACAGAAGTGCCAAATGATAACTCAAGCATTCACACATTCATATATAAATAACTGAACATGAATATCACCTTAACACATAAGCAGAAACAGTTAAGAGATAAAAGTACCATTTATAACTAGTTCTACTAATGAGCTTCAAGCGATAATGATTTATCTCTTCTTAATCCAACATCTACTAAGAGTACAAAAGTGCAACATCAGTAGTAGATATTAAACGCAGATATCAATAAATCATGTTCCATTCATTCATCAAAACCTCCTCGGAGGGTGCAAAAGTGCATGTTCTGAGGACAAGTTTTTGACAAATTTCAGGACCCTTCTCTAAATGCATGAGAAGGGTTTAAATACTACTAGCTAAATCTAAAAATAATTTATTAAAAAAATGTAGGATGCAGTTTAAATGACCGTCCTCATTTCAGGAAAAAATAAAGAAAAATTAAAACTAAAACTAAAACTAACAACTAACTATCTATGTATCTGTTCTTTGTAGTCGCAAGCGTTCAACATTTGCTTGAGGAGAGTTGGCTGGCCGACTTTCGACTTTAGTTGTCCTGTAAAAATGGAATCGGCAAGAGATGGTGTCGTCTTCTCGGCAAAATTAATGATACATTTGAGAGTCATGCACTGGTTGTGTGGTTTTACCAAATATGTCTAGTAAGAATCCCAATTCAACTTGGTTAGCCTTTTGATGGATTCTGCCCTTTCTTGAGCCTTCTGTCTCCAGCTTGTCTATAGATGTTGTACATTTAGTAGATATTTACATACACCTTGTGAATATCCTTGATAAATACCACTGGTTTTAGAGTTCAGGTTTTGCTTTTCGCTTTTAGCACTTTTTCCTACAAATTTCTGGGCTTACAGGCGATTGAGCGATTAGAGGCTTTCCTTCTCGAGGGGTTTTGTAATCACGCATCGGAAACTGCCTCTGTTTCTTGATCCAAGCTTCCCTGGTGTGATTTTCACCTCTTGCGTGCTTTTTGTTAGAGTATGTAAACCTTAAATTTTGTGGAAATAACAACTCCGTGAATTCTTGACCCTGAGTCTTAAATTGTCTGTTTGTGATATCAACACTAGCCAATACCCATTTAACCGTGTCCGTGTATGGAAGAATTTTGGGCCTCGCCACTATCCTGTGCAAGAACGAACATGCTAGTTCTGTAATAGATGCCTCAGAAGACCAATGTGAACCTGTAGTAGCTATAACCTCCATCATTTTGGGATTTCTTCGTCGAGTAGACTGTACATGCCTTCCCAAGTAGTAATACTGACATCTTTGTTATAGGTGGTGTCTGTGTATAAGGGCATCATTTCTATCTTTATAACTTGGAGCTTTACCTTTCTTTCCCATGATATTCTGAACACTGCTATGTATACTTCTCTGTTCTTTGCTCCTGCAATTTACAAATGAGGTAAGAGTAATGATAAGAAAAAAGTGACAGGAAAGCTTTAAATGCCAAAAAGATATAAAATATATCACCTTACATGAAATGGATCTTCGATTAGATCAAAACCATATTTCATTAATGATTGCCAACTAACTCATTAATTAACATTAACGCGCATAACTGGGCATCGGTTTATGGAAAAAGATTTTTCGAATGTCGAGCTCTGTAGATCTACGATGAGGCGATTTTGCAATTTTCTTCGCAATATCGCTAATTCATTGCGTATGAAAATTATCCCTTAATGTGTTTTCTATGAAATGCGATTTGCGAAATGCGCCATTGCATATCGGCGGTTTGAGGCATTTCAGCTTCAGTGATGTTTGAGCCATGTGATGTGAAGAGGGTCTTTTGGTACGTGATTCGCATCGTGATTTCACAACTTAGAATTCTGCTTGTAGGAAGGCATCCATTACCTTTTTGTGATGCGACACTCTTTAAGGAATGATTTTATTCTAACTTATCATAAAACTTAAGTCTTTTAGATTTTTCGAGGGTATTCTCCTAAGTTTATGATAGTAAGTTTTATTCAAAAAGGAAATACGAGCCCTAATTAATTTTTTAAACTTTTTGGATAAGGGTCCCCACTTATTTAGTATTAGTGACAAAACTAAATAAGAAGGGGGGTTGTTGTTGGCCACAACAATTGTTGATTCACTTGGAAGAACCAGTTATCTTTGCTTTTCTTTTGAATTTTCTAAACGTCCAAAACAGAAAATTTTCAGAAAATCAAACTTTATTATAGAAAGATAAAGTACATCATGATTTCAGTTGTCAATGATAATTTGTTTCTTCTATGTCTAACTTTGGTAATTTACTTCCTAAAGTTAGTCATTGTATCTACATCAGTCACTACTTGGTTTATAAAGATAAAAACAAATCCTTCTCTGTAAATCAGTTTTAAATATGCTCATTTGTCGCAGGTAGAGCCTCTACTACCAATAGGCGTTTATAGCCTCGACAGGGTTACCTATTACCCAGCAATGATCCTGTATCCTACTTGGAGAAATATCCACACTTATTGCTTTCATTTTCTTTTAATCCTTAAATAACAATGCCTTGGTTTGGTAGCCAAATTATGACAGTGCCATTCACTTGATTTATAACTTTGCTGAACAAGTTGGCTCGTGATGAGACCCCTTGTCTTTTGATTATAATAATATTGAGTCATTTCCCTGTTGTGGTATGTAGTTTTGGCAAAGTCAGCAAGCTATAATATCTATGATCATGATAATTTGGCTCGTGATGAGACCTCTTATTTCTTTAAGTTAAAGTGTATCGTTGGATTATTCCTTGAAGCTCGTAATCCTCTAGGTGGGGAGGAAGTCATTGTTTCCTTAAGAATAGATCTGGATGACAATGGTAGAGTTGTTTGGAAAGAGCTTTTCTACAAAGAATCTTTGTTTTGTTATTGATACCTTTCGTTTGACTGATATAAAACAAATTCCCACTAAAGGTCGCTTTTTATCAAAATTTACAAGGTTGAAACTAGTATCATTTTCAGGCTTATAGCCTTTTGACTGTATCTTTCAATAAATAATGGCCAATTTTCTAAATTCGTTCTATTTATACAAGCGAAAAAACAAAATCTAAAAGAAATACTTGTCTTTTTAGTGAATTCCAAACGTAGCCATTTACAACTGGTTTATTTATCAAAATAAAGGAAAAACTAATTTACAAAAAATAGAAGAATGATCTCCTGTGGAAAGTATTTTTTGAGGATCTACCCGTTAACAAGTAAAGATTCTCTTTTTCCTGTTAAATCCCGTAACATAAAAGTAGATGGACCTATGATTTCTGCAATTTGGAAAGGGCCAAGCCACATTCGTTGAAATTTCGTATGTTTGCCCTTTTCCTCATGAGCCTTGTCCCATTTTAAAACTAAATCTCCCATCTGAAAGTCCTTTCTGGATATCATGTTTGAATCAAAAGAAGCTTTTACTAATGCTTGGTGATGAGCATGAGTTATTTTAGCCTATTCTCATTGCTCTTCTAGCTTAAGGATTTGCAGCTACCTTAGTTGTAAGGAAGAGGTTGGTGTTTCATCAATATATTGAACTAAGGACAAAGAGGGAATCGCTAGATGAGTTGGGAGGACCACTTCTTCCCCATAAACTAAATTAAAGGGAGAAGTGCCAATGGAGGCTTTCCGTGTTATTCGGTCGGCCCATAAAGCATATATTAAGGATTTGTGCCAATTCTTATAAGTTTTATCAATGGTTCGCTTAATGATTTTGATTAAGTTTTTATTCGTTGATTCAGGTAATCCATTCCCTTGTGGGTAATAATTGGAAGAGTATTTAAGCTTAAAACCTCTTTTGAGTGCAAATTCAGTCATAGCATTGGTAGATAAATATGATGCATTATCAAATATTAAAGCAGAGGGTAAACCAAACCTGGTGATTATGAATGGATCTATGAAATCAATGATGTGTTCGGCATTAGTTGTTTTGAGAGGAACTGCTTCTACCCATTTAGTAAAATAATCTGTAGCAGTAAGGATATACCTATGTTGTTTAGAAGAGTGAGGAACGATCTCACCTATTATATCCAATCCCCATTAATCAAAAGGTTGCTCAATATTGACTGGTTGCAAAGGCAACGATGGTTTCTTTTGTCTCCCAGCAGTAGTTTGACAAACTTAACATTTCCTTATGTAGCTATGCGCATCTTTGAATAATGTAGGCCAATAGTACCCTACGCATAGGATTTTATGTGTAGTAGCATCTCCAGCATAATGTCCACCTGCTAGTCCATCATTGAGTTCCTACAATGCCTTTTTAGCTTTAGATTTCTCAAGACATCTAAGGAGAATAGAATCATAATTCATCCTAAAAAGTACATCGTTCACGAGTTGGTATTGCTTAGCCTTCAACCTTAGGGCTCTTTTCTTTGTATAATCTAGGTTTGAAGGAGCATATCCATTCTTTAGATAAAATATGATATCAGTGTATAATGATTCAACATCGTTTAGGCTTACCTCATACGTTTGTATTTCTGCAGATGGTATTTCGGAAATGAGCGATGCTCCAGCCAGCATTTTGCAAAATCCTTGACCTTTTACAATATTTGTTGGTTTAATTTCTGCATCGTATTCTTGTAAGGCAGTAACCCAATTGGCTCTTTTCTCACCCATGTCTTTTTGTACTAAGAGATTTCTTACCGCTGGAAATAGTACTATGATTTTTGTATGGGTTTTAAGTAGAAAGGGTTTGAAATGTTTGATCACTTTAAAAATAGCAAAAGCTTGTTTCTCGATGTCTGAATAATTTAATTCATCCCCTTGTAGAACTGAAAAATGCAATTGGGGCTTCTGCTTTGTCTTGATTTGCTTGAGTGAGTATCACAACATATGATCTATCAGAGGCAAATGTATATAAAATGAAAGGATCGGAAAAATTTGGAGTTGCTAAAGATGGAGCGTTTACAATCACTTGTTTAATCAGATTGAATGCTTCATATTTGTATTGGCCCCATTTGAAGATTGAGTTCTTTTTAATCATTGCTTGTAAAGGATATACGATCCTTGAAAAATCTGGAACAAATCTCTTAACAAAATTAAGCTGGCCAAGGAAGGATTGCATAGCTTTCTTGTTGTGAGGCAAGGGTATTTCGGAAATTTCCTTGATTCTGTTGGGATCAATATGGATTCCAAATTTTGACACTATAAATACAAGAAGTTTTCCTTCACTTAATGCAAAAAAGGACTTTTTTGGATTAATCAAAATTCCATACCTTTGGCAACGTTGGAAGATCTGTTTTAAATCTTTGAGATGATTGCCTCGTTTTTTGGAATATACAGTTATATCATCCAAGATATTACTACTGATTTGTTTACTAATCCCTTAAATGCGATGTCCATGGCCCTTTGAAATGTGGCACCAACATTGATTAGACCAAAAGGCATCTTATGATATTCATAAGTACCCCATTTGGTTCTAAATGTGGTCTTTAATTGATCATCGGGATGGACCAAAACTTGGTTGTAGCCTAAGAAACCATCCAAGAAAGACATTAATTCTGACCCTGCAACTGCCTGTAATATTTACTCCATAGGAGGCAAAGGGAAATTATCCTTCTGGCAGGCTTTGTTAAGATTTCGAAAGTCAATGAAAATTCTAATGTCTCTGTTCTTCTTTCTGACAGGAACCATATTGGAAACCCATTTAGAATGTCGAACAGGAAAAATGATTTTGGCTTTCAATAATTTATTGAGTTCAGGCTTGATCTGGTTTTCTAGATTAGGATGGATCTTTCTCAGCTTTTGCTGGACATGTTTTTCATCGTTTATCATTGGGATAGTATGTTGGATGATATAAGTGTCATATGTCTTAAGTTCATCGTAGTTCCAGGAAAAGACACTTTTGTATTGTTTCAAGAGACAAACATAAGCTAATTTTTCTTTAGGAGCTAGGCCAAGACCTAGGTTGATATTTTGCGGCTTGGTATTAGTTCCTAGATTTACTAATTCATAGTTCAGAGTTGAACTTTGAAATTTTGAATTGGTAGATCTTTTGAATTGATCTTTCAAATCATATAGGTCTTCTAATTTGACTACTAACTTTGGCATAGCATTATTAGTGCTATCTTGTTGCAATTCTCTGTCATGTTGGTCCTCATCTATAATCTGATTAGTGTAAGATCCCTCTGATATGAGAAATATTACAATTGACAGAAAATGGTTCTTACTGTGGATTCTCTGGTGACTAAGTCGAAAAAAAAAGCTTACAATATCAGGATCATTGTTGAAAATCCTCCAATTGGTAACGTTATCAAGAATTGAAGGTCTAAAGATTAATTCGATTGAAAATCTGTCAAGGCTATATTCTTCTGAGGAAATGAGCTTGGAAGCTACGTTTTCCAAGAGGTCAGAACTAGCATTCTGGATTCTAGGAATTGATGAAATATTGAATGCTATAAAATGTTCAGTCAGATCTTGTACTAAAGATTGATAATTCTTTAAATGTCCTTATAGACAATGTATAGTATTACGTACCTGTCTGATTACAATTTTAGAATCTCCAAAGACTTGTAGATATTTGATGTCTAATCTAATTTCTTTGTATAATCCTTGGACTAAAGCCTCGTATTCTGCAGTATTATTAGTTCAATAGAACTCGAGTCTGAAAGTTAGCATCATTTTGTTTCCCTCTGGGTTGATTAGTACGCATCCTACTCCTGCTCCTTCGTTAGACTTAGAACCGTCAAAGAATAACTTCCAAAATAAAGATTTATTTACAGGACTATCTATGAAATTAATACATTTAGAACTATGTGTTTGGGAAAAATTTTCTACTTGAGATAAAACAGAACGTTCTAAGTAAGGTGAAGTATGAGCATTAGAATTTCCTAAGAAAGAATCAACAGAATAGTTTCCAATTATATTGTTGTTGTATGCTACAGGTTCATTCTCTTCTTCCAATTCTATTACTATATCTTTCTGATGTCTTTCTTGCTCAACCTTTATTTGATTCGGTTTACCATTGTAAGGGAGCCACATATGTGACCAATCAGTTGCAAAGTATCCATGAAGTTTTTCAGACCAATCTCGGCTAAGAATTAAGCCATAAAATTATGGAATATCTGCAACTAAAATGTCGATAACTTGACATACCTTTGGGTTAGATGACAGCCTTATGGTAACCTGATTTAGTTCGTCGATCACTTCAACTTGTGATCGATCTAGCTGAACTATGCGCACAACAGATTTCTGAGGTTGAACGTTCAACTTTGCACATATCGATTTAGGTAAGACATTAGATGAAGCTCCAGAATCAACTAAACAATTATGCAGATTTTTTTTGAAAACTTCATAAGTAAGCAGAAATGGGGGAGTATGAGATCTTGACCTTCCTCCAATTAAAGCGATATCGTTTGGATCAACATTATTAGTAACATTAGTTGGAGGTCTTCCCATCTCATGAGAAGCTTGCGAGATTACAGTGGTGGGCAAAGGTGCAACTGGTAGTGCATGTAACTCTTTCAAAAGTATCTTTTGCTGATGTTTTAACTTGTTCAATTCGTAAAAAGTGATGTTAGCCCTAGTCTTCTTCATGTCTTCTATGATATTATACTCCGTCTCATAAAAAACAATCAACGTTTTAGATGGAGTTGGTGAATCTGTTTGGACTGGGCTTGTTTGAGTTAGTTTGGATGACGTTTTCTTAGCTGCGACTTTATCCTTAGGCATTGAGCTTGCGCTCATTGGCTTACGATTTGGTTGAGGAGGATCGAGTTGATTTCTACTTCTAGTACTAACCGGTGATGCCTCTTGATCCTCTTTATCTGGGAGAATGAAATCCCACATACCTTGTACTTCTACAAATTCTTCTTCATCGGTATGCTCTTCAGTAGCCATTTCCTCTTCTTCTTCTTCTGATTCAGCACTTGTGATAGCATTGGGAGGCTTTGAATCAGTCGAAGGATTTCTTCGATAAGGCTTGTATGGATTTTTACAAGAAGTTTCTACTACTTGTTTCTTAATGTCAACCATTTTGTTAGACATGGTTTTCAAAACTTTCTGCAATCCTTCTAAATCGAATGGGTCTTTTGATTGTTTTTTCTTGGGATCTTCTTTAAAAGTAGCCTTCTTAGATTTTCGTTCATCAACGGTGTTTTTCCTTTCTAGGGCTATGATACATTTCTCTACCACTATTGCTTCCTTCATATTGTCAGCTAGAGTTGTTTTATTGGCCCTATCAACGAAGATTGCTATGTTTGATGGTAAAGCAAAGATGTATCATTCACTTTGCACTTCTTCACTAGGCTTGGAAGCAGTAGGATTTTTGTTCAATAGTTTATTGAAACGAGAATTAAAATCTTTGATAGGTTCTTTTGACTCAGCCCTAAGGTTAGACAAGTCATTGATTAGTGTTGCAGTAGACCTATCATCACCGAACTTAGTCAAGAATTGTTCTTGGAAGATATCCCAACTAGTAATTGACCCAAACGGTAATGAGAAATACCATGATCCGACTGATCCTTGCAAAGTGTAAGGGAAAATTCGGATGACAGCGTCTTCATTAGTAATCCCGTTGAGATTTATAGATAACATAAGGTTGTTTATATGTTCTTCTACTATCATGCCTGCTTCAGGATTGAATTTAGGTAGCCATTTTTCAGGATGAGCCGGTATTTGACTCAAGGGCACAGGCATTAAGACTACCCCTGGGTTATTCCATGGAGTTTGGGCCATCGTTGAACTACTGACAGAGGAAAGCACAGAAGATGATCCTTGTAGTTGGGAATATGAGGATATTACAGTTCCAAATGATTGAGAAGGAGATGTGGAAGTTCCAGTGGACTAGTGGACAATAATCTGAAGTGGAGGGGTGGATGGTTGGCTTCACGGTGGAGAGGTTGAGATGGATGATGATGATGAAAGAGTCTCATTATCAAACCCTTTAGGTGATTTCCTTTCTCTCTTCCTTGTAGGTAGAGGTAACTCAGTTGGCTCAATACCAAACTTTTCGCTCTTCAATTTGGTAAGAGGATGAGCAGGGTTATATTGTGAAGTCACACTACCTTGAGATTTTTCAGATGTTTGGGGTGATATGGAAAATCGCTGAAGTTTATGGATCAAAGATTCAACTTCAAGAGGTTCAATAGTAGATTTCTCTGAAATGTTTGGGTTTGTGGCAGTGGTTGTTCTTCTCTCGACTTTTGGTTCAAGATTTCAAGATTCTAAATGTGATGCAGAAGTCGGGGGATATGGTGAGGGTGATTTACTCTCAGAATAGTATTTAGATTTAGACTTACTTGCCATTCACAGTTCGGGGCCCTCCTTCTAGTTCCAAATATGTTGAAGCCTCGAAAATTGGGTCTACAACAAGGGGGATACCCACCCAGTCCAGACCTTGGTTAGCAGCTCCTTTTCTGTTTGGTATAGAGGGTCCGATTGGGGATATGGGACCAGTTTCCCAATCTATGTGTGTGTGTGTTGAGAATTGATATTTCCTTTCTAATGATTCCTAAGTAAAATGATTTTATTCTAAATTTAATGTAATTATATTCTAATGAACAGAAATATCTAATTCTAAACTAACCCGAGATGTAATCTTTCTGTTATGCGATCTAAAATAATTTCAAATGGCAATTGGTAATAAAGATCATTCAACTACTATGAGAAAAGAATTCAATAAAGATAAACCATTTCATATAAAAAGTTAGACGAAACAATTGTGAAAAACATATCGCATAATAAGTTACTCATATATTAAGCATAAATAAATAGCTATCACCATACAGAAGTGCCAAATGATAACTCAAGCATTCACACATTCATATATAAATAACTGAACATGAATATCACCTTAACACATAAGCAGAAACAGTTGAGAGATAAAAGTACCATTTATAACTAGTTCTACTAATGAGCTTCAAGCGATAATGATTTATCTCTTCTTAATCCAACATCTACTAAGAGTACAAAAGTGCAACATCAGTACTAGATATTAAACGTAGATATCAATAAATCCTGTTCCATTCATTCATCAAAACCTCCTTGGAGGGTGCAAAAGTGCATGTTCTCAGGACAATTTTTTGACAAATTTCAGGACACTTCTCTAAATGCATGAGAAGGGTTTAAATACTACTAGCTAAATATAAAAATAATTTATTACAAAAATGTAGGATGCGGTTTAAATGACCGTCCTCATTTCAAGCGAAAATAAAGCAAAGTTAAAACTAAAACTGAATCTAAAACTAAAACTGACAACTAACTATCTATGTATCTGTTCTTTGTAGTCGCAAGCATTCAACATTTGCTTGAGGAGAGTTGGCTGGTTGACTTCCGACTTTAGCTTTCCTATGAAAAAAAAATCGGTAAGAGTTGGCGCCATCTTCTCGGAAAAATTAATGATACATTTGAGAGTCATGCACTGGCTGTGTGGTTTTACCAAGTATGTCCAGTAAGAATCCCAATACAACTTGGTTAACCTTTTGATGGATTCTGCCCTTTCTTGAGCCTCCTGTCTCCAGCTTGTTTGTAGATGTTGTACATTTGGTAGATATTTACATACCACTTGCGAATATCCTTGATAAATACCACTGGTTTTAGAGTTCGGGTTTTTCTTTTCACTTTTAGCACTTTTTCCTACAAATTTCCGGGCTTACAGGCGATTGAGCAATTAGAGGCTTTCGTTCTCGAGGGGTTTTTCCCAGCGATGTGCGATTAGCACTAGGTACTAATCGCGCATCAGAAACTACCTCCGTTTCTTGATCCAGGCTTCCCTGGTGTGATTTTTGCCTCTTGGCGCTTTTTGTTAGAGTATGTAAACCTTAAATTTTGTGGAAATAACAACTTCGTGAATTCTTGACCCTGAGTCTTAAATTGTCTGTTTGTGATATCAACACTATCCAATACCCATTTAACCATGTCCATGTATCAAAGAATTTTGGGCCTCGCTGCTATCCTGTGCAAGAATGAACATGCTAGTTCTGTAATAGATGCCTCAGAAGACCAATGTGAGCCTGCAGTAGTTGTAACCTCCGTCATTTTGGGATTTTCTTCCTCGAGTAGACTGTACATGCCTTCCCAAGTAGTAATACCAGCATCTTTGTTACAGGTGGTGTCCGTGTATAAGGGCGTCATTACTTTGTCTTTAGAACTCGGAGCTTTACCTTTCTTTCCCATGATATTCTGAACACTGCTATGTATACTTCTTTGTTCTTTGCTCCTGCAGTTTACAAATGAGGTAAGAGTAATGATAAGAAAAAGGTGACGCGAAAGATTTAAATGCCAAAAACATATAAAATATATCACCTTACGTGAAATGGCTCTTCGATCAGATCAAAACCATAGTTCATTAATTATTGCCAACTAACTCATTAATTAACATTAACACACATAATTGGGCATCGGTTTATGGAAAATGGTTTTTTAAACAGTGAGCCCTGTAGATCTACGATGAGGTAATTTTGCGATTTGCTTCGCAATATCGCAGATCGCAATATCGCGGAATCGCAATATCACTAATTCATTGTGTATGACAATTATCTGTTAATGTGTTTTATACGAAATGCGATTTGCGAAATGCGCCATCGTATATCGATGGTTTGAGGCATTTCATATTTAGTGATGCATGCAATGCGATGAGGGTCTTTTGATACGTGGTTTGCATCACAATTTCACAACTTAGAATTCCGCTTGTAGGAAGGCATCCATTACCTTTTTGCGATGCGACACTCTTTAATGAATGATTTTATTCTAACTTATCATAAAACTTAAGTCTTTTAGATTTTTTGAGGGTATTCTCCTAAGTTTATGATAGTAAGTTTTATTCAAAAAGGAAATACAAGCCCTAATTACTTTTTTAAATTTTTTAGATAAGGGTCCCCACTTATTTAGTATTAGTGATAAAACTAAATAAGAAGGGGGGTTGTTGCTGGCCACAACAGTACCTAATCCCATGGATTGATGACCTTCTCTAGAGCTGAAGGGGGGCAAATATTTAAGCAAGATTTACTTGAAGTCCAATTATCACTAGGTACCTATTCAACCCTTAGATGTGTGGAAGTCTACCTTAAAATCCAAGGAGGTCCTTTTCGAATGGTTGGTCATGCCCTTTGTGTTGACGAATGACCTTCCAACCTTCATGAGATTGATGGAAAACATTTTGCGACGCGTCACCATTACATTCGTGGTGGTGTATTTATATGAAACCTTAATCTTCAGCCAGAGTTGGGAAGAGCACCTCCACCATATTCAATAGGTCCTTTAAACCCTGCGATAACATAAGTTGTGTGACAAATTCGAGACATTAAATTTTGGCATGACCTAGGTTCAATATCAGGGGTACATCATTGATTAGCAAGGTGTGCATGTGGACCCAGATAATATACAAGTCATTCGGGATTGGCCAACACCAACCACTCTAAAAGAGCCCCACAATTTTTTGGGTCTTTCCAATTTCTACCACAGGTTTGTGTTGGGGTTTGCTCACATATCTTGGCCTTTAAGTCAAGTCATTAGGGGTAGAGCGAAATAATTTTCTTTTGGGTATGAAACACAATAAAAGGAATTTCCCAAGTTGATGCATTGCCTCTACTCTGCACCAATGCTCACATTACTAGACCTGCAACAACCAATAGACATTGAGACAGATGCTTTTGACTATGCTATTGGTGTAGTTCTTACTCAACGGGGGCATCTAATGGTTTACCATAATGAGACACTTTCAGACATAGTTTTAAAGTATCCCACTTATGAAAAATAAATGTATTCCATTGTGCAAGCTTGTTGTGAATGGAAGCATTACATTATGGGGAATGAAATGGTCATCCAGACAAACCACCGACCCCTACAGTTCATACAGACACAAGGGAAATTGCAGAATGATCGCCATCAGAAATGGTCCATATACCTTCAAGAATTCCATTTGAACATTAAGTACAAGAATTCCAACACCAATAATGTTGCAAACTAGATTAGTCGACCACCAGTCATGGTGTTGATCACTGTGCTCAACTCCTGTGGGCATGAGACTTCAAGGTGGCCGCATCTTTACAAGAGCGATCTAGAATTCGGCAGCAGATAACAGATACACTTGGAAGGTAAGAAAGTTCCAAATTTTCACCTCGACAATGCAATTTTATGCCACCTGGGACACATCTATGTTCCTTCAAGCGAGCGTGGCAAGATGATTTGGGAGGCGCACTACAGTCGGGTCATTGGACATTTTGGAGTAGAGAAAATAGTGGCATTACTGCAAAAGTATTTTTATTAGCCAAACCTTCATCGGAATGTTGGGAGGTACATTAAATCCTGCAATGTTTATTCCATTTCCAAATAAACCATCAAGAAACAAGGCCTATATACTCATTTTCCTACTCCTAGTCGACCTTGGGAATCCATCTCCATGGATTACATGTCGGGCTTTCCTTCTATTAAGCACGAAAATAATTGTGTTTTCATGGTCATCAATAGATTCTTTAAGATGGCCATTATGGTGACCTGCAAGAAGAGTATCACAAGAGATTCTACTGCTAAGCTCTTCTTTGAGCGAGTTTGTGTACACTTTGGGATCCCACAGTCCACTGTCTCTGATTGGGAAAAAAGATTCCTAAGCACATTTTGGTCAAGTCTCTGGTCGATGCTAGACACCAAACTCACTAAGTGCATGACTTTCAATCCCCAAACTAATGGCCAAACAAAATTCATCAACATGATGATCATACACATCCTGCATAAGCAGTTCCATGATCAGCATCAGGTGTTACACAAGTTCTAGGTGGGCGACAAAGTTTGGCTAGATTTACAGAAGGTGTGCCTCGTTGGACCTCATCGAAAACGTTTCCTGCTATGATATGGGCCATACACCATCACCAAGGTTGTAGGGGGAAATTCCTTTGAGCTCATCATTCCACCATTCCTTGGTCTGCACCTAATGTTTAATGTAGATCATCTTCGACCATACTTTCTACCATTGTTGGACACATATGACATTGCAGAAAAAACTCATACCAATAGAGCTAAACCCAGATAGAATGGAATAGAACATAACTGATCAGATCATGGACACATATATCAAGAACATTCACCAATATAAGATCTAACTGTATCGGGTTGTAAAAGTTGGCCAACTCCTCCACCATGGTAGGTGGCTCACCAGGGACCAAGTTTAGAAGAATTTCCCCATCTCCTGGAGGCACTCAATGCAATGGGGACCATTAATTCCTAAGGGGGGAGGACTGATCCAAGTGGATATTGGTGGCCACCTTCCTATTCCACTTGGACACCAAACACTGTCTCTTTTAGTTTTTCGGTTTCGTTAATGTAACATCCCTGGTGAAAATTTCATGTAATAAAAGTTAATAAAGAAAAAACATTACCATGATTAAGGGACACTTATTCCAAGATGAATGTTGGGAAAAGGTATCCTAGTGGGCATCATTGGATGTGTCTTTTGGCTCGGGAAAATTGGTAAAGGATAAGGTAAAGGGATTAAAAAGTAAAAAGCTATTATTGGCACATTTATTTATGAAAATAAAAGGAAAATAGGAGAAAAGGAAGGTAAAAGGTCACAAGTTGCATGTGAGGAGGAAATTGAAGGAAAATAATGGAAAATGAAGAAAATGGAGGCCTCATTCATAAAAAGGATTTTGAGGATCAATTGGTAACCTTTTTTTAGTTCACATTTAGAGCTCTCTCATTATTTTCCCTCTCTCTCTCTCACTCTTGGTCACTTAGATTTTTCTTGGAGCACTCTAGTTTTAAATCAAGGAAGGAAAAACAAGCAAAGGGAAAGGAAGGAAAGAAAGGATTAAGGAAAAGAAAGGACGATAAAGAAACTTCAACAAGAATACTTACAGGTAACCTTTTTCATGTGTGATTTCATAGCTAGTTTGGACATGCATGGCGTTGCATGTTGGTGTATGGTTCTCTTGTTCTCAATGGCATGCTTTTTCTAGCTTATGACAGTGGCTTTCAGCCTATCCTTGCCTTTTTCCAGATGCCATGGTATGATGGGATGTTTATCTTGCTTTTGATATTTGGTTTTCTGGATGGATTTCCAAGTCTGGGGTGGAGTGGTCTCAATTTCAATCCCAAAGGCCTAATAATTGCTTGACTAGTTTTGGTGGGATACATGGTAAAGCCTGAGGGAGAAGTCTCAATTTAGAGCCTAGTGATCTAGGTTTGTGTTGCAGTAAATCTTGAGATACTAGTCTCAGTTTAGGGCCTATTTGTTACACAAAATTTTGTCACTGTCCTTGTCCTCCTCATTCCTTGATCCTGGAGGACCTCTACAGTGAACCCCACATGCTTTTCCTTCATGAAGAAACTCCCATTATGTCCCTATTCATGAGTAGATGAATTCCCTTTTGCACCATTTCCCCTGAAACTTCTATTTTTCCTAGTTTACAAGACTGGTGCTAATGGCCTTTGTCTCCCCCGCACCGATGTGCAGAGATTAGCACTACTACTCGCATCGACCGGAGGGACTGAGCTATGTTCCAGTCGCACCGATCCTGTTATGGAAAGTTTTTTTAAATTAGGAACTGAAGCTTCTAGCTCTAGAAGCTTCGTAACAGAAGTCTAGTAAATGGTTTGGTCGGATGGGGTCGAGGATGTCAGTTTGGGCTCCTTTCCCCTATAATGATGGAACTACCTCAAGTGATAAGCCCTTCTCCCATGAGAAGAGGACCCATCTCCCATCCATATTTCCTATATAAACCTCGCTTCTTCCCAAGCGCAAGCTAGTTTTTGTTTGGTTGAGTGTTGATGCTATCTTGGTTTGGAGTAGACAACAAGATATTACTATTTGTAGCTATCTAGTTGTGTGAGGGAGAAGTGCGATTTCATTTGGAGTGAAGCCAAAATGGAAGAGCCTTAAAACTATTATTGTGTGAGGCCATCATGGAATACCAGCAGAAGTGTGTGGGAACCTAGTCTTGTCAGAGGAGGACTGCAATGTCAAGATGAATGGTTGTAATCTCTCTTTGATATTAATATATGCAACTATCGATCGATTTCCTACATGTTTTGTAATATTACATATTCATGGCTTAATATTTCTTAACGTGTTAAGTAGGTTGAATTGCAATTTGTCTATTATCATGTTTGTTGTCTGTTGTTGTTTATTTGTTTCAAGTGTTGAAAGAAGGAAGCGAGAGATAGCTAGAGCGAGCAAGCGAGGACAACATCAAGTACAATATGCAGACCAAGAAGTATGCCCTTCTGATTGATTCTAACATAAGGTAATATTTCGTAGAATGTATCTATTGTGGCTAGACCCATCATTGGGCTAGAGGAATTCGTTCGTGTCCGAAATTATAATTTTACTTCACCACAAATTGGTGACTCCGCTGGGGAATCCCAATCCTTTTGTTTGTCTTAGATTTCATGATTTCCTGAGACATTTTCTAGTTCCACCCTTTCCCTTTGGTTCTGTGTCTTTTATCCTACTTATTGGCCTGAGTTTGAAATTCATAGTAGTCGATCTGGTCTCTGTTTCAGTTTTTTTTATTTTTTTCTTGGCTCCCTCGGTCAACGCACTTAATCCACTGACAGACACGCTGATCAATGCGAATTGCTAAGGAACAATCGTGTTGACTAGCCTCTGGCACTTGTTGTCAATTAGAGGGTCACGCCGATGCCTGTAAGTGAAGATTAGGGCTTCACCCCAATCTTGGCCAGTGTGTTCTGCTCTTGTGGTTTTGACCCCGTATGCCTTTTGGACCGTTTTCTCCCTGATTAGAAAGCTACTTTTCATTTGGTTTTGTTTTCTTGTTGACTTATCATCTTTCTGCTTGATTGATTGAGTCATTGAGTGGCCAAAGACACTAGGGAATCTAGTTGTTCATCCATTCAGCAGTTTCTGAACTCACTAAGTCAGTTTGTCAGTGTTCTTACTCTTTTCATTTTGTTTTTCATCCTTTTTATGACCTTGACCTCTTTTTGCACAACTTCAAAAAAATTTCGTTTTCTTGCCTAAACGTTTCTTTTCTAGCATAGATTACATTGTTGGTCTTGTGTTTGGCAAAGTTGGTGTTTCATTGATCTCAATGAACTTCTCTTTTCATGTTTTCATCTGCTTGGAGAGCTTATTATCTTGAGAAATTTTTCACTCAAAGATTGTATGCAAAAAGTTTGTTTCGTTGTTTCATGAAAAGTATGAAACTATAGCTTGTTGCATCACTATGTTACGATAAATTGCATCTTTAAAAGACTAGGATTGCATCAACATTTGGAAAAGGAAGAGAAATTTTTGTTTTTGAAAGGACTAATAGATAAGTGCTTATAAGGAAATTAAGAATTGGAATGCATTTTTCATTAGTTGTTTTTTTTTTTAAGTAAGGTAGTGAAGGATCATTTCATTTTTAGTTGCTTGATTGTTTTCATTTTATTGAGTAGTTTCTACCCTATCTAGTGTAGGCATTTCATTGAATTGAAGGGGTCTTGTCTCATTTAGTTTCATTTAAGGTTATTTGAGTCGCATCGCTACGACCTGAAAACTGAAACATAACTCAAGATCAACTTTAAAATGAACTCAATTAACCTAAGGCGCATTTTACATTAACAATCATATCTAGAAGGTCTAGGCTAGAGACGTGTTCCAGCATCTTTAAACCTAGTAGCTATCATTAGCTTCGGCATTAGACAATGCTAGTACGTATTTGTGCTCCCCGTATCATTGAGCATATAACGACAGAACCCACTAGGCTACAATCCTTTTATCCTTAGGAAGCTGAGTCAGCCACCTTGCAAACATGATATGCTAAACACAACATTTGGGGAGATTTCCTGCTCGTTCTTCTTGGTTCGACAGGAGGTATTTTGTAGTTCATGGTTGCCTAGTAATCCTGTTTACCTAGATCATCCAGAGCAGTCACTTGATATTTTTGACTTATTAAACTTAAAAGATAATCTGAGTTTCGAGCTTGTTTCCAATAAAAAGCGATAAAGTCATCTTTGTTTCTTTCTCGACTCTTAAAAAATGAAAGATCATCAGTCTTTTATGCATCTTAATAATTGACTGCCCATGATCCAAAACACCATGTTAGTCTTTTTTGAGACCAAATCGTGAGTTTCCTTAAAAGAACATTTTAAATCCTTGAAGTTATTTGTTCTGTCGACTAAGACAAGGTCATCGTGGCTGAACCATCTAGTTCACCCAATTCCTCTTCCTCTCCTCCATCTGCAAGATTTTCTAAGGAGCCATTTCCTGAGTCACCAGTCACTCGAGGACAAAAATGTTAAACTCGCAATTGTTTTGAGTGTTCAACCATTTTCATCTCGTCTTCCACGTACTCTCGATACTAGGTCATTTGCTGATCTTGGCTCGGAAACTCTGGACAACCTTGTTCGAACTCCAGAGAACTCGCTGATCACTGACGGTCAACTTGGACTGGTTATCTACCCTCTGAACTCTCTATTTGACCCTATTGTGATATCACTATAACATCCTTACAGTCCGTACGACCAACTAGGCGTTCCCTTGGAACTATCCCCTCGTACTCATTCGACCATTCATCGTCGTTTGTTGTCAAACATGGAACCCGAAGGTGATGCTCCAGTCACATCTCTGGATGAGTCCAAAGTTTCTACTCCACACACTATTGAGGGGGGAAAATTACAGTTATAGTTTCCTCCTAAAGGTTTCCCTTTTTCAGAAGGTATTCCTGCTAGTTTTCCACCCAACTATGTGTCTTTAGAGCAGTTGTTTTCAAGTACACCTACTGCCTCATCACTTTACCATAATCCTGTATGGGAATCATGCACCAAGCCTACTTTAGGTCCATTCGTCACGAACACGACTTCCCAATAGGTTGTTACTTTAGTCCTGGTGCAACCCACTATTCCAAATACCCTTGCATCAACAATCCCAGTTACCCATCAGGCACAATTCTATCCTGCTAGTCAGTGGCCAGGTTGTGCCACCGCTTCGGGGGTAGAACCTGAATGTTCCTATGGTGTCAGGTGCAACTAATGTGAGAGGCTCACAAACTCACATGCTTGGTATAAACCAACCTTCTTCTGGTATTATTTATAACCCAGCTGATCCTACTGGATCAAGCAATGTCCAGTACCAACAGGTTCAAAATCCCATTGGTCCATTTGGATCAAACAATGTTCAATATCAGTAGCCCTATGGGGCTCAGGTCCAATACCAAAATCCTTACATTCCATATGGTTCTCAAGGAATGGTTATGTTAGAGCCTAGATTTGCCTCAGGCTGAAAAGACAAGGTTCTAGGTCCACATCAAACCACGCTCAACCTCGTAGCTAGCCCTACGAGGACAGGAGAGGGCTCTCTCCGGGTCAATCTCAGCGAAAGATAATCGATGGGGCTTGAGATGACTGATTTAACAATTGATATTAGGCTAGGTATGAAGTGCAAAGTTTTGATTTGAGTTTTTGAGGGTTTTGTTGGAAAAAGGGACAGGCAAATTTTTGGTCCCGGGATGGGGCAAAATTTTCGCACAGTTTAGGTAGGGGTAAGATAGGCAATAGTTTTGATGCTTTGGATTGAATGAATGGATGAATCAGACTGGTGCAGAGCCAAGGAGGAGAAGAGGGTCTCAAGAGTCCTCCTCAAATAGATGAAAACATGAAGAATTAAACAAAATATCAAGGCAGAGCATAGCAGTCCAATGAATTCTACTTTAATAACTCATTTGTTCAATTGTAGAAGAAAAGAGAAGGGAAAATGATATACATAAACATCAGTGAACTTACAAATACATAGAGAAACACACCATAAAAACATAGAGCCACATGGATCCCAGCAAGTGCTGCAAAACCTTGGTCCTTCCTTTGCCAAAATTGCAGAAATGAAATGTACAATAGAGTGCCAAGCAATCCCAAGTGTCCAACCCTGAAAATAACTGAGAAATTACATGATATAGACAAGCCTAACTCCTTCCCATGCCTCTAGGGGTTGACCTCATCATTCTAGGAGCTGTTTCAACCAATTCTTAGCAAAAAACTAAAATCTAGGCAATCAAACAACTTGCCTCTGTATGCTAGGAAACTAATTCATTCATTTAATTTTCACTTTTTAGTGAATGAATCCTCTAGAAAAAGTAAAAATGTGCCAAAATTACATCATGGTTATGAAATTACATCATGGTGGATCAAGAGTTACATGAAAAATCAAAATTGGTCAAAACTGGGCGAATTTCTGAGCTGTACAGTGAAAAACAAGCCAAACTTCTCTATGCGTCGCGCCCAAATTCTCCATGCGTCACGCCAATTTTGGAGCTGATTTTGAGGCACTTACCGAAGTCCAAATTGAGCCCAAGATAGCGCATTGTAAATCCCTACCTGTCTAATTTCCAACCCAAGTGGAATTTCTGGATGTGGATGTCATTTTCCCCTCCAAATCTTCAAGCTCCCAAGACTGCTTCCTGTGGGTGCAAAAGGTGGCAGAGAGGTCATTTTTAGGGTGTTTTTGACCTTTCAGGCAATCTATAACTTGATGAAATCCTTAGGTAATCCATGAAAATGCATAAATTTTGATAAAAAATACAGAAATGCAAAGTTTTCCTCCAGAGGATCTCCCAATTATAAGCGCGCGCCAAGTGGCGCTACGCGTTGGGCAAAAAAACCTGTTTTAAAGCCAAAAAATTCAAAATTGACAAAATTTTCTCCAAATTCCTTGAAATTTGGGTTGGAGGTCTATCATTGAGTATCATGTTTAGCCAAGGAAGCCTCGGCCAATATTTGGAGCCTATCATGCCTTTTGCGTCACTTTAGTGCTCTCCTTAGTCTTGCCTTCAGGATTTTGATCTTTGCATTGCAAACGTGATTTTGTGCCCAATAATGGTTTTTCATGTGCCTGAGCATGTCCTTGTCCTTGTTTTCCTTCGCCAACAACTTCTCAAGATGAGTATTGGCCCTCTCAAGCCAAGACTCTCGATCAGCCTCTATCTCCTGCTCCAATGAAGTGAACTCTATCCTCCTCCTTCGGGCAGCTTGGCAGTTTCGCCGAATGTTTTGTAACTCCATGACTGTATGCTGATCCTCCAACTATTTGTTTCGCTGCTCCAAATAATTAATGACCCATTGAGATCTCTGTAACTTGTCAATCAATGCATCTATCTCGGCTTTCCGCTCTTGGATAATCTCCCTCAGCTTTGAGCTAGAAGAGCTCACATCATCATTGATGAGGATAAAATCAGTGTCTTGGCCTCCTGAAGGACCCTCATCCTCCATAGGCTTCTTGCTTCTATCTTGCACCTGTACCTGTACTGCTAATGATGGCAACGAGACCCCTTCCACCCCAAGTGGAGATAGTACTCGTCGAACTACTGCAAACAATCCCCTCGTGCCTCTCTGATAGGTGACATAGTAGTCTCTGCCTCCTGACCTCTATGTTGATATGAAGGTTTACGGGTATGATGGAAAACCTCTTGATGAACTACTAAAGCTATGAAAAACTCATGGGAAATGAAATCTTCCCATGTGATACCCTGCAAACCAAGCTGATGCACAACAATGATCTTGATGAGCGCATAGTGGTAAATGTTGTTGTACTGCTGTTCCGGAGTCTTCTTCTGCACAAGAGTGGTCATCCTCTTGATGTTTTGGCACATGAAATATGGAATGTTCATCATCCTTACTCTCGTAAAATGCATCAACAATCTGATATGGTATGTATAGAGGCGTGAGAAGCGGCCCTCACAACTAAAGTATCTGATAATGAGTTTCATCAATGGCGCATAAGATTCTTTCAAGAACCGGAAAGGGAACACCCTGCTGAGCTGTTTCATATAGCTAGGCTTGATATATGGTTCATAATATGCTCTTTCCACCTGCATTCTTTTATTCCATTCCTCACCTATATTCGGTATTCCTGTTGCCTGAGAAATGGTCTCTGGTGTCAAGGTAAAATTTACACCAGCAAGAGTTACCTGACCATCATGCAAATGTAAAACAAATAACCGAGCCAACTCCTGGTGATGCTGAACCTGAGCAATCAATTCACAATACTGAAAACATGACTGTTGTTGAAAACATGTCATGGCAAGTGGGCAGGCTTGTAGTTCAGTCAAAGAGGTAGGCTCTTCTCTAACATGTCTGCCACCCTTACGAGGCCTCCTTGGTGCATGAAGCTCTGTGGTAGAATCACTGTCTTGCTCATATGATGAATCAGTGTCTGTCATGATGCTGCAAAGGTGTATGTCAAGTAGGTGTTTGGTTTGGTTTGAAAATCAGATGTTTTGTTTTCAATGCCAATGTGCCACAGAAAAATGAGGGATTGTGAGGAATATGGGACAGGGGGAAAAGTGGATGGTGAAAATTGTCAAGTGAAACCTTTAAAATGAGAAAATAGTCACTTGACTGTGTTTAGGGAGTGGGGATTTAGGGATTTTGTGAATGATACGAGAGAGGGAGAATGATAGGGAATGATAGGAGTTTAGTATAGGGAAAATGGGAAGCAGGGATATGAGTGATTTGGGAGTTTAAAGTATAAGGGATTAACTATAATGATAGGATTATGAAAGGGAAGGGATCACAAGTGGGAGAGGAGACTTGGCACCAAAATCATCATTTGAAAACACCAATTACACAACCCAATGGAGCAGATTTTGATATAAATGTAGGGTTTATATTTTCAAACTTCAAACCTTTAAAGCTTCCCTCCAAACAATACCCAACCTAGCTAAATTCAATAGCAAGAATGCTAAGACTTACTTGGAGCAAAAGACATGGTATTTGAGTTTGGTGACTGAAGGGATAAAAAAATGGCCTGTCAACTCTATGTGCCGCGCACAAACCCAATGCACCGCGCCTCCTAGATGCGCCGCGACAGTGCAAAATTACACAGGAAAATTCGGCCCAATGCGCCGCACAACCTATATGCGTCGTGACCTCCTCCAATGCGCCACGACCTCGTCCAGCACATAGTTTTGGCTTTCAAACCCTAGATTCACTCCTTCCAAACTCAAGTCCACTTCAAATGATCTCTTGGCATACCAATGGTGTTTTAAACAATGAAAATGTCTTACACAGTGGTGGGTTTGATTTTTGCTTCTCCAAAAACCCACTTTCTTATGTTTTAACTTTGGCACTTTTTCATTTTAATACAACTCTGTTCTTTTTGTTTCCTTTTTGATTTTTTGGCTTAGAATGATGAAATTCTTGTCAATTTTTTGTAGGGATGATGGCATCGAGTTTTGGCAAAGGATGACCAGGGCTGCATCTGAAGAATTCAACAACTGAAAAACTTTTGAAAATTACATGGCAATTTATTACAAAACGAAATGACGAATTTTCTTCAAAACAAAGTTTTGAAGAAAAGTCATAATCCATCCATATGATGATGAAAATATTAAAAATGAAAACTTATTAAGGACCTCCCTCATGGGTCTGCTGGCATTGTTGGACATTGTTGAAGACAAAATCAACTAACCCTAGACCTAGTGACTAAAATGACTTTTGTTGATCAAGAGACTAAAACAAGATTGTAAGTGACTTTAAAACTTGATTTGGATGAACAGACCTGAGCCAGGAATGGATAAGGCATGAGGGGGTAATGAATGACAAGATCCTTCCGTCAGATTATGGCATGCCCCTAGTGGAATGCCGCTGAGTGAATCGAGCGAGACACCTAAAAATGAGATGCAATAAGAGAAATGATCTCTGACGGAGGGATGACCGGACCGACTCTAACAGGTTAATCAACCTTACACCCTCTAGTCTGGGCAATACATCCAACTTGGCTACGGCTAGATTCAGTTTGGTAATTTCCTGGGCACTATCCAAGTACCCTTGCAACAGTAAGGATAGCCTCTACAACAACAAGGCAATCCTTTGTTATCACAAGGGTAACCTTTGTTGCAGCAAGGGCTCTTCATGCAACAACAAGGGAAAATTATCTCGCAGCAAGGTCAATTGCAACAACCGCAAGGTTAGCCTTGCAACACTTGCAGCAAGTCACACAGCCACAAATGCAATATTCTCTACACACCTCTCAACCCATGTCCTCACAGGGCCAATTGCTGCAGCCCCAGTGAAAATATTTGTAACCACAAGGTAAACCCTTACAACAACAAAACCAACTAGGGCAGCAACAACCCTTCTATACATATCAACAAGGTCAACCCTTGCAGGGGCGGGGTTAAGGTCAAGTCCTGTAGAAGCAGGGTTAAAATCCTCATCTCCTAGGTCAATAGGTTCAGAACCCTACCAGCCAATGGAATTAGGTACAAAATCCCTACGTCCAAGGGTAACAAGTGTATCAACATTATTCCCAAGGACTGCAGGTCCAAAACCCTCTTGTTCAGGGACAACAAGTTCATTAACCATATGTTCAAGGACAACAAGTTCCATATCCATATGTCCAAGGTCAACATGCTCAATAGCCTTTTAACCTTACCTTGCTTATCAACAACCTATGGCTGGATAGTTCGAAGGTATTCAAGGTCAAAATCCTCCGTATGGTCAAGGTAATCCACAATGGGGGTAGCCTTAGATGCCATATGGCCAAAATCCCCCACTCTGGGGCCAAAATCCTTACCAGGAGGGATGGGCTCCTCCCTATGGGCCCGCTTATTGACCTCCCATACCTTTTAACACTCAATTACCTTTCTTGGCTACACTCAAGTTGCCAGATATATCACACCTTACGAATGATCTGATCCTTCATTCACTGTACTGGCCTCCGGTGCCATCCAAGATACCATGTGATTGCCCAAATTTTGATGGGAAAGCTAAATAATATCCTCAGGCCCATGTGATTCCATTTGTCTTCGTCTTTTCCAATGAACCCTCACAGGTGCTGTAGTGAAATGGTACATTGAGCGACCTCGAAGTACTTACCATGACTTTAACTCTTTATGCATGGCTTTCCTCACGCATTTTCAGCTGTCAGTTCATTATGAAACTGGCACCTATTTTCTCACGTCGCTTAAGCAATATACTACGATGCACATCTCTTATCACATCCATCAACGGAGATGTAGATGTCACCTGATCAAATTCAAGATTGTTGACCAGTTGCTCATTGAATGGTTTACCAAATCATTCGTAGCCACAATTTCTTGTGATATAGTTATTAGTGGGTGCGTCACTGAAGATCAGGCCATTACTCATGCCCAGTGCTTGGATCTAGTTTACTCTCAGTCTAGCACTTTGTAGGAGTTATTACCCAATGCTCTGTGGCCATCATCCGATCCCACAACATCAAATTCACTAGTTGTTCCTCGCGTTGATGGAGTTATTGGTTCGGTATCCTAGACCCCTGCTAAAAATTCTTCCAAACAGAAGTCGGTCTCAAATGTTGTACCTAATAGTTCATCCCAGACTCCACCTAGCCCTGGTAAAACCTTAGAGGTCCATGTTGTCCAGTCTATCGCAGTAGACAAATCCTTGAAAAGAAAAATTAAAGGCAAAGGCAAAGCTAACGCTGATGCCCCAAAACAGGGTCCTCCCAAATCATCTGCTGGCGAATCTTTGCAATGGAAACCTAAGTATCACCGCCTCATTTTTAAGGAAGATCACTACACTAAGGATTGTCCCCAACGATCCGAAGTTAGTCGCCTGCTCAAAGGGACCCCTATTGTCCTCAAAGATCCATTTCCGTCTCAACAGACCCAAATGGTAGACTAGCCCCAATCTGCTTCCTCCATATCTCAAGTGTTCATGATGAGCACGCCTATTAATGTCGCTACTTGATTGAAATACTATCAAACTCCTACTTTGGTAGCTGGGAAAGAGAAAGAAGATGCACCTTCTTCTTCTACCCTGAGTTCTAGCCCTCTGCATATTGAGCGCCCTAACCCTGATTCCGTTATGTGGCCACCCTCTAGAGGTGTACTGCGAAAATCCTTGTATAATCCCAATGCCCAAGCTGCTCAGCATTACAATCTTATTGAGGATTTGGCTCACGCGCCATTAGCCATGTCGGCTCTCGAGGTCCTCCAAAGCTGCCCATCACAACGGAAAATTTGTTGTAAGCTATCGGGGCATCGATCTCACCGATTCCAATTTGATATGTTTTGATCTAGAGAACCATATTCCATAGCTCCCTCATCAGATTGCATTTCTTATTCAGGTAATCATCAATAAGAAGACCATCCACCACACTATCATTAAGGAAGGTGCTTCCACCTGCATCATGTCAACCACATGTTGGAAGGCTATTGGTTCCCCTGCACTCAACCAATCTTTGAACACTTTGGAAGATTTTCATGGGCATGATTCATGACCCTTCGTTGTCTTACCTAACCTTGTCATCACTCTAGAAGGAAATACAGTGCAAGCCAAGGTAGAAATTGTTGATGCCAATCTGAATTATAATCTTCTACTCGGCCAATGTTGGACTCATGCCTTGCATGACGTAGCCTCCTCTTTATTTCACGTCTTTTGTTTTTCCCATCAAGGGAATATTGTCACCGTCGACCAACTATCTTTCTTTGCCTTTTCCTCCTTGGATGGAAATGTTCCGTATGTCAAGAACTCTAGTGCTTCCTATGAGAGTGTGGGGGCAGGCCACTTCAAAGATTCTACCTTAATGGGAATTTTTCCACTCCCACCTCCTCATGTTGCCTCTCTCAACATGATCTCGGTCAAATCTAATCCTTGGGTCATACCTGCACCACATCTTGTTGATACTTGGGGCGAGGTTATGCCGCTTAGTCCCGCCAAAGTCAATTATGTGGAAATTGTTTCGGCTTCAAACTCTGCATCCTATGATTCTCATATGTAGAAGACCTATTGCGATAGGTACTCTCAATCACTGTGGCTTGGAACTTTGGAATCACCTGATCCCTTAGTCGAGACCTTCCTTGTTGATGAAGATATCATGGAAATCATGTCTCTCGAGGAACCACCATGGATTGATACTCATCATTGCTCCTCGTTCCTACCTCACCCGACATTCATGTCTATCGCTTTCGAAGAGTCCTCTTCTCCATTTCCGCCACTAATTGTTACTCATAAAGTATGGTCAGAAGGAAATCTAGGTAATATTACCCAAATGATTCTGATTGATATCTCTGTCAAACCTGGTATCGTTGAACACATTCATATTGGGGTATCTTGTTCTCTGGATGAGATCAAGACATATACTCGTCTATTTCAAGAATTTGGTGATGTGTTTGCATGGTCTTACAAAGAAATGTCCGGCATTGATCCTACCATTGTCATGCATGAAATACTTACATATCTGCACGCAAAGCCCATTCGCCAATGGCTTTGCCCGGTGCGCCCTAGGAAGGCCGCTACTATTAAGGGTGAAGTTCAAAAGCTTCTCAAGGTTGGGTTCATCTATACCATCCCCCTTATTGACTCGGTGTCCAATATTGTCCTGGTGACTAAGAAAGAGGGCATGATCCGCATTTGCGTCGATTATCGAGATCTCAATCATGCCTGCCCTAAAGACAACTATCCTACTCCCTTCATTGATCAAATCATTGATGAATGTGCAGAGAGTGAGATATTTTCCTTTATGGACGATTTTTCTGGTTATAACTAGATCAATATCGCACTAACCGATTAAGAAAAGATAGCCTTTATCTTTCCATGGGGTACGTTCACATAAAAGAAGCTCCCTTTCAGCCTTAAAAATGTTGGAGCCATGATTCAATGAGGAATGTCTTATGCATTTCATGATATTTGCAACATTTTCTAGCCTTACTTGGATGACCTTCCCGCTCATTCTTGTAAGCGCCAAGCTCACCCAGACCATCTTCAGTAGATTTTTCTACACTGCAGACACTATAACATTTGGTTAAATCCATACAAATTTGTTTTCTATGAGGAATTAGGACTAATCCTCAGCTTCATCATTTCCAAGGACAGTATTCACCTGGATCCATTAAAAGTTGAGGCCATTGTAAATTTACCCCCTCCATCCTCACTGCACCAACCTCAAAGCCCGAGCTAGCCACAAGATTTACCCGGTTGCTCAAACAAGGAATTCCCTTTGTATGGGACGAGGTGGTCTAGAAATCTTTTGATGATTTCAACACTGTCCTTGTAACTTCTCCTCTTTTTCATCCGCTAGACTATTATTGAGATTACTTCAATTACTTAGCCACGGCCCCTAGAGCCATTACTATGGCCTTGGTCCAAGATGATGATGAAGGTAGCGAACATGTAATCTACTACCTTAGTCGGAATATGATCAACACTGAAACATGTTATGCACATGTCGAGAAGTTGGCTTTGGTTGTCGTTCAGGCTATTCAACGCTTTCGACACTATACTCTTTTTTGTATGACTATAGTGATTTCTGAATGCAACCATATGACCTATATCCTAACTCATTACTTGTTGGGGGGCAAGTATTCTAAATGGATTTCCATCCTGCAAGAATTCAATTTGGTTGTCACTACATCCAAATCTAAGAAGTCACTTGTTTTCATGGAATTGATTTGTTCCCTTCCCTCCAAGGCTCTCACTACTGGTGCAGATGAACAACTTCCAGATGAGACCCTTTTCCTAATTAGCACACTTGATCCATGGTACGGTGATATCATCGTGTATCTCCAAATGTCCACATTTCGGTCCGCATTGACCAAGGATGATCGCTGAAGGATTCGGCATCACTCCCAACCCTACCGTATTATTGGCAATACTTTATACTACATCGGTGTCAATTTAGTTCTTCACTAATGCCTTATGATCAAGGAAGCTAAAAGAGTTCTCAATGATTTCCACTCCAAGGCATGTGGTGGTCATATGTCTGGTTACGCTACAGATCAAAAAATCCCTCACATTAGTTATTTCTGGCCATCTATCTTCAAGGACTGCATTCTTGTTATTCGCAAGTGCCATGAATGAAAAATTTACCAAAACAACATGCACGCTCCACCCACTCACCTACACCCCGTCATTCCCACTGGTCCCTTTTCCAAATGGAGCATCGATTATATGACATGTAACCCTCGTTCATCTGTGGGCATGGCTATATTATCATTGTTAGCACTTGAAATTTCACCTCAGGCTGAAAAGGCAAATCTCAAAGCTACATCAAACCATTCAGCCTCGTAGCTAGCCCTACGGGGCAGGAGAAGGCTCTCTCCGGTCAATCTCAGTAAATTTTCAGTAGGAAGAGATGACCAATCAAGGTAACACTGATATTAGGCTAGTAAATGGATTATAAAGGTTCATTTGGGGATTTTTGGGGTTTTTGGTGGCAAATTGAGGAGCTGCAATTTAGGGTGCGGGGATTGGACATAGTTTCTACAGGGGGGTCTTTGGGGCAAGGTAGGAACCTGTATTGATGTCTTTAGCTGAAGTGGATGATTAGGAAGAAAGAAAAGAAGGCTAAAGAGAGCAAACAATGGATTTGAATTCTCTTTAGACAGCAGAAAACATAGAAATTAAACAAATTTAAAAGTAGAGCATGGCAAGCATGAATTCTGACTTTATCACTTCATTTGTTTAATATGCAACAGTATAGAAAGGAAATGAATCACATTAAAAATCTTACAATAACATGAAGAAACACACCATCAACACCTGAGTCCACAAGAATCCCAAAGATGACTGCAAAACCCTGGTCTTCCTTAGCCAAAAATTGCAGAGATACAAGTGAAATATACAATGATAGCTCCTCCCTCAAGAGTTCAACCATGAAAATGAGCAAGAAAGTACATAATATAGATGGTCTAACCTCTTTCCCTACCTCCATGGGTCGAGCTCACTATCCTAGGAGCTGTTTGAACCACTTCTAAACTAAGCACTAGAAAATAGGCAGTCAAAACAACTTGCCTCTATAAACTTGGAAACCAGTTCATATAGTCAATTTTTACCCTTTACATGATAGAAACTTATAGAAGAGTAAAACAAGAGTAAAATTATCCAAAAAGTGCCACAAGTACAGTCAAGAGGACCACCATCGACCTCAGAAAGTCAAACTGGAGCTAAACTGCAATTTCTGGGCTGAACTGGTCAAATCTGGCACAAATTCCTCAACGGGTCGCGCACATCTTCCTCAACGGGTCGCTCACTTTGGAGCCCTGTTTGGAGGCCTTCCCGGTGTCATAATGAGGTGCAGGATAGCTCGTTGGAAAGGTCTCTGAGTCTAAGTTCCAACCCAACTAAAATTTTTGGATTTGGATGTCATTTGCCCAGTCAAAAGTCAATTCTTCCAAGACTACTTCTGCAGCTCAAAAAAGGGGCAGAAAGTCAAAATTTGGTTGTATTTTGACCTTTTGGAGGCCCAAAACTCCATGAAAACTCAAATCCATCCATAGGAATATGTAACTTTGCATGATAAATCTAGAAATGCTGAGTTTTCGCAAAACGAAGCTTCGGTGACAAAGGGTCTCACCGGGGGTGAGACCCGTTGAGAAGCCAAAACCTGTAAATTTCCCAAAAATGCCAAAAATGAGCCAAAACTTCCAAAAAATTTTGTGCTTGGTGCTATGAAAAGGCTAGTGGGTGTCATGATCCTTGAGGGATTCCTCAGCCAAGATACGGAGTGGATTTGGACTTTTTCTCCGTTTTAGTGCCTCGGTCAACCTCCTTTGAAAAATTTTCATTTTAGCCTTACAAACATGCATCCTTGCCCAATAGTGATTTTTCATGTTTCTCAGCAGCTTCTTCTCTTGGTTGGCCTTAGCCAACAGCCTCTCCAAGTGTGCATTGGCCCGGATGAGCATGGATTCTCTCTCAGCAGGCAATAGGTCACCGGGTCTTCTTCGGTTCAGGACTCAGTCAGTACGAATTCTCCATAGCTCATCAAGAACTTTCTCCTCCTCTAGCTGTTTGTTCCGCTGCTCCAGGTAGGTGATGGTCCATTGGGCACCCTCAAGTCTTCTCTGCAAAACATCATTCTCGGCCCTGAGATGCTGAATGATCTCCTTTGTCTCTTGGCTAGGAGAACTGGCCTCGAGATCAATCACTGGATCCTCATGAATCATGGGCTCTTTGCCCCTCTGCTGTACCTGTGCTGGTGAAGAAAGCGAGGCCCCTTCCACCTGATGTAGAGATAACACTCGCTGATCTGAAGATGAAGGTGAAACCCCTTCCACCTGCTGTGGAGATAGTACTCGCCTAGCTGCTGCAAATAAGGCCCTTGGGCCTTTCTGATAGGTGACCAAAGGAGTGGAGCTGACATGTCGGGTGACGGGAACATCAGGCTGCTGAGATGGTACACCCTCCTCATGAATGGCCTCCTGATGTGGCTGAGGTGGCACTATGAAAAACTCACGGGAGATGAACTCCTCCCATGAGATGCCCTGCTGAGTCAACTGATGTGAGACTATGAGCTGAATCAAACCATAATGGCAAAGGCTCCTGTACTGCTGAGCCGGGGTCTTCCTCTGCAACATGGGCACCATCCTCTGAATGTTATGAAACAAGAAGACCGGTAGGTTCATCATCCTCACTCGGGTGAAATGCATCAAAAGGCGAATGTGATATGAATACACCTGTGAAAATATGCCCTCATAGGTAAAGTAATGCATGATAAGTCTCATGAGGGGAGCATACTCGCTCCGGAGAAATCTGAATGGGAAAACACCCGTCAACAGTCTCACAAATGATGGCCGGACATAGGGCTCAAAGTGAACAAAATCAAGTAATCTGCGCTTAGGCCACACCTCACCCACATTTGGTATCCCTGTAGCCTCTGAGATCACCTCAGGTGTCAATATGAAGTTCACCCCTGCAAGAGTGACATGTCCATCATGGAGGTGTAAGACAAACAAGCGGGCCAACTCTCTATGATGCTGAATCTGAGAGATCCTCTCACAAAACTGATAGCAAGACATGTACCGGAAGCAATTCACTGCCAAAGGACAAGCCTGTAATTCTGCCAAAGAAGTAGGCTCTTCCTGCTTATGATGTCCTCCCTTACCCCCTCTACGAGGCCTCCTTTGTTCCTCAATCTCTGTAGATGATGAATGGTCATCACTTTGCTCATAAGTTTCGGTATCTGACATGGTTTTGGAGCAAAGTGGACAAACTGAAGGACAAATTTAACTGCTGCCTCTGCCTGCAAAAGTACTGAACTCTATGCTGTTTCAAGGGGAAAAACATGAGGGGAATGTTAGGGGAGGGAACTTCTTAACAAGGAATGGGAATATATGAAAATAACAGGGAATTTCAAGGGAAACTTTACAAATTGTCATGCATATAGGAACACATTTTAACATTGGGAAATCATTTGCAAAGAACATCTCATATGGGACAAAAACATGTATGATAGTGAACATGGAAGGGGCATACATGTATCAATAGGGACATAGGGACACCATACACCAAATTTACTTATAGGAGTTCATGTGTGTCATAAGGCATATTTTGTTTTTAAAAGGGGTACATGTACATTGTTTTAACATAGAGGGAAGGTTTTCATGTACAAGGGGATGTCAAGGGCATGTAGGGGTTATGTACATGACTTCAGATATACAACAACATTTATTTTCACATGACTCTTTTCTTTATTTGCGGATGTATCTTTTCTTTTTGCTTTTATTTTTACATGTGTATGGTAGAGGGAATTAGGGTTTTGTGTGCTTGGGAGAGGGATAGGGTTTATAGTTAAGGGATGGGGAAAAAGTCTACATTTTATGTACAAATAATATGGGACAGAGATGAAAGCATGACTGTGAATGAAAGGGGAAAAAAGGGAGGGAACCAAATGGGACAAAATCACTTGAAACAGTCACAAAACCCTAGCATTTTACAAACATTAACAAGCAGCCATATAAGTCTTTTCATTCGCTTGATGTGAGGTTAGAATCATAGCATACAAGCTTATTTTCACCACCAATATCAACAACCATGCATTAAGAGCCTACCTCGACCGATTGAGCAAAGTTGAAGGGAGTTTGAGGATTTTGTGTGAAGTTTGATTGCAGACAGTTGAACGGGTCGCGCATTCTACCCAACGGGTCGCGCCCATATTAAATTTACACTGCTGGAGTGCCCTGGATGGGTCGCGCACCGCCCAACAGGTCGCGCACAGGCTTGAACGTGTCGCGCACCTGCTAACTGCCCGAAATCACTGTGTTTTTGCCTCTTTCGCCTATCACTCTCTCACAACCTCTCTTGCAAGCTTTGAAATGCACAATGAGAGTGAAAGGAGGGAATATGACCTTTTATAATCTTCATTTGAAAAAATTTATCCATAAACCCACTTTATAAAGTCTATTTTGACACTTTTCTTTAAAACACTGATTTTTTGGTTTCCTTTATCTGAATTTGACCTTTTGAGTGCTTTGACTTGCTTCTTCTTGCAGGTAGATCATCTGAAGGACTGTGGCGAGGGGACCAGGGTTGTTGCTGCCTTTTTGAAGACTTTTTGGAAATTTATTCTTTTTACAAAAAATTATCATGAATTTGGCTTTAAAAACAGAGTTTTTAAATCCAAGTTTAAAAATGAACTGTACATAATGAGAATATCAAAGAAACATGTTACCATCCTCCCTCTGGCTTGCTGGGGACTCAAGGATTTCCAGAGACATGACCTTGCTAAGACAAATGACCAAAACCATAGACATTGGACCTTTGACCCTAAGACCAAACAAGAGAAGCTTGACAAACTCAATGACTGATATGACCTGATCCAGCAAAGCCAAGAGGGGTATGAATAGACCAGCTCCTCCATCAGGGTTATGGCATGCCTAACGGGATGCAAACTTTGACACTGATGAGACACCTACTAATGCAAATGCAAAGAGCTTTGATCCCTGATGGAGGGCTTTCAAGACCGACACTAACAATCATCACTGTGTATTATTTCACCAAATAGGCCAAAGTGATGCCTACATATTCTACAGATGGTAAGACAGTGGCTCAATTCCTTTTCAACCATGTTATTTCCCGGTTCGATGTACCCCAAGCCATTGTCATAGACCATGGCTCCCGTTTCAAAGATTAAATGATGGTTGAGCTGACATCTGCATTGGGCTTGCACCACGATGGCTCAACCCCATATTACCCTCAGTCCAACGGCCAAGTTGAAGCTGTGAACAAGGTTTTGGTTATAATGCTTCAGCGTACTATTGGGATGCACAAGTCAAATTGGCATCTCATGATCTTTTCATATCTGTGGGCCTACCGAACCTCAACCAAAGACGCAACTGGTTTCACACCATTCCATCTATTTTATGGTTTGGAAGCAACATTTCTGATCGAATGTGAGATTCCTTCACTCAAGTTAGCTATTGAACTCCTCCCCAAAACATCACCTCAAGAGGAACACCTCTTAAATTTAGAACGACTAAACGAGACTCATAGTCTCGATACCTTGGTCATTGAAGCACAAAATAAATGGGTCAAATCCCATTTCGATCAGTCAGTCTCCCCTCGCACGTTCTCTGAGGGTGATTTGGTCTTACTATACAACCAAGCTAACAATAAGCTAGGGGTAGGCAAGTTCGAACCTATGTGGCATGGGCCCTACATCGTGAAACACATTTTGTAGAAAGGAGCCTATGAGCTTATTGATTAGGAAAGAAATCCTCTCGATAAGCCCCGAAACAGGATTTACCTCAAAAAGTACTATGCCTAGGTCATCTTCCATGGTTACTTTTGTACATTATTGTGTAATTCATTTTTGTACAACATGGTTTTGTGTGATAGTTTTCAAACAACTTTCCTGTTTACTATGCTTTTCTTGCTTTGCAGATGTTTGCGACTCCCCACATTGGTTTCGCTAATGGTTCTTTTCGTAGTACCCAGAACTTATCATCCATGGAATGGGCTATTTATGACCCTAACGGTGAGTTGATTGACCTTCAAGGTACCTTCCTAGGTTGCACAACCAACAACATTGCCGAATACAGTGCGGTCATTGAACTATTGTCAGAAGACATCGCTCTGAGAATGAGAGAACTGGTTGCCAACCTGGATTCAAAGCTTGTCATCCTTCAACTCAATGGGCACTATTCCATCAGGAATCCTCAAATATTGAGAATTTATCTCCATTTCTGTCTATTGGAAAGGCGTTTTGATTATATTACATATCATCATATTCCTAGACGCATGAATACATTAATAGATGCATTAGTTAATTACATGTTGGATAGACATTTACAAAACATGTAAAAGATAAAACAAACCATTTGTACCATAATAGACAGGAAAATACAACATATATATATGGTGAGAATGTTTGATACATTAGAAACCCAAAAAATAATATGTGTGTCTAAAATAACATCAATGGCTCGCAGGCCTCATACATTCGTGGCACTGGTGGGCTCCAGTATTGTAGCAATAATGCGACACCTCCTCGAACTCCCTTCTTTAATTTTATCAACCCGGTAGTTCGTAACAAACTTGGAAGCGACGGTGCTGTATGCACAAGTACTAGCTCTTGCCGCAGCTGTCACTTGGTCAGCTGGCACAAGTCCGCTAGGAGCTTAAGCCAACTTCTATGAGCTCTTAGAAGAAGCATTTTAACTGATGAATGAAAGCTAACTCAAAGGAAGCTAATCTACTTGCGGAAAGAAACTGAAAGCCAAAACGTAACACAAACCCTAGCAAACCCTCATTCTACCAGCTAGTCCTACTGATGCAAAGATGAGAATGAAAACTACTAAAAGAGATGTCGTTACTTTTATGAAGGTAAAATACACGTTTCTAAACTACCTCTACCTGAAGAAAACATCTTTTTGTATTTTTGAATCAGTTATTAGAATTATCATGCATGTGCTTTTAACTAGCTTTTTACTGTGCAGAGGTGGATCAAGGAGGAGAAATGCTTGGAAAAGGTTGGGAAGGTACAGAGAGGGCCTAAGGGGTCCCTAGCACCCTTCCAGAGAGTTTCACAGAGTTTGGCTATCAAGAAACCTCATTCGTGAGCTTCTACAGGAAGTCTGCAGGGGTTCTACAGGATGTTCTGTGATTTTTATACAGGATGTTTAAAAATTGGATTTTGGAGGATGGGTGAGTGAGGTAAGGTGCATGAATGGATAGGGAGGCAGGGTAGGGGCCTGAAATGACCCAAGGACTGATGGATAGAGTTGAGGAGAAGGTGTAGATGGCTGGACTTGTTCCAAGAAGACTGAAGTAATGCTGCACAAAAGGTATGGTTATGAGGGCAGTATGGCAACGTGAGGCAAGAAACTAAGTTAGGAGATGGAGAAGATGGGTTTGAGGGAGTCTGGGTAGACAGAGAAGTGGTACAGGCGCTCTACAATTTGTGTTTCCAATTGAACCAACAAAGACATTCAAGAAAACAAAGATCTAGTTATGCTACCCTAATATGATCTAGCTAACAGTAACAAGAATGGACAACAGCTTTATTTGCAAGGAAACCATGTATATTAACTATGCAATGAAGCATTCAAAGATCTGAACATGTAACCAACTTCTGCAAATGAAAACCAAACACTAATGATTGCATGGCAAAGCAAAGTCAGTGTTTTTGTGGGCAGCAAAGTCATCCTAGTCACAGCTCCTGATCCCAGTGAGGGAGAGGTGAAACCACAGATGTTTGTTGGCCCTTTTCTTGAAGCTTTTTCTGTTAACAACCTATCAACTAAATCTGAGCATGAAAAGCTATTTTACTCATAAAAAAAACAAACTAAATAACAAAACAATATTTAGATCTAAATAGCAGATCTTATTCTAAGAATGCAACAAAAACACATAAAGATAATCAAAGGATGTACTGGGCGCTTGAGATGGGCCCAACCCCAAGATCTACAACCTCCTAGGAGAGATTTAGAGCTGGTGCAAAGCTGGATTCATCTTTATTGAGCAAGAAAAGAAGAGTTACATCAAACTGTCCACAAGGGAAACTTGAAAATGAGCTGAAAGCAAAGCTAATCTATTGCCTAAAAATCAAACTACAAAATGACTAACTACTGGCTAACTCCTAGCTAACCAAAATGACGCCCTAAGCCTTCTTATTTATACAAATTGAGGACCCCAACAGTCCTCCTAAACTTTAGGGACTCGGCTGCCCAAAACTTGTAGTTAACAGCAGTCCTACTTGACTTGCTTGGCTTCCCTTGTGTTAATTGATTTGGTGGCCCTTGAACTCCGAGATGATGGTGGAGAATTCGAGGTAAGGGCCCATAAATGAAGGGGACACCTTCCTACAAATCCTCTCCCTTGTTCTCCCACGAATTTGGCTGCCAAGTGCTCATTAAACCCTTCAATTTTGTCTCCAAATTGACCAAAAAGGCTACACAAAGCACCCATTAGACTTGTTGGCATAATGACTAACCCAATTCACTCTATTAGCATAAATATAATTAAAAACATGCAATAAACTAATGAGAATGGTGGATTAAGTCGAATTAGGAGGTTGAATGAGCCCAAATAATTATCCATTTTGGGGCTCATCATCACCCCCCTACTGAAATTGTTGCTCATCCTCTGAGCAACCAATCTATCTCCTCATCTTTGATGGCCCTGGTGGCCTCCCTGTCATCCCAAGCTTTTGAAGTGATGTCCTCTTCTCAGTCATGACCATGCTTTTCTCTCTGCTCCTTCCCACTGCCTGTGCTTCTTTTCCTAGAGAATTCTCAACTTCCTGTAGAACTGTCTCAGCATCCTGTAGAACTGTCTTTGAGTCCATTATCTAAATTCTCTCTCTCCAAGTGAAGTTTTTTGGCTTCCTCATTCATAGGTGATGGACATCCTTGAAGGAGACTCCTCCTTTGGTGTGGTAGGGGTGTCAACAATGGTGATTGGTTCTTTGGACGGTGGTTGAGGTCTGCCGATTTTAATTCTTACACTTCTTCTTGCCTTAAAATACAGTGAGGGCTCCCTCTTTTGCTTCTCCTTGTGCTTGGGGGATGTGCTTAGGGTGGTCAGCACAACTGCTGCCTTCCTAGCTAAAATCTTGGCCAATTTCTCCTTCTGCTGCCCTTTCTTCAGACTTCATGTACCAATGCCTGTAGTGGTTGGTTTCTAGCTTCCTGTAGAAGCAGTTGGCACTGTCTTAGCCTGCTTGGCTGAGGGTGCTTTTTCCTTTAGCTTGGCTGATGCTGCGTTAGGGGTGCCTTCACTGGCCTGGGCTTTCTTAGTCCTCTCTATCCTACTCTGCAGTCTTTTCTCCCTGGATGTTTGTGTTATTTTACCACCCACTGTTTTGGCCTCAGCATCCTGTTTTTTTTCTCCTGCTTTTCCTCTTTCTTTTCTGGCGGCCTTTCCGGTGATGGTCTGCCCTGCGTTTCCTTGCCCTTAGCTAGTTTCTCTGTCTCAATTTGCTCCTTTTCCTTGCTGCTGGAGGAAGTGAGTTCCTCGGCCAAAATTTGGATGTCATCATCCTTAGACATATTCCGAAAAATTCCCCAGGAGAGAGGGACAGTGTAAGTATGGAGTGCATCTTCCACGAGGAGCTTGATAAGCCCATGATGGGCCAGCTGGTCTGGTGTCCCCTCCCTTAGCTTTGTGGCACATTCCATCAAGGATTGCAGGAGGAAGTAGGGGATGCTCAATTTTTGTTCTGAGGGCAGATCCATTTGATGCCTGAGTTCTGTTAGTAAACAGAAATGATAACCATATACGATGCTGAATCGCCCCTCACAGGTAATATACTTCATAACTTGAAGGCTGACCTCGCTCCAATAATGGCTGAAGGCTGGCTCTCCGGACCCCATTCTTATCCTCTGAAAACTGTTCTTCTGGTAGAAAAAATTCCTTTTTGGCTTTTTGGCCCAATGACCTCTCCTCTTTACTCCATGATGTCCCCAATGGCAGCTCAGTGACTCGACTAATGAGTTGTGGGGTCAGTTTTAGGGTCAACCCTCTGAAATTTACAGTGGCCAGTATTTTGGATTTAGGCTGCAGGGATATTAGGAATTCTTCGGTTACCTCATCATCATAGCCTTGGATTCTGTCACAGAAGGTCATCCAATTGGCATGGGTAAACAGGTCTACCACCTCGGGAGTTCCCCTCAATTTTTTTGTATTTTCCTTTGCACCAAATCCCCATTTAGAATGCTGTTGCTGCCCAAATTCGACTGACAAAAGGGAATTAGGCTCTCTCAGACAGGGCGCAGAGCTTGTTTTTTATTCCAACCACATAACAGTCACAATTATTTTATGCACAAGTAAGCCTTACAGTGGTTTATTATTATCATATGGAGCATTTGTTAATAGGAACCTTGGAAGAGAATGTGATGCAGCGCTATTTGAAAGAAATTCCGTGTATCCCACGAGCAAACCACCATTCTTGACCCACAGGTAGACTGGTTTTAATTGTCCCCATTTCGACCAAGCTAGTTCACCACCTTTCGAAATATCATGCATGGGAATGGTGTTTTTGAGCCTACCTTTCTTCAAGCTCCAAACTTGATGAAGAAAAACTCAGGCTCCTCTGCTTCAGAAGGATATAACGTACTTCCTGTAGAAGACCCCTCCTGTTTCTTGTAGAATGTTATTCTGCCTTTGAGTGAGGTCGATACACTAGAGAAATTCGAACCAAGCCGCAAAGCTCAGTGGAGGACGATAGGTTAACCAATTGTGGGAGCAGAGGACGCATACTTCAGCTAAGAATATTGCAAGTGCAAATTAATCAGCGGATGGTGAGAGTTAGCCGAGCATTTTTAATTGTGGCGTGATTTGTGGTGAGGTGGTAGAGACATGCGTTGGCCCATGCAAACTGTTGGTCCCCTGCAATGCTTAACTATTTTTTCTCTGCCTGTAATTTCGTCCATCAATCACGCTGAAGTTTAACTATCCATCACTACCTGTTTTCTAATTCCCTCTTGAGATGGCTGAGCTCACGTGTCTCATTCACCCACCGAGTGCTATTGAACTGGATGACGGTGGTCAGTTAGCTGGCCACTGATTTTTTTAATCCCGACCATCTCATTTCTCATGCAGTTTCTAAATTACCTTCATGCAATCAGAGGAATGAGTTTCAGTCACGTACCTGGAAGTCCAATGGCTGTTGTGAGGTGTTGTGGCCTATCATTTGCTGCATGCACTGGTTTTTGCGGTTGCATGTGGCTTGGCTGCTGATTTTTTGGTTGTTTTCCTTGTGCAGGTGTCCTCTAACCAGATCTAAGCTACAAGCATTTGTTTCCACGTTCAAATCTGCAACTTCAAGCTGCTGCTGCTGAATTTCACAGGACCAGAACTTGTTTTCACCATTGCTCCCAAACGGTAAACCGGATTGATCTGAAACTTGATGAGCACATTCCTATCATCATTATGCACCTCCCATAGCAAAATCGTGATCAATGGATGCACAGATTTCGAGAAAAATGGAAAATGGCTGAAGATTTCAGAGATCAATTTCTCAGAAACCGTGCATCGGAATTGGCTGAAACTGCTTGGGTAGGTTATTATCACCCATATTCATATCCCCATGAAACAGGTTTTGAAACGAATTCACGGATATGGAGAAAATGCAAAAATGGCTGAAGGTGATGGAGGTTGATTTCTTGGAAACCATGCACCGGAATGGCCTGAAACTACTCGAGCATGTTGCCATCATCCCTATACAATTCTTTGTAAAACGGTTTTTCAAATGGATGCATGGTTTTCAAGTTATGGCAAAAACAAATTTTGTTCTATGTATTTTCTCTTCAAAGCATTTTGCAAGTTTTTGCATGGAAAGAAAAACTGAGCTTGGGCTATGATGCAGGTATGGAGATGATGGAGGAGGAGTTTGAAGATTGCAGGAGGACTTCTGAACCCTTGAGGAAGCTACCATGTTCGCCAAACCACCTTTTTGAAATCCATTTCTAGCTTCCTACAATTTCTACAGGAACTTCCTGTAGAAGCACAATGAGAAGCACAATGAGGTAGAAAAATGATGGAGCAAGGCGAGGGATGGACACAAAGGTGCTTGTAGACCTAACCAACAGATTCCCACCATCAAATTCCCTTTTAAAATTGAATTTTGTTCGTCCAAAGGTTCTATAGGATGTTTCCTGTAGAAATTCAAAACTTCCTGTAGAAAACACAGTTTTCATTAAAAAGGCACAAAAATTCCTTTGTCTTTGTTTTGAGTGATCCTCCTGACCTGAAATGTCCTTCTTGAAACCTGCAATTAGCCAACGGAAATTATGTTTATTTTTATTTCTCTTTTTCTCTTTTTTTTTGAAAAACAACTAGGGCGCCTCATGGAAGTTTTCACCCTAATTGCTTGCCCTGGGCGCCTCCAAGGGAGGTTTTCACCCCGAGATCTTATTCTCTTTTCTCTTTTCTCCAACCCATTGACCGCCTCATGGAGGTTTTCAATCAATGAGCCAATCTAAGGCGCCTCCAAGGAGGTTTTCACCTTAGATTTTTATTTTTCTCTTATTTTCATTTTTTTCTCTTATTTTCATTTTTTTCTCTTATTTTTTTTTTTTTCTACCCTACCCTACTTGAAAAACAAAATCGTTCTCAAGTATAAGAATACCTCCAATGGAGCCATGTGCACATCGAGATTAGAGACAAATGATGTGGAGGCTCGAAATGCATGCTTGGATAGCTATCCGGATTTTAGAGACCAAATGATCTGACTTTGAAGGGATCAAACATAGCTGAGGAAGAGAGTACCGCTGCAACTTAGTGACCGTCTGAAACCATATCTCAATATAGCTCTGATATCCTTGGTTCTTTTGCTGATTTGGATCATGTTTCATGTCACCTTCTAACATGACTTTCTCATCTTCCTCTTTTTGCTGATATTTCTCTTGAATACATGGAAGATTTGATGGTAACCATGAGGAAGCTTTCTCGATCTCTGATTCTGATCTCTTCTCTTCATCAAGTGCAGCCCATGGTTCTTTGATATCCTCTTTTGAATCTTCTTTTGCTGGATGTGATCCTTCAATGCTTTCAAGATGATCTCTTTTTTGCAATGCTTTTCCTGAGCTATGGTGAAGATCATTGAGCTCAAGAGGAGTCATTTGGATATGTTGTGCCTCATCCTTGCAATTAGGTTGAGCTATTCCAATGTGCGGGGTTGGAAATGGTGGTATGGGTAGCTGAGTGGGGGTGTATATTTGAGATGGATGTGGATGGGATTGTGGTTGGGCAGGCATTTGGGGCTGCCTTGGTGGAGGAGGAGGCGATGGTTGTGGATGAGCAGGTGGTGGAGGAAAATGAGCGGGATGAGAGTTGTACTGGGGCCTCCACCCTTGATAAGGTGCATTCCACTGAGGTTGTGGCTGAGCATAAGAGTGAAACGAATGAGCAGTTGGTTGGGCATAATATGGATCTGTGAAGGAACAAGGAGGAGGTGTGAACCATGAAGGATGAGCAGGGGGACCCCAAGAAGGCATGAAAGTGGCTTGATAGTGGTCATAATAGGTCTCGGATGTCCCTTGCAGTTCCTGCTGGTAAGATCTAGGTCCATGTGGCCTCCTTTGGTTCATATAATAGAGTGATTCAGTGGCTCCCTTGGCTCTTTGATATGCAGCTTTGATTCTGGGCAAGGAAGGGCACTGATTCGTTGGATGGTCTCTTTCACAGACAAAACACACTTCTATGGAGTGCAATGGACATTCATTCCTAGGATGCTTTCTAGTGCACCTGGGACAAAAGATGACCAAAGCCCTCTTGGCTTCCTCTTTCTTCTTTTGGATCCACAGGGTATCCAATTTCCTGGCAAGAAACTGCCTCATATCCCTCTTGAAATCTTTTATCTGATCTTCAAATTCGCCTTTGGACAAGGGACTGCTCCCAACATTTCTACTTGTAGCCATTTTCTCCAGAGGAATGGTTTCTTCTTCTTCTTCCCTTGAGGTTCTTCAAATATGTCTTGCTATCCGCCTAAGGGTTATTTAATCACAGCATCAAAGAAGAGAGAAGGTTGACTGTGTGAAGCAGTGGGGGTGTTGTGCAATCATTTTTCTAACTTATCTCTACTCCTACAAGGCATGAAAAGAAATCTTTTTGGTTGATTTTTGTATTTTTCTTCTCGTACCTGCAAAACTAAAATAGATTGAACTGCAACAACTATCTTGCTGAAATGAAAATGCGGAATTGAAATGGAGGCAGGAAAGGACTAATCTATTTTGCTCAAATGAAATTGCAGGAATGAAATGCTAGGCTACGCTTGCGGAATTGAAATGCTAATCTACTTTTGCATAAACGAAATTGCATAATGGAAATGAAATAAACTACTTAGCAGAAGATTGTAGTGGAAAATAGAAGAAAAGCGGCAATCACCAATACTCTGACGCTTCCCCGGCAACGGCGCCAAAAACGATGGTGGGCTCCAGTATTGTAACAATAATGCTACAACTCCTAGAACTCCCTTCTTTAATTTTATCAACCCGATAGTTCGTACCAAACTTGGAAGCGACGGTGCTGTATGCACAAGTACTAGCTCTTGCCGCAGCTGTCACTTGGTCAGCTGGCACAAGTCCGCTAGGAGCTTAAGCCAACTTCTATGAGCTCTTAGAAGAAGCTTTTTAACTGATGAATGAAAGCTAACTCAAAGGAAGCTAATCTACTTGCGGAAAGAAACTAAAAGCCAAAACGTAACGCAAACCCTAGCAAACCCTAATTCTACCAGCTAGTCCTACTGACGCAAAGATGAGAATGAAAACTACTAAAAGAGATGTTGTTACTTTTATGAAGGTAAAATACACGTTTCTAGACTACCTCTACCTAAAGAAAACATCTTTTTGTATTTTTGAATCAGTTATTAGAATTATCATGCATGTGCTTTTAACTAGCTTTTTACTGTGCAGAGGTGGATCAAGGAGGAAAAATGCTTGGAAAAGGTTTGGAAGGTACAGAGAGGGCCTAAGGGGTCCCTAGCACCCTTCCAAAGAGTTTCACAGAATTTGGCTATCAAGAAACCTCATTCGTGAGCTTCTACAGGAAGTCTGCAGGGGTTCTACAGGATGTTTAGGATTTCTACAGGATGTTCAAAAATTGGATTTTGGAGGATGGGTGAGTGAGGTAAGGTGCATGAATGGATAGGGAGGCAGGGTAGGGGCTTGAAATGACCCAAGGACTGATGGATAGAGTTGAGGAGAAGGTGTAGATGGCTGGACTTGTTCCAAGAAGACTGAAGTAATGCTGCACAAAAGGTAGGGTTATGAGGGCAGTATGGCAACGTGAGGCAAGAAACCAAGTTAGGAGATGGAGAAGATGGGTTTGAGGGAGTCTGGGTAGACAGAGAAGTGGTAAAGGTGCTCTACAATTTTTGTTTCCAACTGAACCAACAAAGACATGCAAGAAAACAAAGATCTAGTTATGCTACCCTAATATGATCTAGCTAACAGTAACAAGAATGGACAACAACTTTATTTGCAAGGAAACCATGTATATTAACTATGTAATGAAGCATTCAAAGATCTGAACATGTAACCAACTTCTGCAAATGAAAACCAAACACTAATTATTGCATGGCAAAGCAAAGTCAGTGTTTTTGTGGGCAGCAAAGTCATCCTAGTCACAGCTCCTGATCCCAGTGAGGGAGAGGTGAAACCACAGATGTTTGTTGGCCCTTTTCTTGAAGCTTTTTTTATTAACAACCTATCAACTAAATCTGAGCATGAAAAGCTATTTTACTCATAAAAAAAACAAACTAAATAACAAAACAAGATTTAGATCTAAATAGCAGATTTTATTCTAAGAATGCAACAAAAACACATAAAGATAATCAAAGGAGGTACTGGGCGCTTGAGATGGGCCCAACCCCAAGAGCTACAGCCTCCTAAGAGAGATTTAGAGCTGGTGCAAAGCTGGATTCATCTTTATTGAGCAAGAAAAGAAGAGTTACATCAAAACTGTCCACAAGGGAAACTTGAAAATGAGCTGAAAGCAAAGATAATCTATTGCCTAAAAATCGAACTACAAAATGACTAACTACTGGCTAACTACTAGCTAACCAAAATGACGCCCTAAGCCTTCTTATTTATACAAATTGAGGACCCCAACAGTCCTCCTAAACTTTAGGGACTCGGCTGCCCAAAACTTGTAGTTAACAGCAGTCCTACTTGACTTGCTTGGCTGCCCTTGTGTTAATTGATTTGGTGGCCCTTGAACTCCGAGCTGATGGTGGAGAATTCAAGGTAAGGGCCCATAAATGAAGGGGACACCTTCCTACAAATCCTCTCCCTTGTTCTCCCACAAATTTGGCTACCAAGTGCTCATTAAATCCTTCAATTTTGTCTCCAAATTGACCAAAAAGGCTACACAAAGCACCCATTAGACTTGTTGGCATAATGACTAACCCAATTCACTCTATTAGCATAAATATAATTAAGAACATGCAATAAACTAATGAGAATGGTGGATTAAGTCGAATTAGGAGGTTGAATGAGCCCAAATAATTATCCATTTTTGGGGCTCATCAGGGACGCAGGCCTCAAAAAATATGTAAGTGTTGCACCTAGGAACTAATCAGCATGGTGATCATGGTAGCATGAGACGACTCGTGCAACATGAGTCAATAATAAGAAGATCCGATCTGAGACTTCCACCGTGTGTCTCTGGTATAGACGAGGAATGTCTCCTACCCGAGCATACTCTGGGATACCACGAGTTAACCCCTCAAGGTTCCTCGCAATCTCCCCCTCGTTGTCACTCCCTTTTTGTTAAGGGGCGACAACATCGATAGGGTGGGTGACGTGCCTAGTTATTGCGGACATCCCAGCTAGCCGCTCTGGTCCAACATCTGTGTTAACAAGAGAGATGTTATAAGCACATATATACCAAAAACAGTTAAAAAATCTCAAAATAAAAAATTTGATTTCTTACCTTCGTCATCGAAGTCCTCTCCTTCTGGTAAGGGCATGTTTGGATCTCCACGAAAATCAGTGCCACTTTATGGCTAGTCCTCCATGATGATCTTCTATCATCGTAGCCATGAAAGGAATGCAGGTTCGTATGACATATGCTGACCCCTAGTGATCTTGGGCATCAAACAGCTCCAGCGGGCCATCTGTGGATCGCGTGGAATAGGAGGATCTACCTCAGTCAACTGATATTGGAACAATGGTACTCATTCCAAGAAGAAGGTCACAAGTACTAATCCAAATCCAAATTGCTTAATATTCCCCACCTTAGCTTTGGACACCTGGCACTTGATGTTCATCTTCATGGCTTTTGCCTAGTTGAAGATCGTAGGGGCTGTACAGTTAATAGAATAAAGGAACTTCAAATTGTTAGTATGATGTTCTACCTAGGACCCCACCATCCTGTTGATGGTCAATAGAAGCACCCTCAAAGTCAGATCACACACATTGGAAATCTCTATCTTCCCACTCTTGGATTTCAGGGCCTTAGGGCAATGTTCATCAAGCAAGGAAGATATGCTCGCCCCAATCGGACGTGACCCATACAAGTTCACTAGCTCCCCTCTGCGGGATAGTCCAGTGATGAAGTATATATCTAAAGTTTCCAACTCTAGCTCCTAGTCCCTAATGACAAATATCTCTCAATTAATGTCCCAAAGACTAATCAAGTACCGAAGTAACTCAGGTTGGGCTTGCACCCCTGGGATAAGAAAGAATTGGAGGAGCCCACAAGCCCTCAAAGCCTCCACACAATTTGGGTCATTCATTTCATAGGCGTTAACATCTTCATGTTCCCGTTCTTTCCAACCCACCATTTTCAATGATTCTCTATGGGAAAAGCCATTAACTTGAGTCAATAATCATCCTTGCACATAAAATTCAAGTTTAAACGTTCAGTTTTTGAGAAAATAGGGTTTTTCCCTATCCATGGCATCGACGCTCTTGTTTTAAAAATAGTTGCGCTGATTAACGCAGATGGCTTTGTTAATCACCCTTAGTTGGCACAATTCTTTGCCCGGAAATGGTGCCGACCGAGGGTGAAAAATATTTTCAAAAACCTCCTTAAAAATCTAAAAAAATTGCTAAAAGTAGAAGTAAAGAGCATTAAAATGGAGCTCAGGGCTTTGGCTATTACTTGGAACTGGCGGCTCGTTGATTGACCTCCCAGATCTCTCGCAATATGCTTCTAAAAAATTAGGGAAAAGGTGAGTAAAAAGCCTTCACAACAAAGGTAAAATGGTAAACGGTAAAAATATATTTACTTTTTCCCTTTTTATTCATTTTTTCATGAAAATATCAGGTTTTGTAAATATTTTGACCTATTTTGCCTCAAGGACTCGATAATACACTTTACCTTACTTGTGCAACGATAGGTGATGGATGTTCGACGATGATGATGAGTCATGTTTCAACTCTTTTCTCAACTTGTTAAAGTCATATGAAAAGATTGTTGAGTATTTTCTCCCTTTTTGACTCATTAAAGAGAATAAAAATGGGGGGTTCTCTTTCAGCTCTTTTCATACCCTTTAAAAGCGAAAAGATGGTCGAGCTCTTGTCGTTTCGAACTCATTAACGAATGCGAAACGTCGTGTGCCCAGTATAAGTTTACCCCTTTTTCGAGCTAGGAGGAAGTATTTACGAAAAAGGTACTCCTTGACTGAAATGGTTAAGTGGTTCTCTCAAGTGTTGTTTTCTACCTTTTCGGGCTCGAGAGACACAAATGTTCGAAAGGGACCATGTGGAGTTTTCTTTTATGTGTCTTTTTCAAACTCTCTAAACATGAAGAATATACCTAGTTACACCTTTGTCAGACTAGTTAAACTATTCAACGAAATTAGATTCGTCACCATGACGAACGTGAGCTTCTCCTTCCTAGGGCACATTAAACTTAATAGGTTAGATTCGTCTGAAGGATGAACTTACAGTGCAAGAATATTCTATCCCCTTCAATATTATGATTAAAAAATAATCGGGGTACCTTCCAGAAATGGTGGGGGGAAATTTGGAAATCTATCAGTCGTGTCGGCAACTCACTCTTGAACATGACACTCTTTGCTTCCTGTCAGGTTGGGACATCCTCCTTTGTATCGTTAACCTTCCTAGGTTTGGGCCATTCATTTTGCCTTCCACTTGATCTCTGCCATGTAACCATGACCACCGATCCCATGGATCCAAAAGCTACCAAACTTCCAGTTGTGTCGCAAATATGTTCAAGAGTTGTCCTTCTACAGTTACACATACCTATGATTCTCTGTATCATGCAAAATCATTTTGCATCCTCTCGTCTCGTGTCGATGGTGTGGGATACATTATGGCCCTTATTCGACACAGTCTCTTTCCATCGACTTCAACTCATTATCCGAAAAGTTGAACGAGAGACTCCCTTCCAGTACCTTAGAGTTTGCATGCCCTAATGGAAAGTTATTCACACTCGACGACAAGCTCACATCATTGGCTTTCGATCGAGTGATTTCATGGGTATTCGACTTCAGTTCCTCTATTCATATTCTGTGGATTGTGTTGATAGTATCTTAAGGACCATTTTCATTATTGGTGGTTTCTCACGCGCTTGTTAATAATTTACATCATTGATTGGTAATCAAGAGACTTTCTAGCATGTTTGACATCAACACATCTACTCACATATTAGAATTTGTACTTTGATCGGGTCGTGTTGGAGCGCAAGACCCTAGACTCAAATCACAAAAGTCCAGGTTGTAAAGTGATATGACATGGTTATGATGATATGCATGTCTCTCTCAGATGGCTGGTTGCGACCAGACCATGAGCTATCATATGTGATCATTCTCATTATTGGATGGTTGTGACCATATCTTGGTTTCGTTATGATCCCCCTTGAGTGATGGCTGCACCCATACCTAGATCCATTTACATGATCATTCTCTAGATGGTTGCATCTATGCCATGATTCATGTATCATTTGATAGAGATCTTAGTTATGTATATGTATTTGTACTTGCTTGTAGGTTTTTCGATGGTAGACTGGGTCCCCACGCACTGATTTATAAAGAATTTCATCCCTCACTCCAGCTCGGCCTTCACGCTTTGGGGGCACCTGTTACACAACATTTTGTCACTATCCCTATACTCCTGTTCCTTGATCCTGGAGGATATCTACAATGAACCCGCATGCTTTACCTTCATGAAGAAACGTCCCTCTTCATGAGCAGATGAATTCCCTTTTGCACCATTTCCCCTGAAACTTCTATTTTGCCTAGTTTACAAGACCAGTGCTAATGGAATTTGTCTCCCTCGTGCCGATGTGTAGAGATTATCACTACTCCTCGTGCCAATCAGAGTGACTGCGATGTGTTTCAGTCGCGTCAGTCTTATTATGGAAAGTTTTTTAAATTAGGAGATGAAGCTTCCAACTCTAGAAGCTTCGTAACAAAATTCTGGTAAATGGTTTGGGCGGATGGGGTCGAGGATGTTAGCTTGGGCTGCTTTCCCCTATAATTATGGAACTTCCTCAAGGAATAATCCCTTCTCCTATGAGAAGAGGATCCATCTCCCATCCATATTTCCTATATAAACCTCCCTTCTTCCCAAGCACAAGCTAGTTTTTTGGTTGAGTGTTGATGTTATTTTGGTTTGGAGTAGACAACAAGCTATTACTAGTTGTAGCTATCTAGTTGTGTGAGGGAGAAGTGTGATTTGGTTTGGAGTGAAGCCAAAAGGGAAGAGCCTTAAAACTATTGTTGCTTGAGGCCATCATGGATTGCTAGCAGAAGAGTGTGGGAACCTGGTCTTGTCAGAGCAAGATTGCAACGTCAAGACGAATGGTTGTAATCTCTCTTTGACATTAATATATGCAACTACCGATTGATTTCCTACATGTTTTGTAATATTACATATTCATGGCTTAACATTTCTTGAATTGTTAAGTAGGTTGAATTGCAATTTGTCTATTACCATTTTTGTTGTCTGTTGTTGTTTACTTGTTTCAGGTGCTTGAAGAAGGAAGCGAGAGATAGCTGGAGCAAGCAAGCAAGGACAACATCAAGTAGGATAAGCAGACGAAGAGGTAGGCACTCTTGATTGATTCTAACCTAAGGAAATATTCCTTAGAATGTATCTGTTGTGGATAGACCCATCATCGGGTTAGAGGAATTTGTTTGTGTCCGCACTTATAACTTCACTTCACCACACTAGTGATCCAGGATTTGATTCCGGTAGATCCTGAGAGATAAGGAGATGGAAAATTCCTCAAGGATAGTGATGGATTCCAGATGGAATTCCAAGTTCGGTTTGGTTGTGATCGGAGAACCATTTTTGGTGTGATTACATTTGATGAGGGTGGAGGTGGTTTAACCTCTGGATTCCCTTTGTTGTTCTTGGTTTGGTTGTTCTATGAGACACCATATTTATGCTTGGAATATGGCATAGGGGTGATCGGTTGAAAGAGAGATTTGGTTCAGCCATGTCTACATTCGGGTGGTATGTGGAAGACCCGAACTTGGTTGGATTTTCCTATGATGAATAAAATCTAAGTTCTCTTAATTTTTCACTGATTTATATGTGGATGTAATGGTTGTCATATCTCTGATACTTGTATGGTTTTATGCTGGATATAAGAATGGTTATATGATTGGTTCATGTCATGGTTATTTCATGTATTTACCTGTAATTGTTGAATGGATGGATGTAAGACCTAATTTATGATATAATAGTTCAATGGAGAAGGAGGTTATCCTTCTAGTTATGTTTGAAAATATCTTTCAGTCATTTATGCTTTGTCTTGTATCTTAGACCTGTAGGTTGCATTGATGTCAAGTGTTTGACAGAATGTCAGTCCTGATTGGGGATGCTCAATCCTAGTCCAGAGGCTACTTTTGAGTTATCAACATTGTTATTGTTGAAAAGTGTGCAACAAGAAATGCTTGTTGAGAGTGCAACAAGATCATGGAGCTTAGTGAAAAGAGTCGCCTTCACTAAGTGGGCCCGCAGGCTATTTTTGGCGCAAGTCTATTTTTAGACTATGTCTATTTTTAGACATATGGATCATGTCTATGGATGATTGATCAAGTTGGGAAAAATAGATGGACTTCTATTTTTGATGAAAGTGTGAGTGATCACAGTGTGAGTGATTACAGTGTGAGTGATCACAGTGTGAGTGATCAAAGTCAAAAAATAGAAAAGTCAAATATTATTATCTCACAATAATATTTGGACTATAAACTTAATCTTATTCTCTTGGAGCACTTCAGTTTGAGCTACGGAAGTGGCACATGCAGCTGTCAGAAGGAAATTCGTTTTTATTATGAGTCAGTTGAGTTGTTGCATGCATGACTTCAGTTAGAACTCAAGTGAGTTGAGTTTAGTGGACTGGAGGTACAGTTGATGGAGTTGTGTTCAGTTTAGCTTTGTTAAACTGGTTGTATTTAGTCTAACTGATCAATAGACTAAAGATGAGTTGGGTGAATTAGTTATTAATTAATTCACAAGTTATTAACTCATAATGCAACTATAGAATACATCAGTTAACTCAGTTGCATGTCAGTGCATGTTCAGTTCAGCAGGGACAGGTGTTAGAGAATCAGATTGCTATCAGTTGTGACTATAGTTGTGCATCAGATCTTGCACAATCAAAGGATTGAGTATGCCAATGAGTTTGCTCACGTATCTTCATGATATTATAGCTGTTGCTCACGTCCAACATAGTGTGGGTGACTATTTTGCAGTGTAAAATCGAGTTTGGGAAGCAATTCTCATCAGTTCTCGAGCAGGTTTGAGCAGTGGAGGCAGGCAAGCAGCGGGAGAGATTTGGAGATCAAATCTGAGCTGTATTGTGTGTAACAGGTGGAGATACTTGTGAGAAGTATTATGCTTTGTATTGTTACATGATTCAATCAATATAATATACAGATAGTGTGGGGTTTTTAGCGAGATGCTTTCCCCGGGATACATACTGTGTTTATGAGTTTGATTGATGCTTCTATGTGTGCCTGTGGATGTTTCTGCTTCTGTAATTTGATGATCAACGTAGAGGAGATTATGTATTATACATGTTCCGCTTAAATTGTATGATCAGGATAATCTCTGTTGAATATGTGTCATATTATTCAAAATTTCTACATGGTATCGGAGCTAGATAATTGTAGAAAAAGTTTCTACATGGTATCGGAGCAGCTTGATTTGTAGAAGAGATTTTTGCAGGATATCAAGCGAGGATTGATCATCAGATCTACTATTCAGTCACGAATTCTAGATCGGAAGCAGTTGAGTTTTTTGTGCTGGTGGAATTCGAATTTAATTCCAAAGCAAGAGATAAAACTCAGAAACATTCAGTTCGAGAATGGAGATAGTATGCCCCAGTATCTCACGAGGTTCACTCAGTGTCGAGATGAGCTGGGAAGTGTGGGGGTTACTGTTGATGATGAGGATGGTGAGTCTAGGACTCCTTGACCTTCCTAAGAGTTGGCATAGCTACCAGGACTCGGTGAATGGAAGGGAGAAACTGCCAGGATGGGAGAGACTTTGGTCGGATCTTGTGCAGGAGGAGATTAGACGGCACACCAGAGACAGTTCTTCATCTATGCATGATGAGGAGAACTGTGCCTTAGCGAGTAAGGCGAAGAAGGGGAAGGAGAAGGTTTCTCTTTTCGAATCTTGTTCTTCCAATGATGGGAAGAAGGTTGACAAGGCGAAGGTGAGATGCTTTCGTTGTCATGAGTTGGGTCATTATGCTACTAATTGCCCAAAGAAGAAGTCCAAGAAGGGATCCGGGGAAGGATCTGAAGGTGAGGCAGCCTCACTTGCTTCACAGTTTGAGTTGGACTTCACACTCTTCGCATGCATGGTTTCATCCATGATGGGAAGTGGTTGGTTTCTTGACAGTGGAGCTTCTTTCCACATGACCGGTGACAAAAGTTTGTTCAGTACTTTGGAGGAGAAAGATCTCCAGATACTCATAGGGATGGGTAATGATGAGAAGTATAGTGTCTCAGGTGTAGGCACGGTTATTTTTCAGAGGGAGCATGGAGCTCGCCTTACCTTGACCGATGTCAAGTATGTACCAGGACTGAAGAGAAACTTGGTGTCGATCGCGATGTTGGAAGACAGAGGATATGATGTGGTCTTTACTAAGGGAAAGGTTTTCCTTAGACACATCATCACTAGACAGGTGAAGCAGTTTGGTTCACGGGTCAAGAACTTGTATGCTCTTGAGGTTCAATATGCATGCAAAGCCTTGAGCAGCAAGGCAACTGATGGAGACTTGGTGGTTGAGAGGGAGCGTATATTACCTCTCAACATGCAGAGCCAGAAGAAGTCTCAGACGATTGTGGAGGAGCCACGATTGGTGCAGCAGCTTCAGGAGGTTGTGGAGCAGCCACAACAAGGGAAGCTGAGAGGAGATCGAGTAGAGACATCTACTCATCCAGAGACCTCCAATAGGGGGAAACTTCAAGCCAGGTGGGCTGAGGGATCGCATGCATCCATACCTCCAGGTAGGAGGTGGGGTGATGTGGATTGATTTTCCCAAGGAGGAGGGGCAGGATCCTTGAGGTACCCAACCTCTTGGATGAGACCTTGCTACGGGAGCCCCGATGTGTAGTAGCAGGAACTGACTGATTGGGTAGAGACAGATGCGGATGGAGTGGCAGAGAGAGCGACAGTGCAGGGAATCCCAGGACAGCGCATAGCTAGCAGGCTGTAACAATGCGAGAGGCACAAGTGTTTTGCACAGTGCTAGGTGGCACAGAGAGGTGTGCAATGGTGCGAGATGCATGGAGATGTTGCAGTAGCGCAGATGTCAGAGAGGGAGCACTTGTCAGCAGCAGGTAGAGCTTCAGCATCAGAGGATGTTTCTATCCCAACAGGGAGGTCAGTTGGGAGGTGCAGTGCGGATGCAATGCTGGGAGATAGAACCAGCAGCAGCACAGATGCAGTCAGAGATCAAAGTGACAGAGGCTAGAGTAGTCAGATACTGAAGAGCACAGAGATGCAGATTTTCAGTTGACAGAGGCAATAGCAGTCAGAGACTTTGATGACAGAGCAAGTGGACCGGCCAAATGTGTTGCATGGAGAACATTCCAGAGTTACAGGATCGGGTTTGAGAGGAAGCCTTTCTTGTTGAGAGGGAGTGTTGAAAAGTGTGCAACAAGAAATGCTTGTTGAGAGTGCAACAAGATCATGGAGCTTAGTGAAAAGAGTCGCCTTCACTAAATGGGCCCGCAGGCTATTTTTGGCGCAAGTCTATTTTTAGACTATGTCTATTTTTAGACATATGGATCATGTCTATGGATGATTGATCAAGTTGGGAAAAATAGATGGACTTCTATTTTTGATGAAAGTGTGAGTGATCACAGTGTGAGTGATTACAGTGTGAGTGATCACAATGTGAGTGATCAAAGTCAAAAAATAGAAAAGTCAAATATTATTATCTCACAATAATATTTGGACTATAAACTTAATCTTATTCTCTTGGAGCACTTCAGTTTGAGCTACGGAAGTGGCACATGCAGCTGTCAGAAGGAAATTCGTTTTTATTATGAGTCAGTTGAGTTGTTGCATGCATGACTTCAGTTAGAACTCAAGTGAGTTGAGTTTAGTGGACTGGAGGTACAGTTGATGGAGTTGTGTTCAGTTTAGCTTTGTTAAACTGGTTGTATTTAGTCTAACTGATCAATAGACTAAAGATGAGTTGGGTGAATTAGTTATTAATTAATTCACAAGTTATTAACTCATAATGCAACTATAGAATACATCAGTTAACTCAGTTGCATGTCAGTGCATGTTCAGTTCAGCAGGGACAGGTGTTAGAGAATCAGATTGCTATCAGTTGTGACTATAGTTGTGCATCAGATCTTGCACAATCAAAGGATTGAGTATGCCAATGAGTTTGCTCACGTATCTTCATGATATTATAGCTGTTGCTCACGTCCAACATAGTGTGGGTGACTATTTTGCAGTGTAAAATCGAGTTTGGGAAGCAATTCTCATCAGTTCTCGAGCAGGTTTGAGCAGTGGAGGCAGGCAAGCAGCGGGAGAGATTTGGAGATCAAATCTGAGCTGTATTGTGTGTAACAGGTGGAGATACTTGTGAGAAGTATTATGCTTTGTATTGTTACATGATTCAATCAATATAATATACAGATAGTGTGGGGTTTTTAGCGAGATGCTTTCCCCGGGATACATACTGTGTTTATGAGTTTGATTGATGCTTCTATGTGTGCCTGTGGATGTTTCTGCTTCTGTAATTTGATGATCAACGTAGAGGAGATTATGTATTATACATGTTCCGCTTAAATTGTATGATCAGGATAATCTCTGTTGAATATGTGTCATATTATTCAAAATTTCTACAGTTATCACATCTTTGATGGATTATGAAGGTTGTAGCAAGTTCTGGGTAGAGGGCTGGATTATAGGCTAGAAAAGTGGCTCAAATCTCAGGCTCGTTGGCACATGTTTGTTGAGAAAAGTCCGTAGGCATTGGCACATAGGCCTATGAGAGTGACTTTGGGTTGCTAGCCATTGTCTTGCCTATAACATGAGAGAAACTTTGAGTTAAAAGGCTTAAAGCATCAGTGGAACCTAGGGCAGGATGTTTGAGTGGCTGACATGCCTTTTATGAGTGTTGTTGATGATGTGGATGGGTTTGTTTGATGTGTTCCATTGATTCCATTTCCTTAAGGTTACCAAGGAGATTGAATCCCTTATAGTGACCTATCTCATCACATGTGTTCCCCGGCCAGTTGGTTGCTTGGGTGGACCTAGGAGGAGGGGTGTTACAGATTGGTATTAGAGCATGGTTGCGCTCCCTTTGGGTCATATTTGATACCACAAGTTGGTATTAGAGTGTGGTTGCACTCTCCTTCGGTGAAGGTTCTTTGTCATGCATGCTTGTTAGTTGAATGTGTGTCTCTTACACATGCATTTCATGTGCTTGTTGCATTACATCATGTTGATCATGATTGTAGTAAGGTTGTCATGAGGAACTTAGTGCGATTTTATGGGATGCATCATCGAAAGTATATGAATATTTGCATAGGTTATATGTCGCTTACATGTTGATTATATGTCGCTTGACTACATCCTTGTATGTTAGGTGCATTCTTGAATGTTTTGATTACATGTATCAGCCTTGTAGGTTGATTACAAGAATTGATTGCTTATGCTCAACTACAGGTGTTCATACGTATGTGTAGTTGATTAGGCATTTCTTATGCATGTTGATAGTTGCATGTGGAAATCTGTGCAATGGAGTAATGGTTGTTGTCATGCATGAGGTCATAATATGCATTGTTGATATGGCCTTGCATTGATGACTGGACCCTAGCTATAATGATGTTTATGCATTGATGCACTTACTTTTTATATGTCTATATGCTATTATGTTTATGTTATAAATGCATCATTGTTGGCTTGAGGGGGCTTGACCCAGGTTTAGAGTTAATTAACCAAACAAATCCCTGTACTACTGGCCCTTTCAACAACAGCCCGCGGAGCGCGGACCGAGGTCTCACCCGAAGTAGTATGGGGGGATGCAGGAATCAAGTTTCCTCACCCTTGAGATGTATGAGGTGTCACTCTAGTCCATCTATGAACTCGATTTGTGCAGGCTACTTTGCACATTTTTCAGACCTGTGGTACTTCTGCGATTGTTATAACTACCTTTGCGCAACCCTAACTAGGGACTGTGGTACTTTCGCGTCATTAAGGCAGAAATCTGTGCTAATTCCCTTAGTTACTCTACGGATCCTATTTATCTTCTTATCATTATTTAGTTAGCGTCACGTAAACATATGTTTATATTATATTCACTTATTTAAAACATTCATATAAGTTTGCGCAGCAAAAAAATAGTAAGCTTGCAATCTATACCTAATATACTTCAATGCATGAAACAGGAAAAGATACACAGAAATATTTGTAGAAATCTTTATTAATGCTTCAACTAGTTACAAACTCAACCTACCCTGCGCGCTTAGTTGTAGGGGTCAGCGCACTCAGCTGCGGACTACTAGGCCTCTACGCACTTAGCTGCAAAGCCTTCTCCTACTCTACGACCCAAAAGACTCAACTCTACCCTTAGATCTGACTCAATTCATCCTTTTTTGTGTCATGTTCTTCATTATGTCTCTTTACATCTTAAAGCCTTGCTTTATTTATATAGTCCCATGGTCCGCGGACCATGGCTAAAACTCTTAAGCTAACATTACATAACAAAAATAAGGGCAGACAACCCTATGACTCAATTACAACTTTGCGCTTCGCGCCCACAAATCACAAATTCTTTACACTAGACTTAGTCAAAACTTGGGCTTTAAGCCCCAAAACTTGCTTTGGGGGATCCCACACCCAATAGGCCCCCAACACAAACATCGTGACTCACCCTCAAGTCACTCAATCGGTGTAGAGATCTTCATGCAGAGACCTCCCAGCTCTGCTCGGACTGCTGCCAGGTCGGCAACGCACTGAGCCGCTACCTGCTGTATCTCCTGTATCAATTATTCTGAGACCGCAGTGTTGAAACTGATCCCCTGTATCTATTCCCGCGTCCCTTTCATCTGTGCGAGTTTTCCTTTAATTGATGCTATTATTGCGAAGGCCTCGTCGATCCAAGGTTGCACACACACCTTCAAAACTGCTTCTCTGGGTCATGCTACGTCTACTTGCTCCTTAAGCACTTTAGCCTATTGCATTCGCGCAAGCCTCTGTGTGAGGGCTACCATCTGCGCAGTGCCTCTGACATTATCATACTTTTGTTGTAGCTCATGGCCTTTGTTTCTAAGCACTATATGTTAGGGTCCTCCTGCAAATTGGTGAGGACCGCGAACGATTCTTCCAACATTCTGGTGCAATCCCTTACTGCATTGTTGATCTCCTCCATCCCTACTATAATGGCACTAGCGCACTGTTCCCTTACCTCTAGAGGAGTTGAAGGTTGCACCTTCAACCGTAGCTCTGCTATCTAGAGGTTCAGCTCTAGCTAAACCTTGGCCATCTCTTCTCCCACCTCGCACAACCTTGTCGCTAATCTCTGGATGCATGCCTATGCGACTGTTTCTGTTGGGATGGCCAACTCAAGGACCATCTAGAAAGCTCCTTTGATTACCTACACCATCTACCTATTTTTAGATACAACCTCGCCACACTGCAAGCTCAACTGCGCCATCTTGATCCTTTGCTTGCTCAACAACTATAGCGCGCAACTCTCCCTAGCCTGTAGTTCTGCAGTAATCCCATCTTGCAGAACATAGAGTGTCTCCTGAGGGAGTATAGCCATGTTGAGCCCTATGCCTTTCAACACACTGACCGTAGGCCTGTTGACCTCATTTGTTGTAATTAGTGCCCCCTCTATCAGCACTACTGCATTGGTTGTATGAGCGTGCAACATTTCCTCGGCCGCAGTTGTTCCTACTGCGAGGCTGGTCAAGAGAGTACCAACATGAGGAGTGCGCACCTGCAACTCCTAAAGTTTTGCTTGGAGGGCCCCCAACAAAAGATGATTCTCCTTCGCAAAGTTTTGGAGGTCCTTTGTGGTGATGTCATGCATTGTCTCTCTTGTGTCATGCAGATGCCCCTCATTAAGGGTCATCGGGTCAATAGACAACTTATAGGCTTTCACCTTCTTGTGTAGCCCCATCTACTCTCTCAGGCAATAATGCTTCAAAAGCATTGATGCTGTCTGTGGGCCAGCACCGCCCTGCTCTCCCCTGTTTCTAGCTCTTTCTCCTGCTCAAGTGAAGGTGACTTCTGGCCCTCGCACTCCATTGTTGCTGTCTTTTGTGCTTCTGCAGTGGCCTTCTATTGTTCTACTGCTATCGGCACAACATCTCGTGCCTCCTGTGCCTTTGTTGCTGCTGCTTCTTTCCCTCTCTTTTCCACCAACTGTGCCACTCGCAGTTTTGCCTCCTCCTTCTTTTTATGCGCAACAGACTTTTCCACCACAAAGATATCTAGGGCGTGCCATTCCAGCGGTCATATATCAAGTACATCAAAGATCACGTCATCAGTGGCCATATATGGTAGTTTGTGCCACTTCTTTGCAGGGTCCTTGCGTACCCTGAGGTATACATGGTGAAAGTTTGCTTTAAAATTTGTGAAACTCCATAGGTTGTTGTAGATAGTGGGTGATAACCATGGTCTGTGGTTAATCCCCATCTGGATGTTCATCTCCATGAACACCCAGAATATTTTACTGTCGCAGACCCAGTGCACATCTTTGGTAGCCCACAGCGAAGTGTACTTCGCGGCCTCTGGGAGATCCCTCGCAATTGTGGGGAACTGGCTATCCTCTGGCAATTCCCTAGCCACCAGCACTATGGACAGCAGAAACCATGCATAGTGGAAGGTTTTCCCCTATTCATGTGCCTCACGATAGTTCTCCAAGAACTCTTTGCACAAAAATTCAGACCAGTTAAACTGGACCCCCTCCGTGCACTACTTGGCAAGTGCAATCATTTGCGTGGCCACCTCGTCCGCGTGACACTTCCATATAACCTTGCTTGCCAGTATTTGAGTCTCCATCATGACTACATCATTATTAATACTGGATATCGCATACCCCTGCTTCTACTTCTCTAGCTTATGCTTCTTCTTTAAGGCCTCCACGATGGCCAAGTCACTGCTTTTTCCCTCTAAAATGTCTGTTGTGTCTTCTCCTTTACACGGGAGTCAAGTGATTCTATGTATCATATGGTCTGTGATGGGGATGGGCTCCTCTAGCCACAAGCACCCATCATGCACCAGGCAGAGTAGCTTCCTGATGATGAAAATAGTTACTAGGGCGCGATGATAATGCGACACCCAGAGCAGGTTCAACAACCCTGCATTCTCGACCCCGTGCAACCACTTGCACGGCTCCATCTCTATAAACCCAGCTACAGTGTGTTTCTTTGGCTTCATGAGGTGTGCAGTTGCCAGGTGAGGGAATTTCTTATGGTCAGTGAGATCCCAATCCTCAAATTTTAAGCTCGACACCCTTGCCAAGTGCGCTCCCTCGAAGACGATATCATCAGGTAGCAACAGAGTCTACAAAGGGCTTTTAGCCTCATCTAGGTCCTTGGGTACCTTTGCCTTCCCCTTCCGTGGAGGAACATATGTGGGCAGCTCAGTTAGAGGGGTCACACCCTTGGTTTATTCCTCCATGCACTCATCTTCATCTTCTTCTATGATGATATCCTTCAAATCTTCTTCCTCCTCGACGGTTTCCAGATTAAACTCTTTCCCTTTTTCCTCCATGGTCAGTTTGGTTCACAACGTGTTTCATGGGGACATCCCTACCAGAATCATGGATTGCTTGTCTTTCTTCGGTCTCAGTGTGCATGCTGATTTAGGGATTTCCTCAACAAGCTCAAAGCTCTGAGGGGAATCTTCGATGGTCATGGCCTGCGCGGCTTCTTCAGCAGTAATTTTTGTGATTTCTCTGACTTCTCTAGATGCTACCATCTCGTTGGTCTAGAAAACTCTCAACTGTGCAATCAGATGCTCAAACAATGTTCTCAGCAGTTTACATAGGTCTCGACTCAGTATACTCGACAGCGCAATTCTCAAATGACCAAGTGTTGTTTGTTGGTCAGCCCTTTTTAATTTACAGCATCTTTTGAATTCAAATTGGACCATTCCCCCCAAATCCAGTTCATTAATGCTCCCTTGGTGGTAGATTTTGCTAAATCTTGCCCATAAATTATGCCTTAATCGTTTGTCGCCCGCTCCATTTGATCTCAAACCAAGCATCACATCATGAATAGTGACTGTAATGGTCACTTTCCAGCCCACCCACGTGGCAGCGCAAGTACCCCTTCACTGTTTCAAACCTTGTGACACTCTATTCCTACGCGCAGCCCCTTCATCGTGCCGCTCCCAGGCAGAGTAGTTTATAGTCTCGCACCTCCTTCCAACTGCCTGGGGCACTAAAACTATTCTTCCCACAGCTAGTCAGATGGTCGCGCCACCTGTATATGGCCCGCTCTGATCACCATCTACCTTTTCTGGGAAAAGTTCACCTTTTAGATTTAATACATGTGTCACACATTTTTCCCTTTGCACCGTGCCATCATTTGGGATCCCTTTAGGAATATGCGGTCTAATCCAATGCATTAAATTAATTAATTCTTGGTGATAGTCTCCCAATTTATCAACGTAATCAAGTGCTTCTTGTTTTACCAACTCGGTCCTTTTATCAAGAAAGTCCTTCTTTATTCCTTCTTCAAGCTTATTCACTTCTTCTTCCATTATGGTGCTTTTCTCTCTCAACCGAACTCTTTCATTCATGAGTTCTAGGAGCCTAAGATCACCTTGCTGAATGTCTTCATCAAGTTCTGAGCACTCTTCTTCAATTTCTTCTAACTATGCAGTCCCTTCTTCTAGGGCGTCTTGACCCTTCATATTCCACAACGCTGCTATGTGTGGACTAGGCCTATGGTACTCCCTTGGGAGTACAATGCTTACTCCACAAACTAGCCTAGAAAGCATCTCTTCCATCAGTTTCTTGTACGTCATCCTATAAGCCCATGGGACTGCCAGTACGTACAGGTCCCAATCATTTCAATGCATGCTACATACCTTGTTCAATGCTTCGTAAACTTCGCTAAATGCTTCTGCATGGAGAACCTTCTATGCGATCATATTCTGCTCACTCTGTCGTTCCAACTTGAGGAGCTTTTTACACCTTTTCCCCCCCAACACCTACTTATTGACCATGTCCCTCAATGCGAAGTTCATGTGCATCTGCGTAGGTTGTTTGCCATATGCTCGTACCCTTCTAGACAGATGCGCACATGGGCCATCCCATCCATGGTATTTATTTGTCAATCGCACTATAGGCTTCCCAAACCTTGTGCACATCATCCTCCTACATGCGTGCCAGTCTTCAAAGCTTTCTAAGTGCGTACCCCACCATCTCATGGGTGTAGCGCACAACATCCAATTCAAAGCTTCAAAACGTTGCTACTCTGGTACGTCTCATTCAAATTTTTCCAAGAAAATATCTACCTCACCTAATCCATCATAAGTAGGTAGATCTTGCACTTCTGTCGATACGTAGTGCAGTGATCATGTCATCATATTACAGTTCAGTTTGGTTACCTCATGTAACCTATCCTGCCATTGCTCTATCTCCTCATTCGAGTCTGAAGTACAGGAGTTTTCGCGCTCCCATGAAATTCGTCCATCTGCAATGGGATTGACCCAGTCTTGCTCTCATGTAGTTATCTTGTAAATGCAGTCTAAATCATCGTTGCTTTCATAGTCGCACACTTGGTCAGTGTAGTATGATCCCTCAGCAGGGTCCAAAGGTATCACTACGTGCAGAGACTTCTTCTCAAAAATCATCTTGCACTTCTTCAGGTTTATCACTCCATTCATGTAAGTGGCCCAATCAATCCCTAGGAGCGCGGGGTAGGGATTGCTATCATCAAAAATCTTTATCACCTCAAAGTTGGCTAGTGCGCTTTCTCCTTCAATATACACTGTGATTCCCTGTAATCGCCCCAGTGGTAGTATATTTTTCTGGTTCGCCATGCGCAGCTGAACAGGAGACCACTGCAGCGTCAGCCTACCCATGTGTTCCCATGTCTTCTTTAGCAGAACGTTAGCGTCCAATCCTAGATCCAAAATTACTTGGTCCATTTCGTACTGCCCAATCTACGTGGTTAAACTCATTTCTCTTCCTGTCCTTGTCTTATGTTTCCCAATCTTTCGGACCATGCGCGGTTCTCCTTACATGGTCCCAACGCATCTGTTAATGAGCTCCTGCAATCCCTTTACAACTTTACTGTCACGTAGTAGCTTCATGCATGTTTCCAGGAACAACATGAGCATCAATGGGTCCATTTCTAGCTCTGGTCTATCTTTGCTTCCTGAAGTGGAGGCATCAATGAAGCTATTCTTGGGATCCATAAAAGTTTCTTGAGCGCACTCTAGATTAAACTCTGCTTCCTTCACCAGAGCTTTGTGAATGCAAGTATCATCTGCTAGTTGTTTTCCTTTATCATCTCCTGTCGTAATTTCACTTTGGAGCATGATATTCACATTAGGTTCTTCTTCATGTGGCTCAAACATCATCATTTGTAAGTTTTGAGTCAGGGGAAGTGGTAGTGCTCCCTTGTCATGCATCCTAGCTATCAAGGTAGGACAATCCTTCATCTCGTGATCAAACAAGGTATAGTACAAACATGATGGACGTGTTGGATTCGTACAATCACGGGCATAATGCCTTGGCCCCCCGCAATTGTAGCATATCATCTATCTGCGACCTCTTCCAGGTCCTCCTCCCCCTCAGCCTCATCTGTGCCCCAGAAATATGGTGCGCACCATCCCTGCACCTTGGCCTAGGGGCCCCGTTTTGGCCTGAAACCTATAGGTAGGAGTTCTATCCATTATTAGTTCATAACTTCTACAGGTGCACTCGTCATGTCCCACTAATCTATAGAAATTACAGAATAATTGTTGAGAGTTCTGTGCACTTCTGCAACAGATGACAGTTGTCCGTAACATGATTTCCTCCTATCTGAAAAATCGCACACCACAAAGTAGGTGTTGCGCTTGGTCCTGCTTCCACTTCCGGTCTTACTGGCATCAGCCCTCCTTCCGTGAGGTAATTTTTGTACACTGGGCTGCAGTCCCTGTCATGACCTTATTCTTTACATTTCATGCACCACACCTCTTTGCGCACCTCTGGTCGAGCTGTCCTGTCCTGTTTCAGTCTTTGCATTTCTAGGCACAAGCTTTTCAACTCCACGTGGATTTGTTGAACTCCTAAGTTAGGATCTTGCATTGGGGTCTCATGCAGTCTCATCACAACCTCTAAAGCTTCAGCCTGAGTTGTCAACCTCTACTACATTATCATGTTCCTCAAATGTGACGATAATGATGCTACAAACCATTCGCGGTGCTATCCATCCATCAAAGTCATGTTAGCTTCACGAATTGTGCACTTCATCCTTTGATCCAACTCCCAAGGAGTCTCACCTGGTAGCATCACAATTTCCTTGAACCCTATGATCGATTGCGCCTCTAACTTCGGCCTGCTAAACTCCCTAGTTAGTGCAGTTTGGATAACTGTGATTCCTCCATTTGGATGGTCGCTCGAGTGCTTAATGTACCAAGTTATCGCATGGTCCTGTAGAGCACTAAACAACATTGCTTTCTTGATATTATCGTCTATAAATCCCTATGCTTCCCAAACAGATTTTACTATGAACCAAAACTGGTCCGAATCTTCATCTCCCACTCCTTTGAACATAGGCAACTTTATCGAGCTTCCCATATTAAAACATGGTGGTGACGGAGGTGGTACGGGCGAATATGGAGGTGATGTCGGTGAAACAGGCAGAGGTGTGGGTGGGGGTGGTATGCACGGAATCCTCTGTCTTATCAAATGGATCTCACTTTGTGGAGAGACCCTCGCAAGCTCTTCCTCATCCTCTCGTGGAGGTGAAATCAAGGGGCTAGTTTCTAGCTTTTCACTATCTTCTTTCCTATAAATTCTCCCACTTCGTGTAGCCCCAAACATCAATGTATTCACATAATCCACTTTTGACACAATAGCATCTTAATCCAAGTGTTCAGATATTTAACGTACTTACCTCACGGTCCTTCGAGGAAGCATCACTTGGCTTCGTTGTAGCTTACCTGAAGTGTCTACTATGAACTCAATAATGAAACCTCCTATAATCCAGTCGAGCTAGTGGTCAATAGTGCATGTGATCTTATCTCCCGATGCTTCTAAGTTGTGCACCAATTCAGGGGTCCACACAATAGGACTATCAAACTTGTACCTTCCTTGGCTATCTACTAGCATCGCGATCCACTCGTACAACTCAGTAGGGAAGGATGAAAAGAAATTTTTGTGGATCTATGTGTACAGATAGTAGTCCAACCACTCTTCTTTTGTCAATCGCAAATTCCTGTTCTCTTGTGCTGCGAATTCGTGAATTCTCCTGTCAATCCAGCCTTCGATTTCCTTAGTTGGATTCCAGTGATGCAACATCAGACATCTTTATGCAGATTCCAGTCCTAAAAATGGAACCATTTGTTGGATTGAGGGGGCCTAACCCAAGTTCAGAGTTAATTAGGAAAACAAATCCCTGTACTACTGGCCCTTTCAGCAACAGCCCATGGAGCGCGAACTGAGGTCTCACCTGAAGCAGTATGGGGGGATGCTGGAATCTAGTTTCCACACCCTTGAGATGTTTGAGGTGTCGCTCTAGTCCAACTGTGAACTGGCTTCATGCAGGCTACTTCGCACACTTTCCTGACCTGTGGTACTTTTGCGATTTGTTATAACTACCTTCGACTAGCCCTAACTAGGGACTGCGATACTTTCATGTTGTTAAGGCAATAATCTGCACTAATTTCCTTAGTTACTCTGCGGATCCTACTTATCTTCTTATCAGTGTTTAGTTAGCGTAACATAAACATATACTTATATTATATTTACTTATTTAACACATTCATATAAATTCGCACAACAAATAAATAGTAAGCCTGCAATCTATACCCCATATACTTTAATGCATAAAACAGGAAAATATACACAAAAATATTTGGAGAACTTCTCTTTATTAATGCTTCAACCGGTTACAGACTCAACCTACCCTGGGCACTCAGTTGCAGGGGTCCGCACACTCAGCTACGGACTACTAGGCCTATTCACACTTAGTTGCAGAGCCTTCTCCTACTTTACGACCCAAAAGACTCAACTCTACGCTTAAATCTACCTCAATTCATCCTTTTCTGTCTCATGTTCTTCATTATGTCTCTTTACATCTTACAAACTTGCTCTATTTATACAATCCCATGGCCTGCGGACCATGGCTAAAACTCTTAAGCCGACATCACATAACAAAAATAAGGGTGGACAACCCTATGGCTCAATTACAACTTCATGCTCTGTGCCCACAAATCACGGAGTCTTTACACTAGACTTAGTCAAAACTTGGGCCTTAAGCCCCAAAACCTGCCTTGGGGGATCCCGCACCCAACAATCATGTTGATTTAATGATTTTGTCGATAATGTATCCTCCCTGAATTATACTAAGGTATGCTGATTTATCATGATATATCTTATTTGACATATTGTGTGTTGTAGGAAAGAAATCAGATGGCTAGCAAGGTGGTAGACTAAATAGAATATTCCTATGCGTTAGATGGGAAGCATGGTGTGGGCAACTCTTCTGACTTGGCAGACACATTGAGAAGCCTGAAGGAAGGAATAAGGGGTTTCAAAGTAGACAATGACAAAATCATGTAGGCACAAGAGAAACAAGTAGAGGTGAATGTGATACTACTTCAGAGTTTGTCAGATTTGCAGCGACATGACCACTTCAGATCAGCCATGAACATAAAGACAAAACTAATGGGTCATATGGAATAGGTCTCCTAGTAGACACAGGTCGGATAGATATGACACGATCATAGATGGTAGAGTGTTGGACAATTTAGATAGGAGAGGTGATCGACAAAAGTATTATTCCAGTTCTAGTTTTGATAGGCATCGTGATCATCATTGTTATCATCCTTATAGAAAGAGTGATAGGGGATACTTTCTGGATGAGTTTAAGAAGGCAAATCCATCTACCTTTGACATAGAGACGAAGTAGTCACAAGATGCACAAGCATGGTTTCTTGGTATGAGTAAATTCTTTAGATTGCATGATTATTCCGAAAATGTGAAAGAAAAGATAGCCACTTTCAATCTGAAAGGTAAAGCGGATATTTGGTGGGAAGACGTGAAGAATGTCAAAGATATACATGAAGAAGATTATACTTAGTAGGCATTTGAAAGGCTCTTAAGAAGAACTACTTGTCTGAGAGGTACTATGATGACAAAGCTAAGGATTTTTATGAGTTTCGGATGGGTTCTATGACAAATTATGAGTACACTAGTAGATTTTTGGAGTTGTTGAGATATGTTCCTTACCTTAGGGAGGAGAAGGCCAAGGTTCAGAGATTCATCAGTGGACTGCCAATTCAATACAAAGACCAGATTGAGTTCGATGAGCCTAGATCATCAGAGGAGGAAATCTAAAAGTTGAAACGTTGTTATGAGTAGACGAAGTGCAAGTTTGAGCCTAAGCATGACTCAAAAATAAATGAGAAAGCTAAAGGAAAATGGCCACCAAAAAGAGGAAGACCTCAATATGCAAGTGAGAAAGAAAATGCAATTCCTTACGAGATTCAATACAGCTGAGAAGGGATGTCAAGAGTAGTAAGATAGATGCGGTGGTATGGAACAATTATAGTCTTGGATATGTGGTAAGGATCATCGTAAGAGGTATTTCCTGCAATATTAGAGTGATGGTAGACACTAGATCTACAGTTCTCAGGAGGCACATAGAGTTGGTGATGTTGGTCATAACATTCCTTGGATATATGCAGTTGTGGACAATAGGTAGGTGTATAATCAACCATCAGTCATTGAGATGGATGGTAAGCTTTGTTATCAAGTTGTTTATATTTTGATCGATCCTCTATCTAACTATATTTATATAAGTCTTGACTTGGTGGATAAGTTTGGTTTGAGAAAATAAGTGAATGTAGAATCTTGGTTGGTACAGTTGGCTACAGGTACGAAGAAGAAAGTTCACCATTGGGTAAGAGCTTGTGCATTTGAGTTAAATGGTATGCCTACAGTATCAACAATGTAAACTTTGAAATGTTAACTGATACTATTACCCGTTTCGTAGAGATAGAAAAAAAGTGACCCGATTTTGAAAAGGGGTGATGCAGAACACACGTTTTTTTTAGAGCATAGTTTTTGGCACTTTAAATTTTTTTATGTACATTGCGTTTTAGAATGGTAGTGATTTTCATGCATATTTAAAAAAAAGTTAATTCTGCATCAGGTCCATTTTTTAAAAGACATATTTTTTGGCTTTAAATTTTCTAATGTATGAAATGTAAATAATTATTTTCTAAATTTAATAATTTTTGAAGTGGTCTTCTTCTTCATATTTTCTTACTTTTGTTTAAATTTTTTGTTTTGTTTTTTGTAGTAAGGTTTTTATTGTTTTGCATATTTAAAGAAGAAGGTCGATATTTTGAATTTTCAATATTCTACATATTTATAAATCGTTAATTAATTTATCAATCCACATGAAATAATTGTCTCTAAAAAACAATAATTTTTAACAATTGACATAAAAATAACCATTTTTAACATAAATGTAACTAAAAAACTACACGTTTTGATCATTTTTTGTAATTTTTTGTTAGAAATGACATGTCAACATCACAATTTTTATAGGAAAATTTTAACTAAAAATGGTTAAATAATAGTTTTTTTTTTTATGAATTTCATGTCAAAAAAATAATAATAATCACTGTTTTTTTCAAAAAATAATGATTAACATAAAAATTAATGCGAAAATCTCATAATAGAAATATTGAACACATAACAACCTTAATTGAGTGTTTATTCTTCTCATAAAATGTCAAAATCAAAACATTACAAGTATAACTAATTAATAGTTACAAAAAATGAGCTTGATTTCCAAGCATAACTTAAATTTAGTCAACAATGTCATACAATCCAAACTCTTCATCCTCTAGAGTTTCATCATTGTCTTCTTCCACAATATTTTCTACTTCATTTTGCTCATTTTCCTCTTCTAATGGATCTTTGATGTCTGTGAATCTCCCAATGTATGCCTTTCCAATCATTTTGTGTAATGGTGGTTGGGGTTCCTTTGCCTTTTTTGCCACACGTGATTCACTAAAGTCCCCTTTCTTCAACCCGGTTTCTTGCATTGCATTTGGAAGAAATTGAAGAGCATTACTTTTTTACTGAATAAAATTGCAATGTATTGGATCTTTTTCAATGGCAATGCAATTTCTTCATTGTTGAAGGCAACATGCTAGTGTTGTACCTAATTATCAAGCACAAAAGAAATAATTAAGTAAATTAGTACAATCACATATAAATTAAGAAATAACATATTGAAATTCAATTCCATATAATAAAACTTACCTGAGCAAGAAAATAAATCCAGAACCCAATCTCCTTCATTTGAACATATGTCTATAAGATAGATAATCAATAACTGTGGTTTTTGAAAAATGTTAGCTATCTCTCCTTTTGCTTCTTTGTCCTCATATGTTATTTTTCTCACAATAGCATCATAAGTCAGTATTTGGCTATGACTCTTTCCATCTACCCGATTAAAAATCATAGACATATAGCTATCATCTTTTGCCCAACTATCAATATGGATGAACTTACAATCATTTATAAATAGTTGATATTCACGGTTAAGAAGATTTGACTTTTTCCTGTAACATGAAATAGTAAAAGTTAAATTAACTTGTACATAAATACTTTTTCTAACATTAATCAAATATACATTTTAAACGTCTTACCATGTAAGTTGCATCCTAGTTTTCTCCTTGAAGCTTTACAATAACAACAATCCTGGTGACCCAACGGCCCATGGTGGTAGCAGGGTGAATACCGGAATTGCCCCGCCACCCCCGCAGGCCATTAGGCCGCTGGGGTGGGGCGGAGGGTGGGGTGATTCCTAGAATCACCCCGCCACCCCCATAGGCCATTGGGCCGCTGGGGTAGGTAGACTCTGCCCCACCGTAGCGACCCAACGATCCGCGGGGGTTGTGGGGTGATTCCGGGAATCACCCCGCCACCCCCAACCTTCGCCCCTCCCCAACGACAAAATGGCTCGCGGGGATGGCAGGGTGATTCCCGGAATCACCACGCCACCCTCGCAGGCCGTTGGGTTATCGGGGTGTGGCGGAGGTTGTCTGCAGCCCTTCACCCCACCCTGACAGCCAAACAACCCGCGGGGGTTGTGGACTGATTCCCGGAATCGCCCTGCCACCCTTGCAGGCCGTCGGGTCGCCGTGGTGGGTAGTGGCAGGGTGATTGTGGAATCGCCCCACCACCTCCGTGGGCTGTTGGGTCGTGGGGGTGGGGCGGAGTCTGTCCGCAGCCCTCCACCCCACTTAGGTAGCCCAATGGCCCACGGGAGTAGCGGGCTAATTCCCGGAACCGCCCTGCCACCCCCGCAGGCCTTTGGGCTGTCGGGGTGGGGTAGAGGCTGTCCGCATCCCTTCGCCCCCACCCTGTGGGCCATTGGGCCGCCGAGGTGGGCCGAAGGGAGGGGTGATTCCAGGAATCACCCCGCCACCCCCACGGGTCGTTGGGCCACTGGTGTAGAGACCACAGGCTACAGAGATGAATGCATGAGGTCATATGCGAAAATGGCTAAGTGTGGAAGAGGACGGAGGTTTATAAGGTTAGGCGGTCCCGGGTGGGGGTGCCCAACGTATGGGAAAACGTGCAAAAGAGTTAAAACATGGGCTGAATGAAGGGTCAACTGGGCGAGTCGACGTGACCTTTCATAGGCAGCGATGTGTATAAATAAGATGGTGTGGGGAGTCATTTTGGCATCAAGGTATCAATGCACAGTTTAGAGCATCCAAGGGTGGAACAAGGTGAAAGTGAAAAGGTTTGTCGGAAATCCAAGCGAAGGCGTGGGTGGACACGGGCCGAAGCACCCAAGCCAAAACAGCTCATTCAAAGGCGTTTGTGCAGGAGGTCATTCGAGGGCGTTCATTCAGAAAGTCGTTGGGGGGCGTCGTGCAGGAAAGTCGTTCAAGGGCATCATTCAGAAAGTTGTTCGAAGGCATTCGGGCAGGGTCGTTTGAGGTCGTTTGAGGGCGTTCGTGCAGAGTTGTTCGAGGGCATTCATGCAGAGTCATTCCAGGGCGTTCGAGCAGGGTCGTTCAAGGTTGTTTGAGGGCGTTCGTGCAAAGTCATTCGAGGGCATATGGACATGGTCGTTCGAGGTCGTTCGAGGGGGTTCATGTAGAGTCATTCGAGGGTGTTTGGGCAGGGTCATTTGAGGTTGTTCAAGGGCACGGCAGGGCATCTAGGCGAATGATCCGATTTGGTCGAACGGTGAACTGGGTGAAGTCTTGAATGGGTGCACGGTGAACGACTCACCAGTGGAGACTTGGCAAGTTGGGTGTTTGGTGGGAGTGCCTGACGAGTTGGATGAGTTGAATGCACCGCATTCGGGTGAATGTGCAGAGGCAAACGCAGAGTTGGGCAGAGTCGTTCGGGCAACCGTGTGGGCGCGCCGACAAGCTGGCAAAAATGCATTATGCTGGTGAATGTAAAAATATTCTAAGTGTAAATCTGGGGTTTCCTAAGGATTGTAACTTATATATATATTATTGATATGGGTAGACTCATATTGTAGGGAGTTTCCCCTCCCAGTTATATTGTTGTGCATTTGTGTTAATGCTAATGAATGTTTAACGATTGTGTTATAATGAATGAAAGTACTTGGTAGAAGAGAAAATAAACTAAGGATAGAAAGTAGGCGCAGTCAACGATCACAAGTATTGGTAAAAAGAAAGTGGTCGGTGGTGCTACACCTCCTATAGTGCGGTTGGAAGAGTACCGCCAGTGTAGGGGTGTGACAGGTTGGGGCGAACGACCTGAGTTGGTCGAACGGTGAACCGAGTGAAGTCTTGAACAGGTGCATGGTGGATGACTTGCGGGTGGAGACTTAGCGAGTTGGGTGTTCAGTGGGAGTGCCCAACGAGTTGAACAAGTTGAACGAACTACGTTCGGGTGAACATGCGGAGGCAAACGGGGAGTTGGGTAGAGTCATTTGGGCGACCGTGTGGATGCGCCGATGAGCTAGGCTAACCGATTTGTGCCGGTGAATGTAAAAATATTCTAATTGTAAATTTGGGGTTTCCTCAAGATTTAACTTGTATATTGTAAACTGTTATTATTATTATTACGGGCAGACTCATCACAAGGAGTTGCCCCTCCTAGTTATACTATTGTGCATTCATGTTAATGTTGATTCATGGTGTAATGAAGTTAATATGATGAATGGTATAATGAAATATATGCTTAGCTGTTGAAAAATAAACTAAGTATAGAAAGTTAGGCGTAGTCCATGATCACAAGTATTGGTGAAAAGAAAGTGGTGAGTGGTGTCGCACCTCCTATAGTGTGGTTGGAAGAGTACCACCAGTGTAGGTGCATGACAACCGGGGTGGGGTGAAGGGTGGGGTGATTCAAGGAATCCCCCCACCACCCCCGCAGGATGTTGGGCCTCCAAGGTGGGGCAGAGGCTCTTCGCAACCCTCTGCCCCACCCTGGAGGCCCAATGGCCCGTGGGGATGGCGGGATAATTCCCGAAATCACCCCACCACCTCTGCAGGCCATTGGGCCACCGGGGTGGGGCGAAGGATGTTTGCAGCCCTCTGCCCCACCTCGACGGCCCAACGACCCATGAGGATGGCAGGGTGATTCCCGGAATCACCCCGCCACACCTGCGGGCCATTGGGCCACCCGGGTGGGGCAGAGGGTGGGTTGATTCCTAGAATAACCCCACCATCTCCGCAGGTTGTTGGGATATCGGGGTGGGGAAGAGGGCAGGGTGATTTTGGGACAGCCACTACCCCATCCCGGCAGCCCAATGACCCCCTTCGCCCCACCCCAGTGGTCCAATGGCCCGCGGGGGTGGCGGAGTCGTTCTCGGAATCACCCCACCACCCCCGCGGGCCGTTGGGCAGTGGGGGTGGGGTGGAGGCTGGCGATGGAGGGGTGATTCCTCGAAGCACCCCACCACCCCTGCAGGCCATTTGACTGCTCGGTTGGGGCAGAGGGCTGCGAAAAGCCTTTGCCCCACAATGGCAGCCCAATGTCCTACCAGGGTGGTGGGGTGATTCCAGGAATCACTCCGCCACCCCCAGCCTCCACCCCACCCCAGCGGCCCAACGGCTAGTGGGGGTGGTAGGGCGATTCCGAGAATCACCCCACCACCCCTGCGGGTCGTTGGGCCATCGGGGTGGGGCAGAGGGCCGCGAACAGGCCCTGCCCCACCAAGGTGACTCAACGGCTCGTGGGGTGGCGAGGCAATTTCCGAAATCACCCCACCACCCCCGCGAGCCGTTGGGCCGCCAGGGTGGGGCAGAGGCTGCGGAAAGACTACGCCCCACCCCGGTAGCCCAATGGCCGGCGAGGGTGGCGGGGAAATTCCATGAATAACCCCGCCACTCCTGCAGTCCATTAGGTTGCCAGGGTTGGGTGGCAGGTGGGGTGATTCTCGAAATCACCCCGCCATCCCCGTGGGTTGTTGGGCTGTCGAGCTGGGGCGGAGGCTGTTCGCAATGGGGTGGTGGGGTGATTCCCAGAATCACCCTACTCTCCGCCCACCCCGGTGGCCCAACGGCCCACAGGGGTGGTAGGGTGATTCCTGGAATCACCCCGCCACCCCTGCGGGTCATTGGCCGGCTTGGATGGGGCAAAGGTTGTCTGCAGCCCTCTGCCCCACCCCAGTGGCCCAATGTGTCACAGGGGTGCCAGGGTGGGTAAGAGGGTCGTTGGGCCGCCGTGGTGGGGAAGTCGCCTCGCCACCCCCATGGACCGTTGGGCCATCGCAGTGGGGCGGTCGCCCCACCACCTCCGTGGGCCATTGGGCTGCCGCGATGGGACAGAGGCTGGGGGTGGAGAGGTGATTCCCAGAATCACCCCACCACCCCTAGCCTCCACCCAATCCTTGCAGCCCAACAACCTGCGAGTGTGGTGGGGTGATTCGGGGAATCACCCGGCCACCCTCGCGGGTCGTTGGACCACCAGGGTGGGGCAGAGGCTGGGGGTGGCGGGGTGATTTCCGGAATCACCCTGCTACCGCCATGGGTCGTTGGGCTGTCAGGGTGGGGCGTAGGTTGTGTGTTGCCCTCCGCCCCACCTAGTGACCCAATGGCTCGCGGGGGTGGCGAGGTAATTCCGGACAGCCCTTTGCCCGACCCCGGTGGCCCAATGACTCGCGAGGGTGGCGGGGTGATTCCGGGGTAATAGAATTTTAATGTATTTTAGATACCATTATTTTATCTTGATGGTCATTACGAAAACATGTTGAATTTATACTTAGGAAAGAGAAATGTTTTTCTACCAAAAACATTGGTGTGTTTTTTTCCTCATAAACAACTATTTTTTTCCACATAGGTTTTACTAGCATTTTTAAAAAATGTTGAAAATTGACCCTCAAAAACACCATCGTTCCAGTATCAACACTTTTTTGTTTTCAGGGTCTTTTTTGCACAAAAATTTTGTTTTCACTTCCATTTTTAAAACATGTTCAAAATTGACCCTAAAAAAAACCATCATTCCCATATACACACTTTTCGTTTTTACCACTGATTTTGATGTTGTTTCGGGGTTTTTTGGCCAGAGTTCCCATTTTGAGTTTATAGTTCTCGTTTCAAAGTTTACATTGTTTAGCACACTTGAATGTATTTCCATTGGAATCATATAGTATGCCTTTGGGTATGTATTGGCTATACCTTCACAGGGCCAACATGGATTTCTTCAACAAGGCCATTGAGTGTGTGGATGATAGTGGGGAAAAGAGGACTTTGTAGGGGAAGAAGGAGCCCACATCAGTGAGGATGATTACTCCTATGCAGGGTAAGCATAGTCGTAAAAAGGGTTGTGTGATTTTTGCCGTGCACATTTCTAGTGACAAGGGTAAGGAGGTTGAGGAGGTCAATGTGTTAAGCAGGTACCCAGTTTTGTAGCAATTTTAGGAGTACTTCTGAGGACATTATAGATTTTCCACCTCACAGGGAGGTAGAATTTTCTATTAAGTTGTTTCCAGGGAAATCTATAGCATCAAAATCACCTTACAGGATGAGCACACCTAAGTTGCTTGAATTAAAGTTGCATCTGAAAGAAATGTTGGACAAGGGGTACATTAGGTCAAATGTATTGCCTTGGGGTGCACCATGTAGAATTTTTTTCTACAAATCATCTCGCTCTGATACCATGTAGAAATTTTGAATAATTTAACACATATTCACAGAGATTATCCTGATCATACAATTATAAGCGGAACATGTATAATACATAATCTCCTCTACGTTGATCATCAATTTACAGAAGCAGAAACATTCACAGGCACACATTGAAGCATCAATCAAACTCATTAACACAGTATGTATCCCAGGGAAAGCATCTCGCTAAAAACCCCACACTATCTGTATATTATATTGATTGAATCATGTAACATTACAAAGTACAATTCTTATCACAAGCAATCCAGTACTAGCTCCACCTGTTACACACAATACAGCTAAGATCTAATCTCCAAATCTATTCCACTGCTTGCCTGCCTCTCCTGCTCAATACCTGCTCAAGAACCGATGAGAATGGCTTCCCAAACTCGTATTTCACCTCAAAATAATCACTCACACTTTTTTGGACGTGAGCAAAGGCTACAATACTGGGAAAATACGTGAGCAAACTCATTTGCACACTCAATCCCTTGATTGTGCAAGATCTGGTGCACAACTATAGTCACAACTGATAGCAATCTGATTCTCTAACACCTGTCCCTGCTGAACTGAACATGCACTGACATGCAACTGAGTTAACTGACGTATTCTATAGTTGTATTATGAGTTAATAACTTGTGAATTAATTAATAACTAATTCACCCAACTCATATCTAGTCTGTTGATCAGTTAGACTAAATACAACCAGTTTAACAAAGCTAAACTGAACACAACTCCATCAACTGCACCTCCAGTCCACTAAACTCAACTCACTTGAGTTCTAACTGAAGTCCTACATGCAAATATTAGTCATCCCATAGGTAACCATGTATTTCCCTCTAGGATCTGCATGTACCACATCCGTAGCTCATCGTGAAGTGCTCCAAGAGAATAAGATCAAGTTTATAGTCCAAATATTATTATGAGACAATAATATTTGACTTTTCTATTTTTGACAGCCAGTCTAAAAATAGACTTTGATCACTCACACTGTGATCACTCACACTTTCATCAAAAATAGAAGTCCATCTATTTTTTCCCAACTTGACCAATCATCCATAAACAACAACCTGCAATCCATAGACATGATCCATATGTCTAAAAATAGACTTGCGCCAAAAATAGCCTGCGGGCCCACTTAGTGAAGGCGACTCTTTTCACTAAGCTCCATCATCTTGTTGCACTCTCAACAAGAATTTCTTGTTGCACACTTTTCAACACTCCCTCTCAACAAGAAAGGCTTCCTCTCAAACCCGATCCTGTAACTCTGGAATGTTCTCCATGCAACACATCTGGCCAGTCCACTTGCTCTGTCATCAAAGTCTCTGACTGCTATTGCCTCTGTCGACTGAAACTATGCATCTCTGTGATCTTCAGTATCTGACTGCTCTAGCCTCTGTCACTTTGATCTCTGACTGCATCCGTGCTACTGCTGGTTATATCTCCCAGCATTGCATCCGCACTGCACCTCCCAAATAACCTCCCTATTGGGATAGAAACACCCTCTGATGCTAAAGCTCTACCTGTTGCTGACAAGTGCTCCCTCTCTGACATCTGCGCTACTGCAACATCTCCATGCATCTCGCACCATTGCACACCTCTCTGTGCCACCTAGCACTGTGCAAAACATTTGTGCCTCTTGCATTGCTACAGCCTGCTAGCTATGCACTGTCCTGGGGTTCCCTGCACTGTCGCTCTCTCTGCCGCTCCATCCGCATCTATCTCTACCCAATCATTCAGTTCCTGCTAATACACATTTGGGGCTCCCGTAGCAAGGTCTCATCCAAGAGATTGGGTACCTCAAGGATCCTGCCCCTCCTCCTTGGGACAATCAATCCATATCACCCCACCTCCTACCTGGAGGTATGGCTGCATGCGATCCCTCAGCCCACCTGGCTCGAAGTTTCCCCCTACTGGAGGTCTCTGCATGAGTAGATGTCTCTACTCGATCTCCTCTCAGCTTCCCTTGTTGTGGCTCCTCCACAACCTGAAGCTGATGCACCAATCGTGGCTCCTCCACAATCGTCTGAGACTTCTTCTGGCTCTGAATGTTGAGAGGTAATATACACTCCCTCTCAACCACCAAGTCTCCATCGGTTGTCTCGCTGCTCAAGGCTTTGCATGCATCTTGAACCTCAAGAGCATACAAGTTCTTGACCCGTGAACCAATCTGCTTCACCTGTCTAGTGATGATGTGTCTAAGGAAAACCTTTCCCTTACTAAAGACCACATCATAGCCTCTTTCTTCCAACATCGCGATCGACACCAAGTTTCTCTTCAGTCCTGGTACATACTTGACATCGATCAAGGTAAGGCGAGCTCCATGCTCCCTCTGAAAAATAACCGTGCCTACACCTTAGACACTATACTTCTCATCATTACCCATCCCTATGAGTATCTGGAGATCTTTCTCCTCCAAAGTACTGAACAAAATTTTGTCACCGGTCATGTGGAAAGAAGCTCCACTGTCAAGAAACCAACCACTTCCCACCATGGATGAAACCATGCATGCGAAGAGTGTGAAGTCCAACTCAAACTGTGAAGCAAGTGAGGCTGCCTCACCTTCAGATCCTTTCCCGGATCCCTTCTTGGACTTCTTCTTTGGGCAATTAGTAGCATAATGACCCAACTCATGACAATGAAAGCATCTCACCTTCGACTTGTCAACCTTCTTCCCACCACTGGAAGAACTGGATTCGGAAAGAGAAACCTTCTCCTTCCCCTTCTTTGCCTTACTCGCTAAGTCACAGTTCTCCTCATCATGCATAGATGAAGAACTGTCTCTGGTGCGCCATCTAATCTCCTCCTGCATCAAATCCGACCATAGTCGTTCCCAATTTGGCAGTTTCTCCCTTCCATTCACCGAGTTCTGGTAGCTATGCCAACTCTTAGGAAGGTCAAGGAGTGCTAGACTCACCATCCTCATCCGACAGTCACCCCCACACTTCCCAGCTCATCCCAGCATTAGGTGAACTTCGAGAGATACTGGGGCATACTGTCTCCATTCTCACACTGAATGTTTCTGATTTTATCTCTTTCTTTGGAATTAAATTCGAATTCCACCATCTCAAAACTCAACCGCTTCTGATCTGGAATTCGTGAGAACAAAGTATTTCTTGTACAGAGATCGACTGTATGGGCATTCACCGGATATTTCACCTTCCAAGAGAAGTATGAATCCAGAGGCTACCTAGCCCGATTACAAACTCTGCCTGAAGAAATAAAATGTAAACACTTTCTGAATAATAGATCCGATGATCAATCCTCGCTTGATATCCTGTAAAAATCTCTTCTACAAATCAAGCAGCTCCGATACCATGTAGAATTTTTTTCTACAAATCATCTCGCTCTGACACCATGTAGAAATTTTGAATAATTAAACACATATTCACAGAGATTATCCTGATCATACAATTATAAGCGGAACATGTATAATACATAATCTCCTCTACGTTGATCATCAATTTACAGAAGCATAAACATTCACAGGCACACATAGAAGCATCAATCAAACTCATTAACACTGTATGTATCCCGGGGAAAGCGTCTCGCTAAAAACCCCACACTATCTGTATATTATATTTATTGAATCATGTAACATTACAAAGTGCTTATCACAAGCAATCCAGTACTAGCTCCACCTGTTACACACAATACAGCTAAGATCTGATCTCCAAATCTATTCCACTGCTTGCCTGCCTCTCCTGCTCAATACCTGCTCAAGAACTGATGAGAATGGCTTCCCAAACTCGTATTTCACCTCAAAATAATCACTCACACTTTTTTGGACGTGAGCAAAGGCTACAATACTGGGAAAATACGTGAGCAAACTCATTGGCACACTCAATCGCTTGATTGTGCAAGATCTGGTGCACAACTATAGTCACAACTGATAGCAATCTGATTCTCTAACACCTGTCCCTGCTGAACTGAACATGCAATGACATGCAACCGAGTTAACTGATGTATTCTATAGTTGTATTATGAGTTAATAACTTGTGAATTAATTAATAACTAATTCACCCAACTCATCTCTAGTCTATTGATCATTTATATAAATACAACCAGTTTAACAAAGCTAAACTGAACACAACTCCATCAACTACACCTCCAGTCCACTAAACTCAACTCACTTGAGTTCTAATTGAAGTCCTGCATGCAAATATTAGTCATCCCATAGGTAACCACGTATTTCCCTCTAGGATCTGCATGTACCACATCCGTAGCTCATCCTGAAGTGCTCCAAGAGAATAAGATCAAGTTTATAGTCCAAATATTATTATGAGACAATAATATTTGACTTTTCTATTTTTGACAGCCAGTCTAAAAATAGACTTTGATCACTCACACTGTGATCACTCACACTTTCATCAAAAAGAGAAGTCCATCTATTTTTTCCCAACTTGACCAATCATCCATAAAAAGCAACTTGCAATCCATAGACATGATCCATATGTCTAAAAATAGACATAGTCTAAAAATAGACTTGCGCCAAAAATAGCCTGCGGGCCCACTTAGTGAAGGCAACTCTTTTCACTAAGCTCCATAATCTTGTTGCACTCTCAACAAGCATTTCTTGTTGCACACTTTTAAACACACCAGTGTTGTTCGCGAAGAAGAAAGATGGTACTTTCATATTGTGCATTGATTATAGGTAGGTGAACAAGGTAACGATCAAGAAAAAGTACCCATTACCAAGGATTGATGATTTGTTTGATCAGTTGAAGGGAGCAACAATGTTCTCTAAGATTGACTTGAAATTAGGATACCATCAAGTATGCATCAGGGAAGAGGATATTTTCAAGGTTGCGTTTAGGACCAAGTATGGGCATTATGAGTATGTTGTTGTTCCATTTGGCTTAACTAATTCTCCATCTACATTTATGTTTTTGATAAATATTTTTTTTTGTCCTTATATGGACAAGTTTGTTATTGTATTCATTTATGACATATTGGTATATTCTAAGAATGAGAAAGAACATGTCGAGCATTTAGAAGCAATGTTGAAGTTGGTAAGAGAGAATAAGTTATATGCTAAACTTAGCAAGTCCAACTTCTTTTAGACTGAGGTACATTACTTGGGGCATGTTGTCTCAGAGGATGGCATAGTAGTGGATCTAGAAAAGGTAAGGGCCATCGTGGAGTGGGAAGCTCCTAAGAATGTGGATGATGTGAGATCATTTATGGGATTGATAGGTTACTACAGGAGGATCAGAAAATTCTTACGCATTGCATATCCTATCACATCATTATAGAGGAAAGGTAAGAAGTTCGAATGGACAGAAGAATGTGAGGCTAGTTTTGAGTAGCTTAAGCAATTGTTGACACATGCACTAGTGCTAACGATTGCAGATCCAGATAAGCAGTTTGTAGTATGGGAAGATGCTTGAAAGAGAGGACTTAGTAGATTTCTCATGGAAGAAGGGTAGGTAGTGTGCTATGAGTCACAAAAAATCAATGAGCATGAGAAAAAATATCCAACGCATGATCTTTGAGCTAGCATCGATTATACGTGCATTGAATATTTTGAGGCACTATCTTCTTGGTAGGAGTTTTACATTGATGAGTGATCACATTGGGTTGAGGTATTTGTTTGATCAGCCAAATCTAAATTCCAAGCAAGCTATATGGTTGGATACCCCTAGTGAGTTTGACTTCGAGATAAGATAAATCAAAGGGAAGGAGAATCAGGTTGCAAATGCTCTTAGCAGGAAGGTACAGGTAAATTATTTAGCAACTATGAGCTCTTACGGGATAGAGTTACGGGATAACATCTTGCATGGAGGACAGTGAGATGAAAAATACATGGATATTATGCACAGGTTACAAAATATCATAGGTGAAGGAGAAGGTATAGGTGCAGGTATAGGTACAAGTGATGGGGATGTAGACTATCATCTCACGGCAGATGGTTTGGTGAGATTTAGAGACATGATCTATGTGTCGAATTGTAGTGAGATCAAGAAGTTTATCTTGAGGTAGTTTCATGCCAAGCCATACTCGGGTCATCTAGGATACCAGAAGATGTTTATGGCGGTAAATAAGTTCTACTATTAGCCGAATCTGAAGAAGGAAGTGGCATATTTCATGGCTAGTTTCTTATATTGTCAGAAGGTAAAGGCATAATGTAATCATCCAGGTGGTTTACTACAGCCTATAGTGATTTCAGAATGGAAATGGGAGGTCATTTCCATGGATTTCATAACAGGTCCTCTGAGGACAGTGAGACAACATGATTATATTATGCTCATGGTCGATAGGTTGACCAAGGTAGGTCACTTCATTCCAGTAAAGACTACATACTCATCCAGTGAGGTATCACATGTGTTCATTAGAGAGATAGTGAGACTGCATGGTGTTCCAAAGAAGATTGTGTTAGATAGGAATGCAAAGTTCACTTCCAAGTTTTGGAAGGAGCTATTTGTAGGTATGGGTATAGAGTTGGCCTTCAGTACAACTTATCATCTATAGACAAATGGACAGATAAGGAGGATCAACATAATATTGGAGGATATGTTGAGGATGTATGTGATGCATCAACAAAAGAAATGGGAGGAGTATCTTCCATTGGTTTTTGCATACAACAATAGTTATCAGGAGTCATTGAGGATGATTTATTTTGAGGCATTGTATAGAAGAAGTGGCAACACTCCCATTAGCTGGAGTGATCCAGTAAACATGGTACTTATTGGACCGGATATGTTGGTAGACATGGAGTAGGAAATGCAGGTTATAAAGAAGAGTCTAAAGGCATCACAAGATAGACAAAAGAGTTATGCATATCAACACAGGGTGTTCAAGGATTTTCAAGTTGGGGAGCATGTGTATTTGTGCATCAAGCCCAAGAAGATATCTTTGAGGATTGGTTCATGTGCCAAGTTGGAACCATGGTATTGCGGGGCTTTTGAGATCCTTGAGAGCATTAGATTGGTGGCATATTGACTTGCACTACCTCCCACAGTGAAACTCCATGATTTTTTCCATATTCATTGCTTAAGAAGTATATAAAGGATGTTGATCGTGCTATTGATTGGTATGTATTTCAAGTGGAGCAAGAAGGAGAGTTCCAGTTGAAGCCTCAGTGCAGATTGCAGTGGAAACATCTCATGCTCTGGAACAGAGCCATAGAGAAAGTTAAAGTGTAGTGGAATCACTTTGGGCCTGAAGAATCTACATGGGATATGTCATATCAGATGCAGGCCCTATGTCCTTCATTGTTTGTTGGTTGAGGCAAAGAAATTTTAGTTTGATGTTGGTATACGTTTGGCATATTTTTTGATGATGTTATGGTATATGTATGTATATGCATATGGATGTAAATACTACCATGAGCTAAGTTATAAAGCTCCAATAAGCAGTATGAGTGTCATGTTATTATGGTTGTTATATTGTCATGGTGTCATGATGTTTTTCTTTTGAGCAAGTCTTTCATTATAAATACTACAATGAGCAAAGTTATAAAGATCTATGGGCAATATGTTTTCTTTTCAATGATTTTGTTTAGGTGATGGTGTGGTTTAACACTGAGGATGGTGTTCCCCAAGGGGGAGGTTTCTGTAAAAACCCCGGTGAAATCTCATGTAATAATAGTTAATAAAGGACAAATAATACCACAATTAAGGGACACTTATTCTAGGCTGAATGTTGCGCATGAATATCCTAGTGGGCATTTCTGGATGTGTGTTTTTCATTAAGGAAAATTGGCAAAGGCTCAGGCAAAGGCATTAAAAGGAAAAAATCTATTTTTGGCACATTTATTTATGAAAATAAAGGAAAATAGGAGAAAAGGAAGGTAAAAGGTCACAGGTTCCAAGTGAGGAGGAAATTGAATAAAATAATGGAAGATGAAGAAAATAGAGGCCTCATTCATAAAAAATCTTATGAGGAAAAGTCGGTAACCTTTTATCCGTTCAAGTTTGGAGCTCTCTCATTATTTTCCCTCTCTCTCTCACTCTTCGTCACTTAGAGTTTTCTTGAAGAACTCTAACTTTGGATCAAGGAAGGAAAAACAAGCAAAGGGAAAGGAAGGAAAGCAAGGATCAAGGAAGGAAAAGCAAGCAAAGGGAAAGGAAGGAAAGCGAGGATCAAGGAAGGAAAAACAAGCAAAGGGAAAGGAAGGAAAGGAAGGATCAAGGAAAGGAAAGTGGGATCAAGCAGCTTTAGCAAGAATACTTGCAGGTAACCTATTTCATGTGTGATTTCCTAGCTCGTTTGGACATGCATGGCATTATGTGTTGGTATATGGTTCTCTTGTTTTTGGTGGCATGGTTTTCCCCAGTTATGGCAATGGTTTTCAACCTATGCTTGCCTTTTTCCAGATGCCATGGGATGTTGGGATGTTTATCTAATTTTTGAGCTTTGGTTTGCCGAATAGATTTCAGAGTCTCGGGTGGAGGTGGTCTCAAGTTTCATTCCCAAGGGGCTAGGAATCCCTTGACCAGTTTTGGTGGGATACACAGTAAATCCTGAGGGAGAAGTCTCGGTTTAGGAGCTAGTGATCTGGGTTTGGATTGCAGTAAAGACTGAGAGATAGGTGTTAGTTTAGGGCCTAGTGACCTGGGATTGGATTGCGATAAAGCCTAAGAGACAAGGAGACAGAAAATTCCTCAAGGATAATGATGGATTCTGGATGGAATTCCAAGTTCGGTTTCGTTGTGATCGAAGCATCAATTTTGTTGTGATCATGATTTGATGAGGGTGGAGGTGGTTTAACCTCTAGATTCCCTCAGTTGTTCTTGGTTTGGTTTTTCTATGAGATTCAACATTCATGCTTGGAATATGGAATGAGGGTGACTACTAAAAGAGAGAATTGGTTGAGACATGTCTACGATCGGGTGGTACATGGATGTAATGAACATGGTAGATTTTCCTATGATTAGTAAAAGCTAAGTTATCTTACTTTTTCACTGATTTATATGTCGATTTAATGGTTGTCATATTTATGATATTTGTGTGGTTTTATGCTGGCTATAAGCATGGTTATATGAATGGTTCATGTCATGGTTATTTAATGTATTTACTTGTAATTGTTGAAATGGATGGATGCAAGACCTAATTGATGATATAATAGTTCAACGGAGAAGGAGGTGATCCTTCTGGTTATGTTTCATAAGTTCTTTCATTCATTTATGCTCTGTCTTGTATCCTAGACCTGTAGGTTGCATTGATGATCCAGGTGGATATTGGTGTCCACCCACATATTCCACTTGGACCCCCAGCATTATCTCTTTCAGTCTTTCAGTTTCCTTATTTGTAGCACAATTTACTATTTTTGGCATTTTTTCGGGTCCTGAACTTCCAGAGCCATTTTGAGGCCCAAAACAATGTTTTATGGGAAAAATGCGAACATCATGGGTCGTCGAATGATGTTGGTCATTGAAAAGCTATAGTCCTCAGATAGATATTTCTAATGAGGTATTGTGTGCATCAAACGAAGATCGTATGCCAAAGTTACGACCCCGGGAAGTTGATGTACCAATTTACCCAAATGGGGCCCATAGTTTGGTGCTTCATCTCCTAGGGTTAGGTTTTTGGATGTTTAGGGTTTTCCATTATTTCTTAAAAATAAATAGGCCTTTTGCCTCATTTTAACACAGTTTAAAGGCATGTATCTGCCACATCTCTTCTCAGAGATAAGCTACCATTGCCCAAGCTAGTATTATTTCCATTTTGTTTGTAAGGATATTTCAGTATTTGATATTAATGAAAGGAAGTGTTATTTCAACTGCATCTTTGTATTTATGGTTATATCTATAATTTTTTGTGTTCTTATTTAAATTCAAATTAGTGGTATCAGAGCGATCTTCTCTTCTCTGCTTTTCTTTGCATGTCCCGAACGAGGTTGGGATATAAGGAGTTAGGGCTCGATCTAGTTGAACCTTTTCAAGATCAACCTCGCAAACCCAGACAAATTCCCATGGGGGAAGAAAAGAAAGATGAGGGGGAAGGAGATCCTATATAAATATTGTTCAAGGAGGCCCTGGAGAAATAAAGGAACTCGATGATGGATAACTTTTCCTAGATCCTTCAACAGTTGCCTACTGATGGCACATCCACATCCAACAACCACTCTGGAGGCTCCACTCCTTTTAGGGTAAAAGTAAAATTTGGCATTCCCATATTTGAGGGCCAAATATATGCAGACGTCATAGATAAATGGTTAAATCTACTAGAAGGATATTTTTGTGTTCATGATTTTCCAGCCAAGAAAAGATTACTTTTGCTCTTCTCAAAGTTGCCCCCCACATCAAGGACTGGTGGGAAGCCTACTATGAGCAGAAGGATGAAATTGCAACCTCACCTTTTTCAGCTACACCCGCCTGGAATTGGTTCCAGGGTGCCTTCAAGGAGTAGTACTACCCTTTTGGGAGTTATGAGGATACATACATAAAGTGGACAATGCTGTGGTAGGGAATGGACCAAGATGTGCTATAGTTTACCAATATTTTTCACACCTTTCGTACAAAATTGGGTATTGTTGATGGTGTTCGACCCACCCACATTCAATGGATCACCCCAGTATGAAATCCCAACTAGACCTCACACCATTGGGTGTGGGAGTCCCATTCAATATGATGGTGTGGTTGCCATTGTCTTAAGGATTTGCCTCAAATCTTGCTTGTCAGCACAGGAGAGTGGTCTGCTTTGCCTTCGAGAAGTGAGGTTCATGTTTATGGTGAGTGCTAGTGTACTTTTGTCAATGGTTCTTTCACTGTAGAGGGAGAGGGAACGAGTGAGTCCCAAGTTGGTTTGGATGAAGTCCCAACTCAGCTAGGAATAAACAACACAATAGGACATGCACAGCTTCCGGAGGATCAGTCCATAAGGACGCGGTAGTCACAACACACAAGGTAAGATACCATGTACAACACTCAATGGATGAGTCCTTACGAGAGCAACGGTTGTTACAATAAGTTTTATGTGAAAGGTTTGTCTAATGTCTAGGGAGATAGCCACCATGGGTGAGACATCGTTAACAACATATAAAACACATTTCCATTAATAGATTATGTATTACAACAAGTGAAATAGTTCAAGTTTTCAACACAAGTTAAAGCAACATGCATTACAATTTTTCAAGATTAGTCTTACAACAGTTACAATACATGTGTGAAAATGTGTTGGTCTGTTAGCAAGATTATGAATTAAGTGAAAGTTCCAAGACACATCGTTACACCATACATCACTAACCCTGAGCATGGGGCGTTAGAGCCACTACTTACTCCTCAGAGAAAATATTACAGACTCTCTTGGCTATGTGCGAGGAGTTGAGGTGAGAAGTCCTTTGTATGTACAAATGAGGGGGCATTTATAGCCAAGGGTGAAACTGAACCTTGTGGTTGTTCGACCACCCTCATGACTGTTTGAATTCCATGACTTTTCGAATTTACATGACTCTTTATACAACAAGTGGGTCTCTTGTACTTCCACGTTACATCAGATTGATTTGACAACATGGCCCATAGTGAAGAAGTGGACAACATGACTCATGACATGACTTTACATGACAGTGCTGGTACATTCATGCTGTTGTTGGAGTGCATGTTGAGCTGTAGTGCTACTAGGTGATGGATGTATTCATGGCGTATCATAGCTTCACCTCCGCATGGCAAAGTGTGCGGATTCTTGGATGGTCGTTGGTTCGCTTGATGTTACTTTGGCACATTGCTCCTTTCTTGTATGTTGGAAGGATTGACAGGCTCATCTGTTTGCAAAAGGTGCATGTTCATCCATTCGTCTGTCCATAAGCAGATCTTGCATGTTTGCTCGTCCGTCCATCCACAAACACATCTTTCATGATCATATGTTTGTGAGCACATCTCTTCACATGCATCGTTCATTCGTCCATTATTGAACTTGACCTTCTGCATGTGCTCCCTTCTTTCATCCCATTCGTCATCACGCCATGTTTGTTGGTGTACCTGTACTTGCAGTCACTCATGACGAGACGACATCAAATCCAGAAAACTCCTAGTCTACCATGAAACATGATGATTTTGGATGCAAGTGACTAAGAGAGGTAGCAAGGTTGTGAGGCAGGATGATGGATCCGGGCACTTCTGATGAAAACTGTGCAAGCATCACTATGTGATGAAGATGGGCAATCCGAGTCGATAGTGACTATCCACGAGGTCTAGCTCGGCTAGAAGGAAAAACTACACAAATTTTGGGAGGGACTTTCTGAGCTGCAGGAAGGCAAGGTAGACATAATTTGCACATTTTCTGGAATGAGTAGGCATCAGGGGTTGGAAGTAAAATTTCACATAATTTTATGGAGGAACAAGCTGGGTTGAATGGAGGATCATCAGGCAGAAATTGCGTAGATTTTTGGGGCAACTGGCTGGGAGCCTGGTAGCCAAAACTGTGCAAATCCCAAAGGGAAATGGTAGTTGGCTATTGGGTCACTGATAGTAGAAATTGCAAAATTCCCAAGCGGAACATATTGTTAGATGCTGGGAGCTTAGCAGCAGAAACTGTGCAATTCCTGGAGGGGACTGGCAGTCTACTGCTAGGAGCTGCTGGCGAGGGAAGCTGCATTGAGGCTGGGAGGCCGACCTACTAATCATCTATGTGCAATTTTTGAGCTTACAAAACTGCTAGGAAACAAAAGGCCTACTCATGAACACTGCGAACTTTTCTGGATGATCAGCCAACCGACTATCGAGAGGACTGACTAGGAAAACTACACAATTTTTTGAGGGAGATAGGGATGGGCACTTGGTGTCATTTTGACCTGTCTATGCAATTTCCTCAGTCAGCAGAGTGGGCAAGGTCACTAGCCTCTACACAATGTTTTAGGGGAGTCAGTCCCGAGGTGGCTACCGGGTCCTACTCTCTGGGTGGACAACATGAAAGTTGATTGGATCGCTTGCGATCAGTGCATATTGGAAAGACTTTCTTGGTTCTTCTATGCTATTCTGGGTGACAGTCGATCGAGTCGATGGCAGGGTGATGGTCTGGATGTCAGAGGTGAGTCTGGTCATCAGAAGTTTCAACAAAATGACTATGTGTGAATGATTGAAAGATGCATAGGTGATTACGCAAACACACACTCACATGACTCGACGATGAGACAACTCAAACCATCTAGAAACACATGTTCAACATCACTGATCGATAGTGCAAGTGACAAGCGCGACACTCATGATTGATTGTTGATCGAACATGATGACACTTGTGTGATAGTGAATGTGACTCTCTGTGTGAGTGCAACAAATGTTTTCATAGCGAACATAACAAGTATACAAGAAGTGAAAACTTCAAGCATAACCAGAACATGGTCATAGGCATGACTTAGATACCAACATGAAAAAACTTGGATGAAATGAACAAGAAAGGCAGATGCAAAGACTCACATGGCTCATAGAGTGAACCTCAGGGTGTGTAGTCATCAAGTGAAACTCTCAAAGGAGGCTCCAAAATTGGGTGTAGGCAAAAATTTTGGAGGGTGGTTTTATGCGCTACAACACTTGGCGACACATTGGTAGAACTCCAGTTTCTCTGCTTTGGTTCATTGCTAGCAAAGGGCCTTGGTATTTTGGAGAGTATTTAATCACTGTGCAGGTTACTTCGGCTTTCGCACTTACCGCATGGACATACATGGTTCATCGTTTGCCAACTTAGTCAAACACAATCAAAATTTCAGCTTGATCTCAGTGTTTTGAATTCAGGAAGGGTAGTTTAGCTCGCGCGTTGAAGATTTTCAGAGTATAAGTTTTCATCTTTGGTGTTGCTTCGCTGTGAGTATAAGTTTTTGTCTCTGTTGTTTCTTCGCTGCTAGCAGACTTGGAGAGTACCCCGGCAGAGTCACGCAAGAACACACACATTGCTCCACTTCCAGCGAGCCTGGTTAGTAACCTGTTGGAGTTGCATGCTTCACCTCTTTGCACAGAAGCCTTTCACTTCTTTCAACATTTCATTCCTCAAGAGGACTGTGCACAAGCACTTATTGTTTTTAGGGCAAAAGAGGGATCCCGACTTATTGAGATCATAAGAGGTTGTTCCTTCAGAGAAGCATGTAAGACCTCTGACATAGGTTTTCTCATTTAAATTTTTCCCTTCTCTGTTTCTACTAGTTGGATGAGCTTGAACACAAAGAGCAGAAGGCTGAGTATAGGTATGGGGCTTCCCAGTGTGGACAAAGGTTCATGGTTGGACCAAAACTTCCTGTTGGAGAGGTAAATCCCCTCTACGTATAGAGGCGATCCCTACTAGCCCAGAATGGGTCTAGCAACAATCAATCAATGCTACTATGCAAGTTCCTAATTGCAAATAAAAGATAGGAAATGAACACCTACTTGGATTCCAACGCTATTTTTTGATGAAGAGATGTCGTTCTCGCTCCTTCACTTTGGCCGGTCACGATCTTCCACGATCCCCGTAGATAGATACCTGCGCACACGAAGAGAAACACAAACACAAGCGTGAAATCTAATAAATGCAATTATACATCAGTCAGAAAGGATGTAATTCACATTAACCATTACAAAGACAAATGAGAATGGAACCATAATAGTAGTCATCTATTTATTAATCAATAACAGAGAAAGGTACAACCAAAGTTCTGACGTTGAGTCCTTCTCAAGAGGGTCCAGCCAGCAAGTCTCTTAAGAATTCACCCTTGGAGGTAGATCTCCCAAGACAAAAACTCTCTCTCACACAAGCAATACTTCAAAACCTTCCTTAAGCTCTCTAGCAAATCCACACTTATCACACCAACTACCTACTAGCAACAACACTCTAAGCACTATGAATTCCACACTATCCAAAACTAGCTGCTCATGGCCATGGTAGAGGCTTAAATAGGAGAAGGAGTCTCCATAAATGGTGGGAGGATGAGCTTATCTCCAAGGAAGGTGGCTCAAATGACGAACCGACATGCCATAGAAGGGAGGGCGACATTCACAAGGCCAACAACCAGGTCTGGAGTCATCTGGAAGGCTGGTTGTTAGAACAAACTCGCCCAAACTGGATCAGCGCGGGTGTATAACTGCACTGGAGCGCTGACATCGCATCTGAATAACGGAGAAGGTTGTGTCAGCGTGACTCAATACAAACATAGGATGCGCTGGCTCATAAAATTCGACCAGCGCGGAAAACCCGTGTGCTTCCGCACTGGCAGCGCATTCGTTGCACTATGAGGCGCCAGTCAGCGCGGTTATTTTAATAACAGTCGCGATGATGGAATAAACTTTGGAAAAGTGGGTCATTTGGCCAGATTAGAGAGAATGAGCATGATTAATTTGATTTCATGACACAGTAGGGAGACTTGCAGAGAGACAGTGACAAATTACTGTGTAACACTTCCCTTTCAGATGATCCATATTTTCCATCTAGACTTCATCGACCGAAGGTTATAACCAAGCACAGAGAATATGGACACAAGACTGGCCACGTGCTGTAGTGTCACAAGTCTATTCAAATTTCAGCCACATACTCTATCCAAAAGCCAGAATGTAGTAGTTGGCAACAATTATTTTTGGAAACAAAAATATTAATATACCAAGAAAGCAAAACAAACGTAAACAAAAATAGTAAGCAGAATTTAACAAAGTAAAAACAAAGATCATAAGCGAAGGAGAAAAGGTGAAAAAAACAAGCAACAAGTAGACTATGTACATGGTACGGGCACGACCCAACCTACTGAAGGTAATCCTTGAGATCTTGGTTGTTGACAGGAAGGTTGTCAATCCTCCCGTCAAGTGATTGCAAATGATACGTGTGTGGGCCAAGCTTCTAATGGACCAGTGTAAGTCCACCGGGATTCGCTACCAGAACCTGGTGGCATTCGAAAAGACCTTTAAGTGAAGATAACACCACTGCTTTAGGTACTCTGTGAAACATAGGATCGAATGATGTCACGGGGTAGTTATTTTTATTCTAGCAACGGTTAAAGTTTATGAAATCAATGCTTAAGAGGATTTTCCTGGATTTCTTATGTGGAGAATTTAAATTAGAAAACCAAATATGATGATGAAATTTGCAAGTAATCCAAACATCCAAAATGTTAGTCAATTTTTTATGTATAAGGAGTTCAAGCAACATATGTGTTTTACCTGGTCTTTGATGCAATGGTTTGTCTACTCCTTTACCTGGAATCCCATGTTGAATTACTCACGTGTAGTGTGTAATCAAGTCATCATCTGCTCGTGTAGATCAATCCCAGTTCTATTTGGTCAACCAGCCAAAGATTTGTTGTTGCTGCAGTGTGTAGCTTGTACCGAGATTGGATATCTTTGGATCATGATAGGTTCCCAGGTTTCTCTGTTCATTCGTAGTGGTGGTCTTGTGGGTTCCATTGTTTCTTGGCCCTTAACAGAAATTCTATAAACAATAGATCTTGTTGAGGGAAACCCCACCCTTGGGAATGAGGTTTCCTTTCCTTACCTCAACTATAGTTTCCAGGGGCTACTCGTGCTTACCTCCATCAATTGTTATGTCCTTGAAATCATCAACATTGTTCGTGCATTAGAGTATCACTTTGAGTCCTGTCGCGTTGAGGCTGATGGTCTTGTGTAAGCTCAACACTAGTGATTCATACTCAGCAGCGTTGGTTCTGCACTTGAACTTTAAGCAGCTTGAAATCATGCATTTTCTATTGTTTTGGGCGAATGAGATACACCCGATCCTTGAGTTGTCATGTGCCTTTGATTCGTCAAAATCCATGGCCCACGACTTGTCTATACACAAACCGTTTGACATGTTAGGACTACTACTACTACTATTTCTACTGCTATCACTACTTTTGGTACAATGCACTGTACATGTTTCATTACCATCATTTGGGCAAGGAAGGAGTCTCAATCATGTGTCTGATGGGGTTGGATTTGGCTGTGTAGGATAGCACCCCAATGTTGTTTCAAGGAGGCAGTTTCCGAACATGAGCTCTGCGAAGGACAACGATTCATTTTGGCTATTAAGGGGAATGACATTGTGTTTCATATACCTCTTCGATAACACCTAGATTTGGTTGAATTTTCCCTTATACAAAAGCCACATGTGAGACCAGTCTGTACAAAAATATCGATCTAGCTTGCTAGACTAGTCTCTGCTGAGTAGTAGACCGTATGCTTTGGTATGTCCACAACAACTATGTTGATGCATTGGTGGACTCAGCTGTCATGAGATTTTTGGATGATCACATCTCACAGTTCACCAATGGCTGGTACCGATGTTCGATCAATTTGGATGATTCACGCAGATGTCTCGCTCCATTGCACATCAATCTTCTTAGCAATGGAGAGAGGCATGACATTGGTTGTTGCGCTAGAATCAACCAAGCAATTGTGAACATTGTAGTTAAAAACTTTGAAAGAAGGTAGGAATGGAGGGAAACCTAAGTTTGCTTCTTCCATCCAGAGTGTGTTGAGCATAGTGGAAAGTGATCAAGGAGATGTGCTTACCCCTTTGTTGGTAGAGGTTGCATTGTCCATTGTTGTCCCCATTGCACACAGTAGGACATATCAATGACTCTAGACCTTAGCTAACTCGAATAAGCTGATGTTCACTCAAGTTTTCTTCATGTCATCAACAATGTTGTAGTCTAGAGGTGGTAGACTCACCAAGATGTTTGGGGTGGAACGAATGTTCATGTTGTCCGGCAAAGTGTTTTACAACTTATTGCTCATGGATGTACTCTTATCCACCGCTATCTTCCTAGACTTTCTTTGTGTTTTCTACCTTGGGGCGGCTGGTGGATTGACCTTCCTCATTAAGAGTCTCATCATCTCTTGCATTTACCCAAGTGTAGGGGGAGCCCCTTTACTCCTAAGATTGTAATGATCATTTTTCTTTTGGGGCTACTTCTTGGTGTTCATCTTTGACATTACTTGCGAGCACTGATATGCATTCACCACATGCCCAGAACTTGATGCTTCATTAGGTTCTACCTCTTCGTCATCATCAATGTCTTCCGGTTGCTCTTGCATATTGCTTTCCGCATTGACTGTATGATTGTAGACAGAGCTAACAACTCGATTCCAGTCCGAACAAGAGTTCTCGGGGTAATGTTCTTTGTGGAAGGAACATAACTTAGGATCTGCACATTGTTCGAGTTGGAACATAGGCTTCTATGCACTTTTTGGAGTGAACCGGTTGCTGCTTGATGAGCTATTTTCCTGTCTCTGTCTAGGCAGATGGCTGCTTGCAAATGTGTTTGTTTTCCATTGTTTGAGCTCAGACACTTCCGTAGTCAAGTTCTTGACAAGGCAAGTGAGGGTCTCAATATCAGTTGCTTCCTTGTCTCTACCCTTGCTCACCATTTCTTGGGGCTTCCTGCTTGCATCCTTGGAGTCCTTCACTGATTCTTCATCCTTGATGACTCCGATTGCGCATAGGTATTTCTTAATAGTAATATCCTCTTCACAACTTTCCAAGAGTGTTGGTTTCACAGCTCGCTTGACCAACTACGCAATGCTGGTTGGCAGTGCGGATGTGTAGTAATCAACAGGGATGGAGTCATGAGGTTTAGTTTCTCCTGAAAAATTGTTCAGAACACATGTAAACCTTTGATTGACGTATTTTAGTTTTTCTTTTCCCTCCATCTTCAGGCTTTCTAACTCTTTGAGTAGCATGGCTGGGGTCTTGTCATCGACGAACTTCTCAAGGAACATGCGTTTGAAGGCACCCCAGTTTTGCATAGAGTTTGGTGGAAGGTTGCGATACCATGTAGTTGCGTGACCATCCAAGGTATATAGGAATAATTTACATGCTACATCTTCATACCATACCTCAAGGGTCTGCAACTATATGTATAAGTTGTCTAAGTGGTCTTCCGCCTTCACCATATTGTCAAGGTTGAACTTGATGTTCATTCTCTCTGCTTCTCTCTGGTCGCTTCAGCATCTCGTGCAGAACATCCAGGAGAGCCAATGGTCCTTGTGTCATCCATTAAAGATTTGGGCCAACCATATCTTCTTCTTCCTCATCCTCTTCCTCTCTTTCAGAGTCTGATGGTTCTACCTCTGAGTCTATTACTTCATCTCTACCTCCAACTCCTTTGCTACCTTCCCCCCCACCTCATGTACTGGATACTGATCCAAAGATCACAAGAGAGTCTTGTTCACCTGGCTGGAAGACTGAAGGTTCCTCTCCATCTTCAATAACTTCTACCAGACCTTCAAGTGTGGAAAGGACTGCTTATTCCATCGATGATACAAAAACTCCTGTGGGAGTGTATTTTGACTTCCTTGTTATGTATGGAAGATGTTGTATGCCTGGGATCAGTGCGATTGCTATCATGAACTAGCGAGTAGTGGTATGGATGGAGTGAAGTTTATGATATGAAATCTCATGTTAAATCCTGGGAGGTGAGGAGTAACCAACTATAGAGTTGCGTGTAGGTGAGAGAGAGTGCGAGTTTCTGCCTTGACTAGATGGTTAATGAATGAGTGTGAGGGGATATTTATGCATATACAACTGGTTGCCCTCCTTCTAGTGCCAGAATTGTTAACGATGCTGGAATCACTCTCATTCAGGTGATCAACCCAATATGAAGTCCCAACTAGACCTCACACCATTTGGTGTGGGAGTCCCATCCGGTATGATGGCCTAGTTGCCATTGTCTTAAGGATTTTCCTCAACTCTTTCTTGTTAGCACAAGAGAGTGATCGACTTTTGCCTTTGAGAAGTGAGGTTCATGTGCCTGGTGAGTGCTAGTGTACTTGTGTCAATGGTTCTTTCACTGTAGATGGAGAGGGTGAGAGCGAGTCCCAAGTTGGTTGGGATGAAGTCCCAACTTGGTTAGGAACACACAACACAATAGGACGTGCACAACTTCCAGAGGATCGGCCCACACAGATGCGGTAGTCACAACACAAAAGGTAAGATACCATGAAAAACACTCAATGGATGAGTCCTTACAAGTGCAATAGTTGTTACAACAAGCTTTATTTGAAAGGTTTGTCTAATGTCTGGGGAGATATCCACCATAGGCGAGACATCATTAACAACATATACAACACATTTCCATTAACAGATTATGTATTACAACAAGTGAAATAGTTCAACTGTTCAACACAGGTTAAAGCAACATGCATTACAAGTTTTCAAGATTAGTCTTAAAACAATTACAATAAATGTGTAAAAATGTGTTGGCCTATTAGGAGGCTTTTGAATTAAGCGAAAGTTCCAAGGCACATCGTTACACCATACATCACTAACCCCAAGCGCAGGGCGTTAGAGCCACTACTTACTCCTCAAAGAAAATATTACAGACTCTCTTCGATATGTGAGAGGAGATTAGGTTAAAATTCCTTTGTATGTACAAATGAGGGGGTATTTATAGCCAGGGTGAAACTAACCCTTGTGTTTGTTCGACTATCCTCATGACTGTTTGTTGTAGGGAAAAGTATCCGACTCGGATGACCCTAACCCACTCTAAGGGTGACAGTTCCTTAGCAACAACTGTAAAACAAACTACTGAAGGTTTACTTCTTTATGAAAGAAAAAGAGAGTGGAGAAAGCACTAACCGTTGCCTTGCGCTTAATGTCGAATCCAAACTCTTCTCTTTGGCCGCTTGCTCCTAGCTCTTTGTCCTTCTGCTCGCCCAGCTACAAGGAGATCCTGCAAAACAACAAAGAAGGAAACTACAAGAGGCATGCAATCATAACTGGTTCATGGATTAGTGTAAACCAAACATGCAATCATCACAATATATAATTGAAACAAGAGCACATAGAAGAACCTCAATAGCTTTTATTAATGTAGAAGAAAAGGTTCTGAGAGGATTACAACCATTGCAGGCTCCAACCCAGCAACACCTCCCAGCAGAAAGAGTTGCTCTTCTTCACCTCTCTCAAACAATCACCCAATAACTCAAGAATGAAACCAACAGCATATCATTACTTTGCACAAAATTCCAGCCTCCTGAGCTCATAGGAGAGAGCTCAATATATAGATGAATTGAGAAAGGATGAGTCAGCCTGCAACTGATGTGTAGCTGCCTTGTGTCCTCTCTCTCTTCAGTTAATCTTTAGTTGATCTTCAGTTCTTGAGTCCACTTGGTGAACCTTGCTTCCACTTGGAGAAACAAAGCCTCTGACTCATCACAAGGCAAAATACCTGATCCAAGTGTCATTTTTGGAAGATTCCAAAGCAATGACTCACAGTGTCACATGTTCAAACTCGCCCAACGCAGGTGGGCTTTGTTCTACCTGCTTTGCAACGCAGGTACACCATGGAGCAGTTGTGTTTCAGCGCAGAAGCCTAGTGGAGCACCTGCTTTGATTTCAGGATTGCTTGTTTTTGAGTGTTTTCAGGTGGAGAACTGATCTGAGAGCTGTTGGTTTGCTGACCTTGTTCCTATAGGGGTAGGACCATCATGTTTAGGGAACTTTGGATCCCTTGGATTATTGACAATTCATGCTTGTTGCTGTAAGGCACAAAATTGTCTATAACAGATGCCCCCTAAAGTATGAGGTCGTTTATCGGGTGAAATGCTTTATTGAGAGGATCCGAAGTTCATTCAATCTGCTGAGAAGTGTCCTGTAATAAGATACAATACAATACATTATTTTTCATATATTTTTCATGATCTGGCTGAGGCGGGGATTCCCATGCTCAGCTTTATAAATACATTTTGGTACATAGAACAGACGATCGTCTGATATAGACTGATAATTCTCTGCCGAATTTATCATCCTTTTCTGATTGTAGACTGATAATTCTCTGCCGAATTTATCATCCTTTGAAAAGGATGATCATCTGCTGCAATGATGTACATATAAAATGTCTTTATGCCCTGAATATATATCGCAGCCCGGATGGATGAAACTAGATCCGGGGTCTTCAATCTCTTCCGATCTTCACTCGATGTACAAGTCGATCCATGTGAGAATTTCTTGAAGTCGAACATGGGAAGACATCGCTTGATTACCGGTCAATGATGTAAACCGTTAACAAGCGCGAGAGGAATCACCGATAAGGATGATGACCCTCAAGGTACGGTAGTACAATCTACATGGTGGGAATAAAGGACTTGGCGTCGACCACCATGCAAAATATTCTGGTCGAAGGTCATTGATGTATACCTGTCGCCGGAAGTGAGAAACTTGCCATTGAGGCATGCAAGCTTCAAAGTACTGAGGGGGGTGTTCCTAGATCAACTCCTTGGATAATGAGCTGATGTCAACAAGGAGCGATCCGTCAAAGGAGGGCCTTAATGAATCCCACATCAGTGACACGGAACGGAGCTAGTGATTGTGATGAGGTGAAAACAAACTGTGATGTATGATTCAGGGTGGCAGTCATGAAGTGGATGAAGGATAATGTATGGCAGTGGGTGGAACACGGTTGACTCTTTACAGAACCACATCTCTTGAACATATAACGACACTGATGTGATGGATTGGTAGCATTACCCCAATTGTGGATGGTGTGGCGAGGACCATGATTCTGCGACCGGTGAATGAAACAACCCAACCCGATGCGGTACGGAGGACAAAGTGTCATGTTCAAGAGCGACTTGCTACCATTAATGCTGTGAGGTTCTCCCAATTTTTCCCCAGTCATTGCTGACCAATACCTCTTTATTTTTGTCAAGCTTGAGGAGGATAACATATGCTTGTTCTATAACTTGCCCTTCGGGCAAGCCCATCGCTATGTTTTAACGAGCCTAGCGATAGGGAAACTTGTTCTCGTCTAAAGACAAGTTTGTCGCTATTTAATCATTTTAACGAGTCTAACGACAAAGAAAACTCGGTTATTTTCATTTTTAGAGAGTCTGAAAAGGTACGAAAAGTTAACTCCACAATTCCTTTTTCGTCTTTTAATCCCTTAAGTCCGAAAAAGTATAAAACAATACAGAAGGGATGAGTTTTCGATCGCTTTAACGAGCCGAACAAAACAAGCGCTCGATCTTTTTGTGCAATAATCCCTCAGGTCCAAAAAGATTAAAATCTAGAGGAGGGATAGCTCTTCCGGTCGCTTTAACGAGCTGGAAGGCCAAAACTCGGCAAACTTTTCATATTTTACGAGTCAGTGAAAAGAGCTCAAAGAAGACTCGTCTTTTGAGGAACGAGTGATGAACAGGGATAGCAGCAGATTCCAGGTACAGGTTGGAATTCTCCAATCACGGCAGTGTCACAAGGATGGCTAAGTGAAATCACTCTTTGCAGCTGTTCCTCAAAATGGGTAAACACACATATGGAGGTGAACGATTGGCCAAATGAACGGATGGAGGTGATGGAATATAAACACGACCAAGGGTTTTTAATATGGCTTTCAAAGGTTACATTTCTCGAGGTTGTTTACTGGTTCATTTTTTCTGGGTGATCTTGAACTGTTAGGGAAAGATTGCTCACAATTTATGTTTATTTTTTAATGAGCATGAACTCCGCACAAAAACTGCTCGATTCTCGCGTTTATTTTTTAACGAGCATGAACATTGCTAAAACTGCTCGATTTATACCAGTCTTAATACAAGGAATGCTTTAGGTGAGGTAATCTTATTTAAGGAGCGATACCTCACTATTTACTCCAATTTGGCAGGTTTTAACTTTTGCCCTTCGTCCTTTCTTTATGCAAGCTGGAAACGGCTAATCCTACGAGTTTAACGGGTTAGACCTACAGGTTTAGAGGGAGGACCTAAAAATTTTAAAAATAAATAGTCGTCTCGTGCTTGCACTCCAAAAGGTTTGCATGCCCCCAGGTATAAAGTATAATTTCTAGAGACTACCCTCTTACTTATTATCCGAAAAATGGTTTTGTTTGCTGCCACAAACTAAACTCTCTTTTCGGCGATGTCTATCATTAGGTTGCTAAGGATGGTGACTGCTTGTTGCAGCAATTTCCTCTCTTTCTTTGAAGACTGCCCCTACTTATCCTTTAAAACATGCTATTTTAATGGGTGAGGCTTGACATTCAAAGATGGTGCCTTCTTGCTGTCACAAATAGACCCCCTCCTTAGGAGAACCCACTTCTTTAGACAAAGGGAGCGATTATTTCGCTTCAACATAACTTTGACAAAAGAATTTTATCCTAGAACAACCCTCACTTCCACTGCGGATGGGGTACGGACTAGTCCATCCTTCTGCGGAAATTAACTTTATACCTAAGGTTTTCTCTGCCCGAGGCAGGCCAGGGTGCATGCCCCCTGGGTCCCCATTCTTTTCTTCTCGAATTACTCGCATTCATCGGGAAGTAGAACCGGGGGTGGTGGCATTCCTTGAGTGAATAAACCGTTAAGGGATGGTATTTGACTATTTGCAATGCGTGATCCTGGAAATGAAAGTTGGTCTACGAGCTTGACCATTCTTCCTTCGTGCGGAAAACACATGACTCTAAAGAGCGAGGACACTATTGCCTCCATGCAATATATATAGTCTCGTCCAAGGAGTAAGTTATATGCCAAGGGTCCCTGGACGACCATGATGTTCATGCAAACTGTCTTCCCTTTCAATGTAACTGGAACATTGGGGAGAATCCCTAACGGGTGACTGGTTCCTTTATCAAAACCTGATAGATTTCTCATCTCAGGCAAAAGCGCCGGGCAACCCAGTGCTTTCCAAGCAACAGAGGAAAGGATACTCACAGATGCCCCTTCATCAATGATAGTTCCAGCCATCACCATTCTGTAGATTTGGACTATGATTCTGAATGGGATACTGGCTGGTAACCGGGGTCTGCCTAGTTGATTCCAATCAAAGGATACAACTAGGTTGCTTGGTGGTGGGACCGAATATACGGCCTGATACGACTCTGACGATGTTCCTTCCTGCGATAAAGGAGTGGGCGCATTGCCCTGATGCTCATCAGAGTCTGTGTTGATGAAAAGAATATGGACGGTGTCATCCTTATCCTCTTCAGTGAGGGTGTCATTTGAAGATGGGTCTTCAATGACGGAGTCATTGGACGATGATACCTCTGAAGGAAGAACCGGGTCAACTGCCGTTTCAACCTTTAGACTTTCGTCTGGTCTGGATTCAGTAGGTTCATTCTCAATGACCGACACTTCAGCTGACCACTTGAGCGGGTCAACTGGATTTTCAACTATCGAGGGATTAGGCGCGAGTTTTTGGTATCCAAGAGGAAGTCGTAACGGTGAAACCGGGCGATCTTCCAAAACTCTCTTTGCCTCATCTAAGAATGGACATCGGTGGATGGCATGCTCGCCTTCACACAACATACAAGGTGATCTTGGTCTCCCTCTTCGTCCTTCACTCTCGCTAGTTGACGGACTGCAATCAACATGACTACCAGAGGTTGATGCTACCGGATTGTGCATCCTTGGGGACCAGTCCCTTAGTATCCGGGGAATACAAGGACAATCATGATGGAAGTGGGTCCCTTCGCAAATGACACATGGCGATTTAGGCCCGGTCGGTGCAGTGTGTGGGTTTTTGTCAGCTATCTTTTGCTTGCCCCCAGTCGCCTTCGCCATAGGCTCCTTCTGCTTCTTTTCTCTCTTCTTCTTTTCCTTATTCTCCATGGGAGGCTGACTTTTGCCGGCTCTACCTCGTGAAGATGAAGGACGAGAGGAAGAATTGTAAGAAGTGGAAGGCTGGTGGGTAGCTCTAGATTGGTCTGACTGTTGATTCGACTGCTCAGGATTAGTGGCGATCTGGACTACATTAGTTGAAAAGAGCCATACAGGTAGGCCAATTGTCAATCCTGGAAGTGACAATGTTGCCATATGAGGCGCACCAACATCTCCCCAAGAGGAGAAGGGATTTGGACTTCCTCCAAGGTTGCTTCCTTGGTTGGTGGGCTCCATACTTTTCAACTGGAAGATCAACGTGGGAATAACAGGTGATTATGTTCCGCTTAAAATAAATTTTATTAACGACGCTTTTAGACACAAACTTGCTTTTTCATGTTTTAATAGTCGAGAAAAAGCTAAAGATGACTCTAGTCGCCTTCGATGCTTTAACGAGCCCGAAGTGACAAATGCTCGGATGGACTTTTTCAGTTATAGAGTTTGAAAAAGGCCAAAAGAAACTGCTCTGGAGTTCTAGGCAGAGGGTGTGCCAAACTTTTCACGAAACCACAGAATACGTTTTACGGTACGGGTGGTAGATCTTCGTGAATGCTATGTTCACTGCATCGCGATCAGTAGGGCGGTCGACACAGCTTCCTATGGATAAAGGATAATTGCCTATAGGGGTCTCCCAATATATACGCGACGGTACGTGGGAGCACAAGTCCGTATTAGTGCCACCGACTCTCAGGAGGAATCACCCACCTTCGTAGAGATCGACAGTCACTATGTTTAACGACGCCGGAACACGTCTCTACCTAGACCTCTAGATGTTTGCGTTATGTTACAAAGCGTTGTTATGTAAATTGGATTTATTTTAATGTTGATCTTGCTTAACAGTTTGCCTTTAAGGATCACCACGAGATGTATATAGCAAATTCCTGAATGCAATCTAAGATGAGAAGCAAACTTTTCAATCTTTCAACTTTGAAAACCTTAACTACTGAGGGAAAAGAAAGGCAAATCTTTTCACACAGATCATAGAGCACACACTAAATGAAAATTTTTTCTAAATCGTCAAGCACACAGTCAAATGCAAAATGCACAATGCATGTATTTTCTTTTCCCTTTCTTAATGTGGATGGATACAAAAAGAAAGTGGTTATATAACTTTGATTTCGATTTAAAGCGAAAGTAAACAAGTTTGTCCAACAATCAAAAGACACCTTAAGATTCACTTGCTTAATCACTGGAAATACATGAAATCAAACCATACTAACGAAAGTAAAATGACTAATCAGCTATGGACAGCAAGCAAGCTAACTCTTTAGACCAGCAAAATGCCTAACACAGGTTCAGATCTAAGAGGCCAAAAGCATGACTAGTTTACTTTTCGTTATGGGAAATTGTAAATGAGTAAGAAATACAAAGAACAAGTACAATTTCGTTATATAACAGAGGCGGAATGATGGCAAGTAATATTGGTTTCAAAACAAGTACAAGACTGACACTTAGCAGCAAATCTAAGTGAAAACAGGCAAGAGAAAGGAGGAAACCCCAAATGCACTAAGAAAATTTGGGCCAACGCAGGCTCTGCACAGCCAAACTGGCTCTCAGCGCAGGTAGCCCCTTTGGGACCTGCGTTGCAAAGCAGGTAGCCTGTGTACTACCTGCTCTGGAAAACGAGAGTTGCGTTTTCACAGTTTCCGGGTCATAATTTTCTCAAAAATGCACGGTTTTTGCTCAAATCAGAGACATTCAGTCAAGCACACTCAAAGGGATGATTTAAAAGGTGCAAAGCTATCACTAAGAGCTTACAAGGATCTTTGTAGATCAGCTCTTCAAATCATGAACTTGCTCAGAAATGAGCCAGAGTAGCTGCCCCTCTACTTCGCTTTTGATATAGTCAAAAGCTTTTTGATTCGGTACTCTTTGGTTCAGGAAATGAATAGCAAAGATACTACAAACACAATCAAACGGATACGCTCCCCAGTGGAGTCGCCAGTTTGTTGTAGGGAAAAGTATCCGACTCGGATGACCCTAACCCACTCTAAGGGTGACAGTTCCTTAGCAACAACTGTAAAACAAATTACTGAAGGTTTACTTCTTTATGAAAGCAAAAGAGAGTGGAGAAAGCACTAACCGTTGCCTTGCGCTTAATGTTGAATCCAAACTCTTCTCTTTGGCCGCTTGCTCCTAGCTCTTTGTCCTTCTGCTCGCCCAGCTACAAGGAGATCCTGCAAAACAACAAAGAAGGAAACTACAAGAGGCATGCAATCATAACTGGTTCATGGATTAGTGTAAACCAAACATGCAATCATCACAATATATAATTGAAACAAGAGCACATAGAAGAACCTCAATAGCTTTTATTAATGTAGAAGAAAAGGTTCTGAGAGGATTACAACCATTGCAGGCTCCAACCCAGCAACACCTCCCAGCAGAAAGAGTTGCTCTTCTTCACCTCTCTCAAACAATCACCCAATAACTCAAGAATGAAACCAACGGAATATCATTACTTTGCACAAAATTCCAGCCTCCTGAGCTCATAGGAGAGAGCTCAATATATAGATGAATTGAGAAAGGATGAGTCAGCCTGCAACTGATGTGTAGCTGCCTTGTGTCCTCTCTCTCTTCAGTTAATCTTTAGTTGATCTTCAGTTCTTGAGTCCACTTGGTGAACCTTGCTTCCACTTGGAGAAACAAAGCCTCTGACTCATCACAAGGCGAAATACCTGATCCAAGTGTCATTTTTGGAAGATTCCAAAGCAATGACTCACAGTGCCACATGTCCAAACTCGCCCAACGCAGGTGGGCTTTGTTCTACCTGCTTTGCAACGCAGGTACACCATGGAGCAGTTGTGTTTCAGCGCAGAAGCCTAGTGGAGCACCTGCTTTGATTTCAGGATTGCTTGTTTTTGAGTGTTTTCAGGTGGAGAACTGATCTGAGAGCTGTTGGTTTGCTGACCTTGTTCCTCTAGGGGTAGGAACATCATGTTTAGGGAACTTTGGATCCCTTGGATTATTGACAATTCATGCTTGTTTCTGTAAGGCACAAAATTGTCTATAACACTGTTTGACTTCCATGACTTTTCAACTTTACATGACTCTTTATACAACAAGTGGGTCTCTTGGACTTCCACGTTACATCACATTGATTTGACAACATGGCCCACAGTGGAGAAGTGGACAACATGACTCGACATGACAGTGCTGGTACATTCGTGTTTCTATTGGAGTGCATGTCGAGCTGCAATGCTGCTGGGTGATTTATTTCTTCATGGTGTATCATAGCTTCACCTCTGCATTGCAAAGTGTGCGGAGTCTTCGATGGTCATTGGTTTGCTTGATGTTGCTTTGGCACATTTTCTCCTTGCTTGTATGTTGGAAGGATTGATAGGCTCATCTATTTGCAAAAGGTGAATGTTCATCCATTCATCCGTCCATGAGAAGATCTTGCATATTTGATCGTCCGTCCACTCACAAACACATCTTTGCATGATCATCCATTTGTGAAAAAAACTCTTCGCATGCATAATTCATTCATTCGTTGGTGAACCTGTCCTTCTGAATGTGCTCCCTTTGTTCATCCCATTCATCACCATGCCATGTTCGTTGGTGTACAAGATGACTTCAAATCCAAAACCTCCTAGTCTACCATGACACATGATGGTTTCAGATGTAGGTGATCGGGAGAGGTAGCAAGGTTGCAAGGCAGTATGATGGCTCTAAGCACTTCTGATGAAAACTACGCAAGAGTCATTGTGTGATGAAGATGGGAAATCCGAGTTGATAGTGACTATCCATGAGGTTTGGCTCAGCTAGAAGGAAAAATTGTGCAAATTTTCAGAGGGAAAGTCCGGGCTGTAGTAAGGCAAGGCAGACAGAATCTGCGCATTTTCTGGAATGAGTGGGTGGTAGGGGCTAGAAGCATAGAAAATTTTATGGGTGAATCTTAGCCGAAAGGCAAAATTTAAGGGGTTTTATAGTTTGGAAGGGCGAATTTTTTATATTACACCCATTTTCTATAGTTAGCCCAAAATTTATTTAAAAAATAAATAATTATTATATTTTAGCCCTAAAAAATAAGGCGGATAAATAGTCCAAAAAACCTATTCGCCTCATTTCAAAGTTGGATTTGATTGCAATCACTCTGATTTCTAGTTTGGAGGTTGGATCTACTTGTAATGGCCTCAATTTCCTAGTTTGCAAGTCATATTTGGTTGCAATGGTAGACAAGAGATTGGGTTAGCAGTTAGTGCCTGCCATTGCAGATTACGGGTTACAATAAGTGCTTGCAGTCGATGTGAGAGGAACCGAGAAAGATGAACTAGATGTCGATGTGGGCATGTCAGACAGATTGGGAGATATTGGGACTCAACAAGGTAGAGAAAGCATAAGAGAGGAGAGGGGATACCTCCACAATGGGGGAAGGTCTTGTATGTAGAAATTTTGAATAATTTAACACATATTCAACAGAGATTATCCTGATCATGTACTATTGCGGAATACATACACAATACATAAGCTCCTCTACGTTGATCATCAATATAATAGAATCAATAACAATAAAACATCAAGAGCATTCACACGTTAACACAGTATGTAACCCGGGGAAAGCATCTCGCTAAAAACCCCAACTATCTGTATATTAATGATTGAGACCATGTAACATTACAAAGTACAATTCTTATCACAAGCAATCCAGTACCAGCTCCACCTGTTACACACAATACAGCTAAGATTTGATCTCCAAATCTATTCCACTGCTTGCCTGCTTCCACTGCTCAATACCTGCTCAAGAATGAATGAGAATGGTTTACCAAACTCGTATTTCACCTCCAAAGAATCACTCACACAGTGTAAGATGTGAGCAGAGGCTATAATACTGGGAAAATACATGAGAAAACTCATTGGCATACTCAATCCCTTGATTGTGCAAGATCTGATGCACAACTATAGTCACAACTGATAGCAATCTGATTCTCTAACACCTGTCCCTGCTGAACTGAACATGCACTGACATGCAACTGAGTTAACTGATGTATTCTATAGTTGTATTATGAGTTAATAATTAGTTTAACAACTCATCATTAGTCTATTTTCCAGTTAGACTAAATACAACCAGTTTAACAAAGCTAAACTGAACACAACTCCATCAACTGCACAATCAACTCCACCAAACTCAACTGATTGAGTTCTAACTGAAGTCATGCATGCAACAACTCAACTGAATCATAAGAAAAGCGTACTTCCTTCTGAAAGTTGCATGGACCACATCTGTAGCTCAAACTGAAGTGCTCCAAGAGAATAAGATCAAGTTTATAGTCCAAATATTATTATGAGACAATAATATTTGAATTTTCTATTTTTGACAGCCAGTCTAAAAATAGACTTTGATCACTCATACTGTGATCACCCACACTGTGGTCACCCACACTGTGGTCACTCATACTGTGATCATCCCTGCTGGGATCAAAAATAGAACTTGCGCCATAATTTGCCTGCGGGCCCACTTAGTGAAGGCGACTCTTTTCACTAAGCTCCATCATCTTGTTGCAATCTCAACATTGTAATGTATGATATTTTTTGTGGGATTGATATGTCGCAATATTGTCACTCTCTACAACTTCTATATAAACCTCTACCAATCCAAGAAACCGAGGATAGGTTTGAATTTGGTGATTTTCCTGTATCAATTGGACAACGTCCATTGTTGAGTTGCGAGAGTGTAAGTTGTGCGTGTGTAAATTATACAGTATGGGTGTGTGAAGTCTATAGTGAGGGTTTGTCCTTTGTCTACCACGTTCTTGTTCGAGGCAAGGTGGTTACAGTAGGTGGTTACTATTGGCAAGGTATTTTTGAGCCCTTTACTGTGTTAATTTTTTGTGGAAAATCCTTTGTTTTGTTCGTCAAAAGGGTTGGACGAATTGTTTGGTTGGTTCTCAGGGTTTGAGTGATGTTCTGGATTGAAGAGCCCCTTCATGGAAGCGCTCAGTGCAAGGTTCACCTATAACAATGTAAGGAAATGATATTTAGATGATTTTGGTATTGGGGTTTGTGAAGCATTTCTTTCAAAATAAATATAAAACCTTAGAAGCAATTATATTGTTCAGAGGCACATATCACTTATCAATAACTATAGCCATAGGTTTGGAGACTTTGATCCTATGAAAACAAATTCTTAGAACCTCAAAAGTAGTATTATATGGAAGATTTGAAATAGTCCCCTGTTCATCCTCGGCCTTTTGTTTCTGTGGCACATGAATCTCCTTATCGATCAACCATGCCTGGTAGGCCTCTGTTTCAATGACTCGACATCTTGGGAGTTAAAAAGAGAGGGCAGGGGATTCGGTCATGGATAAGAATAGATAAAAATGGGAGTCATCAAGTTTTGGAGGTAGATAAATTAACAAAAATGAAGCGTCATGACTTGCCAGCTAGGGATCTCCGTCTTTTGGATCCATTTTTTGTATATCCTTCCATTGTTCTAGGATGAGGGAGAGAAATTATTGTGAATCTAGATCATATAAGGTGTATAATCACAGCTGATGAAGTACTGTTGTTGAATTCATTGGATAGCTATGTTCTACAGTATGTGGCAGAACTACAAAGGTGTCTGAATGTTAGAAATGACATGGTTAACAATATGTGGAATTCTAGAGAACAAGGAAGCTCAAGATTTCCACTAGTGTCAAGTAGACAAGAACTGAGGGATGATGCCATGTCTGGCAGCACACAGTCTAGCCAACAAAAATCAATTAGTGATGCTGATCTTTACAGTGGTTCATCTGCAGATGATTTTCCCTTTGAATTCAGGGCACTGGAGGTTGCTTTGGAGGTAGCTTGCACATTTCTAGACACCCAGGCATGTAACAAACTTGTTTATATTCTCATATCCTGATTGTTGTACCTCTATTGATTGTGAAATCTGTTTAGTAATACTTTAACTCCTGTCTTGCCTGATTTGTTTTCTGGATCTCTCTCTCTCACACACACACTCTGATAGATGCATGTACACACATATGTTCATACCATGCATGTATTTTCACTTTCTCTACTATGTGCAAAGAGCGCATGGGATTTGGCCAAAAGTTGAAGGTTCAACTGCAGTGAAATGTTGGAAAAAGCTATCAAAAAATGTAGTGGAATGGAAGTGTATAAATGTAGCTAGAAATGTTACAAGTGTCAATTGAACTTGCAACCAATGCCTACACAGTCAAATGTGCGAAAGGCTAATAGAAAAGGATAATGTACTCTTCCCATCTAGGGGCTATTTTGTGTTCATACTTCTTGAAGTTATTTTGTTTGACATGTTTAGTCAATTTGTATATGAAATATAAGCCTTAACTTTGGATACACACTCATGCACAGTTGGTGGACAATTGTATATAATTTTGAGATTCTTATATTGACATAAAAAGTTCTTAATAGGTGAAAAAAATCACTGAGTCTACTCCCAATCCAAACCATACTTGGGCTTGTTTTCAAGTCAAATTAACTCTGTCCTGAGTCTCACGCTCTGTCCATGAGTCAAACTTGCCAGAAGTGAGTTGATTTTATGAGTACTCATGGGTTATTTTCTCCCTAATGAGTGAAACTCATGAGTGGATGGAAAAACTTGCTAGGGTATAAAATAAATGCCAAAACTTGAAGGAAATGACATCATTTTTAATTATTTTGCGACAAAGTTTTTGCCAAGTTTGAGTTGAACTCTTAAACTTTGCCCTTGCGGAGCTTAGTTTTCCAACATTAAATTTTCTAAAGTCTCAATGAATTCATTTAAATGGATTTATTTTCATAAATAGGTACTGTATCAAACTAACAATGAGTTTAACCCTGCCAACATTTTATTCTCTTCTTGGCCCAAACTGTTGTATTAACATCAAATTGTGCTTTTATTAAGGTTAACTATGTTCACCAAAGGATGAATTTATGATCTATATTCCAGTGGACGAGTTAGAATGTATCTCACTATGGATTTCATTGAACTACTATGGGAAGAAAATATCCATGCATGCATGCTTATATGGATCTCTCTGTTCTATGCAACCCAAGCAAAGCTGGACAGATAAATGTGCAACAACACTTACAACATCGCACAATGCATAGAAATTTTTTAAGTTGGAGAAACCCTCATAGGAATAAAACTCTAGCATGTTATTAATATACAAACCAATTCTTATAATAATTTCCCTTAGGATTCTGATTTTTTGGTGATTTCACGACCTCCCATACAACCATAGCATTCTTGAATTGGTGACCTTCAATATTACCTTCTCACACTATCTCTTATCTGGCTTAACTAGGCTACAGATATGATATTCCCACCATTTTGTTTTCACCTTCCTCTCTTTTAGTCAGATAGTCTTAGCTTACATGCAATGGACTCACACTCTCTCAACTCTCTCTTTTTTATGCCTTTTCTCACAGATTCTATTATAGCCTATGTTGATTTTTTTATGCCTTTTCTCCTAGATTCTATTATAGCCTATTTTGATTATTTTGGGTAGCTATGGTCAGTATTCCCAGCTACTCAAGTTGCGACCCTAAAATAAAAATTAAGAAGAAGAAATTTAATTCAAATTTTCCTCCAAAAAATTTAAAGTCAGTCCAACAAAAGGAGATGTGCCCCTTAGGCACCTCATGACCACTATAAATACAAACTCGGCATCCATTTTCTTGGCAATTCAGATCACACAAAATTAATTTGTTTTTAGTTCAAACATGAGAAGGAGAGAGAGAAGAAGGCAGAAGTTTGACCAGTGTTGACCACTCTTTGACAAAACATTATGGGAAACTGTTTGCCCAAATTTCTAAAGCAATTGACTGAGCTCTATCGAGGTTGTTTAACCAAGTTTCCTGGGTAGTTTATCGAGTTTCTAGGCAGCTGCAGTAGGCCAAGTTTCGGCCCTGTTGACTAAGGTTGACTAAAATTCTTGGCAATAGCAGTAAGGCCAAACTTTGCCTGTGCAAATTTTGTAGTCAATTTGACTAGAAAATCAGATTGTACTTTTGTTGAATTGAACAATTTCTCCCAAGAAAAGATTGCTGGCTTTTCCCGAGTTTGGGTTTTCACAGTGTAAAATTGTGTCTCGTTTGTGCTTGGATATCTCTTTGTGATCCTAATATCATTATTGCATTACTGTTGAGATTTTCTATGTATAATTACTTAATGATATATGTGACGTAAGTGAACTTGGTTAAAGAAATCATTGGAAAGTAATTATGAGTTTAGAAGATCATATTCCCTATGAAGGAAGTTGATACCATGTTGAAGAATCTAGGGCAAACATAATAAGGTGATCCTTCTTTACTATGATAACAATTTGTGAAGCATTTATGCAATTTATCTTAACTTAATGTTCCATCCATTATTAGTGCGAGTGTTTACTTCAACAAACTGCTACCAAAAACAAAAGAGACAAGAACACAAATATTTGACTTTCTTCCAAGGCCAAAACCTCTCCCTCTTGGAGAGGAAAACCCATGCAAAATTCTTCGTATAGAGATTCCATTGACGAATACCAAAAACATGACCCTTGACACAATCTACCTCTCCAAGACCAAGACATCGATCCTCTTCTTCATCGTTGTTGGGATCATCATCCTTGCTACACCTCTGCCTCACTGAGATCTTCATTACTGTTGACATCATTGCTGCGCCATGATTGTCTCTTGAGATTGCCACACAATTGATCTCAACCTTTTCATTCAGATCATAATCATGACCTTGGTTTTCATCCTTGATCAATGCACCAAGGGCTTCATTTCTGCTACACCATATTTGGATCATCAATGTCCCTAGTTGGAAACATCATCATGCTAATTGTGAGTAGCAAACAATTTACTTTATGAAAAAAGTGCCAAGACAGTGAGGAAAATGATAGGATCAATGTGATGCTTCTTAAGCCGAGACAGTGAGACCGAGGCTATATGAAGACAGTAAGGATTCCGAGATTCTTTCCATCACATATATGCATTGAATGCCATGAATTAGGTTCACCAAAATTGTGATTACTTTCTTTCCTGCACTAAGATCTTACTTTCCATTTAAGCCGAGACTGTAATGATTACTGTTGCTCCTTATTATGTCGAGACTGTAATAGTGTGAGGTCACCGAGATACACATATATATTCCTAGATCAAAACTACAAGGATATATGCGAGGGCTTTACAGTCACTATCACAACTTACTGTGTCACCCGAAGTCATTGTTGTCCTGTTAAATTATGGTATGTTCTATGCTTAAGAGAAATTTACTTCAATTCTTCTTATTAGCCCAATGTCAATTTCCAGTATAGAAATCACATTAACATGAAAGTAAAATGTTGATAGAACATAAATGAAAACAACAGAAGACAAGCCAAGACAAGAGACACAAGATGTGGTGCTAGCTAGGGACAAATCCCAATTCGGGGAAACCCTTTAATCAATTCTTCTATATTCTTCAATAATTTAGCAAAAAGAGAGAGATAGTACAATATCAAAAAAAATTGATTTACAACAACAATAATGAAACCCTTGAACAACAATAGCAAGGGTGATCAATCATCTCCCAAATGTCTCCAAGACAACCTAGGAGAACTTGGTCTCCAACAATAGTGAAAGAAACCCAAAACAGTCAATGTAATATGTTCAAAACAACACTTAATTCTACAATATACTACAACCAGCCCTAACCAGTCAATGTTGTCCCAAATTAGCTCTACAACAAGTCAACACAGGTTGTCTCTAGCCTAGGAGAGGCTTCCCAGACAAATCCGCAGTCAATGGAGGCAATACACTGGTCAACACAGGCCTAAATCACCCCAAACAAGATTGTTGTACCTTCTTGCATCCTTGCTTCCCTAACTGCGTCCTCTCACAATGATGCCCTAGCTGCGTCCTCTTTCCCATGTGAGATTTGCGTCCTCTTTCCTTTGTAAACGCAAGAAACAAGGGGAAGAGATGTGAGGATGACATAAGTGGACTAATGCCTCAAGGTCTCTTCTATTTATATGCCACATTGGGTTTTAGCTGGGGGTGTGCAACACAACTTTACTTGCTGGTCGACCTTGACAAATTGTCAAGAAATACAAATAATTTCATATCTCCATGAATACATGCCGGAATCGGATGATCGTTAGATCAATCCTACACCTCTTGATGAGAGGAATCCAAAAGCAATATCAGCTACCATAAATAAGATGACCCATATGGATTTTGGCCCTAGTTTCCAATTTTAACACTACCTCTCAAGTAGGGAGAACTCCATTTGCTAATCCATATGATTGTCGGTACTATCCCTACCATCAAATGCACTGCTCTGCACTACTTCACTCTGCTTTGATCAGCTCTACTCTACTGAACTACGAAGAAGAAGAAATGATCGAGAATGTACCATACCATCCTCTACTAACCTGAAGTCAGTCCCAGATAAAATAGAGTGTTCAATAGAACTCTTACTGACCTGAAATCAGTCCCAATGAAGAGAGTGTGTCGTACCACTCTTACTCACCCGAATTCAGTTCCAAAAGAGAGTTAGTTATATCAAGTGCTCTTACTGACCCGAAGTCAGCTCCAATTGATCCCAGATCAATGTCATCCTAGCATAGGGAGTACGGTAGATACACAATGCGTCCATCAGTGCTACTATGGTCCATATCCTCTTTTCCCTACTCATTGGCCAGATGAGAGGTACTTCCCATGAGTCCCAAACTACATGGGTAGAATGTCTTGACTTGAGAAGGATGAACCACTCATCCTACCTACATGTCGCCATGGGTATCACAAGGGAAGGCTGAATCATTCACCATGTACATAGCACACCACTAGGGAAGGGCGAGTCACCCTATGGTCGCCCGTCGCTCCAAGAAGTACCCCAAGCCCCATGGAGCTCCCAGAGCTCAATGTATGCATCATATAGGACCCTCATAAGAGGGTCACTCCATGAATCCTAGTCATTCTCGAAAAGTCAAGAATTTGACCTTTCCCAGGGGCTTCATTAGAATGTCAGCAACCTACTCATAAGTCCCAATATGATGGAGACTTATTGCTCCTCATTGTACCATATCCTGGATAAAGCGATACTTGATATCGATGTGTGTAACGACCAAAATTCATATACACAATGGAAATATTTAAAATACTTCGTAAAAAAAGACATGCATCGTACGACGGTAATTGTAATTGTATATTGAATAAAATAATTGATGATAGAATGAGTACAATTGAGAATGAGGGTCCTGTATATATAGCTAGGTAAGTACCCTTTCATAAATAGGCATGTCTCTAAGACATTCCTTTTCATTATTAACTAACTAACCATTAGTTAATTTACTTTTATTTATTATTATGATTATTATTTATTATCTATTTTTATTTATTTTCAAATAATTTATGTTCATAACATTGCCTTCTCCTTCAAAAAGCTTTGTCCTTAAAGCTTGTTGATGAAAGGGCTTGATCTCTTTTCTACTACGGATGTCTTCTACTTGATATATATTTTTTGCTACGAATTTCTTCTCGTCTCGGAACAATCATCTTTGTTGATACAAGCTGATATGATCCTTGGAGTGATATATAAAATTGTCTTACTAAGAATGGATCGGACCATCCTAGATTAACCTTCTATGGAATCTTTTGATCACTAGAATTTTGTAACAAATTGTTATCAGTAGACTGAATTGAGCTCACTTCAATATTATTTGTAACATAAGTTTGTTGTTTATGTTCTGAGTGATATATATTTGTAGATTGATTAAGGTGTCTACTCTTGTGATTCAGATGTAGATAAGGAGTCTGTCTTGTTTGAACTTCCTTTAACGTTTTTATGACAGTTTCATGATTTCCATTAGGCATTTTTATTGTTGACTTAACTACTGAATCCTTATTTGAGGTGTCCTATGTTTGAACGACAACCTATAAGTACGTTTTTACTTTAATAGGGTTTTTATTTTCCTGAACTGTGAGATTAGTTGTCTTGATCTCTGTTTCTTCAGTTTGGACTACTACATCTGGAGATTTTGATGTTTCCTTTGTGATAAGTTCTTTTAACCTATTCATCAATGACTTCTTTTCGTCCTTAAGTTTTTTAATCTTTTTGAGCAGATTTTGATTATGATTTTTGAGACCTAAGCATTCCTCATTCTCTGAGTTAACTTTATTTTGGCCTTCACGCTTCTCATCTTTTAAACACTTGATTTGTTCTACTAATGTTTGGTTAAGGCTCTTCAAACATAAATTTTCTTGTTCTTATTCTAATAAACGCTCCTTGAATTCTTTCTTTGATGTTTTAGCTTTCTTGACTTGTTCGAGTAGCTTTTCTTGGTGATCTCTGAGGCGCGAAATTTCTTCGTCTTTGCTGCAGATGACTTCTTCAAACTCTTTTTGCTTCTTTGATATAGTTTTTTTGTTATCTTGAAACATAAAATCTGATATATCCTTAAGGTCTTCTAATGAATATTGTATTTATTTTGATTTTGATTTACTTGTTATGTCTTGAAACATGACCATCTTCCATTTATAAGGAAACATCAAAACTTGTTTCTTTATGTTTAACATGAATGTACCCAAATCCTTAAACAAGGGTTCATTGAGTATGAGGTCAATGTTTTTATCCGTCCTTACAACATGAAATTAAAATATGTAGTCATAGTGACCTATTGTCACTTGTAGATCAGTAATTTTATAGTTGTTTTGGTCAAAAATGTTTTTCTTTACACCAATGCTTAGCTCTGGAATTAATAATTGATTTGCCAAGTTGATGTTGATATAATTCTTATCATTGCTTGGGCTGATAGCAACATTAATTTATCTTCCTTTGATACTTCCTCTTAATGTAATTACTCTGTGATCTGTAACTGAAAGACCATTATAGGAAAACCTTTCTTCCTTTGTCATTTTAGAATTGAGCTACATCATTTTTTTTCAATGATTGCTCCCATTTGTTATGTCGAGATGACTTAAAGTATTATATTTAAAGTTCCTTTGGAGTTTTTACTTCAAGCCTCCTTTAAAAGTGTTTTTTTAATATATATATTTTATAATTCTTCAAAACTCTTTTAATCCAATTTCATATTATCCTTAATATTTCAAAACTCCTTTGTATTCTTTTTATATAATTCTACTTATGTTTTTTTTTCCTTTTGTACTTTAAAAACAATATCTAAATATTGTTTCAATTGACTTCTTTTAACTATCTTATTGTCCTTTGTATTTATCTTTTAAATTTCATATAACTCTTTAAACTTTAATTCAACTCCACTCTAACGTAAACTCTTAATTGGTATTTTCTCCTTATGTAAACTTTTTTAATAATACCCATTTTCTACTTGTATATATTTTCAATAATTTTATGAATTGTGTTTTTCTTTAAATACCCCTTTATAATATTATATTTCTCCTTATATACCTTTTATGTATAACAATTTTTTTTTCTTTTTGAAAAGTTACAACCCTAGTGAAACATGGCTATTCACCTTTGGTGTATATTATAAAATATATGTTCACTTATGTACTTTTGACTCGGTTAATGTTCTCCACGTAAAAAGTAAAACTTACCATTCACATAAAGAAATTTTGTATTCCCTTTGTTTTTTTTTACTTTTTAAATACCATGGGAAATTACCATGGGTTGGTTTCTAAAACCTCCGTTAACGTTTTCCACATAAAAAGTAAAACTTACCATTCACATAAAGAGATTTTGTATTCCTTTTGTTTTTCTTTTACTTTTAAAATACCATGGGCAATTACCATGGGTTGGTTTCTAAAACCTCCGTTAACGTTTTCCACGTAAAAGTAAAACTTACCATTCACATAAAGAGATTTTGTATTCCTTTTGTTTTTCTTTTACTTTTAAAATACCATGGGCAATTACCATGGGTTTCTAAAACCACAGGCTTGTCAACCACTTAATGAAGAATCAAGATAATATTATTTACTCTTCCTTCTCTTACGTATAGTTTTAAATATATTTGGAAAGATTCCCTCTTAACTTTATCATGCACTTTTTATCAATAATGTAGAACCTTTTTATATATATGAATGTTCTCCTTCAAAATTTACATCGGACTATATTTATTTATTTATTTTAAATCTTTTTTGTTTTTTTAATATTTATATGTACTTCTTTTAATTTATGTTTTTTCTTTGACTATCGTATTTTTTTCCTCCTTTTTTTGTTTTTGTTTAATGGCCAAAGCCTTGAATGACGAAACCGGTGGAATGGAGAATCTCCAAGACTGGTGTAGCGAAACGCTGAAATCACGACGACAACAAGGTTGACGATAGGTTGATGGCCAAAGGCCGGATCAGATGTAGCTTTGATACCAATGTAATGACCAAAAGTCGTATACGCAGTGGAAATATTTAAAATACTTCGTAAACAAAGACATGCATCATAGGATAGTAATTGTAATTGTATATTGAATAAAAGAATTGATGATAGAATGAGTACAAATGAGAATGAGGGTCCTGTATATATAGCTAGGTAAGTACCCTTTCACAAATAGGCATGTCTCTAATACATGCCTTTCCATTATTAACTAACTAACCATTAGTTAATTTACTTTTATTTATTATTATATTTATATTATTATGATTATTATTTATTATCTATTTTTATTTATTTTTACATAATTCATTTCATAATTTATTTATCATAGCAGTTGATCCTCTGACCACTCCACCAATGCACAGAGCCGCGTTATCTGATCCTAGTCTTTGACCCTCAAATTCGTAAACATTGTTGTCATTGAAGCATTTTGCTATCAAGCATTTGTCCATTCAATAGTAGTAGTAGTAGTAGTAGTAGTAGTAATAATAATAATAATAAATTAATAAATATACGGAGAGAAAATAAAAATTCAAAAAACAAAGGCATCGTATGATAGTAATTGCAATTGTATCTTGAATAAAATAATTGATGATAGAATGAGTACAAATGAGAATGAGGGTCCTGTATATATAGCCAGGTAAGTACCCTTTCACAAATATCCATGTCTCTAAGACATGCCTTTTCATTATTAACTAACTAACCATCAGTTAATTTACTTTTATTTATTATTATATTTATATTATTATGATTATTATTTATTATCTATTTTTATTTATTTTTACATAATTTATGTTCATAACAATGTGCTTGGAGTGATCATGAAATACGAGATTGTTGGACAAATGAATCCCACTCTGGTTGTCGCAAAGGATCACAATAGTATCCAATGTATGTCCAATTAGCTCACTGAAGAGGTTCCTCAACCAGCCAGCCTCACAGGAGGCCATATCTATAGCAATTTCCTCTACCTCAGTGGTGCTCAAAGCCACTGACTTCTGCTTCCTACTCATCCAGGATATTGAGGCAGAACCCAAAGAGAAACAACACCCGAAAGTGCTCTTTCGGTCCACCACATTACCTACCCAATCAACATTGGAATATCCATGTAGCCTCACATCTCCGACAGTGTATCTCAACCCATGAGTGATTGTGCCTCGAAAATATCTCCAAAAATTCTTTGCACCAATCCAATGTGAGTGATGAGGCTCAACAATATATTAGCTCAACGTGTTGACTCTAAAACATATATTTGGATGAGAGTTCACCAAGAACATCAATGCTCCTATGAGTTGACGAAACTCAGAAGCATTTCCCAAAGCAGGTCCAGTAGCTCTACCGCATAACTTCTTGAAGTTAAGCTCCATTGGGGTAGTCACAGGCTTGCAGTCCACCATACCAAATATCTCCAAAATCTTCACCACATATTTTCCTTGAGATAGGAAAATATCTCCCTAGGTGCATCAGCCCTAGGTCCTTCATCTCAAATTCGGAAGCCAACTCCCTCTTACATTTGTGAATGAGAGGGTCTACACCTGTCAAAAAGAGGTCGTCAACATACAACACCAGTATGAGAGGCTTATCATCTTCAACCTTAAATTAAAGGTTTGGATCAATTTCACTCCTAGTGAATCCCAGCTTCATCAAGTAGTTATCAATCGTCTCATACCAAGCTCAAGGTTCTTGCTTCAGCTCATAGAGGGCTTTCTTCAACCTACATACATGAGATTCCCGATTATGAATCTCAAACCCCTTGGGTTGCTCCACATAGACTTCCACTCTAATTGAACCATGTAAGAACACAGTCTTGACATCCATCTGATGTAGGTTCCATCCTTGCGAAGCAGCAAGGGGTATGATCGAGAAGATGGTGGTGTATCAGGAAACACGGGAAAATATCTCATCATAATTTACACCTTCCTTTTAAGAGAAGCCTCAAGCAATAAAGAGATCCTTGTAATTTTCAGCACTCGCATCATCTCCATGCTTGATTTTATAAAGCCATTTCAAGGTGACAACCGTTTTGTCCTGGGTTCTAGGGACCACATCCCAGACATCATTCTTCATGATGTAATCATATTCCTAATTCATATAATCCTTCCATATTTGATGCTTCACAGCTTTTTCGAATGATGGAGGCTCATTTTGAATGATGGTGCTCATAATGGTCAAGTATCCCTGATACCTAGTTGGCTTCTTACTTTCACAGAAAGTCCCTCTAGGTGCAATATGTCCTTTAGCATCACCAAGTGTCCCCCTAAGCCACAAGGGCCTCTTCCTAGAAGAGGAAGGCTCTTGCAAAGGGGGATCAATAGGATCCATAGGTTCTTCCACATTAGGCATCATCTCATCTTCCTTCTCATCTGGCTTCCTGGTGTCAACTTCGTTATCTTTCCTTAGAATAGGAAGATTGTCAACCTTGATAAGAGCCATATCTTCATCAAAGGTGAAATCATGACTTATCTCGACTTCCCTTTGACCAGCCACATAGATTCTATAGCCCTTAGAATTTTTGATATAGCCCACGAAGATTCCCTTCTTTCTGGATGCACCCAATTTGCTTCTTTTCTCTTTCGGCACATGAAAATATACGAGACTTCCAAAAATTTTAAAGTGGGAGACATCAAGTTTCTTACCAATGAACATCTCTTCGAGGGTCTTGGAATCCAATGCTTGATGATGGCATCAGTTTTGAACATATATGGCGGTATTTTCAGCTTAGGCCCATAGAAACTTCAAAAGCCTTTGATCATGGAGCATGGAACGAACAACTTCCATAATCGCACGATTCCTCCTTTCTACCACATGATTCTACTCAAGAGTGTATGGTGTTGTGGTCTCCATCTTAATGCCAACTTCTTTGCAAAATTCATGAAACTCATTGGATTCATACTCGATCCCATTATCAATCCTTAAGATCTTGACCCTCTTCGCGGTTTGATTCTTGATCAAGGCTTTGAAGTGCGGAACTAGGAGAACACTTCATCCTTGTTTCTCAAGAAGTATATCCAATTATTGTGAGAATAATCATCTGTAAAAGTGAGATAATATAGATATCCTCCCAAAGAGTTCACAAGCATCATACTAGATATGTTGGAGTGAACCAACTGCAAAATGTAAGAGGTCTTGCTATGGATAGAGGGGAATGGTCCCCTTTTGAGCTTTCCTTCGGCACATCTCCGACATACACCTTCTTGCTCTACTTTAAACTCAGGCGTCCCTGTCACCATCTGTCTCACATCAGGTAGAGACTTATAATGAAGGTGGGCAAACCTCTGGTGCCATAGTTCAGACTGTAGAGTTGTGTCACAAGACATGATTCCCAACGGATTTCGTCTAACTTGATATAAAGAGTCAACTCAAAACCCAAGAGTGAAAGCATCTTTAAATTTCTTTTTCCACACATGTGCCTTGCCATCGATGAAGGCCACCTTGTAGCCTTTGTCTTCCATTCCTGAAATGGACACCAAGTTCTTATTGAGATTAGGTACATATAAGACTTCTTGCAAATGAATTATGTTACCATGATTTAATTGAAGAGTAACATTCCCTACACCCTTTACGAGATAGGTGGAATTGTCTCCAATAATAATCTCCAATTTTGTCTCCTCTATCAAATTAGAGAGAGCTTCCTTGTAACTAGTGAAGTGCCTTGAACACCACTATCAATAATCCAATTTCCCAATGAGTCTAGAGGAGAGGCAGTGGAGAGGGCCGATACCAAATAATATTCATCTTACTTATTGTTAACAACATTTGATTCATACCTGGAGTTCCTTGCTTTCTTGGAGGATTGGCCACTTCCTTGATTTCCCGCATTTCTCTTTCCTTTTCCATTGAACCTTCCATTCCTTTGATTTTGGTTGGAGTTGCCCCGGGAGTGATTTTGATCATTGTCATGAGATGTGTCCTTCCTATTTGGATACTCCCTCGCATAGTGGCCAAATTTATTACAAGAAAATCATCTTCCCTTCCTTCCACCCTTCGATCCAGTCTTTCCTTTGAAGTGACCTTTAGACCCAGAATTATTTCTCCTTTTGGCTTGAGAGGAGAAAGCAGTGGGGTTGCCTTTGCTTGAAGGCATTTCTTTCTCCACCATCCTTGTCTCTTCTTGAATGTATCTTGCCACCAATTTCTTAAATCCCAAAATTTGATCGTTGTTGAGAAGAGTGGTTCTAAATACATACCATTCGGATGGGAGCCCTCCAAGAGTAGTGATAGTTAGTTCCCTATTAGAAATGACTTCTCCAATTTACAGGAGATCATTCATGATCTTAGTGATCCTTAAGCAATAGGATTGAATATCCTTGTCCTTTCCCTTATTAATATCCTTCAGCTTATTTTTGAGGAAAAAAACTTGATTTTCATCACTAACTTTAAACAAGCTTACCAGTCTATCATAGATCTCCTTGGAGGTGTTCAACTCAGAAACGTAGTCCACCAGATGCTTGTCAATAGAGTCCTGGATGATTTTCTTCACTTTGATTTCACCCTTAGTGTACTTGTTCCTTGTAGTAGCCAGTGCATTTGATGAAGGCTCCGTAATTCCACCTCTCACATAGTCCAACACTTCATGCTCTTCCAATGTCAGATCAAGAGACATCTTCCATCCGTGATAGTCAGACTTCTCACGGAGCTTGTCTTTAGTGGGGAAGTGTAATGAGGAACGCATGAAGCCTTTTGAATTTTTCCAACTATCTTCAGTGATTTCTCTTGCTCTTGCTTGGGCTTTGTCTTCACCTCAGCTCTAATACCATGTTAAATTATGGTATATTCTATGCTTAAGATTAGTTTACTTCAATTCTTCTTATTAGCCCAATGTCAATTTCTAGTATAGCAATCACATTAACATGAAAGTAAAACCTGATAGAACATAAATGAAAACAAAAAAAGACAAGCCAAGATAATAGACACAAGATGTGGCGCTAGCTAGGGACAAACCCCAATCGGGGAAACCCTTTGATCAATTCTTATATATTCTTCAATAATTTAGCAGAGAGAGAGAGGTAGTACAATATCACAAATATGTGAGTAATGAAACCCTTGAAAAATAATAGCAAGGGTGATCAATTAGCTTCCAAATGTTCCCAAGACAACATAAGAGAACTCGGTCTCCAACAATAGTGAAAGCAACCCAAAACAGTCAACGTAATATGGTCAAAACAACAGTCAATGCTACAACATACTACAACTAGCCCTAACCAATCAACGTTGTCCCAAATCAGCTCTCCAACAAGTCAACGCAAGCAATCCCTAGCCTAGGAGAGGCTACCCACACAAAGTCGCAGCCAATGGAGGTAATACGTTGGTCAAAATAGGCCTAAATCACCCCAAACAAGATTGTTCTACGTTCTTGTGTCCTTGCTGCCTTAACTACATCCTCACACAATGATGCCCTAGTCATGTCCTCTTTCCCATGTGAGAGATGTTTCGTCTTTACTTTGTATACCCAAAAGACAAGGAGAAGAGATGCAAGGATGAGATGAGTGAACTAATGCCTCAAGGTCTCTTCTATTTATATGCCACGTTGGGGTTTAGCTGGGGGTGTGCAACACAACTTTACTTGTTGGCCAACCTTGACAAATTGTCAAGAAATACAAATAAATTCATATCTCCATGAATACATGTCAGAATCGAATGATCGTTAGATCAATCATACACTTCTTGACAAGAGGAATCCAAGAAAAATATCAGCTTCCATAAATAAGATGACCCACATGGATTTTGGCCCTAGTTGCCAATTTTAACATGTCCCATCCGAGATTACAGTGATCCGATAACTGCACCTTATAGTCATGCAAAGGGTCTCAGAGATATTTTGAGATCCTGTCCTCACCCGTAGCTGCAGACTTGTCTGAGATTCCTCCTTCCTGCTCCATATACCCGAGATCATGACTGCACCTAAAACCCAAACAAGGTGCAGTCAAACCCTACTGCGGATATGCTCCTATATGTGAAATTTCAAAGGCATGCAAGATTTTTTCTTCATGTATTTTCACTGACCCTAGATGGGTATTTATAGTGGTTACATACATATATGCAAGGAAACATAAACTCATGAACCTTCGTGACTATTTTATTGAGTCGATGTTACTTCCATTTATTTAATTTAATTCATTTTTGAGCTGACACGAATATCTTCATTATTCTGCTTGGAGACTTCGATGTTCTTGCATTTGGAGAAGCATTCTTGCATTTGGAGGATCATTCTTGGAATTGGAGGGCTATTACATTTAGTTAAAGATTTGTATACAATTGAATGACACTGAATGCGAGTTCTGTGTCACTTAAAGAAAATGTGAGTTGAAGATTTGTAATCATTTTTTGTTTGAAATGACTTCATGAATGCAAGTAGATCTATAGGATAGACAGGTTATCTTGCATGGAATAAAAGGCATTGAAAAAATCCTTATAGATAAGGGAAGTTAGTGAACAGGTCCCCTTTAAACTCATGAGAAGGAACTCTTAAAAGTCCTCTCATCTCTATCTAGCAAGAAATGAGACAGATAAGAGATATATAAAAATTAGGAAAGGCAATCTCTAACATGCAGCAAAGAAGAAATATCTTCATGAGATCTCATTTGGGAGATCTAAGAAACATGATATGAAAATAATCATCTACGTTCTTAATAAGAAAGATTTCAGGTGTCTGCAGGATATGGAAATTTCCTTGTGAAACAATGTGAGGTCTCTATGCCAGATAGAGAAAGACAAGTTGAAAGGACTCAAGTATGTACAAAAAGGAAAGGGAAGGTTGACATGACAGAACAATACTATATCACTGGAAGGGTGAAGGAAGCTGAAGAAAGGATCATGGAAAATCGATTAATAGATCTCCATTATGAATGAGATGGTGTCCCTCTCAAAAGGATCCTATTAGAAGTACTTGCCAATATGATCATGGTAAGAAGATGCATCGTGGCATCATGGAAATAAGAGCTCATATGAATCATGGAGAACATAGCTCTTGGGAATCTCATTGAATATCAAAGGAAAGGAAGAAGTCATCCAAGTCAAAGGGAACATTTTCTAGATAGGGACATTCTAGATGTTGAAGAGTCTTTGATAGAAACCTCAGTGGAGGATCCCCTAGTCTGGAAAGGCAACAAGAGTTTTAATGAATATGGGGATCCTGCTTAGGGGATCCCCTTGATTTTCATGAATGGAACTGGTTAGGGGCTCTTTTTCCCTCTACCATTCTTGGAAATCAAGGCTAGGGTTGAAATCGCCCTGTGTTTTAGGGTTTTCAATTTGATTAGCCTATATAAATTTGCATATACAATCCTCCTCATTGTTGAGCTTCCTGCCAATAAACAAGTGTCTTGACGACCAATGAACAAATTTTTCCTGGAGATGGTTTCAGAAGGACGAGATCATCCATCTATTACAGTTTCAATTTTGGCATCTTCATTGTTTTTCTCCCTGTCTCGAGTGTCAGTTTTAAAAGGACGAGATCATCCATCTATTACAGTTTCAATTTTGGCATCTTCATTGTTTTTCTCCCTGTGTCGGGTGTCAGTTTTAGAAGTTGTGCTCATATTGCTTCAGAGACTTTGTTTTATGCATTGATTTTTTTTCGAGATTGGTCATCGTGTGACTTGTTCTCCAGTTGTGGTGCTCTACAGAATCTACGTTTAATGGGAAATGAAGAGGGCCTTAGCTGCAGGAATTAATTTTATCTAGAGAAGCACAATACCCTATTCAAGAATTAATTTTAATTCAAATAAGCACAATACCCTATTCAGGATACCCTAGGATTTTGGGTATCAGATCTCATTGAAGTCGATAGATCATTTTGGGATATATGGATAGCAGAATAGAAAGATATTTTATGGGATTGAGTATATGCAATGGTAATGAAACGGAAGGATGAGTACCAATGAACAACCACATGGTGAAAGAGAAAAAATTGTGAGCTTGAATCTACAAAACCTAATTCAAAACCACTAAAATATGAACCAGAAGGTTGCAGGAGTTGATGAGACTCATCATTGGGTAATTATATGGGCCTTAATTAACCTCCTAGCTTAGTCAAACCAACTATTCTCACAACTTATTGCATACTTTTGATTATATTTTGTTTATGAGATGAGTTAGAGTTGGATATTTTTGTTTTTGGTCTAATGTGCATTTAATGTGAGATTAAAGGATAAAGAAAGGAATTTTGGCAAAGATCTTGGTAAAAACTTGAATGGGACAAGGCAGAGGAATTATAGGAGGTAAATCCTCCTCATTTACTACCCCTTCATTTGAATATTCCTCCATCAGCTTGGAGTGCAAATAGCCAAATCATGAGGACTAGAAGGCAACCGAGCAAGTGAAAGACAAAGCACCAATTTATCTCGAGTTTGGGAGCCGAGCCTCCCTAATTTTAAGGAAGTCATTGGAGACTTCAGATGTATAAGTAGAGAGGCATAGGACCTTAGTAGGATTTGAATTTTTTATTGTAAAACTCTTCTCTAATTTTGAGATGCAAGACTTGTGACAATTTTTGATGTGATCCATTTTTTTGATAATAAGAATGAGTTTTGTTTTGAGCCAGCTTTTGTGGAGGTAAATCCCCTCTGTGGACAAAGGCGATCCCTACTAGTCCAAACGAGGTCTAGCAATAATCAAACAACGCTAACACGCATGTTCCTAATTGCACATAAAAGACCAATGATGAAGGCCTACCTGGATTCCAACGCTAGTACTTGTAGAAGAGTGGATGCTCCCGTCCCTTTGCCTCGGCTGGTCACGATCCTCACGATCCTCATGTATGGACACCTGCACATGCAAAGAACGATACAAACACAAGCATAAAATCCAGTAGATGTAACTATATATCAATCAGAAAGGATATAACTCAAACATCATCATAAGGACATTAAGAGTGGAACCATAATGATAGTCGTCTATTATTAATAAACAAAGAAGAATACAACCATAGTTCTGACGTCAAATCCTTCTCAAGAGGGTCTAGCCAGCAAATCTCTTAAGCATTCACCCTTGGAGGTAGATCTCCCAAGACAAAAGCTCTCTCTCACATAGGTTTACACAAGAAAGAAACACTTCACAACCTTGACCTTAAGCTCCCTAGCAATCCCACACTTGTCACACCAGCTACCTATCAAGCTCACACACTAGCAGCAACACTCCAAGCATTATGAATTCCAAACTAGCTGCTCATGGCAATGGTGGAGGCTTAAGTAGGAGAAGGAGTCTCCATGAATGGTGGGAGGATGAGCTTATCTCCAAGGAAGGTGGCTCAAATGACGAAACATACATGCCAGAGAAGGAAGGGCGACATTTACAAGGCCAACAACCAGGTTTGGAGTCATCTGGAAGGCCGGCTGTTAGAACAAACTCGCCCAAACTGGATTAGCGTGGGTTCATAACTGCACTGGAGCGCTGACATCGCTGTTAAATAACAAAGAAAATCATATCAGCGCGATAAGATATAAATAAAAGATTCGTTGTCGCATGAAATTCGACCAGCGCGGGAATCACGTGTACTTCCACGCTGGCAGCGCATTAGGTCTATTTTGGAGCGCTCATCAGTGCGCTTATTTTTACAACAGTCGCGATGATAGAAAAACTTTGGCAAAGTGGGACATTTGGCAACATTAGGGAGCATGAGCATAATTAGTTTGGTCTCATGACACAGCAGGAAGACTGACAGGGAGACAGTGACAAATTACTATGTAACATATGCCCCCTAAAGCATGAAGCCCGAGAGAGTGGGAGGGGTGAAACGCTTTACGAAACTGGCTGAACTGGAACACCTCCAGGAAGAACCTGCACGTATGTACAACTGATATCTCTGATAATCAATTACATGTAGTCTAGGCATGGGCGCAGCCATCCAAAAGATATATGAAAGAGGTCTGTGGTATGGACGCAGCCACCCAGCTAATGAGACTGTGATGATAGTAAAGGTATGGCCGCAGCCATCCATGAAGACTCAGGTATGGGCGCAGCCGTCCATCAATGAGTCATGTAATGATCATAATAATCCACAAAATCGCAGCCTGGATTTTAATAGACAAAACCCAGGGTCTTGCGCTCCATCTCGACCCGAACAAAGTACAAGTCCAAGCATGTGAATATAGGAGTTGAAGTCGAACATGCGAGAACATCGTCTGGTTACCAGTCAATGCTGAAAACCGTTAACGGATGCGAGAGGTACCACCAATAATGACAATGGTCCTCAAGGTACTATAGGTACAATCTACGGCATGTGAAACAATGAGCTGGCATCGAACACCCGCAGAATCATTCGATCGGAGGCCAATGATGAAAACCTCGCATCGAACACGAAGAACCTGCCATTAAGGCATGCAGGCTCTAAGGCACCTGAAGGGAGTCCCTAGGTCAACTGCCTGGATAATGAGCTGAAGTCAACAGGAAGTGACCTTGATCAAAGGTGGACCATAATGTTTCCCACATCATCGGCACGAGACAGAGAAGGATAAGATATTTTGAGTATCAGAGGGAGGTTGAGTATTCTTGCAGAGGTCAACTTCTCTTGAACATATCGAGGGCACGACGGTGGACTTGGCAGTATTGATATTCAAATGATCAAGGGTCATGGTGACAAGGCAATGAGTAGATGAAAAGTCAAACAGGATAATCCAAACCCACAGAGGCTAGTGTAAAACAAGATGAGATGTCCCCACCCAGACACGAATGTAGACAAGTGCCATGTTCAAGAGCGACATACTGCCGACACGACAATAATTATGGGTCCATTTTCCCCACCATTGCTGGTGAGTACCCCGGTTATTTTTAAAAACCTTGACGGGGATAGCATATGCTTGTAAGGCGTCATTACGACAGAATCTGATGTCATTAAGTTTTAACGAGTCTGAAAAAGGAAGAACTCGGCGTCTTTTCCTGTTTAGAGAGTTTGAAAAGACAATATAAAAGAAAACTCCAGGGGGGGTCCTTTTTCGTAAAGTTGTGTCTCTCGAGCCCGAAAAAGTATAAAACAATGCTCGAAAGAACCACCCGACCAGTATGATCAAGGAGTACTTTTCGTAAGTAGTGACTTCGACCCGAAAAAGTAGAAAAGCGGTCAGAAGCACGTCGTTTTGGAGCCAATAGCGAGTTTGAAATGACAAAAACTCGGCAATATTTTTAAGTTTAAACGGTCGAAAAAAAGAGCTTTAAAGGCGACCGCCTCTCACTTTTTTTAACGAGTCGAGAGGGGGACTCGGCTATATTTTCTTATTTCACATCAAAAAAGAGCTTAAGACGATGTTTCGGGACCGAGTGTGTGTAGAGCCGTCGTAATTCCAACGGCATGAAAATCTGCACAAGAAACACCGCACGTGTAAACCTGTTCGAAATAATATGGACCACATGCATAAAAAGATAGTAAAACTATATTGGCACCAAGCACATGGTAAAAATCATCAAAAAATCCCACATTTATGAAAAATAATATTTAATTATGAAATTTTACAATAAATAGGGGGTAAACAAAGTTTTTACCATTGTTACCATTTGGAGCTTTGGAGGACGTCTTGGAGCTGTGAGGTTGACGAGCCGAATTCCACTCCGTACGCGCATCAACCATCCTGCAGTCTGTTCCATGTAGGTTCACCCTCCTCTACGCTCCATCTTGAAGTATTTTAGCTGCATTTTAACGATGGGAAGTGATGGTTTGGGCGGATATTTTGAAACTCAATCCGCTCTCGGTCGGCGCGGATTTCCTTATCGGGTCCACGCTGATCGAAAAAGATTTACACCGACCACCCCCGGATCAGGCGGAAGAGTGATGTACTTTCACGCTGACCTAGAAAAAAATATCAAAGGGCGCCATGATCAACGCGACTGTTTTGAAAACAGTCACGCTGACGCCGCGCAACAAGCTTTTTAACAAATTGAACGTATGAAACTTTATGGACAGGGCCCTAATGATTTTTTTTTTATCAGGCAGGGTAAAATGGCATTCGTTTGGCAGGAGCGAGCTCATGATAACGAGGACATAGCAGAATTTGCCAATGCTGGGTGTCGAAATGCAATGCGGGCGTGCGGGTTGCTCAAATTATTTCTAACTCCATGCCTGCGAGCACAGCCTGACCTTCTTGAATTTTTGATCAGAGCCTGGAATCCCACTAATGGGAAGTTTGTGATCTGAGGCTGAGACATTGAGTTTGACTATACAGATATCTATTTTTTGACCGGAGTATCACGTCGAGGTGAGATGCCCATTCTAGAGGGGAAGCGACCCGGCGGTGATACTCTCGACATGTTGATGGCCCAGGTGTGCCCATAGGCATGCAAGTCGCGGAGCGGGAAATTAGCTATTCCTACGGTGGAGGACATCGTCCTTCGAACTATACTCTTCATGGTGACTCGGGCAGCGGGCTCCTTGGCCAATCACGAGGCCTAGAAGGCCCATCTTCGATTGGCTCTTGAATGTTTAAATCCTACCATATTCAATTGGGCAGCGACAATAACAACCAATATGAAGAGACAGCTGACCAACTGCCGACGTGGTGAGTCGAAGCAGTTTGGCTATGGGTCGATTTTAGTCCCGCTCATGCTGGAGTGAGTACCGGCATTACAGCTGCAGGACATGGTCGTGGATCCACCTAGAGGCCCTCGAGAGACGAGGGCCACACGATGGGGCCATGTCATGCCACGAGGAGGTGGCGGTCGACCAGTGGCATGGGGAGTGTACTTTCGAGAGTGGCTGGATAGGCAGACTATTTTTGTGGAGGACTGGCCATATGTTGGCGTAGACTTCCGTGGAGACCCAGACATGCCGCTTCCTGCTGGATAACAGTGGGCGATGGTGGTAAGGCACTTGATCTCTTTTGATTTTTTATTTTTTGTAATGTTTTTGATTTTTTATGTACATGTCTTAACGATGAATGCTATGGTATGCAAATGTAGGACCGACGAGACCCCTTGGCTTGGCCCCAGAGGCGCGGAGGGATGCACAGGGCATTGGAGCTCTGGCCCTGGCTCCTCTAGGAGTCAATACGATGGAGACCGTGATACGGAACCTCGAGGGCTTACTGTCAGGGATTCCAGATTACCAGGGGATAGAGGAAGTCCCCATAGCATCTCAGATCCATACAGTGGGGGTAGAACCTAGGATGCACTGCCTTTTGAGACGAGTGGCACGAGCGGCTGCAGATTATAGAGAGCATAACCCACCACAGTAGATATTTAGGTCTTTATTTCCTACTGATGGTTTTTTTTTTAGAGACATGTGTCTCAGATGTACGGAGAACACAAGCCTTATCTAGACATGCACACTTATTTTTTAGCGCCTTGGTGCGCCACACGATATATATATATATGCCTGTTTTGGATGGATATTTTACATGTGATGATGTTTTAATATGCTATGTAAATTTCTAACACAAATGTAATCTAATGTATCGGTTGCATAACACACGACCCACATATTTTATTTTTACGCAAGCTTAAAAGCACACATGACAACACACATGCAAACTATGCTTGGAAATGGATTTTATTTTTATGCAAGCTTAAAAGCACACATGACCACACATATGCAAACTATGCTTGAAGACAAGGGAAAACGGGCATGCCCCCCCAGCATGATGTCTCAATTCGAGGTACATGCCCCCCAAGCTTTAGTCCATTAAAAATGGAGTGAAGGTTGACAATATTATGATCGCACTCGAATTGCACGAGCTCATGTTTCATTATTTTTGCGAGGTTGACACACTTAAGAGAACTATCCTCGTGACACCTAGTTTCATTTGTTAAGGAGCTTGACACAGGATAAGAACTATGCTCCGACCAGACCCAATTTCATTTTTTAAGGAGCTTGACATAGGAAAGTGAACTATGCTCCGACCGAACTGCATCATAAAGAACAGGAAGTCGCTGCTTCCAAGAGTGTCACTCCTGGTGGAAGGACCACATCTTGGAAGTCAGGACCTAATGCCCCCAGGACACTATGCACGATGGAGTCATCACTGGATACAGGCACAGGATAGGTGGCCACGTAGTTGATCTGCGGTGGGGCAAATACAACTGGTGGATAAAAACTAGGAGGGGACGACAACTGCGCAGGAGGCATCAGGGGACTAACGAATGACAATTGATCGATAGTCACAATTCTTCCATCATGTGGAAAGAAAACCACATAGAAAAGCGAAGAGACAAGGGCCCCCATAGCATAAACATAGTCGCAACCAAGGAGAAGACTAAAGTCTAAAACACCTTGGGTAACCAAGACGTCTATATAGACAGTTTTTCCTCCCAAAGTAATAGGGAACTTCGGGAGAACTCCTAGAGATGGACAGGCTCCTCCGTCGAAGGCCAACAGATTCTGAGTGACTGGCCCAAGCTGCGGGGAACCTAAAGCTTGCGAAGTAGTGTACGGCATAAGACTGACAGACGCCCCTTCATCCAAAACAGTGCCAGGTACTGCCTTAGCACAGGCATGTACTGTGATCTGGAAAGGCATATGGGATGGAAGGCGATCGGAGATCAGGTGATTCCAATCAAAGGAAGCAACCAGACTACTTGGTGGGGGAATCGTATGATTGCCCCCATGTGCTAAAGGAATCGAAGGAGAACCTTCGGGAGTAGCTGGGTTAGGAGAGTCATTTCGGGACTCAGGAGAATCTGAAGAGATGAGATGAACGTGGGCGTGATTCTCTTCCGAAACAGAGTGAGCGAGCAGCGGACTCGAGTCGACACTCTTTCCGACCAATGGTTGGTTTGGAACAGGCTAGGGACAGCCGGGTTCGGGAAGAGGGGCCTGGACAAGAGAAGAATTTGAAGCAATCTCTTTGTCAGCAGGGGAACGATCTGCAGCTACAGAGAGACGTTGATAACCAACGGGAAGTTGGGGTGAAGGAGCTGTAAGACTTGCCAAAACATCGGAGGCTTTATCCATGAGTGGAAAAAGGTGAAGGGGATGATTGCCTTCACAAAGTCTACAGGGGATTCGAGTCTTCCCTTTCTCCTTACCTTTGTGAGTCGATAGGGGAACATCGCCGTGAGCCTCAGTGGATGATGAGGGGCAGGCCGGATCACGAGACCATACTTCTAAGACCCTGGGGATGCTAGGATAGTCACGAAGAAGATGGTCCCCCTTGCATAATCTACAAGGAAATTTGACCTTCCGCAGAGGAGCAGAAGGTGGCCCGACTTCAGGTGTACTTGAGGGGGTAGCTGCACTTGTAACCTCTCCCTTAGGAGCCTTCTTCTTCTTCGTCTTCTTCTTTTTCTTCTTAGCCACCCGGTTGCTCGAATCTAGACTTTCACCGGGTGAAGTAGAAGATGAGGATGTAGAAGTGGGTGTAGAAGGGGAGAGATCCACCTTAGAATCAACATGATGTTGTTCAGGTGGAGGGACGGATTGACTAAACGATGAGACGGCAGGGACCAAAGAGGTTGAGAACAACCAAACCGGCAACCCAACAGTTAACCCTGGGAGGGACAACGTTGCCATATAAGGAGCACCAACATTTCCAAAAGGAGCGAAATGACCAGGGTTCCCATCAGAGGGGATCCCTGGGTTGGTGAACCCCGGAAAATTTGCCATCGAGAACGAAAAGAAGCCTACTCAAGCTAACACAAACAATATCTAACCAGGTAAATGTGAACGCGGCCGAATAAATTTTAAGACGCAAGGACACAACTTGACCTTTTCATGTTTTAAGAGTCGAGAAAAGGACAAAAAGGTGACTCTAGTCGCCTTCGAATGTTTTGTGAGCCCGAAGTGACAAACTGCTCAAGTGAGCCTTTTCTTTTAAGGAGTCCGAAAAGGATCAAAAGTGACTACTCTGGAGAGACTAGGCAAAGGGTTTACCAAACAAATCTGTAAAACTGCATATACACCTTGGCAGTCATATGAAAACCAAGGACTTCCCATATGGCAGTCAATCTTCCCGAATGCTGTGTTCGGTGCGTTACGGCTTGTAAGGCGGCAGACACGCCTTCCTGTGGATAAAGGATGATAACCTAGTGGGGTCTCCCCTATATACTTGGCGGTACGTGGGAGCTCAAGTCCGTGCTAGACCACTATCGAGTCACAAAAGGAGGAATCACCCAACCGTAATGTGAAACAATAGTGACTATGTTTAACGATGTCGGAGCACGTCTCTAGCCTAGACCTCTAAACAGTGAGTATTATGTTCCAATGCGTTTTTAAGTTCATTCAGTTCATTTTATGGTTGATCTTTGATTAGGTTTCGATTTCCAGGTCCTACAGTATGAAATCTCTCAAAACTGCATAAATGCAAACTATATGCCAAAATATGTCATTCCATTTGATGAATGCTACTTACGAGAGAGTTAGAAGGCTTTCATACAAACGAAATGATCACAAAACAACAAACAACTTCTCTAATGCAGCTAACGGAAATTCACAATCTTTTCTTTAAGATCACTAATCATTAATCAAAACGAAAAGCTTCTAATTCTCATTAACCAATATAAAGCAAAAGAGATTTTTTTTTTGGTTGATGGCAAAGTGCATTAAACAAACTTTTGAGAAATAATAACAAACGAATGTGAAAAGAACCGGTTGACCCCAAACAACTGTGATCCGTGTCCGGGTAGTGAGAAGTAATGGAAACAATGTGAAGACTCGTTCAATAAAAATCACCTAAACAACCAAGCAAAAGCAAGCAAAGAGGAGGGTTTCACAAAACCACAAGCAAGCAACAAACGAACCTTTGTAAGTGAGTAACCAAGCAAAGCTGATCTAAAGAAATTGGGATGACAAAACTAGGTCACAAGACGCAAAAAACAAGATTCGCTCAACAAGACTTCACAAGAAAGTGCTTCAATCTTCAGACAATGAAAATCAAGTCGTAAACCAAGTGAAAACAGCAGGGGATAGCAAGACCAACAGGCTCAGGAGGCAGAATTGAAGAAATTCAATTCTACAGGTATCAGCGCGGGTGATAGACAGCAACAATGTGCTGATCAGGAACCACGCATAGAAACAAAGCATTGTCAGCGCGCAAGTACATGGCCTAACCGCGCTGGTCCAATTTCCAGAACCGTCGCGATTGTTCAGTGTATAAACGCGATGATCAAGAAGTCAAAGAAACAGCTATGCAATGGCAGCGCCACTGTTTTATTATAAACCGCGTTGAAGCTAAAAAACGGGCACAATCAAGCCAAAAACTCCCAAACCAAGACAATCAGTCTTTAAACAATCAAGGCACTTCCCAGACCAAACCAGGAAATCCAAAAACAGAGAACTAATCCCCAAACTTTGAAAAGAGAGCAAAAATCAAACTCAAGGAAAAAATGAACACAAAAAGACAAAAGCCAGCTCCAAGCTATTCAGTTCGTAAACCAAACCGGAGATGGACTGAAGTGGCTTTGATCTACTTCGCTAATGCAGAGAAATAGCGTTTCGAAGGTTATCTGGCCGTGCTTCAGGCTCCGTCTAAAGTTTACAAATCAAACAACAAGGTAAAAAAAAAAAATCCCCAGTGGAGTCACCAACTTGTTGTGGAGGTAAATCCCCTCTGTGGACAGAGGCGATCCCTACTAGTCCAAACGAGGTCTAGAAACAATCAAACAACGCTAACACGCAGGTTCCTAATTACACATAAAAGACCAATGATGAAGGCCTACCTGGATTCCAACGCTAGTACTTGTAGAAGAGTGGATGCTCCCGTCCCTTTGCCTCGGCTGGTCACGATCCTCAAGATCCTCGTGTACGGACACCTGCACATGCAAAGAATGATACAAGCACAAGCATAAAATCCAGTAGATGTAACTATATATCAGTCAAAAAGGATATAACTCAAACATCATCATAAGGACATTAAGAGTGGAACCATAATGATAGTCATCTATTATTAACAAACAAAGAAGAATACAACCATAGTTCTGATGTCAAATCCTTCTCAAGAGGGTCCAGCCAGCAAGTCTCTTAAGCATTCACCCTTGGAGGTAGATCTCCCAAGACAAAAGCTCTCTCTCACACAGGTTTACACAAGAAAGAAACACTTCACAACCTTCCTTAAGCTCCCTAGTAATCCCACACTTGTCACACCAGCTACCTATCAAGCTCACACACTAGCAGCAACACTCCAAGCACTACGAATTCCAAACTAGCTGCTCATGGCAATGGTGGAGGCTTAAGTAGGAGAAGGAGTCTCCATGAATGGTGGGAGGATGAGCTTATCTCCAAGGAAGGTGGCTCAAATGACAAAACAGACATGCCAGAGAAGGGAGGGCGACATTTACAAGGCCAACAACCAGGTCTGGAGTCATCTGGAAGGTTGGTTGTTAGAACAAACTCGCCCAGACTGGATCAGCGCGGGTTCATAACTGCACTGGAGCACTGACATCGCTACTGAATAACAAAGAAAATCATATCAGCACGATAAGATATAAATAAAAGACGTGTTGTCTCATGAAATTCGACCAGTGCGGGAATCACGTGTACTTCCGCGCTGGCAGCGCATTACGTCTATTTTGGAGTGCTCATCAGCGCGCTTATTTTTACAACAGTCGCGATGATAGAAAAACTTTGGCAAATTGGGTCATTTGGAAACATTAGGGAGCATGAGCATAATTAGTTTGGTCTCATGACACAGCAGGAAGACTGACAGGGAGATAGTGACAAATTACTGTGTAACACCAGCACTGAGTTAACTTAGAGGGTTGAAGCTCTTGGGTTAGGGCCCAATCTGAGCAGCCAAGGATCCTCTTTATTGTACATGTATGCTAGCACATATTCATAGTTTAATTGTTCATTTGCATAAGTAGCTGCATTTCCATTACAACCAAGCAGAGTAGATTAGTTGTATTTTAGTTTTCTTCCATTTGTGCATTCTTTCAATTAGCAGGTTAGCAAGGAAAATATCATCATAAGGTTGTCAACAGGTGTCCCGGCCTCACCTCCTCCCTCTGAGACCATGACTTGAGGAAGAGACCCTTTAGCAACCCCAAAAACACATATTTCTTGTTCTTGCATGAGATTTGGAGTTTGTTGTCTTGATTCAACATTTGCTTCATTTCATTGTCATCTTTTTCCATCACTCTCTTTCTACAATAAGATCTCACTCATTTTCTCATTTCCTTCAACATTTTCTTCATGCATAATATGGGCAATTGATTCACGCTTTTCTAGTTTATGAGAATGTATCTTGTTGCATAGTTCTTGGAAGACACACATGTTTTAAGCATTGCAGGTACTTCAGGAGGAGGTCTAGACTTGATCACCAGCATCCATCTTCCACCTTATCCACCTCAACCATCTCTTGGTCTACCATCACCCTCACTAGTTTTTTTGTCCTTTTTCATTGAAATTCCCCTAGACACATTGAGTGAATGTAGCCATCTCTTCTCTTGGATATTGACCCCTGAGTGTTCCTAGACCTTATAACACCCAATCCCACTCATCACAAAACCTTTTCCAAGCTTCCCAACACCTCCAAAACCTCAAAATTAGCTCTCAGATGCATCCTGTAGGTTTCCTATAAATCTTACAAGAGCATCATGTAGGTTTCTAGTACATCCTGTAGGTTTTCTTGAAACGACCTGTTTTGAGGCCTAATTGATTGGGAACCTCTAAGAAGTCACAAAAAGCCTCCCAGGACCCTTCCACATCATCCAATCACTTCATTGACCCTCTGGCCATCCTCAACCACCTTCCATCCACCTGTCACATCCACAAGAACAATTAAATTGCATGCTTGATTTTAACAAAGAAAAAAAAAAAAAAAGTGAAAACAGATTTAGTTTAGTTTTCTTGTTTACACATTAGGATTGTTTGATGCTCTTTACTTTTGTAACTTATATATCAACATTAGGTTAGTTTTGATTCAACAATATTTCTTAGCATAGCTGTTTAAATGGTTAATTAAGATATGGTGTGATTTAGCATTACATGTTGTTTTCTTCATTACTGCAGTAGAGTAGCTCTCTTAGAGTATATTTTCTCTTCATCCATCAAAGGATCAAGATTATTCTGACCCTATAGAAGTTTGGCTTGGAACCCCTGGGGTCTCTCACCAGATGAACAGTGAAAATAGTAAGGACCTTCACTTTTAGTTGTGCATATAGCACTGTCACCTCCAAGTTTGTATGAACCCCAGGTTGATAAGTAAAGATGGTAGCCCAAGAGTTGCAACATCCTTGCTGCAATACTGGCGCTCATCACTTTTGGCTCTGTTTCCGGGGAGGTGTCTGACTAGAATGTGATTACTACTTTCTTTTCTTCTATTTATAGTCTCCAACTTTCTACCATTAGTTTATTTATGAAAAAGTAATCTAGTAGCTTCCTTTCTTTCAGCTTTCATTATCTTCTTTCGTTTCCATTCTGCAAGTAGAATTTCAATTCAGCAAGTAGTTTTTTTCTTTCAATAGTTTTAATTCAATCACCAATTTCATTTCTATAAAGTACTTTCCAGCTTAAAAAACAAAAAATCCAATCCAAAAACATTTCCTTTCATGCCTCATAGGAATAGGGACAACTTAGGGAAATTCTTGCCAAATACCTCCACTAAATCCAACAGCCAACCTTCTCTCTTCTTTGGTGGCTGTGAACTGGAGGAACATTTAGGTGAGAAACCTACTTATTTGAAGAACCTACAGCAGAAGAAGAAGAAGAGGATCCCATTCCTATTGAACCAATGGCTGAAAACCGAAATGACAGAGGGAATAGAGAGAGAGTTTAGGGTGCCTTCCCCATAAGGGAAACCAATGGGGACATTAATATGAAGAATATAAGCCCCTCCGCTCTACCTCATTTCCATGGACTAACCACATAGGACCCCGAGACTTTCGTATTTGAGTTTGTTGTTATATGCCGAACCTATGACTATACATATGATGAGCAAAAGTTAAAATTGTTTCCATCTACCCTCAAGGATGCAGCATTGCGTTGGTTCATGAGTTTACCTAGAGATAACATCACAACTTGGGCTCAGATGCAACAGGATTTTAACAACAAATATTAGGATTACTATAGGTCAAAGGATACTAAAGAAGAAATGTATAGGATGACCATGGGCCAGGATGAATCCTTATAAGACTTTGAAGAATGATTCTAGCTCAGTTACAAAAGGGTTAGGTGCACACTTGACCCCGAGTCACTAAAGCTGGTCCTACTTAGAGGAGTATAGAAATATCTTCTGTATACCTTACACTTGTTAGTAGGAGGAGATATCTACCAATTACCTTAAGAGGATATCAATATTGTCTTTAGAAACCATTCTAGGGCAGACAGGAAAAAGGGTAGGAGTAGTTAACCTATGGCCAGTACATCATCTTCCAACTCATCCATCAAGGGTGAAATTGGAAAGTGAGATGCTGCAAACCCTTGCCTTGCAATTGGAAACCATGAATATCAAAAGGAAGAAAGAGGAAGGAGAGAGAGCCTTGGCCATATTTTGTCCTAGATGCACAAGGAGGCATCCTAGGAACAAATGTACATTGAACTATATTGAAATTTGCTCGGTCTGTGAAGAAAACCACTCCACAGACAAGTTGCCTTCTTTACCTGGAATCAAAGTTGTATATCAAGGAGCTGAAGGGGTCACTGAGTAGCTTTGCTACGTCAACCAAAGGAGACCTCCTGGGCCTAGACCATACCAACAGGGTATGCAAGGGTCATCCCATGCATATTACAACCCCAACCAAACCACAACTCTACCTTCTTGGGGACCCCCTGCTCATCCTTCCTAGTCTACACCCACTCCTTAGTCCTATGCATCTCAGTATCATTCTCATCCAGCCAGCTAGTCATTTCAACCTTACACTCCTCCACAACCTCAGTGGAATCCACCACTCCAGGGGTGGAGGCCCCAATACAACAATGCTCCGGCTCTATTGCCTCCACCACCTATGCAACCAAAACTCCTACACTCTGCTCCACCCAAGCAACCCCATATGCCTACCCAGCCAAATCTAAACCCAAAAAATAGGTAGGCTCAACAAGTATACAATGGAGAGACATCATATCCAGCTTATGCTGTAGAAATCCAGGAGATCAACCTAAGATCTGGGAGAGTCATCACAGATAACCAACCTCCCCCTCCACATAGGGAGGTGGAAGAAGAAAGACAGGAAAGAAACCTTAAAGTAATCCACTCTTTCCTGAGAGATTAGCCCAACCATTCTAGCCTACCCCAGAAGAAACTGAACTTCTGGGAGAATTGAAAAATCTATGTGTAAATATCCCCATTCTCCAGGCAATAAAAGATGTTCCCATTTACAATAAGTTGATTAAGGAGAAATGCTTCAAGAATCCAAGAAGAAGAAAAAGAGATGCCCCCACCATTAATGTCATTGGGCAGTTGTGCGACTTAATGTTCGTGCAGGTAATATGTCCAAAATATTTGGACCCTTGCAGCCTTGTAGTAGATGCGCACATCAATGGCACTATCATCCCACACGCTCTGGTCGATATTGGGGCTTCCATTAATGTGATGACCAAGGACACCATGCTTAATCTCAACCTCCAAGGATCATTGAGGAAGACCACAACAGTTCTGCAACTTGCAGACCGTTCCACAGTCACCCTTGAGGGAATTGTGGAGGATGAGATGGTCTCCATTGACTCTTAGGAGTACCCTACAGATTTTCTAGTTCTCTAACCTAAGGCTAAGCTTACTGGTTACCCTCTCATCCTTAGAAGGCCATGGTTGGCCACAGTCAATGCTTACATTATCTACAAAGCTGGGAATATGACCATCAAGAACAGGCATATGTCCAAACAGTTAGTCCTATACCCTCCTGCTCAAACTTCTCTATAGCATGATTTACCTTTATGGTTGGAGGAGGAGGAAGAAGATGAGGTTTATTCCACCCAACTTTATGCTTTAGAAGCAACCACATGAGGAGGACAACAAGATGAGGATGACTTAATTGAACACCTGCTCCAAAGTCCAACTCCTCGTTTGTTACCGTTAGAAGAAGAAGTAAGGGAAACCTAGAACAATCATCCAATTGACTTATGCTTGGCTTATTCCAACCCACCCTGTGTCAAAACCATAGAATTCAGCCTAGATAAATCCTTGAAAATTAATCCATCTCTTTCTGCTCTCGAAGAGGAAAATCTATGCAACATGTTGGGAGAAAACCTAGAAGCCTTCGCTTGCAGTTACAAGGAAATGAAGGGAGTACACCCCTCAGTGTACTCACCACATATACATCAAAGAAGGTTGCGAGCCAGTCCAGGAACCACAAAGGAGGATGAATCCAGCTCTTAAATATATAGTCAAATAAGAACTGAAAAAACTGCTAGATGCAGGATTCATTTACCATATCTCTGATAGTGAGTGGGTCTCTCCATTAGTGTAAGTTCCCAAGAAAATTGGTAAGTGGAGGATTTGTGTCGATTACAGGGAGTTGAATAGAGCCACAAAGAAGGATCATTTTCCCCTACCCTTCATTGACCAAGTGTTGGATGGCCTGACAAGGAAGAAGTTTTTTTCTTTCCTAGATGGATTCAGTGGGTACAACCAAATCCAAATCTTCCTAGAATACCAGGATAAGACCACATTCACCTATCCTTCTTGTACGTTTGCCTATAGGGTCCTTCCTTTTGGCCTATGTAATTCTCTTGCCACTTTCCAGAGAGCAGTCTTGAGTATTTTCGCCGAATTAGTACATGATGCAGTGGAATTTATATGGATGATTTTACACCTTATGGCAGTGATTTTCAAGAAGCCCTGACTAACCTAGGAAAAGTATTTCACAAATGCATTGAAATGAACCTGTCTCTCAGTTCAAAAAAATGTGAATTCTTAATGACTGAAGGGACCATGCTAGGTCATTCAATATATCATCAAGGGCTGTAGGTGGACTCGAACAAAATAGCAACCATCCAAAGGGTCCCACCTCCTCAAAAGTAGAGGGATGTCAAGATTTTCTTGGGGTTAGATGGATACTATCGAAGGTTCATAAAGGACTTTAGCAAGTTGGCCTCTCCTTTATTTGGGTTGTTGGCCAAATATTATAAATTTATATGGTCAAAAAGTTGTCAAGAGGCCTTGGACATTCTAAAGGGTAAGTTAACCACTGCACCAATTCCCTGAGGCCCAAAATGGACCCTCCCTTTTCATATTCATGTTGATGCCTCACACAAAACTATAGGAGCAGCCTTGGGTCAACTAGAGGAGAAACTACCCTATGCCATCTATTTTATCAGTAAGAACTTGTCAAAGGCTGAGCTAAATTATACAGTGACCGAAAAGGAACTCCTGGTTGTTGTGTATTCATTAAACAAATTTAGGCATTATATTATAGGCTATCAAACATTTGTGCATACTGACCATGCTACAATCAAATATGTAATGAAAAAACTAGATGTCGATGCTAGAATTATAATATGGTTGCTTTTATTATAGCAGTTTGATCTAACTAGTGTTGATAAGCCTAGTAAGGAAAATGTTGTTGCAGACTTTCTATCTAGGATGAATTTGCCTGTAGGTGAAGAAGGAATGGTGGATGACTAGTTACCAGATGAGAATTTGTTTGTTTTTTCAGTTATCTCCCCATGGTTTTCTGATATAGAAAACTATTTGGTATTAGCACAGTTCCCACCAAACTTGCCCTCCAAGGAAAAGAGCAGGATAATCAGGAAAAGCGCCCCCTTAACCTGGATTGGGGGAAATATTTTCAAACTTTCCCAGATCAAATCTTGAGAAGGTGTGTAAGGGAAGAGGAATTCTTGACATCCTTCTAACCTGTCATGATGGGCCTTGTGGAGGTCACTTTGCAGCAAAGAGGACAACATTCAAAGTGTTGCAAGTAAGCTATTATTGGCCCACTCTTCATCAAGACGTGAAAAAATTACATTAGTCAATGTGATCGGTGCTAGATGATGGGAAAGCCTACTCCAAGAGATGAAATGCCCCTACAACCTTAAGTGAATTTCTAGCCATTTGAAAAGTGGGGCATGGACTTCATTGGGCCTATCAACCCTCCTTCAAAGTAAAAACAGTCCTATAGGATACTATGCAAAAACTACAGGAAGCACAGAAATTGGAAAGCAAGGTAGGGGAGAAGCAAGAAACAAAAGAGGAAGACCCCGAAACAAAGGAACCAAGTCCCCAACCTAACATTGACTCCTACTACAAGTTTATTGAAGGAAGCAGGGTGATACCTCAAAAATTTGCCATCCCATTGCTTTTCAAACATGAGAAGGAGAGGGCCAGAACCCACAGATGGAAGAAAATCACCAAGTTAAAAGGGGTGGAAGACATTGGGCACATGGAAGAGAAGCTAAAGGAAATGGGAAAAGAGCTAAGTGGATTAAGGTATAGAGAAGCAATAATGAGAGATCAACCTCAGAGGGAAAATGCATAGCTAAGAGGATAGCTGCAGGAAAGGGAGAACCAACTAGCATGTATTACCAACCTCTCCTTGGAGGCCATCTAGTGTAGGATGCCAGCTAAATCATATGCTCTTTACCTCAAAGAACGATGGCTACAGTTTCATATTAAAAAACTAGCACAAAGGAGCACCATGCCATTTTAGGACTACAAGCAGTTTATTAAACTTTGTGATCAAAGTACACTAGAGGATAGGGCCAAAATGGCTGAGTTTTACATGCAAAAAATGGCCCTCATAGACATGAATGTTTGGGATACTAATGCCAAGCTAGGAGATCTACAATTAATGGCTTTGGCATCATGGATGAACCATGAGGAGTCAATGGCCATAGAGATGAAAATAATATTGGCCAGAGAGCAAAATTAACCTCTTATCATCAGAGCTGAACAATCAAATCCCATGGCCCTAATTAGCACCCATAATCTGATTGCAAATGATCCTCAGCTGGCACCTAGATATCTTGTTGTCCAAGAGCAAGCAATTTCACATTTCGAGGATATGTTTAGGTTGCTAGGAGATGATAGCATACATTCCTACCTAAGGATATGGAACACACTACCACACAGCTTGAAGTTCATAGAATATCACTCCCCTCAAAGGTTGAGAGAGGCACTCAACAAGATACCTATGTATAAGCAATCAATGCGAAGGTTGAAGGTCAATTGGATAGGCCTAAAACTCAGTCTTCCACTACTCCTAGGGATGCTAGAAGGGAGAAACCAAGACGAGGAAAAGAAGCAATTGGAAGAAGTAGAAAAGAAAGCAGGCTTCTATGAACAAGAAGAAGAGACCACAACAGAGGCATGGGATGTCAGAGAGGCTACCAAATCCATGAAGGACATGGGCATTGACTAAGTTTCTCAGAGGATCAGAAACACTTTCAGTGGGGGGGTGATGATGAGCCTCATCATTGGGTAATTATATGGGCCTTAATTCACCTCCTAGCTTAGTCAAACCAACTATTCTCACAACTTATTGCATACTTTTGATTATATTTTGTTTATGAGATGAGTTAGAGTTGGATATTTTTCTTTGTGGTCTAATGTGCATTTAATGCAAGATTAAAGGATAAAAGAAAGGAATTTTGGCAAAGACCTTGGTCAAAACTCGAATGGGACAAGGGAGAGGAATTATAGGAGGTAAATCCTCCTCATTTACTACCCCTCCATTCGAATATTCCTCCATTAGCTCGGAGTGCAAACAACCAAATCATGAGGACTAGAAGGCAACCAAGAAAGTGAAAGACAAAGCACCAATTTATCTCGAGTTTGGGAGCCAAGCCTCCTTAATTTTAAGGAATTCGTTGGAGACTTCATATGTATAAGTAGAGAGGCATAGGACCTTAGTAGGATTCAATTTTTTTATTGTAAAACTCTACTCTATTTTCAAACTACAAGAGTTGTGACAGTTTTTGATGTAATCCATTGTTTTGATAATAAGAATGAGTTTTGTTTTGAGCCAGCACTGAGTTAACTCAGAGGGCTGAAGCTCTTGGGTTAGGGCCCAACCCTAGCAGACAAGGGTCCTCTTTATTGTACATGTATGATAGCATAGATTCATAGTTTAATTGTTCATTTGCTTAAGTAGCTGCATTTCCATTACAACAAAGTAGAGTAGATTAATTGTATTTTAGTTTGCTTCCATTTGTACCTTCTTTCAATTAGCATGTTAGAAAGGAAAATGTCATCATAAGGTTGTCAACGGGTGTCTTAGTCTCACCTCCTCCCTCTCAGACCATGACTTGAGGAAGAGACCCTTTAGCAACCACAAAAACACAAATTTCTAGTTCTTGCATGAGCTTTGGAGTTTGTTGTCTTGATTCAACATTTGGTTCATTTCATTGTATTTTTCCATCAATCTCTTTCTACAATAAAATCTCACTCATGTTCTCATTTCCTTCAACACTTTCTTCATGCATAAAATGGGCAATTGATTCATGCTTTACTAGTTTATGAGAATGTATCTTGTTGCATAGTTCTTGGAAGACACACACATTTAAGCATCGCAAGTACTTTAGGAGGAGGCAAGTACTTTATTAGAGATTACTTCTTTATGAGATGTAAGAGACTGGAGAAAGAGATCCACTAACCGATGTCTTCCGCTAATGATTGATCCAATCTTCTCTCTTTGCTTCTTGCTCCCAGCTCCTTGCTCTTTCACTGGCCCAGCTACACCAAGATCCTGCAAAATAAGAAGAGAGGGAAACTACAAGAAGCATACATTCATAATTGATTCAAGGATTAGAATAAATCAAATACACAAGTATAACAATACACCATTGAGACACATGCATATAGAAGAACCTCAAATGCTTTATTAATGGAAGAAGTAAAGTTCAGGAAGTGATACAACCATAAGAGGCCCAATCCAGCATCACCTCCCAGCAGAAAGAAATCTCCTCTTCACCTCCTTCAAAGAAAATCACCCAATAGTTCTAAACTCAAACCAACATCACTTCCTTACATTCACAAGATTCCAGCCTCCCTAGACCTCATGAGAGAGCTCTATATAGGAGTTTTGGAGAAAGGATGAGTCAGCTTGAGGCTGGCATGAAGTTGACTAGTGTCCTCTCCCACTTCAGTTATTCTTCAGTTCTTGAGTCCACTTGGAGGTTCTTTCTTCCACTTGGAGATCTAGACCCTCTTACTCATCACTAGTCGAATTCCCTGATCCAAGTGTCATTTTGGAAGCTTCCTGGGCATTGACACCTTGAGGAATGACTGTGCCACTTGGCCAAACTCGCCCAGCGCAGGTAGCCTTCTTTGCAGTTGACATTCAGCGCAGGTACACAGTGGAGCAGTTGACATTCAGCGCAGATGCTCAGTGGAGCAGTTGACATGATCCAGAATTAGCTTGTTTTTGAGTGTTTTCAGGTGGAGAACTGATATTCAGTGTTGTGGTTTGCTGACCTTGTTCCTCTAGGGGTAGGAACAACATGTTTAGGGACTTTGGATCCCTTAGATTATTGACATTTCATGCTTCATGCTGTAAGGCACAAAAATGTCTATAACAGTTGCCCCCTAAAGTATGAGGTCGTTTATCGGGTGAAATGCTTTATCAGGAGGATCTGAAGTTCATTCAATCGTTGAGAGGTGACCTGTAATAAAATAAAATACAATACATTATTTTTCATTCTGCTTTCATGATCTAGCTGAGGCGGGCATTCCCATGCTCAGCTTTATAAATTCATTTTAGTACATAGAACAGACGATCGTCTGACGGTAGACTGATAATTCTCTGCTGAAATTATCATCCTTTGAGTAGGATGATCATCTGCTGTAATGATGTACATATCAAATGTCTTTATATTTCCTGAATATATATCGCAGCCCGGATGGATGAAACTAGATCTGGGGTCTTCAAACTCGTTCGATCTTCACTCTAAGTACAAGTCGATCCATGTGAGAATTGTGCTGAAGTCGAACATGGAAAGACATCGCTTGATTAGTGGTCAATGATGTAAACCGTTAACAAGCGCGAGAGGAATCACTGATAATGATAATGACCCTCAAGGTACTGCAGTACAATTCACGTGGTGTGAATAGAGGACTTGGCGTCGAACACCACGCAAAATCTTCTGGTCGAAGGTCATTGATGTATACCTGTCGCCGGAAGTGAGAAACTTGCCATTGAGGCATGCAAGCTTCAAAGTACTGAGGGGGGTGTCCCTAGATCAACTTCTTGGATAATGAGCTGAAGTCGACAAGAAGCGATCCGTCAAAGGAGGGCCTTAATGAATCCCACATCAGTGACACGGAACGGAGCTAATGATTTTAGTGGAGGTGGAAACAATCTGTGAAATATGATTCGGGGTGGCGATCATGGATGGATGAAGGATAATGTATGGCAGTGGATGGGACACGGTTGACTCTTTCTGAACAACATCTCTTGAACATATAACGACACTGATGCGATGGATCGGTAGCATTACCCCAAATGTGGATGGTTTGGCGAGACCATGGTGATGAGACCGGTGAATGAAACAACCCAACCCGATGTGATACGGAGGAGAAGTGTAATGTTCAAGAGCGGCTTGCTACCATTAAAGCTTTAAGGTTCTCCCAATATTTCCCCAGTCATTTCTGACCAATACCTCTTTATTTTTGTCAAGCTTGAGGAGGATAACATATGCTTGTTCTATAACCTACCCTTCGGGCAAGCCCATCGCTATGTTTTAACGAGCCTAGCGATAGGGAAACTCGTTCTCGTCTAAAGACAAGTTTGTCACTATTTAATCATTTTAACGAGTCTAACGACAAGGAAAACTCGGTCCTTTTCATTTTTAGAGAGTCTGAAAAGGTACAGAAAGTTAACTCGAAAATTCCTTTTTCGTAATCTAATCCCTTAAGTCCGAAAAAGTATAAAACAATATAGAAGGGATGAGTTTTCGATAACTTTAATGAGCCGAATAAAACAAGCGCTCGACCTTTTTGTGCAATAATCCCTCAGGTCCAAAAAGATTAAAATCTAGAGGAGGGATAGCTCTTCCGGTCACTTTAACGAGCTGGAAGGCCAAAACTCGGCAAACTTTTCATATTTTACGAGTCAGATGAAAAGAGCTTAAAGAAGACTCGTCTTTTGAGGAACGAGTGATAAACAGGGATAGCAACTGATTCCAGGTATAGGTTGGAATTTTCCAATCACGGCAGTGTCACAAGGATGGCTAGGTGAAATCACTCTTCGCAGTTGTTCCTCAAAATGGGTAAACAATCATATGGAGGTGAACGATCGGCCAAATGGAATGGAGGTGGCAGGTGCAAAACACGACCAAGGCTTTTTATGGCTAATAAATTTACGATCACAATGGTTATTTACCGGGGTAGGCTCATTTTTATTTTAACGAGCATAAATTCCGCGGTAAAACTGCTCGATATACCAGTCATAAGACAAGAAATGTCCCCTGTAAGATCCCATTTTTTATAGAGCTTGCGCCTTACCAAAGCTATGCTCCCTCTCATCCTTTCTTTATGCAAGTTCGGAAACGGCTAATCCCAAAAACAGATAAATAACCGCTCTTAGCTTGCACTCCAAAAGTTTTGCATGCCCCCAGGTATAAAGTACAATTTCAAGGCTGCCCCTACTTATCCGTTAAAACATTTGTTTTAAAGGGTGAGGTTGGCCTCTTTCTGGTTACCCAAAGATTGTCTTGTTAACTTCTTCAAAAAAAAACATTTCCTCGGCACTGTCTACCGAAGTAGACAATGGTGAATGACCTTTGTCAAACACGTAACCTTGACAAAAGAATCCTATTCTAGAAAAACCCCTCTTCCATCCACAGACGGGGTACGGACTAGTCATATTCTCTCGCGGAAATTCTACCTTATACCTAAGGTTTCCTCTGCCCGAAGTAGACCAGGATGCATGCCCCCTGGGTTCCAGTCCCATCTTTCCGAATCACTCGCACTCATCGGGAAGGAGGACTGGGGGTGGAGACATTTCTTGATTGAATAGACCATTCAGGGTTGGTATGTGACTATTTGCGATGTGTGATCCCGGAAATGAAAGTTGGTCTACGAGCTTGACCATTCTTCCTTCGTGTGGAAAACACATTACTCTAAAGAGTGAGGAGACTATAGCTCCCATGCAATATATATAGTCTCGTCCAAGGAGTAGGTTATAATACAAGGGTCTTTAAACGACCATCACGTTCATTTGAACGGTCTTCCCTTTCAATGTAACAGGTACATTGGGGAGGATCCCTAATGGTAGACTGGTTCCTTTCCTCTATTGCTTGGAAAGCACTGGGTTCCCCGGCGCTTTTGCCTGAGATAAGAAATCTCTCGGCAGCGGAGTCGCCAATTTGTTGTTGGGAAAAGTATCCAATACAGAATGACCCTATCCCACTCTAAGGGTGATAGTACCTCAGCAACAATCAAAGCAAAGCTATTCGAGATTACTTCTTTATGAGATGTAAGAGAGGGGAGAAAGAGATCCACTAGCCGATGTCTTCCGCTAATGATTGATCCAATCTTCTCTCTTTGCTGCTTGCTCCCAGCTCCTTGCTCTTTCACTAGCCCAGCTACACCAAGATCCTGCAAAATAACAAGAGAGGGAAACTACAAGAAGCATACATTCATAATTGATTCAAGGATTAGAATAAATCAAATACACAAGTATAACAATACACCATTGAGACACATGCATATAGAAGAACCTCAAATGCTTTATTAATGGAAGAAGTAAAGTTCAGGAAGTGATACAACCATAAGAGGCCCAATCCAGAATCACCTCCCAGCAGAAAGAAATCTCCTCTTCACCTCCTTCAAAGCAAATCACCCAATAGTTCTGAACTCAAACCAACAGCACTTCCTTACATTCACAAGATTCCAGCCTCCCTAGACCTCATGAGAGAGCTCTATATATAGGAGTTTTGGAGAAAGGATGAGTCAGCTTGAGGCTGGCATGAAGCTGACTAGTGTCCTCTCCCACTTCAGTTATTCTTCAGTTCTTGAGTCCACTTGGAGGTTCTTGCTTCCACTTGGAGATATAGACCCTCTTACTCATCACCAGTCGAATTCCCTGATCCAAGTGTCATTTTGGAAGCTTCCTGGGCATTGACACCTTGAGGAATGTCTGTGCCACTTGGACAAACTCACCCAGTGCAGGTAGCCTTCTTTGTAGTTGACATTCAGCGCAGGTACACAGTGGAGCAGTTGACATTCAGCGCAAATGCTCAGTGGAGCAGTTGACATGATCTAGAATTAGCTTGTTTTTGAGTGTTTTCAGGTGGAGAACTGATATTCAGTGCTGTGGTTTGCTGACCTTGTTCCTCTAGGGGTAGGAACAACATGTTTAGGGACTTTGGATCCCTTAGATTATTGGCATTTCATGCTTCATGCTGTAAGGCACAAAAATGTCTATAATAAGGTCTAGACTTCATCACCAACATTCATCTTCCACCTCATGCACCTCAACCATCTCTTGGTCCACCATCACCCTCACTAGTCTTTTTGTCCTTTTCTATTGAAATTCCCCTAGAAACATTGAGCGAATCTAGCCATCTCTTATATTGGATATTGACCCCTAAGTGTTCTTAGACCTTATTACACACTATCCCACTCATCACACACCTTTTCCAAGCTTCCCAACACCTCAAAATTATCTCTCATATGCATCGTGTAGGTTTCCTATAATTCGTACAGGATCATCCTACAGGTTTCTAGTACATCTTGTAGGTTTTCCTGAAATTGCCCGTTTTGAGGCTAAATTGATGGGAAACCTCTAGGAAGTCACAAAAAGCATCATAGGACCCTTCCACACAATCCAACCACTCCATAAACCTTTTGGCCATCCTCAACCACCTTCCATCCACCTGTCACATACACAAGAACAATTAAATTGCATGCTTGATTTTACCAAAGAAAACCAAAAAAAAGTGAAAACAAATTTAGTTTAGTTTTCTTGTTTACACATTAGGATTGTTTGATGCTCTTTACTTCTGTAACTTAGATAGCAGCATTAGGTTAGTGTTGATTCAAAAATCTTGCTTAGCATCGCTATTTAAATGGTTAATTAGGATATGGTGTGATTTAGCATTACATGTTGTTTTCTTCATTACTGTAGTAGAGTAGATCTCTTAGAGTATATTTTCTCTTCTTCCATCAAAGGATAAAGATTCTTCTGACTCTATAGAAGTCTGGCTTGGAACCCCTGGGGTCTCTCGCCGGATGAATAGTGACAACAGGCAGGACCTTCACTTTTACTTGTGCATATAGCACTGTCACCTCCAAGTTTGTACGAACCTCAGGATGATAAATAAAGCTGGTAGCCCAAGAGTTGCAACATCCTTGCTGCAATACTACCGCTCATGAGGAGTCCTCCATTCATGAACTCTGAAGTTGTTGTACTTTGTAAAGATGGTAAGATGGAGGGGGCATTTGACATTTTGCATGTGACAGGGAAGAACAGGATAGAAATTGAATTTAACATATATGTTGATCTATTGCAAGCTTGTATGGAAATGAAAGCCTTGGAAGATGGCAGGTTAGTTCATAATCACATTCTGTTATATGGGTTACAACAAAGTTTATATTTGAGATCCAAACTTGTGAATATGTATAGTGCATGTGAAAGTATGATGGATGCACGAAAACTGTTTGACAAAATTTCTAAACGAAATGTACTATTATGGAATTCAATGATTAGAGGGTATGCCAACAATGGATTTTGGGAAGAAGCCCTTGGGCTTTATTATGAGATGTCGAGACATGGATTGCAACCTGATGGGTATACATTTCCTTGTGCTCTCAAGGCATGTGCAAGCCTAGGCTCTTCTGCTTTATGGCAGGGTAAAGAGATACATCACTGCGTAATTAGGTGTGGGTTAGAATCTGATATGTTTGTGGGTAATGCCCTTGTGACGATGTATGCCAAATGCGGAAGTGTGGAGTATGCACATCAATGCAATTATTGGTGGTTATGCACAGAATGGGGAGAAGGATAATGCCTTGATATTGTTTCAACAGATGGAAATGGAAAGCGTGAAACCAGATGTGGTTACAATTGTTAGTATTCTCCCTGTGTGCGTGAGCCTAGTGGATTTGCAGCAGGGTAAGGAAGTTCATGATTACATAAGAAGAGCTGAATTTTCACATAACCTTTTAGTGGGGAATTCTCTAATAGCTATGTATGCCAAATGCGGGAGCATAAATTATGCGCGCAATGTTTTTGATGGCATGTCCTAGAGAGATGTAGTTTCATGGAATGCCATGATTGTCAGTTATGTCTAGAATGAATGTTGCGATGAGGCTTTGAATCTGTTTTATGAAATGAAACTAACAAATGTAAAGCCTAATGTCATCACATGGAGTACGATAGTTGCAGGATATGCCCAAAATGGGCATGGCTTTGAGGCTTTGGAAGTTTTCTGGAAAATGCTGGAGGTAGGGGTGAAATCTGATTCTGTTGCCATTGCCAGTGTTCTCCAGGCATGTGCTCATCTCGCAACTTTACTATAGGGAAAGACCATTCATGATTTTGTACTCAAAATGGACTTGATGAGGAGATTTTGGTGGTGAATGCCCTTATAACTATGTACACGAAATGCGGGAGTATAGGATATGCCAACAAATTGTTTGATGAAATGTTTGAAAGAGATGTGATCTCATGGAATGAAATAATTGGAGGGTATGCAATGCATGGTTATGGTGAAGATGCTCTCAAACTCTTCTACAGAATGCAACAGGTAGACATGAAGCCTGATCATATCACATTTGTTTCAGTTTTGTCAGCATGTAGCCATGCCGGGCTTGTAGACGAAGGATGGCAGTATTTTGATCGCATGAGTCAAGATTATCACATCAGGCCCAGGGTCAAACACTATGCCTGCATGGTTGATCTTCTTGGCCATGTTGGGCTTATTGATGAGGCTCAAAACCTAATAAATGAGATGCCACTAGAACCCAATGCTGATGTCTGGGGAGCCTTGCTTGGTGCATGTAGAATTCATGGCAACATAGAGCTCACAGAAAAGGTGGCTGGGCAGCTTTTTAATTTAGAGCCAGAAAATAGTGGGTACTATGTTTTTCTCTCAAACATATATGCTGCAGCTGGCAGGTGGGCTGATGTAACAAAGGTGAGAATAATGATGAAAAATAGAAGACTGAAAAAGTCACCAGGATGCAGCTTGATTGATGTAAATAGGTAGATCAATAAATTTCTTGTAGGAGACAGATCACACCCTGAGTCTGATCAAATTTATGCAATGTTGGAGACCTTGTCTGGGCAAATGAAAGAAGCAGGGTATGTGCCTAACACAAATTTTGTGTTGCATGACGTTGAAGAAGAGGTCAAAGAGAACATGCTTTACTGTCATAGCGAGAAGTTGGCCATTGCTTTTGGCCTTATCCACACAAGCCCCGAAACCCTTATAAGGATCACAAAAAACCTTCATGTGTGTGATGACTGCCACAGTGCAACAAAGCTTATAGCCAAGATTGCTAATCGAGAAATTATTGTGAGGTATGAAAATCATTTCCATCATTTCAAAGATGGGGTATGCTCATGTGGGGATTATTGGTGATGCCCTCTTAACGGACAATAAAAATAACAGTTTCCACAGCAAGAAGCATGAAGACATGCTTTGGTTGACAAAGGGTAGTTGCAATTAGTAGTTGCTAGAGTAAGGTGTTTCTAGATGGAAGGCTCAATAATCTATCAATGCAAATTATTCTTTCATGCAAACATGCTTTGGTTGACAAAGGGTCATTGCAATTAGTAGTTACTAAAGTGTTTTGAGATGGAGGGTTAAACAATATGTTGATGCAAATTACTTTGAATTACAATTTGCCTATTGGACAAATTGTTATGAAGCACATCATTGAACTAAAAACACAGAGTAAAGGATGAAATGAGCCCAACCAGAAACATGCAACATGGAGAAACAAGCATCTACTAACTATCTCACTATCTCTGAGGCTGCTTGTTTCAGTGTTCACAGCAAGAACTACGATATATTATTTCAATAACCAATTTCATTTTGTTAGTATTGATTTCCTACAGAGAAGCCCAACTCTGACTGTGAGCAGTCCAATATCTGATTTTAGAAGATACAAATTCCAGATGATATCCTGTGGACCTTTTGTTCCTTGATTAAAAACTGGGTGGAAATCAAATAATTACCAGTTTTTGTATTAGTTCTACTTTTTTGGTCCTCTTTTTTGGTTACAAAAAAAAAGATTGGAGACATTAGGAGTAACATAGTAGACAAGTGTCATTCTGGGTGGCCATTTGGTGTAGTTGGTAGATTTCAAATACACTCCAGAATTTTAGATACAACGAATGTTTTGGAAATCTGGAGGCTTCAACTTGGATTGGTTTATGGCAGATGCAGAAATATATCTTATTCCCAGGCTTTCTCAAGTTGAAGAAGTTGTGTAATTTGCAAAGAAAAAATGAATGGTATGGAAAATACTTCACTTGAAAGTCATCCCCCTTTTAAATCATATTCTCATTATAAAGTTATGTTTTTCTCTCGTTCTTGTTATCCGCAATTTCCAGTCCAATGACTGCAATAATTTAGTTTTTAACTGAATTGTTCTTTTTTAAACAGGAACGTTTGGGCTTATAGTGGGGACTGGTTAATTTTTCTCTCCATCCATTTGTTGTCAAGGTTGCTGGGACTTTCGCCAGTCTCAGATACAAATTTTATTAGATCCCACCTGTCGGGATTTGAGCTTGAGTTATCTTCACAACAAGCAATTGGACTTGCCACTAAACCTTAGCTGGATGGACAAATATCTGACTATTTTATAAGTAGTTGTAGGTTATTTTTTGTATCCAACTGTACCAATTTTTTTATTTCTATAAACTGACACAAAGGCCAAAAATTGTGATTGGAAATATTAAAATTTAATGTCAGATTATGTGCATATGGTTTTCTTGCCATGCATTGGCTACTGAGTACGAAAGTTTAAACACATTATTGATTATAGACCATATTCATGGTATGGCTCAAGGATCTTTTTCTTCATTTTTTTACCATGTTGCTACCCTCTAGCACATAGGCAAGAATGAGATTGCTGGTATTTTTCCAACCGCAATCAACAATTAGCTCTCAAAAAGCCCCAATGTAATAGGCTACAGGCTTGCATATACTTGAGCCCCAATCTTTTATGTGCATCCTAGAAATTCCTGTGCAGTTGGGTCAGCTATTCAGATTGGAATGCATCTTTTTAGGAGGAAATCAACTCGTAAGTGGTATCAACACAACATTACCTATTCTTACACTCTAACTAATTTCTCCTTCATTGAACAAATACACTTAGCTGAAAATCATCTTACTGACACCCTATCTTTTTCCATTGAACAATTTTCCCGATTGTTTGGGTTCAATTTGAGCCACAATGGAATAGGTGGAAAAATACCATGAGAGATTGGAAAACTGGCTAATCTGATATACCTTAATTTAGAGTGGAATATATTCAATGGATCCATTCCTTCAGCACTTGGTAGACTCCAAAAGTTGGAAATATTGTATTTGGGAAAAAATAAGTTACAAGGAAATATCCCAACAGAAATTTGTAGGATACAAACATTAGGACTCTTATCTCTGAGGCAAAACAAGTTCTATGGAAAAAATCCTCACTCTTTGAGTCAACTGAAATAGCTAAGAGACCTCTACTTTGATCAAAACAAATTATCCGGAAACATATCCCCCAACATAGGAGATTGCCTGAGATTGGAGGTGTTGGACCTGGCTCACAATAGGTTCCATGGAAATATACCACAAATAGTTGTAGGTCTTCCAAATTTGCAATTCTTCTTCAACTTGTCCAGCAATTTATTAGAAGGTCCCCTGCCTTTGGAAATTAGCAAAATGACCATGGTTCAACAAATAAATGTTTCTTTCAATCAGTTAACAGGTTATATTCCAAGCCAACTTGAAAGTTGCACAAAAGTACAATATCTCAATCTGTCGTTGAACTCATTTGATGTCCCAATTCCTGATTCACTTGGGAAAATGGGATTTTAGGAGGACTTGGATTTCTCTGGCAACAATTTATCAGGCACAATACCAATGTCCCTAGAAAACCTTAAAATGCATCACCATATGAACTTCTCTTTCAATAAGTTGACGGGGGAAGTTCCCAAAGGCGGGATTTTCCGAAGACATAGGAGCAGAGCATTCATGGGATATCTCAGTCTGAGCAGAAAATGGGTACAATTGCCACCATGTCCATCACCTATTGCCAATATTCACAATAATCATTGGCTTGTGAAAAGGGTAATGATTCCTTTTGGCATTTGTGTTGTTGTAATATGAATTTTATTCATTGGATTCTTAATTTGGCAACATGGCAAGGGACAGGTTCAAGGAGATCTTTCCTTGAGATTACAGAAGCTATTCCTTGGAATTCATGCCCTCCAATAATTTCACAGGAGGAACTTATTTCTGCAACTAACTGACTCAGTGGTGTGAACTTGTTAGGAGTTGGTAGTTTCATATCAGTCTATAAAGGAGTCTTGATCAATGGCACGTTGGTTGCAATCAAGGTCCTCAATTTTCAAAATGAAGAGGCTCACTAAAGTTATATCAATGAATGTAATGAGTTGGGAAAAGTTAAACACCAAAATTTGATTAGAACCATTACATGTTGTTCAAACCTTGATATCAAAGCTTTAGTATTTCCTTATTTGCAAAATTGCAGATTAGAAAACTGATTATACCCTGGTGAACATGTATGTCAATTGAGCTTCAATCAAAGACTACACATCGCCATAGACATAGCTCAAGGTTTGGCATATCTGCACCACCAATGTTTTGTGCAAGTGGTACATTGTGATTTAAAACCGAGTAATGTGATTTTAGGAGATGACATGATAGGTTATATAGAAAACTTTGGTATTGTAAGAATAATTTTTGCAAACGCTATAGATTCAATGACTTTTTCACATACACTTAAAGCATCCATTGGTTATATTTCCCCAGGTATGACTTTTTGGCTACTTATATCCATTCATGTCTTACTTTTTGTCACATTTATAGATTTCTTATTTGATTTTTTTTTGTTAAAATGGTTTGATCATTTTGCCCAATATGGATTGGGTGAAAGCGTTTCATCAAAAAGAGATGTATATGGTCATGGAATAGTATTATTGGAGATTTTAACAAATAAGAAACTAACCAATAACATATTTGTGGAGGGACCGAATCTTCCAAAATGGATAACCATTAATTTTCCAAATAAAATGGAAGTTGTTTACAATAGTCTATTGAGAAAACCCAGCGATGACGAAAATGAACTACCAATAAAAGCAGGGCTTGTTACTGAACTTATGAGTATTGGGCTTTTATGCACTAAAGAGCCTTGACATCATTGGAGGCTTAGAAAGAATTAGAGAAACTTGGCAGTCCTAGATATGTGTTTTCTTTAGTAATTTTTTGTATGCAGAAAAATTACTTTTTTAAGGTGGAAAAACTTATAATAAATCAGTTGTGAACCACCTTTGAGGACAATGATCACTAACTCTTATGCGTGAATGTGAGTTGATTTATCATCATCATTCAAGAAAAATTAAGCTATACAAAATGACCAACTAGATATATAAAGAAAACAAATTCTTAACCAACCAAAAACAATTTTAAATCTTACTCCAAAATCTATAAATAAAAATACTATAAAATTAAGTATACAAATATGTATGTAATATATTTTTATAAATAGAAAATTCAATTGAGTTGTTTCAATAAACTTAAATTCAAGTTGAAATTTCCATTTTAATAAAACATAGTACAAAACATGTTATAAGATAGTAAATTGCTCATTTAAACAAATGCCACTACAATGGTCATGGCCCTATCAAAAAGTTTTTCGCATGATTTCCCAAAAAAACCAACTTCATATTGATTTGAATCACAAAAACAACAATATTAGTCCTTTTGAATAACAAAGACAACAATATTAGCACTTTGGTAACATTTTCTAAACACTGCAAATATATGTTAAATATATTTTTTTAATCAAAATCATAAATGAATATATATAGAATAATAAATTTATGTTATTAAATATTTAAAAAATTAAAAATTTATTTTAAATTACCTTGGACAAAGAGAATAATGCATTTTAAATTTATTTAGCTATACTTCATATTGGAATTGTTAGATAATATTTGTACATAATATACAAATATAAAAAATAATAAATTTATTATATTAAATATTAAAAATATAACAAATTATTTTAGATTACAATAAACAAAGATAATAATATTTTAAATGTTATTCAGCTATATTTCATATTAGCATTCTATATATTATTTGTATTATAATATATTAATCTTTATTAAATATATAAACTAGAAATTTGTGATGATATATATTTTAAAAACTTTATGTATAAAATTTAAATATTTTTATAAATTTGAATCTTTGAATCATTATTTTGTTTTTATTAGAAAAAAGTTACATAAACTAAATAAGATTACGTTTTGAATATGAAAATATAATGAAAATTAATGATATACTTAGATAAAAGTAAACATACATACATTAAAACGTATCTATATCATTAAAATTTATCCATATCTAGAACTAAAAATTGAATATCATGAATATTTTTTATTTAAATCATTTTTAAATAATATTTATATATAACTTAATTTTGTTTCATAATAATATTTTAAAATATAATAAAATAATTTGTAATAAATTAAGTTTCATAATAATTAAATAAAAATAGTTACATTTTAATTTAATAGTATTGAAAATTAATACTTATTAATATCCAAAATACAATTTTAATTTAAAATTCTTTATACCATAAACTTATTTTCAAGTATTTCTTTAACAATGTAACTCTCACAAAGTTTCCAAATTCCCTAAAAAGTTCCAAACAAAGGGATGCTTCCTTCACGTTCCCAACTTAACAAAAACAAGAGCGGTTCCTGTACAACTATGTTCATTGCTCATCAAATTGTCATGATTATTGGAAGCATCCCTAACTTTAAATATATCTTTCAATTATAATTATAAATGATGTTTAAATGTTTAATATTTTCATATTGATTGAATATCTTGGGAGGCATCTCTATTTTGGAAAAAGGCTTCCAGAATTTTTGTATATTTGGATTAAAAAAAATAAGTGAATCTATGATCTAAGGTTCTCAGCAATAGAAAGTCTCTACGTCTTGTTATTAAAAAAAATATTTAAAATCAATAGGTGTTTTTAAGCCATGATTTGTGAAAACATTAATCTCTCATATCTTGAGAGAAGTGGTAGAGAAAATATTAATATCTCCTACATTGACATAAGTGGTGGTCAAGATCAACACACACAAGAACTTTGTGGTGGAATATTATCAAAACTAATAGAGGGATATGCAAGAGTGTACAATAATAACATTGACAAACACACCCATTGAAGCTTGCAACAATGTTTATAGGAAGAGAAAATTATGTTTCTTTTTTCCAAACATCTAAGTTAGTATATTACAGTTTAATGAATATGTTTTCGTATTATCATATATGGTTTCATACTTTAACAAAATATTCGCAAAGACTTCACAATGTTTTATTATTTAGTGAAAGATTTGGCAAGATCTTACAAGATTTTATAATTCAGTGAGATTCGCCATGATTTTACATGTTAGGGTCCCACCCTAACCCCCTTATTTATGTCATGGGATCACGTCATAGTCAAGAGTCAATAAAGCCCATATTAATATTTGTAAGTGGTTAACCCGCAATTAATGACGGGACCACAGTTAGTTGCAAATGGGTCGTAGTATTAGATAGATGGTATTAATAAAACCCATGGTATTGGCCCATGGTATTTCATGTATGAGTCATATATAAAGGATAGAGACTCCCTGCGAGGAGCATTGTGTCTTATTTTTGTAGTCAAGCTCTGCTCTATTGGAGGTTGCCCCCTCGAAGAGGCAAGTGAACATTACTCTCTGAATAATAAAATCATTACTATTCTGTGTTCTGAGTATCTTTTCTTCGCATATTCTATATTTGGGTATCATTTTGCAGGTTAAGAGCATAACAAGTGGTATCAGAGCACTTTCCAGGGCCGGTGGGATCTCCAATTCTTAGCAAAAAAAAAATTCGGCTAGAGACGTGTTCCGGCGTCTTTAAACCACGGGATCTGTCGTTGAGCGCATAAACTTGCGGATTTGGGGAGGCATGCACGCAGGAAATACAAGAGGTGGTCACGTCTGTTGGACTCCCTTGTAACCCCTGTGGGTACCCCTTCGAGTAGTAGCGCATTAGATAGAACCGCGCATGGACTGTCTTCCACGTACACTCTGGGTATATCGGAAGCCCCCTAGGCTCCCTTGAAACCTCGCCATAGATAAACCGTCGGCCATCTTGTGGCTACAGTACACCGAGAACAGCACTCGGAGAGATTACTTGCCCGTACGATAGGGAAGTCAGGTTGTACGGCTAAGGGTACGGTCGATCCTCCTTAGTTAGAACCCTAAAACATTGGGCCGAGTACTACTGCCAGACCCTTATATATATTGCGATCTGTAGCACCTGACACTCCTCACGACCATAGTTTCCTTTTCTATCGGGGGATCACACATCATCTATTCCCGATCCGCGTGTGCAAAGAGGTGCAGCAGCAGCAGACATCAGCCCCGCAGATCCATCAGATCCGCCGCCACAGTTGTTCCGCCATTCAGATCTCTCAGACCCACTAGATCGAAGTAGTTGTGAAGGGTTCCTATACCGGGGTATACTTTTCGCAGGACTTTTGGCAGCATTGACATTTTGAGGATTTGGCGACTGCAGTATTGATCAAGAAGGAGTAAAACTCCGTTAGGAGTTTTCAAAAAAAAAAAAAGTCTGAGATCTTCCGGGGCGCTTATTGGTGATCTAGCCCATCAGAATCAGGACGACGAGCTGAGCAAGGTGGTACCATTCAATTTATTAGAAAAAAAAATTTAGGCGGTCCCAATTTTTCATCAGGTTGGTGTATGGTAGAAACTAGAGCTCAAGCGATGGCCAATGAAAGGATGGACAAACTGGAAGAAACTGTGAACTCCATCCAAACTGAGATTCGCAGACTAAGTCTCCAGATACAGCAATTACTCCCGAAGGGCAAGGATCAAACCCACGAGGAGGCGTATAATGGCCATGAATACAATGAGGGTGAGTCTAGCCACTCTCCTCGCGTCTGGCACACTCATCCACCACCCAGTCAGCGACCTCCCAAGTTGGATGTGCATAAATTTGACGGTTCTCACCCGTTCGCATGGCTAGAACAAATGGAGCAGTATTTCAAATTGAATCATATCCCAGAGGATGCGACTAAGCTTATGTTGGGGAGCATGTACTTGGACAATGAACGGTGGCAATGGTGGGAATGACATCAGCGTTGCAATGGACCTTTTAGGACTTGGACCCAATTTACCAAAACTCTTCGAGATCGCTTTGAATAGGAAGACTCTTTTTTGGGTCGTCTCACTAAGCTCCGACAGATTGGTATAGTGGATGAATATATTACCGCTTTTGAAGCCTTAGCCTTCCACACTAGGGGTCTGACAGATGAGTTCTGCATGGAATGTTTTATCAGTGGTCTTAAAGAAGCCATCAAAGCTCAAGTTCTACTTCACCACCCTCCCACGTGGATGGAGGCTTGCCAGGTAGCTCGTAAGGTGGAACGTGCATTAGCAGCCCAATACCGTCGCCCAAATTTCCCCGCTAAAGGTCATCCCCCACAGGCTCACAACACGACTCAAACACTTAAGGTCCAAAAGGTGTCACCTGCGGAAATGGCCGAAAGAAGGAAGCAAGGACTATGTTACTACTGTGATGAAAAATACTCCTTAGGTCATAAATGTAAGGAGCCCAAATTTTTTCATATAGATGCCACTGACTACAGCTCAACAGAGGAAGATCCACCACTTGAGGAACATGAGGAGCTAGAAGAAGACAACCCAAAGGAGAATGTCTCTGATGAGCCAGTTATTTCGCTGCATGCGTTTGCAGGGATTTCTTCCCCTCAAACTCTCAAAATATAGGGTTTTCTTAAACATCGCCCAGTAGTAGTCTTGATTGATAGTGGAAGTACCTATAATTTCATCCATCAAAAAATCGCAGAAGCAGCGCATTGTTTTGTACGAGCAGTTTCTAACTTCCAAGTCCAAATTGCGGATGTGGGCACAATGAAATGTGAAGGCCGCTGTGAAAATGTCAAACTTCAAATGGGGGATTATCAGTTGAAAACCCACATGTTTGCCATACACATGGGGGGTTGCGACATTGTCCTCGGCGCTGAATGGCTCCGCACCCTTGGGCCAATCACAATGGATTTCCAGGAGTTATATATGAGTTTTAAGCAGAACAACTCCACACATACCCTCTGTGGACTCCATGCAGGAGCCCCCTCTATCATCAGCTCGCATAGGATGGAAAATTTGTTAAAAAAGGGCCATCATGGAGTAGTAGCCCAATTTAATGCCATCCAGGTAGTCGAAACCATGTCTCTGCCAATTCATCATGAGATGCAACAGATTTTAAATAACCATCGGGCAGTCTTTGACAAGCCTCATGAGCTTCCACCCTCGCGAGGGGAACATGATCATAGCATCACCTTGGTTCCAGGGGCCCAACCCCCAAATGTGCGGCCATACAGATATCCGTTCACCCAAAAGAATGAAATAGAAAAAATCATCAAGGAACTGTTGGAAGCAGGTGTCATTCGTCCCAGCATTAGTCCTTATTCATCCCCAGTGGTCATGGTGCTCAAGAAAGATGGGGAGTGGCGGATGTGTCCCGACTTCAGGGCCCTCAATAAGTTGACAGTCAAAGATAAATTTCCCATCCTGGTGGTTGACGATTTGCTGGACGAACTCAATGGGGCTCAATTCTTCACTAAGTTGGATCTTCGCTCAGGCTACCGCCAAATTCGCATGAAGGAAGTCGACATTCCCAAGACGGCTTTCAGAACTCATGAAGGCCATTATGAGTTCCTGGTCATGCCATTTGGTCTTTGTAATGCCCCCTCTACTTTTCAGAGCCTTATGAATCACATTCTCAAACCATATCTCAGAAAATTTGTCCTTGTCTTCTTCGATGACATCCTCATCTATAGTGGCACTTGGGCAGCACATCTTCAACATGTAGATCTACTCTTGCAACTGCTCTGCAAGCATAAATTATTTGTCAAGATGTCCAAGTATTCATTTGGCATGGAAGAAGTTGAGTATTTGGGCCACATTGTGGGGCGTGAAGGTGTCAAGGTGGACCCCAAAAAGATCCAGGCAATGCAAGAATGGCCTCAACCTAAGACCTTGAAGAGCTTGAGAGGATTTTTGGGTCTCACAGTCTATTATCGTAAATTTGTCCGCAACTATGGCCACATAGCGAAGCCCCTCACTCAACTCCTAAAGAAAAATTCCTTCTTCTGGAACGAGGAAGCACAAGAATTTACCGCTCTCAAAAACGCCATGTGTTCCACTCCAGTCTTAGCACTACCTGACTTCACCAAATCCTTTGTCATTGAATGTGATGCTTCGGGTACAGGTATTGGGGCGATCTTAATGCAGGAAGGGCGCCCGTTGGCCTTCACAAGCCAACAACTCAGTGCGAGGAATCTGGGCCAATCTACCTGCGAGAAGGAAATGATGGCCATCTTACATGCAGTCGAGACCTGGCGACCTTACTTATTGGGGTGACGTTTCCAAATCCGCACAGATCATCACAGTCTTAAATATTTTTTGGAGCAACGCCTATCCTCCCCACAACAAAATAAATGGTTAGCCAAAATGCTGGGATATGATTATGAGATCATTTACAAGAAAGGGAAAGACAATAGTGTAGCAGATGCATTATCTCGCCAATTTGAGGAGGAAAGTACTCTGCTCGCAATTTCCCTCCCCATTCCCGACTCGATTGAAGAGGCTCGCAGGGAATGGTTTTCACACCCCGGGCTCTCTCAACTCATTTCTCAATTGCAGGTAGATCCTAATTCCACCAAGGGCTACTCGTGGCAGAATGATATTCTTCGCTACAACGACAGAGTCGTAATCTCACCAACATCCACCCTCAAAAGTCGCATTTTGGCAGAATTGCACTCATCTCCCATTGCAGGACATTCGGGCTTTTAGAAGACGTATGCTCGCACTAGAAGATCATTTTTTGGGACAGGCATGAAAAAGGACATCCTTACCTTCGTAGCAGAATGTGATGTCTGTCAATGCCACAAAGGGGAAACCGTCCACACACCAAGCACATTACAATCATTGCCCATTCCGGCATCAATTTGGACGGAGGTTTCTATGGATTTCATTACAGGTCTTCCAAAGTCAGGGAACAAGTCAGTCATCATGGTGGTTGTGGACCAACTGTCGAAGTATTCTCATTTCTGCGCCCTACCCCACCCGTTTACACCAACTTTGCTTGCTCAATCTTTCATGGATCAGATCTTCAAATTGCATGGCATGCCCACTTCTATTTTGTCCGACCGCGACTCGATCTTCACCAGTAATTTTTGGCAGGAACTCTTCAGAATAAAAGGCACTCAACTCAAACTCAGTACTTCATATCATCCACAAACGGATGGTCAAACCAAAGCCGTCAACAAATGTCTAGAAACCTACCTTAGGTGTTTCACTTCAGAAAAGCAACACCTTTGGGTACAGTGGTTACCTCTGGCTGAATGGTGGTATAACACCAACTATCATGCCACCACCAAAATGACTCCCTATGAAGCAGTATATGGTCAACTTCCGCCTTCCCCTACTTCTTATCTCAAGGGGTGCTCCAAAGTACAAGCAGTGGATCAACTCCTACAACACCGCGCAACCATGCTCGCCCATCTTAGAGAGAATCTTCATCAAGCTTAGAACCGTATGAAGCAACAGGTCGACCAACATTGCTCAAAGCGCCAATTTCAAGAAGGGGATCAGGTCTTTTTGAGGCTGCAACCATATAATCAAGCATCACTCAAAGACAAGGGTTGTCAAAAGCTCTCTCCAAAATTCTACGGACCATACCAAGTACTTCAGCGCATTGGAGAAGTGGCTTACAAGTTGGCTTTGCCACCTACGACAAAAATCCATCCAGTTTTCCATGTATCGTGCCTCAAGAAAGTGATTGGGAACAATTGCCGAGTTCAAACCAGTCTACCTGAATTGGACGAAGAAGGGTCAATCTGGCTTCAACCCGAACAGGTTCTAGACACGCGAGACAAGAACCTGCGCGGCCGCATGATTAAGGAAGTCCTCGTCAAATGGAAAGACACCTCTCCGGAAGATGCAACTTGGGAACCAGCCACTATTCTTCAGCAGTTTCCGCAGCTTCAGCCTTGAGGACAAGGCTAGTCTTAAGGGGGAGGGCATGTTAGGGTCCCACCCTAACCCCCTTATTTATGTCATGGGATCACATCATAGTCAAGAGTCAATAAAGCCCATATTAATATTTGTAAGTGGTTAACCTGCAATTAATGACAAGACCACAATTAGTTGCAAATGGGCCATAGTATTAGATAGATGGTATTAATAAAACCCACGGTATTGGCCCGTGGTATTGCATGTATGAGTCATATATAAAGGATAGAGACTCCCAGCGAGGAGCATTGTGTCTTATTTTTGTAGTCGAGCTCTGCTCTATTAGAGGTTTCCCCCTCGAAGAGGCAAGTGAACATTACTCTCTGAATAATAAAATCATTGCTATTCTGTGTTCTGGGTATCTTTTCTTCGCATATTGTGTATTTGGGTATCATTTTGCAGGTTAAGAGCATAACACAAGATAATATAATCTGGTGAGAGATTCGCTAAGAAAATTATATATAAATATTATATTATTGATAAAATCACCTTCCATTTTTCGTACGTATCATGGGGATTCGCCCATTTATTATACAAATAAATTTTAATGGCTTCTTAAAATTTTCCCTGGCTAGAAAGCAAAATTTGCGCAATTTTATGGAGGAACAGGCTGGGCTGCATGGAGAATCAACAGGCACGAATTGTGCAGTTTTTTGGGGGCAATGGTGGGGAGCCTGGAAACCAAAACTATGTAATTCGCAAAGGGAACTAACAGTTGCATGTTGGGTCACTGACAACAAAAACTGCACAATTCCCAAGGGGAATGAGAATTCAAATTCTGGGAGCTTGGCAAAAGAAACTGTGAAATTCCTAGAGGGAGCTGGTAGTCTGATGTAAGTAGTTGCTGGCGAAAGAAGTTGCATTGAGGCTGGGTGCCTAGTCCGATGATCATCTATGTGTAATTTCTAAGCTGAGGGGACTGCTGGGCAATAGAAGGCCTTCTCATGAAAACTGCACAATTTCTTGGATGAGCAGCCCGTCGACTGTCGGGAGGACTGATTGGGAAAACTGCGCAATTTTCTGACGCAAGGTTACCTCTGCACACACCCACAATATGCATATTCATGCATAAATCCATTGTCCAGGAATTTAACTCACCTAAGGAGTCAACTCTTTAACTATCAGTGGTTTAGGCCCTTTTAACTACAGTTCCTTTGAATCGGAACTCAATCACCCCACCAAACCTCCTATTGGAGCTTTAAACAACTCTCAAGCCTTTATATAAGACTGTATTAAGATCTTCCTTCTAATTCCTCCTATCGGGACTTTGGATCCCATCTAAACCTTAATTAAGCCCTTTTAAACCCATCGGCCGCATCTATAAATATATATCACAAAAAAACCTTCCTTCGAGAAATTTCTTTATAAAACCCTTTACAAAGGGAAATGTATGCAAATCCTACCTTTTTCCACCTTCCGTACAGCCTTGTCACGGTTCCCGAGGTCTGACCTGATCGCAATCGTAATCGGGCTTTTGCAAGTCACTTTACATATATATGTTATCACCCCTCTCCTTCTGATTTGCGACTTTCCCTTTAAACTTGGGAAATACACTATTGGCGCTTAATCCTTCAATACCCGTTTACAAAGGAAAACTCTGTTGAACACATATATCAGACTTTAAAATATATAGACTCGAATCTATATATCGTCAGGTCCACCTCTGAAAATTTCTTCGTCCGAACCCCGATTAACGTGATCTCTGATCAGTGATTATCGCTATCGGCAGTCGTTATCGTGCCATCGCAATTGACCCTTTCCACTTGCTCCGATCTGATTGTTGGCTTGTTGGGGTCTGACCCAGGTTCGGACGTGTTTTAGCCAAACAAACCTCGCACTACTGGCCCTTTCGGCAACAGTCCGTGCAGCGCGGACTGAAGTCTCACCCAAGGTAGTAGGGGAGGGTGCTAGAACCAAGTTTCTGCACCCTAGGGATGTCTTGATGGGGATCGCGAACAGATCTGCATGCTCGCTCTATTCTACACCGTCGTTAGTCCTTCACATAGCTCGGCGTCGAGGCCCTTCTTATATTCTTATATTTAATGTGTTTATTATAGATCTGATCTACTTCTTAAGGTCTTAATCAAGCATTTCAACAGTAATAACCAGTGTGCGCAATCATGGATATGGATAAATTCAGAACATAAACAAACAGATAGATCCGCGATAAAACACACAAGGATTCAGAAACACTTATCTTTATTTATCTCCTGTTCAATGCAACCAGATCTGCCCTGCACACTCAGTTGCAGGGGTCTATGCACACAGCTGTGGACTCTACCAGGCCTCTGCGCACTCAGCTATAGAGCCTCTATATATCTACTAACACCCTTGACTTGGACTTATAGATGCAGAGAGAATATTGCCTTCATAAACCCATAACATTCAAGATCGAAACCCATAACTGACTTCTACCTTTAGATCCTTGCTCTATTTATACATTCCCATGGTCCGCAGACCATGGGCAGGCTGACTCACTTTCTATTATCTTATATTATTTTCGAGCGGACAACCCTTTGACTTGACTTATTACAATTCGCGCTTAATGCACTTCGCGGAACCTTTACCATACGTTTACCCAAAATTGTGGAATTTACGCCCCAAAATCGTTACAGGGGGATCTACTACCCAATAGGCCCCCAACACAATCATCATGACTCATCCGGAGTCACTTCGGCTGGTGCGGAAATCTTCGCGTAGAGGTCATCCAACAACTTCTGCGCTTCGCTTATGCTTGCAACAAATTCTTCCGCCATCTGCTATACCTGTTGTATGCGAGCCACCAATGCATCCGCATCAGTGTGAGTTGCTTGTCTGGGTTCATATACTACCTGCATGTGTGCGAAATTTCCTTCGATATTGTTGGAGACTGTGAATGCCTCATCAAGACAAGGATGGATGTGTTCTTTAAGCACTACTTCCTTCTGCTGAGCAGCGTCAACTTATGCCTTGAGAACCTGGGCCTCCCTCATCTTGGCCAAGCGCTATGTAATAGTAACCATCTGCTTGTTCCACCTGACATTATCATAGACTTGTTGTAACTCTCGTGCTTTTATCTCTACCTATTATAGCGTTGGGTCTTCCTAAAGGGATGTGATCGTAAGGAGGGACTGATCCAACAATCCCGAGCAATCTTGGACAACGCATTCTATCACTTCCAATCCTACTTGAATTTCACAGCAGCGCTGCTCTTGAACTTCCGGGGGTGTAGTAGGTTGCGCCTTCATCCTTAGCTCCGCAATTTGTAAGTTCAATTCCCACTGAGCTTTTGTGGCCTCCTCTTGGGCCCTACGGAATCCTACGACCATATGATGAATCTTGTCAGCTATTGGGAGTTCCGCTGGCACAACCAACTCTGGTACACTGCTACAGACCTCCGCCATGGCCTGTTCCAATTCCTTGTTGTGTGCGACCAAGTCATCACACTGTAGACTGACCTGCTCCAAATTTTCCTTGTGCTCCATCAAGATTTGGAGGGCGTGGCCTTCCCGAGCACGAAACTCAGCGGTGACACCATCCTATAGCTGGTATAGGGTTTCTCTGGGAAGTTCAACTAAATTTAACCCCCAACTTCGCATGTCACCTTCAACTTTTTCTAGAATAGCGCCTGGTAGCAATACTAAGGTGTTCTTTGTGGAGGCACGCACCATCTGCTCTACTGCAAGTGTACCTTCCATGAGGGTCGGAATCATCTCTCCTTGGGGTCACACCCATAATGCCTGTAACTATGTCCTAAGCTCCCCCAACATAGTTGTCTACTCTGTCATCAGCTCCTCCAAAGCACCTTTAGTGACATCACGCGCCAGTTCACTGTTGTCAAGAAACTCTTTCTCCAACATCTTTGCTATCTTTGTCTTTTTGCATGTATGTGGCAGCTCCTGGATGCGCGACCTATTGACTTGGGTCGATTTTGTGGTAAGGTCTGTGTATTCCTGTGTCTCTGCCTCCCTTTGCATGTCCTGCTCCAAGGACATTTCCTGATCTTTCCTGATCTCTTCAGCGATTGCTTCCTCGGTCGCCTCGTGTTGTGAAGCTACTTTCTAGTCCTGGCGCATCCTTTCTGCCATCTTAGTAAGTCACGGCTTAAGTTCCTTCTTTCAAAAAATTAACCATTAATTTATTTTATTTATCTTTACCTAATTTAACTTGGTTCCATAAATATATTAATAAATAATAATAATATTATTAGATTAATAAATAAAAATTTGACCTGGGTCCTAGAGTCAAAAATTAGTTGTTAATCTTTTGTAGCCGTTAGAGTCTCTTCTTAGACTATTTAACATGCTAGACTGGATCTGTTTCTTCAACTTGTCCTAACGATGAACCACACTAGTTGGTTTGAAACGCGTCAACAAATGGTTTCTCATGTGATTTTCGCCAAAAAATCTCTCGCAAAGTTCCTTCTTTCGCTGCTAGGCTGCCATCCTTTCTAATTCGGCCATGTCCAGGGTGTGCCACTCCAGAGGCCATGCTGCCGTTACCTTGTAAATTGAATTGTCCATTGCAATGAATGGAAGCTTTACCCATGTTTGATTTGGATCCTTCCACGCTCGGATATACAAATTATGCATGTTTGCTTTGAGCTCAGATGTTCATTGCAAACTGTTGTACACTGTCAAGGATAATCATGATCTGTTGGCAATCCATTTCTAGATACTCACCTCCATGAATATCCAAAACACCTTGATCTCACGAATCCTCGTGGCATCTTTCATAGCCTGGAGCGAGTTATACCACACAGCTTCAGGGAGGTTCTCCTCAATGTCAAGAAATTGGCTGCCCTTCGGTAGCTCTCCTGCAACTAGTAGGATTGTTAGGAGTAACCATGCATAATGGAAAGTCTTACCTTACTCCTGGTCTTGTCGAAAATTCGTCAAAAATTTATCACAGAGAAATTGCGCTCAGTTGAACTGAACCACTTCTGCACATTGCTCTGCGAGTGCAATGACAGAGGTTGGCACCTCGTCTGCGCGGCATTTCCTCATGAGCTTACTGGCCAGTAACTGGGTGGTGATGCACACCCCTCGGTCTTTGATGCTTGCTATTACATACCCTTACTTCTGTTTTTCCAGCTTATATTTAACCTCCATGGCTTCTGCAAGACCTATGTCGCTACTTGTTCCAACTATGTCTACAGGATTGTTTCCTTTAGTAGGCAGTTGGGAAATTTGATGTACTAAATCATCCGTGATCGGAATTGGTTCCTCCAACTAGAGATACCCATCATGGACCAGATATAGTAACTTTCGGATAACAAAAATGGTGATGGTCGCACGGTAATAGTGGGGTATCCACCTTATATTGAGTAATCCTGCCTTCTCCACACCCCATAACAACTTCCGCTGCAATAATTTCTCCTCGACCAATTGGGGGAACTTCTCTTTGTCTACAGGATCCCAATCTTCGAACTTGATATTCGATACGCGACCCAGCGGTAGACCATCAAACCTTATCTCATCAAGAAGAAGTGGGGTCTAGAGAGTACTCTTCGTGGCCTCAAGGTCCTTCGATATCTTGGCCACCCCTTTCCACGAAGAGATATATGGTGGTAGTGAAGGTACTAGGGGAACATTTTCCTCTTCCTCATCCTGCGCTTCAATCTGAGCAATCAGGTCTTGAAAATCTTCCTCTTCCTCCTTAAGTTCAGTGGTTATTTCTTTTCCCTTGTCGATCATTGACAATTTACTGAATCGCAGTGATACCTGAACTGGCCCCTTAGTCTACTTGTCCTTTTGAGGTCGTGGCGTGTGTGGGGATTTTGGAACTTCTAGGGTAGTGGCCACCTCTCCCAGCTCCTCCTGGGTCAGATAGGGCTCTTCCACGAACCTTACTCTAGTTCTCATGGTTTCTATCCTGAATTTTCTCGGGGACGTACTCACGGGTGGCTAGGTAGGTAGGTGCTTGCTACTCTGTACTGGCTCAAATCTCAAATATCCAAGGTTTGTTGTGGGGTTACCCCAATGGTTTTTATAGGAACGTGTGAATTTGAATTCGACCCTTCCCTCCACTTCTGAGTCATTAATATCTTCTTGGCAGCAGATATTTTCGTATCTAGATTGGAATTCATGTCTTAATAACCCGTTGCCCACTCCTCTCTGCTGTAAACTGGAATTCTTTTCATGAAAAGTGATGGCAACGGTCACCTCCCAGCCTTCCCATGTAGCAGTGCAGTCTTTCATGCATGACCGTGACTCAGACAACCAACTGGTCCTGCGCGTAATCCCCTATTCGCGCAGCTCTCTGGCAGACTTGTTTATAGTCCCATGCCTCCTTTCAACTGCTTGGAGCGCTGAGACTGTGTTTTCCACAGCTAGTTAGGTGGTCGCACCCCACATGCGAGACTTCCGCTTCCCTGCTAGCCCAGGTTGCGGGCACCCTTCAAGTGTCTTTGTATTCAGTAGCACATCATGTTCTTCACTCTTTTGTTCAACACGGTGTTGTCGCAGCCATGATAGCAAGGTCGCAGCTTGTTCTAATGCCGTAGTAGGGTTGGCCAGGCCTGGTCCCCTTAGTTCCGCGCGGTCTACTTGTGTGATTCCAGTGTTCAGTTTGCTGATTTCTTCATCCAATATCACACTCTTCCTCCTCAGTCATGCCCATTCTTCATCAAGTTCACGAATTTTCAAGTTCTCGCGCCGAATGGCTTCCTGTAACTGCCGACTTCCTTTACCCTGGTTTTCACGTCCTGTGGGGGATGCAATCTAGGATATTTCGCTATCCTCCTGGTCAATGATATGATCACCTTTGCACTTTTACTTATGGTCCTACATGCCCATCGAACCCTTGGTACACATAGATTGTTCATGCTCCTACTTATTTTTCTGATGGCTTTGTTGCGAACAGCTGGCGGAATGTGTCACTATGGCAAGTTCTGATTTTTGTTTCTTAGTCAGTTAGGTGGTTGCACAACATAAACTTACATCCTATGCCACCGATGGATGCTCAACCCACTTTGTCTTACAAACCATATGCGCACGTGCCTTCCACATTCATGTCAGTTCCTCCTAGTCTTTAGACGTGTACCCCACTCTTGTTCAGTTGCTGCGCACAACGCCCCTGTTTGCGCACCCTGCCGCTTTTGTTCCAATATTTCCTTTTCACAATGGTCTACAGGTTCCTCCACATTTGTTGCACCTGCCTCTGTTGGCATTTCCCTTACTTCTGTTGTTACGCAACATAGTGATCTAACCATCATATTACAATTTAGCATTGTTACCTCATGCAATCAGTTCTGCCATCGCTCAATCTCTTCATCTGAGTCTGATGTGCAGGAACTGTCACGTTCCCATGAGATTCTCCCGTTGACTATCAGATTCACCTGATCCTGATCTTGCACTGTGATTTGGTAGATGCAGTCCAATTCATCGTCACTGTCCTCATTGCGCACAGGCTCAGTGTAGCGCACTCCTTCAGCTGGGTCCAGCGGAACCACTACGCGTAGAGACTTTTTCTTGAATATCATTTTTCATCTCTTTAGGTTGATGACTCCATTCATATCCATGGCCCAATATATCCCTAACAATGCAAGGTAAGTGTTACTATCATCTACAATTTCTATTACCTCAAAGTCCGTCTGTGTGCTCACACCTTCTATATCCACTGTGACTCCCTACAATCTTCCCATGGGCAAGATCTTTTGTTGGTTTGCCATCCATAATTGAATAGGAGACCATTGTAGTGTGGGCCTGCCCATGTGTTCCTAGGTCTATTTAGGTAGCACATTCGCATCTGATCCCAAGTCCAGAACGACCTGATCCATCTCATAGTCACCAATCTGTGCAGTCAACCGCATTTCCCGTCCGGTGTGCAAAGCATGTTTGCCTAGTTTTTGAACCATGCACGGTTCACCCGACCCTACACACCTAGTTATCAACTCTTGCAATCCCTTAACTGCTTTATTGTCCCGTAGTAACTTCATGCATGTCTCTAAAAAGGTATTTAGCATAGAAGGATCCATTTCTAGCTCAGTTTGATCCTTGCTACCCTAAGTAGAGGCCTCCGCGAAGCTCTTCTTAGCTTCCATAAATGTCTCCTTCACGTGTTCCAAATCAAACTCAGGTTGCTTTGTAGGGGCCTTGCGAACCCATGTATCCTCCTCAGGTTACTGCCCCTTATCCTCTCCTGTAGTTGCACCGCTCCTAAGCGCCATGTTCACGTTAGGATCCTATTTGCGTAGTTCAACCTTCATCACTCGGTTGTTCTATGTGGGAGTAGACTAAAGCACCCCTTTTTCACGCATCTATGTGATTAGTGTGGGACAATTTACCGCTTCATGATCAAACTAGTAACAGTACGGGCAACATGTTCTGGTCGGGTTCATGCAGTCATGTGCCTAATGCCTAGGTCCTCCAAAATTGTAGTAGATTAACTGTCCACACCCTCATCTGGGTCCCATTCCTCCTCGTTCCTGTCCGCGTCCCTAGAATCCACCACGTGCTATTGCTGTGACAGGATCCCGATCTTGTGCCTCAATCTACATCCTAGAGGCAGATGTTCGATCCATCAACAATTCATAACTCCAATAGTCTCGTTCATCTGGCCCACCGATCTATAAAAATTGCAAAATAGCTACTGGGGGGTCTGTGTAAACTTCTTCAATAGATGACAATTGTCTGTTGTGTGCTTTCCTCCCACCTAACAGAACGCACACTAGAGTGCGGGCACCACACTTGGCCCCACCTGCGCCTCTAGTCTCAACGGCATTGGTCCTACCAAATATTTCACGAATATCGGACAATGATCCTTATCATGGCCTTGGCCTTCGCATTTGATACACCACACTTCTTCGTATGCTGCTGGCAAGGGCGCCTTATCTTGTTTTAAACTTTGCATATCCAAGAATAGGTTTTGTAGTTGCACGTGGATTTGTTGAACTCACAGCCCAGGATCTTGTATTGGAGTTTCATGCAACCGCATCGCTATCTCTAATGCTTCAGCCTGGGTCAAGATCCTTTGTTGTAATAGCACCGTCTATAGATGTGGTGTCAAATACACCAAAAACCACGCGCAGTTCTACACATCCATCAGTGCCATGTTAGCCTCATGGATCGCACTCTTCAGTCTCTGATCTAGATCCCAAGGGGTTTCACCTGGCAGCATCACGATTTCTTTAAACCCGATGATTGATTGCCTTTCTGAATTTGGCTGGATAAATTCTTTGTTCAATGCATCCTGGATCACTGCTATTCCCGCATTTGGGTGATCGCTAGAGTACTTTATATACCACGTCAATGTGCAGTCCTACAATGCACTTACCAAAGTATCCCTTTTGATGTTATCATCCATAATGCCTTGGGCTTCCCATACTGCCTTTACCACGAACCAGAATTGTTCTGGTTCCTCATTTCCTACGCCTCTAAATACAGGCAACTTGATTGCACTCACCATTCCAACCCTCAGTGGTGGCGGAGGGGGTGTAGGTGAAGATGGGGTTGATGTAGGCAAAGTGGGTGATGGCGTGGATGGTGGTGGTACCAGTGGAATGCGTTGCTTTATCAACCAGACTGCGCTTCTCAGAGAGAACCCAGCAAGCTCCTCCTCACTTCCTCGCGGTAGTGAAATCAGGGGACTGTTCTCTATCCCTTTGATCCCTTGGTAGCATGTTCTACTCTGCATTACCCCAGACATCAATGGATTTGCATAACCCTTTTTTCACATAACAACATTTTAATCCAAGTATTCAAAGATTTGATGTACTTACCCCACGGCCCCTTGAGAAAATGCCTTTCCACTTCGTTGTAACTCACGGTTGTGTCTATCACAAATTCTGTGATAAACCCTCCTATTATCTGATCCAACCAATGATATACCACCCATGCAATCTTATCTTCAAATGCCTCTAGCCTACGCACCAACTTTGGAGTCCACATTATCGGGTGATCAAGCTTGACCCTTCCCAGACTATCAGCTAGCCTCACGATCCACCCATACAGTTCTATCAAGAAATTCGCAAAGAATATCTCATGGATCTCTATGTATATGTAGCGATCCAGCCACCTCTCCTCAGAGAATTGCGGGTTTTTGTTTTCCTGTACCACGAACTCATGTAGCTTCTAATCCAACCAATCTTCAATCTCTTTCTTCATAGGGTTCCAACGTTCCGACATTAGACATCCCTTAGGTAGATCCCGACCCCGACAATGGAACCATTTGTTGGCTTGTTGAGGCCTAACCCAAATTTTGGACATGTTTTAGCCAAACAAATCCCACACTAGCGGCCCTTTCGGCAATAGTCCGTGGAGCGCGAACTAAAGTCTCACCCGAGGTAGTAGGGGAGGGTGCTAGAACCAGCTTTCCGCACCCCTGGGATTTCTTGATGGGGATCATGAACCGATCTGCACGCTCGATCTATTCTGCACCACCATTAGGCCTTCATTTAGCTCGATGTTGAGGCCCTTCTTAGATTCTTATATTTAATGTGTTTATTATAGATCTGATCTACTTCTTAAGGTCTTAATCAAGCATTTCAATAGTAATAACCAATGCACGCAATCATAGATATGCATAAATTCATAACATAATCAAACAAATAGATGCGCAATAAAACACACAATGATTCAGAAACACTTATCTTTACTTATCTCCCGTTCAATACAACCAGATCTGCCCTGCACACTCAGCTGCAGGGGTCCATGCACATAGCTGCAGACTCTACTAGGCCTCTGAGCACTTAGCTACAGAGCCTGTATCTATCTACTAACACCCTTGACTCGGACTTACAGACGCAGAGAGAATATTGCCTTCATAAACCCATAACATTCAAGATCGAAACCCATAACTGAATTCTACCCTTAGAGCCTTGATCTACTTATACATTCCCATGGTCCGCGGACCATGGGCAAGCCAACTTACTTTCTATTATCTTACATTATTTTCAGAAAACAACCCTTTGACTTGACTTATTACAATTCGCACTTCACGCACTTCGTGGAACCATTACCATACTTTTACCCAAAGTTGTGGACCTTACGCCCCAAAACCTTTACACGGGGGATCTGCTACCCAACACAGATATACATTATGGATCCAATAGGCTTATAGGTTGCGTCTGATAAGGTTTCAGGTTTGGATAGATCACATCTCCACTTCCATACGCTAATCGGATATCTTTACGGACCGGATAGGGAAATAAACCATTCCCTATAATATTTCAAGTCCGGCACTTGATTCCGACTGTGTTTTTCACCATTTCTTAGTGTAATTCAGGTTTTACATTTGCGGGAGTTAAACTGTATAATGACCCTGCTAATGCGATATTTTTCCTTCCTGATTCAATATCAGCCGTTGATGTTCCCAGATCTAATGGTTCCTGAGCATCAATCTTCGCTGCTGCGCTCACTCCTTTTACTGAGAATTTACACTAAGTCTTCATTTTTGCTCTTCTTTAAAGGTTTTGTCCTGCTGTTATTTTGCTGCGCACTCTTCCTCCTGAGCTTTGATTGGTCCTTCTAATGGATTCAACACTCCATCTCGATCCTCCTCTTTATGTATTCTCTGTGTGATCACTACACTTTACCAGCACACACACACACACACACACATATATATACATATACAGAATGATATGGTTCGCTCATCTTCACCATTCGATGTTTACACTTATTCAATTTGGGATTAAATCTCTGTACATATATATAAATCAATACACAATTACAAAGTGAGACTCTCTGTCTCTTCTTGGCCTGATCTTCTAGTTTAATGGCCTCTGATCTTCATCTACCCATAGGCTTACAATAACTAAATATCTAACCTCTCTCTTACTGTCTCTATTTCTAACCCCTCATCATGCCTTTTAGGCTTACATTTATACAAAGGGATTCTAAACCAATTTTGGTTTAGATCCATAAACCCCTCAACCAAATTCCTAAAATCTCTTTCTCATCCCTAAAGAATCTCTCAAATCCATAAAATCATGAACTCACTCCTAATCTAAGTTTTACAATCAATTCTCAATCCTCTCATCACTCAACTATCCTAAATCTCTCATGTTCTCCTACATTCTAGAACATTTACAATAAAGCTTTAAGCCTCACAATATTCACTTAATTCCTATTCTTATTAAAATCACTCAAAAAAATTAAATAATTGCATTAACTCAATGCTTAGGAAACCAACTTCCTTGAAATACAAGACCCCTATGTCTACTAGAATACAATGATAATGTTGAGATGGATGCTCCTACATCAAACTCCCCATGTAAGAAAATTTATGACCACCTACCCATAATTCTGGATAATTATTTCCTCCTAGATCCCAGACTTTATTTTGTAATCTGTCTTTGCTTATCAATTTCTCTATTGTTTTTGTTTTCTACTGTTGTTCTCCAAGTCTCCATAACTTGTGCTGCAATGCTCCACTTACTCTGCTTTCATAGTCTGCTACTGTCTTCCTCTTGTTATCACTCCTTTTCTTTCTTGTTGCTATCTTTCTCTGAGACACTTTCATCATTAATCTTCTTATCAATTCAATCTCCCTGTCCAGTATATCCTCTGCATGTTGACTTTTTTCATCTCTTGATTACTGAACTCTCATTCATGCTTGTTATTCATTTATTTTGATTTCTCCCTTTTCATTCTTACTCTCTTCTTTACTGCTGTTTTGCACCTTTTCTGCTACTCAATTGAGTCATGTTGGTTTGTCGGAATAATGGACTCCATAGCCCAATGGACGAAGGCACTGTCTGCTCACCCAAAGATCTGCAGTTCTTGGCACCTCCAAGGAGCTGCCATCCCTATTGGAGCCAATGTTAGTGTCATTCTTTGCAGCCTTCCTCCAGTGATCAAACATGCTCTTACAAAGTAATTTTAAGGTGTCAAGGTCAAATTTTGTCATTTCAGTGAGTCTTCAAGCAAAATTTGGTCACTAGGCATTAGGTCTAGGGTTTGATTTTACCCTTGTCAAAGTTATCCAAATGTCGGTCCATGTCACCGTTCAGCTGAGTGTACCATCATTCAGAGAGTTGTCATTATCATTTCAAGTCCCACTGGGTCATTTTACACCTTGTTCATGCTTCAGTTGCGCCTAGGTAAGGTCATTGCCCTCTCCTAGGGTTTTGAAGGCAATTTCTCTTGGACGGCCAAATCATCAGCAAAACTTGTATCCTGATGTTCATACACCTTCCCCTATTCTTAAAGTACCTTATCAAACAGTTCCCATCACTGAGATCCCCCAAATTCTTCATTTTCGCACAAACCCTAGTTTCTTGCTACAACCTGGCAATTTTCTAGGTTGGACCTGTGTTTGCCTTTTTGGACCCCTTCCCCTCATTCAATCTCTGAGATTACACTTTCCCCTACTTCCTAACATCCCTCCCTACTTCCCAAAATTTCCTCAAGAATTTAGAAACTCTCTATCCCCTTCATTTCGATTCATTTCAACAAATCCCTTGTTCCACACATCAGGATAGGTTTCACTCAAATGAGGTTTCTTAGCAATAAAAGATGAATTTGGGACAAATGAGAGAGTGTTTTGTCCAAAAAATGCCAAGGAAGAAAAACCTCCTTCACTTTTTACATAGGTGTCAGGGTTTTGGAGAAATCTCAAAAATATAGTTGCCTCGGGAGAATTGATGCACCTCTGAAGTGACCTTGGGAAAATCAAATTTTCTCCTAGCTCAGTTGGCCAAATGACTTGATAAGTCAAATGATAACTATACACAAAGATATTTCCAATGAACTACCAGGCGCTCAATTTGGAGTTGAGGAAGGCATTCAAAAGTTGACTGTAACAGCACTCTGCCTTTAGGCAGCCTCATTTGGCACATTTTGACCAGTCTTGGAAGGTTTGACTTTTGGTAGGGAAAATTAACTCGAAATTGAAAAATTCTGGTTGGGTTGGAAATTATACTCAAATACCTTTCCAACGAGCTATCCTGCACCTAATTTAGACACTAGGAAGGCCTCCAAAAGTCTTCCGGAAAAAGCACGACGCACAGGAGGAGGAGCGCGGCGCACATAGAGAGCGCGGTGCACTGGGAGGAATTGCCTAGTGTTAATTTGAACGGAAGCAACGCACATGGAGAGCGCGGCGCAATGGGTTTTGCGCATGGCACACAGGGACAAAATGCCCAGAACATGCCAAATCACTTCCAAATTTTTGTGAAGCCTATCAAATGGAAAGGTAGGCTCTTTGACATCTTTTGTTCATCAAGTTTTATCAATGATATGGTCTTTATAGAGATGTTTGAATGTCACCAAAATGCATAAAGTCAACCATAAGAAATCACCAAGAAAAATGATGGCTAGGGTTGCTAAAGTGTGTTGTTAGTGCCAAGGTCCCTTTCCACCCATCATTTTCCTCCCAACTATCATTTTTCCCATCCTCCCTTCTCATTTTTCCTAATAACCCTGCCCTAAATTACTATCAAACCCTCTCCCATATCCCTCCATTGTTTCGTCAACATGACACCCCAAACCCTACCTTGTTAAAACATCAAACCCTACCCTATCAAAATACCCCAACTCCTCCCATATCCCTAAAAACATTTCTCCCTATAACCCCTATTCCCATTACATTACTCCCTTCCTAATACTCCATGTTTCAACTGTTCCCCTTGGTGATAGACATCACAAAGGCACCCAGCCTCACACCATCATCAAAGGGCAGCCTAGGTACAGTATACATAGCAGTCATGGCTTCAAAACATTCATCGGAGTATGAGATGGAGACACACAGTGATTGGCAAAAGCGAATAAGGACAAGTACATGCTCGGGCACATGAAAAAACATTATTGGGCACGTAACAAGGTTTGCAAGGCACGACTAAGGAATTTGAAGGCAAACCTAAAGAAGGAATCAAAAAGGAAAAAGAGGAAAAAATAGCATGATCGAATCTGGATATTCGCCGAGGCAATCCTTGGCCCACCATAACACTTAATGAAGAAGCGCCAGACCAAATTTCAAGAAATTTGGAGCACACTTTGAAATTTTGAAATTTTTTGTGCAAAAGCAGGGTTTTTCTCCCTATGCGTCGCGCACCCTACGCGGCGCTAAAATTCTAGCACTCCAATCGAGGAATGGCTTGCATATTTGGATTCAGCATCGAAAAATACGTCTACTGGTGTCCGGGAAAGAAATTTTGATAAGTTTTGGGTCTCCTAAAGGTCAAAAAACACCCAAAAATGGCCTCTCTGCCACTTTTTGGACACACATAAATCAGTCTTGGGAGAATGAAGATTTGAAGGGGTAAATGAGCACCAAATTGAGAAATGCTAGTGGGGTTAGAAAGTAGACAGGACAGGCTTTCCAACAAGCCCACTTGGGTACATTTTAGACTCCTGCAAGTGCCCCAAAAAAAGCCCCAAAGTAGCACGACGCACAGAGAAAAGTGCGCGGTGCACAGAGGAAATTTTTCCCAGTTTGCTCCCGTTTCGCGAAATTTCGGGTCGCAACTTCTCCAAGTGGGCCCGGTCATATACTCTTCGCTTTTTTGGCAGCAAAGGCATCTTTTAAAAGAGTTTTCTCTCCAGGTGGGCATCTATCCAAGTGGCAAAGAATGAAAAGGGTCACCACAGCCAAATGTCATGCTTGAGAGCGCTGCACCTGTAGCTAATGGTTGGCTCTCCGTCTCCATTTTGAAATGATTTGAGTAACTTCCCAAATCCTGGGTGCTCCATCTCTTCTCCACACATTCTATATATTGTATACATTTTATTTGCAAAGGGTTGGTTTGCTTGTAACTTCTGGGAGACTGTGGGAAAGAAACTTGGTTTCTTCACTGTGTATTTTTGACAGAGGATTAATGAAAGGCATCAGCTCTGTTTCATGAGATTCTTGTGGTCGTGAGTGTAGTAAATGTGTTCTTATGTTCCATATGTATCTTGTTATGTTTCATATTTCATTTCAGTGAAATTTTCTAAGTGAGAGTAGGTAGAATTCAATTTATATTGCTCTGCCTGTGGGAAAATTTCATGTGTAGTGTTACTCTTCTGTTGAAAAGGATTCATGTGACCATTCCCTTTTCACTCTCTTCGGAAATCTTTCCATTCTGCGTTACCTTAATCTGAAAATGTTGCGCTTGCTACCTACCTTGCCTCACAAAATAATATGTGCCTTCATATTCGATTCTCTATTCTTTGTTGAACGCGAGTCCCATATACATCCCAGAAGCTCGGTCACTTCATAAAATCTTTTCCAAAATCCCTTTTCACTTACTAGCCTAAGGTAAACATTGCATTGTAAGTCATCTCAAACCTTCTCGATCATATATTCACTGAGCGTGACTCAGAGAGAGCCCTCTCCTGCTCTAGTAGGGCTAGCTACCAGACTGAGCATGGTTTGTGGTTACCCTAATTTTTGCCTTCCATCAGTCTAAGGCAGATTTAGGTGCTAACATAGTGGTGACTCCACTGGGGAGAAAATGGTTTGCTTGAAGATTGTTTTGCCCCAGTACATCTATCAAGCTCAGATCTGATGGTTGATGGTGAACAACGATCAGACATAAGAAGACGGCTGAAATCATTCACCTGGTGACTCCTTTCACTGAAGAATCCAACAACCGGTGCTTCATGGTGACTCCACTGCAGAGGGATCAGTAGCTTTGAGATTTTTTTTAAAATGGAGCGGATTGCAAGAAGATATGCTCCCATGAGCCGAGATCACATTCCAGGCTTTCCAAATAAGATTCCGAAAGTAGATTGGTCAAGGAATTTGCCTACGTTTAAAGATGATGGTAAGAAGGACGCTGCTTTACATCTAGTTCGATTTCACATGCATATTCGCAAGTTGAAGGTTGATTTTCCTGAAGATTGCTTAATGAAGATATTCCTGGCCACTCTAGAAGGTGAAGCCCAATCCTTGTATGAAAATTTTCCCGCTACGTGTATTTACTGTCTAAAGGATTTTCATGCCCTGTTCATTGAAAGATATAAACACTCTTATCCATCATTAAATCTAGTCCATGACTATTGCAAACATGCTTCTACTTTTATTGAAATCCTTTAAAAATACTATGAGGATGATAGTTTTATAGATGATGAGATCATGGAAGCCCTGTATGAAAATCCCTTTCAGCAGCGTAAAGACGATCATGAAAATTTGCAGCAGAATCAAGATCTTTGTACGGCGGAAAATGAAGGAATTTTACATCTTGAAAGTCAACATTAATTACATGAAATAGATCAGCAGGTTGAAGAGTTCCATATGGCTGAAAGTGATGAAAGAGAAAGTGTCGTTTCAGATCTGTCAATAGAAGAAGACGGCATGCAAGTAAGTCCAGTTCTAATTTCAGAATGTGATAATGTCAGGACAGCTATTTCAGTTCCAGATTCAGATTGTGATGACCAAGAATACCTAGTATGGAATCCTATGAAAGAGAACTTTGTTGTTGAAATCATCTGGGATGCAGAAGACACAGTTATGGATCCAAATGTTCTCAGTTCATTAGAATACAACCTTCATGAGGAGGTAATCCAGTCAGTGCATGAACAACAAAATGAGACCTTCGTTCAAGTAAGTGAAAAGGTTCCTTTGGATGAATCTTTAGTAGATGGTAGAAATGTCATTTGTGCGCTTCAAGAATCAAATGAAGTTTCTTTTCTTATGATTAATGAATGTAATAAGGAACAAGACAATCTGGCTATCACATCATATGAAGATGACCTACAATACATTAAGGCTACCGAAGAGCGGAACATTCAGGATTGTCTTTTAGACTCTTCCTCATATGTTTGATGTTCTGAAATGTTCTTTGAAGAGGAAATCTTCCCATCTACTTGTTCAGAATTTTTTAAGGACCAGGAACATACTCTTAATGAAGTACAATGTGAAGAAAGATCAAAATCAAAGGAGAAAGACATCGTGTTTCCTCAGCGGGAGGGAAATGTTCATGCTTTTCATGATCCAATGGCAAATCTGTTGCAACCAGCAGTGAAGGTGATTATTGCAGTATTCAATGATGAAGGAGATCATGGTCAATTAGCTTCTTGGATGCCCAGTTACAAGTATCTACTGTTGACCAGGAGAATCAGTCAGCAAGGCATCTGCTTGATTGGTTACATTGGAAGACACATTACACATGATTGTACATATTGCATTAGTACGCAGGTGGCTGACATCATGATTTGAAACCCTCAAATATTGATGGACTGTTGTCATTGAATAAGTTTTGTCAGTTCTTGTTTTATTTAAGTCAGTCATGAGTCATGTCCTTTTGCATAGAGTCAAGTTTTTCAGTCATTTCAGTTCACATCGAGTCAGTTTGAGTCAAGTTTCAGCCAATAAATTGAGTCATGTTGGTTTGTCGGAATAATGGACTCCATAGCCCAATGGACGAAGGCACTGTCTGCTCACCCAAAGGTCTGCAGTTCTTGGCACCTCCAAGGAGCTGCCATCCCTATTGGAGCCAATGTTAGTGTCAGTCTTTGCAGCTTTCCTCCAGTGATCAAACATGCTCTTACAAAGTAATTTTAAGGTCTCAAGGTCAAATTTTGTCATTTCAGTGAGTCTTCAAACAAAATTTGGTCACTAGGCATTAGGTCTAGGGTTTGATTTTACCCTTGTCAAAGTTGTCCAAATGTCGGTCCATGTCACCATTCAGCTGAGTGTACCATCATTCAGAGAGTTTTCATTATCATGTCAAGTCCCACTGGGTCATTTTACACCTTGTTCATGCTTCAGTTGCGCCTAGGTAAGGTCATTTCCCTCTCCTAGGGTTTTGAAGGCAATTTCTCTTGGACGGCCAAATCATCGGCAAAACTTGTATCCTGATGTTCATACACCTTCCCCTATCCTTAAAGTACCTTATCAAACACTTCCCATCACTGAGATCCCCCAAATTCCTCATTTTCGCACAAACCCTAGTTTCTTGCTACAACCTGGCAATTTTCTAGGTTGGACCTATGTTTTGCCTTTTTGGACCCCTTCCCCTCATTTAATCTCTGAGATTACACTTTCCCCTACTTCCCAACATCCCTCCCTACTTCCCAAAATTTCCTCAAGAATTTAGAAACTCCATATCCCCTTCATTTCGCTTCATTTCAACAAATTCCTTGTTCCACACATCAGGATAGGTTTCACTCAAATGAGGTTTCTGAGCAATAAAAGATGAATTGAGGAATAATAAGAGATTTTTTTGTCCAAAACATGCCAATTAATAAAAACCTCTTTCACTTTTTACACAGGTGTCAGGTTTTTGGAGAAATATCAAAAATATAGTTGCCTCGAGATAATTGATGCACCTCTGAAGTGACCTTGGGAAAATCAAATTTTCGCCTAGATCAGTTGGAAAAATGACTTTCTTGATGAGTCAAATGATAATTAGACACAAATATCTTTCCAATGAACTACCAGGAGCTCTATTTGGAGTTGAGAAAGGCATTCAAAAGTTGATTGTAATAGCACTCTGCCTTTAGGCAACCTCATTTGGCACATTTTGACCAGTCTTGGGCGATTTGATTTTTGACAAGGAAAATTAACTCCAAATTGACAAATTCTAGTTGGGTTGGAAATTATACTCAAATACCTTTCCAACGAGCTATCCTGCGCCCAATTTGGACACTGGGAAGGCCTCCAAAAGTCTTCCGGAAAAAGCGTGACGCACAGGAGGAGGAGCGCGGCGCACATAGAGAGCGCGGCGCACTGGGAGGAATTGCCCAGTGTTAATTTGAACGGGCGCGATGCACATGGAGAGCACGACACACTGGGTTTTGCACACAGTACACAGGGACAAAATGCCCAGAACGTGCCAAATCACTTCCAAATTTTGGTGAAGCCTATCAAATTGAAAGGTAGGCTCTTTGACATCTTTTGTTCATCAAGTTTTATCAATGATATGGTGTTTATAGAGATGTTTGAATGTCACCAAAATGCATAAAGTCAACCATAAGAAATCACCAAGAAAAATGATGGCTAGGGTTGCTAAAGTGTGTTGTTAGTGCCAAGGTCCCTTTCCACCCATCATTTTCCTCCCACCTATCATTTTTCCCATCCTCCCTTCTCATTTTTCCTAATACCCCTGCCCTAAATTACTATCAAACCCTCTCCCATATCCCTCCATTGTTTGGTCAACATGACACCCCAAACCCTACCTTGTTAAAACCCCAAACCCTACCCTATCAAAATACCCAAACTCCTCCCATATCCCTAAACAAATTTCTCCCTATAACCCCTATTCCCATTACATTACTCCCTTCCTAATACTCCCTATTTCAACTGTTCCCCTTGGTGACAGACATCACAAAGGCACCCAGCCTCACACCATCATCAAAGGGCAGCCTAGGTACAGTATACACAACAGTCATGGCTTCACAACATTCATCGAAGTATGATATGGATACACACAGTGATTGGTGAAAGAGAACAAGGACAAGTACATACTCGGGCACATGAAAAACCATTATTGGGCACGTAACATGGTTTGCAAGGCACGACTAAGGAATTTGAAGGCAAACCTAAAGAAGGCATCAAAAAGGCAAAAGAGGTAAAAAGAGCATGATCAACTCCGGATATTGGCTAAGGCAATCCTTGGCCCACCATAACACTTAATGAAGAAGCTCCAGACCAAATTTCAAGAAATTTGGAGCACATTTTGAAATTTTGGAATTGTTTGTGCAAAAAACAGGGTTTTTCTCCCTGTGCGTCGCACACCCTATGCAGCGCTAAAATTCTAGCACTCCAATCGAGGAATGGCTTTCATATTTAGATTCAGCATCGAAAAATACGTCTACTGGTGTCTGGGCAAGAAATTTTGATAAGTTTTGGGTCTCCTAAAGGTCAAAAAACACCCAAAAATGGCCTCTCTGCCACTTTTTGGACACACATAAAGAAGTCTTGGGAGAATGAAGATTTGAAGGGGCAAATGAGCACCAAATTGAGAAATTATAGTGGGGTTAGAAATTAGACAGGACAAGCTTTCCAACAAGCCCACTTGGGCACATTTTAGACTCCTGCAAGTGCCTCAAAACAAGCCCCAAAGTAGCACGACGCACAGAGAAAAGCGCGCGGTGCACAGAGGAAATTTTTCCCAGTTTGCTCCCGTTTCGCGAACTTTCGGGTCGCGACTTCTCCAAGTGGGCCCGGTCATCCACTCTTCACTTCTTTGGCAACAAAGGTGGCTTTTAAAAGAGTTTTCTCTCCAGGTGGGCATCTATCTAGGTGGCAAAGAATGCAAAGGGTCACCACAGCCAAATGTCATGCTTGAGAGCGCTGCACCTGTAGCTAATGGTTGGCTCTCCATCTCCATTTCGAAATGATTTGAGTAACTTCCCAACCCCTGGGCATTCCATCTCTTCTCCACATATTATATATATTGTATACATTTTATTTGCAAAGGGTTGGTTGGCTTGTAACTTCTGGGAGACTGTGGGAAAGAAACTTGGTTTCTTCACTATGTATTTTTGACAGAGATTAATGAAAGGAAGCAACTCTGTTTCATGAGATTCTTGTGGTCGTGAGTGTAGTAAATGTGTTCTTATGTTCCATATGTATCTTTTTATGTTTCATATTTCATTTCATGCTTCATTTCAGTGAAATTTTCTAAGTGAGAGTAGGTAGAATTCAATTTATATTGCTCTGCCTGTGGGAAAATTTCATGTGCAGTGTTACTCTTCTGTTGAAAAGGATTCATGCAACCATGCCCTTTTCACTCTCTTCAGCAATCTTTCCATTCCACATTACCTTAATCTGAAATTCTTGTGCTTACCGCCTACCTTGCCTCACGGAATAATCTGTGCCTTCATATTCGATTCTCTGTTCTTTGTTGAACGCCAGTCCCATATACATCCCAGAAGCTCGGTCACTTCATAAAATCTTTTCCAAAATCCCTTTTCACTTACTAGCCTAAGGTAAACATCGCATTTTAAGTCATCTCAGACCTTCTTGATCATATATTCACTGAGCATGACTCGGAGAGAGCCCTCTCCTGCTTTGGTAGGGCTAGCTACCAGACTGAGCATGGTTTGTGGTTACCCTAATTTTTGCCTTCCATCAGCCTAAGGCAGATTTAGGTGCTAACAGGTTCAACAACCATACCTTTTTTACCTCGCAAATCCATTCCACCAGCTCGAGTGCAATGACACTGGACTCTGTAGAAAACTCGCTTCATGAAGGTATCAGTTGCCAGGAGGGGGAACCGCTCGATGTCCCCCAAATCCCAATCTTCAAGCTTCTGATGTGGGATGCATGCCAAGCATGGACCTTCAAAAGTTATATTTTCTGGCAGTAGGAGTGTGTTAAGGAGGAACTGACCCTCATTTGATTCCTTCAGAACCTTCACCTTGTCCTGGCGAGGAGGGATATACTCCGACAACTTAGAAATAGGGTCTACCCCCTCAATATCTATGTCTTTCATGCCCTCCTCTGCCTCCAAATCTATCACTTTGCCCTTCTCCTTTGCACTCATATTTTCTTTTCGCTGAGCTTCTGTGGCTACATGCTTCTTCGGTGACTCACACACTAGCATAAGTTTCTTTTGTTTATCCTTTTTAGGCTTGGGAACCTCTCTCGTCGATGTAGGATTCGGCCTAGGAAACCTCGACGCCTTAGGAACTGCTTCGGGAACCTCCATAATCATGACCTCAGGGTAAGCTCCCTCAAACGCAACAGTGCCCCTAGTACGAGTAGTCTTAGCTAGTGTAGCCATGAATCTATTAATGAGGTTCTGATCGGACTCAGGATACTAGTCGGACACGGGGCTTGCAAGCAAATTCTCAAAAATCTCAAGAAACAGGCAACACAACTTATAAATTCTCAGAATGTAAAGTGTTTCTTGTTGGATGCCCACCTGTAATTTATAGGAAAATTTGAATTCAAATTCAACCGTTTCCCCCAAAATCCATCCTTAAATGCGAGATTGGCGGCATATTTCCAAATATTTAACACTTGATTTCAGCCTTAGATGTCGGTTTCCCACTCCTCTTAACCTTCTTCTGGTAGTAAAATCATGAACAGTGACAGTAATGGTCACTTTCTAGCTACGCTGCGTGGTCTCCACCCCTATAGCACAACTCCCTTCACGCTTCTTCTAGTACTGTGACATCCACCTAATTCACGTAGACCCCTGATCGTGCAGCTCTACAACCTGTGCAGTATAGTTTGTAGTCTCGCGCCTCCTTCCAACTTCCTAGAGAACTAAAACTGTGCTACCATCATATAGTCATCTGGCCAGATCCCTAGTGTATGGCTTAAATCGACTTCCATTTACCTTTCCATAAATGGATCTCCATTCAATTTTGCAAGTTGAACTGCTCCACCATCGGTAATATCTTTGATAACATATGGCCCCAGCCAATTCATCTTAAATTTGCATGGGAATTTATCAAAATTCTTGGCATATAATAAAAGTAAATTGTTTACCTTGAAGGTGTGCAGTTTGATGTGTCGATTGTTCCATGCCTTTTCGCGCTCCTTCTGAACTTGCTAATAGAATCTAGCCAAAAATATATCTTCCTCGAGCTCTGTCAGTTGCGCAAGCCTTTCTTTGAAGGCTCTACAGTCTACCATACTTGTGAATGTCATTATGCGCAGACTAGGAACAATGTATTCCATCGGCATCACAACTTCTACGCCATAGACCAGCCTAAAAGGTGTCTGTCCAGCCAGCTTCTTACATGTAGTTCTATAAGCCCATAGCACCACTGGTATGCACACGTCCCAATCATTCCTCTGGACATTGCAAACCTTTGTTAGCACATTCTCCAATATCTTATTAAACGCTTCAACCGTCTCATTGGCCTGAGGATCATATAGAATACTTTTCTAATGATAAACTTGGAATTCTTTCGTGAGCACACTGATTGTTTCATTAAGGAAGTGTGTACCATGATCACTCAAAAAAATCTTTGGGCAACCAAACCTAGTCAACACATATTCAAATACGAAATTCGCTATTGTTTCCCCTGTACAGTCTTTCACGCGCTATGTCTCTGCCCACCTGGTCAGGTACTCAGTCGCGGTGATGAGATACCGTGTACCCATCTTCTTTCCTGGAGGCTGAATTGGTCCTACAAAATCAATTGCCCACTTTTCAAATGGCTACAATGACACCTGTGGATTCAAAGGCAATTCATCCCTCCGTGATGGCCTACTGGTTCTCTGATATGCATCGATTGCCCTACAATATTCTTTGGAATCCTTATGCAATGTTTGCCACCACAACCCAACGCGTAAAATATCCATTGTTTATTTTCCCACGTAATAGCCTCCCACAGATCCTCCATGAGCTTCAACTAGGATACTACTTGCTTCAAAATTAGGCACATAATTTCGCAGTATCTCATTCACTCCCATTTTATAGAAGTGACCTACAATAACAGAAAAATGTTATATGCACACTACATATTCCTTCTTCTGTTGACTCGTGTATCCTTCTGGAGCCGTTACTGTAGTCAGGAAGTGGATGATTTTTGCAAAATGATTGTCTGCCACGTACACCATAAAGAGTTGTGTGTCAGGAAACCCCTCCTCTAAGTTGGTAGGCTCCTCTCCAGTTTCAATGTGCGACAGATGATTTGGTCCTGCATTCAATCTCCCTAACTTCGCAATGACTATGAAATCATACTCCTGAAACAACAGCAGCAATATGCATATTTTCCTCCACAACACAGGCTTGTTGACCAGGTATTTTAATGCAGAGTGGTCTGTGTACATCTTAAAGTGTCCACCTAGCAAGTAGTGCCTGAACTTATGGATCACGTACACCATAGCCGACCCTTCACACTCCATCATTGAATGGTTCTTTTTACCCTTAGCTAACTTCCTGCTCGCAAATGCTATCATTTGATCCAATTATCCTTCACCAGCTTGTGTAAGCACTACCCCTAACACAATGCATGACGCATCCACATGCACATGAAATTATTTCTTCCAATCCATGAAGACTATGATTAGAGCAGTGACCATTTTCTCCTTCAATACATATAGACTACACTAACATTCCTCATTCCAACAGAATGTAGCGTCCTTCTTCAACAACTTTTCCATTGGTGCGGTAATCTGAGCGTAACTCTTGATGAACTTTTGATAATAGCCAGTAAAACCCAGCATTGCACGCAGTTGTTTAACACTCCTTGGTGCCTCCAAATTGATTATAACCATGATCTTAGTTGGGTCTAGCATTAATCCTTGTTTTCACACTACATGACTCAACAATATTCCAAAATGGACGTAAAATAAGCACTTCTTCAACTTTAGCGCGATCTGATACCTCCAGCACGAATCCAACATCAAGCGCAAACTAGCTACATTGCGTTTTACTAGTCCAAATACTGTCCAATCATCAAAATATACCTCCAAAAACTTGTGAATGAACTCTTTGAACACGTAATGACTATGCGTGAGAAGACTGTTGGTGCATTCTTAAGTCCAAAAGTTATTACCGTATACTGAAATCATCCCCACTTAGTTGCGAAAGTAGTCTTACTCCTGTCTTCCAGCGCAATCTTTATCTGATGGTATCCAGAGAACCCATTAGTGAACGAATAGGCCTCATTTCCACCAAAATTATCCAACACTTCATCTGTGAATGAAGTTGGGAAAGGATCATGAACGCAAGCATTGTTCAACTTCCTGAGATCTACGCAAATCCTTATCTCATCATTTTGCTTCTTTTCCTGAACCACCCTTGGACTTACCCAATCAGAATCCTCCACTAGTTCAATAATACCTGCTGCCAACATCTTGTCCAACTCCAAACAGAACTTTTCCTTGTACATAGGATTAAGTCAATATGGCCTCTGCTTAACAAGATTTGCGTCTGGTTTCAACGTTATTTTCATCACTCCTAAATGGTTGATTATTCCCTTCAAGTCTAAAAAATTTGTAGGGAATGAATCCTGATACTCCTGGAGAAACTCAGAAACCTTATCCACCATAGCATCATCCCAGTAGTCCCCTATCTTTGCAAAATTTGGCTCTGCCTCTGTCCCAATGTTCACTTGTCAAGTTTTCAACGATGCGGTGATATCAGGATAATCTATCTGCGGTCCCTCAACTTCGCAGTGGCCTTCTGCCTCAAGGATATTAATTTTCCTTAGATCCTCCTCATCTTCTTTAGCAATCACATTGTAGCACTCCAATGCATGGCATAGCTGGGTGGTCCAATTTGGTTGAATCAAATCTAAGGGATCCTTTGGTATTCTGAAGATCGCTGCTTTGACCTCCTGCAATGCTTCATCAATGCCATCGAATCCATCCTCAAAGTTGAATGTCATCATGAATCCCTATCTCAAAATATCCCATTCGTTCGTGCCATGGCGAGGCTCTGTTTCCAAGTATCAATTCATTGGTATTATGTCCAAAGTGTGACAGAATAAATGCATGCACTCCAGTTGCGGTTCTGCTCCATAAGAATCAGTCCATTTTGCTAAGTGATCACACAGAATACTCCTCCCATATTATTTCTTTGTCAATCACACCTTTGGACAGCCAAACCGCACCCTTATCATTCTTATGTATTCGCGCCATCCTTCAAAATTGTCTTTATGCATACCCCACCATCTTGTGGGCGTAGTGCATAGTGCCAAATCTAGTGCTTCGAAGCGATGCTTCTCAAGCACTTCCCTTTCAAATGCATCCAAAAAATTATCTACCTCAATTCGACCATCATGATAAGGTAAAATCCTTACCTCCAATGATACACAGCACAATGATTTAGTCATCATGTTACAATAAAGTGTAAATACTTTATGCAACCTATTCTGCTAGTGTTCCAACTCCTCATCTGAATCCATTGTATAGGAGCTTTCACGGTCCCATGCAATGTGCCCATCTATTGTCGGATTCAACAAATATTGGTGTCACATTGTTATTTTGTAAATTTGGTCCAAATCATCATCACTTTTATAATCGAGGACCAATTCAGTATAGCGTGGTCCTTCTGCAAGGTCCAAAGGTACTATTATGAGGAGTGATTTCCTCTCAAATGACATTATCCACTTCTTCAAATTGATCACCCCATTAATGTCAATAGCCTAGTCCATCCCAAGGAGTGCAAGGTAGGGATTGTTGTCATCAACAATCTCTATTACCGCGAAATCCACCAATGTACTCGTGCCTTCAATCTCTACTATCACTCCCTGCATTCTTCCCATGGGGATAATCTTTTGTTGATTCACCATCCTCAATTGGATCGGAGACCACTGTAGCATAGGTCTCCCCATTCTTTCCCATGTTCTTCATAAAAAAACATTCGCTTCTGATCCAAGATCCAAAATAAATTGGTCCATTTCATATTCTCATATTTGCACGATAAGCCTCATCTCACGCCCTGTTCTTGCCTTATGTTTACCAATTTTCCTGACCACGCACGGTCCCTCAGGAGCATTTTCTTTACCAGCACATTTATTTATCAACTCCTATAATCCTTTCACGGCCTTGCTATCACTTAGCAGCTTCATATAGGTTTCCAAAAAGGTAGTAAGCATGGATGGGTCCATTTCTTCAGACTGATTATCCTGAATTCCTGAGGTAGAAGCCTCAATGAACCTTTTCTTCCCTTCCATGAAGGTTTCCTTCGCACACTCTAGATCAAAGCCAACCTCCTTCTCTAGAGATTTTCAGACCCATTCACTTTCTTTGGGCTTCTTTCCTTTATCTTCGCTAGTCGTCATTCCACTTCACAACATGATATTCACATTAGGATCCTCTTCGCGAGGTTCAACCCTCATCATTTATCGGTTATGGGTAGGATTTTGTGGCTGTGTCCCCTTTTCCCACATCTTAGCTATTTATACAAGGCATTCTTCTGTCATCTGGGCAAAATGAGTACAATATTGGCATGACAAACACATTGGGTTAGTACATTCTTGTGCGTAGTGTCCTTGCCCTCCACAAGTGTAGAAAATAACTTGTCCCCAACCTCTCACAAGTCCTCCTTCGCCTTAGCCTTGTCTGTGCCACTAATATCCTCCTTGCACTCCCACCATGCCTTGATCTGGAGGCCAAGTCTCTTTATTCATCCGATATGCAGGCGTTCTCTCCATCATAAACTCATAACTACAGTAGTTGCGCTCATCGTGACCTACTGATTTGCAGAAGTTGTTGAAGAGTTGTTGTGATGACTGTACAAATTTTTGCAACAAGTGACAATTATCTGTCACATGTTTTCCAACTACCTAACATATAGCACACCATAGCGCAGGCCCCGTAATTGGCCTTGCTTTAGCTTTCAGCCTCAGAGGTATCGACCCCCTTCCTATAATGTAATTCACGAAGACATGGCAGTGATATTTATCATGCCCCTGAATTTTACATTTCAGACAGCAAGCTTCCTCACGCACCTCTAGCCGAGCTGCTCTATCTTTCTTTAGACTTTGGAACTCTAGGCAAAGATTTTGCAACTCCGCATGAATCTGTTGAACTCCCAAAGAAGCATCTTCAATCGGTGTCTCATGAAATCTCATTCTAATCTCCAAGGCTTCTACCTAGGTCCCAATATTTTGTTGTGATAAAGCAACCCTTAAATGAGGTGAGAGTGAATCCATAAACCATTTGTGGTGTTGGCCATTCGTAAGATTCATGTTAGCTTCGCGGATCTTTCATTTCAGTCTCTGATCTAGCTCCCAGGGTGTCTCACCTGACTTCATCATGATTTCCTTGAATCCAACGATTTATTGCACTTCAGACTTGGGCCTACTGAATTCCTTATTCAATGTAGTCTGAATGTCTGCCAACGCAGTTGTTGGGTTATCGGTGCAGTACTTAATGTACCACGTTAGCGCACGATCTTGTAAAGCAGTAACCAACGTTGCTTTCTTCATCTGATCATCTGTAATATTCTGGGTTTTCCACACGGCCTTCGAAACAAACCAAAATTGGTCTGGGTCCTCATTTCCCAAGCCCTTGAAAATGGAAAAATTTATTGCATTCGCCATATTGAACGGTGGAGGGGTGGTGGTGGTGTGGGCAAAGGTGTATAATGTGGAGGTGAAGATGGAGGTGGTGTGAGAGGATGAGGTATTCACAGGAACCCTTGCCTCATTAACTGGACAACGCTCTGCGGTGAAGCCTGTGCTACTCCTTCATCGTCACTCATAGGAGGCTCAATCAGTAAGCTATATTCAGGACCCGTTCTCCCTCTATCCCTAAAAAAATTTCCACTTCGCGTAGCTCCAAACATCAAGGTAATTGCATTACCCTCTTTTCAGACAAGATCATTTTAATCCAAGTATTCAAAGATCTTAAACACTTACCCCACAGTCCCTTGGAGAAGCGTTGCTCTACTTTGCTGTAGCTGACCGAGGTATCGACCGTGAACTCTGTCACAAATCCTTCAATGACACAATCAAGCCCATGATCGACAGTGCACGTGATATTATCTCCAGAGGCTTCCAATCTCCGCACTAACTCTGGGGGTCCACCCTATTGGATCGTTAATCCTCCACCTTCCCTGGTCATCTGCTAATTTAGTGATCCAATTGTATAGCTTGATCAGGAAGGAACAAAAGAAAATTTTGTGTATCTATGTGTGTAGATACCTATCCAACCACTGTTCTTTTGTCAATCGTAGATTTCTGTTTTTTTTCGCCCCGAATTTGTGGATCTTTCTATCCAACCACTCCTCAATTTCTTTCTTTGTTGGATTCCAGTAATGCGACATCACATCTCTTTATTCAGATCTCGGTCCCGTCAATGGAACCATTTTTTGGCTTAGTGGGTCCTTACCTGGGTTCAAATTTAAGTTTTCCAAACAAATCCCTACACTACTAGCCCTTTTGGCATCATCCCGTGGAGCGCGGATCGAAGTCTCACCTGAAGCAGTATGGGGGGATGTTGGAACCAAGTTTCCGCACCCAAATATGAACATGATGTTGTTTAATGCCCTAAACCTACCTTCACGTAGATCGATAAGCCCCGAGGGCTTATCGATATAACTTCTCTTAATCATATTCTATACCTCTGCGAAGGTCCACGACTGTCCTCCGTGGACCCTAAACAGGTGAATTAGCCACTTACGAGCCTCTATAATTACCCTTAGTTCTGTAATTACCCAGATCGGCTTAAATGTTTGATAACATTAAGATGCAACAAGATATTCTTCACGTAAACAGTTATTATAACCTTCGTTCATATGAAAATGTAATTCACGCATCAACATAGTGTTAATTCATAACCCCATCATTCATCATAGCATAAAAGTGCATTCATTCCTAGCGAAAATAGATAGACAAAACACAAACATTTCTAGAATAGTCTCTTTGTTCATACTTTTGTTATTCTTACAGACTCAAGGCTTCCCTGCACACTCCGCTACAGGTTTCCATGCACTCAACTGCGAACTCTACTCTAGGCCTCTGCTCACACAGTTGTAGAGCCTCTATTCTACTCTAAGACTCTTCTCTTTTCACTTCTACTAACCCATTACATTTGTTTTCATCAATATCTTCAACTGAACTACCTCAGACTCTCTAAGACTCTCCTTTCTATACAATCCCATGGTCCGTGGACCATGGGTAGATCTACTAAAGCCGACACAAATTACATAAAAGAAGGGAAAAACCCTTTATGACACTTTACTTTCTACATGCTCTACAACCACAACTTGTAGAGACTTTACACTTTACATAGCAAAAACTTTGGCTTTCTGCCCCAAAAATTGGGCTTCTTCCCAAAAATTGACCTTAGGGGACCCTGTCCCAATAGGCAGTCCTTACTCAACTGGGGCATCTAATGGCATATCACAATGAGACACTTTTAGACACAGTCTCGAAATATCCCACTTATGAAAAAGAGATGTATTCCATTGTGCAGGCATGCCGACAATGGAAGCATTAAATTTTGGGGAAAGAAACGGTCATCCACATAGACCACCGATCCCTGATGTTCATACAGATGCAAGGGAGGTTGCAAAATGACCGCCATCAGAAGTGGTCCACATACCTACAACAGTTCCATTTGAATGACAAGTATAAGAAGGGAAGCACCAATAATGTTGCAGATTGCCTCAACTGACCACCGATCATGGCCTTAACCACCATGCTCAACTCTTGTGGGAAAAAGACTTCTGATTGGCCACTTCTCTACAAAAGGGACCTAGAATCTGGCCACACATACTAGATGCCCTTGGAGGTTTAACAAGTTCTAGATTTTCACCTTCAGGATGCCCTATTATGCCACCTGGGACACCTTTGTGTTCCTTCAACCGAGTGTGTCAAGATGATTTGAGAAGTGCACTACAGTCGGGCCGCTAGGCATTTCGGGGTCGAGAAAACGGTGGTAGTATTGCAGAAGTATTTATATTGGCCAAATATTCGATAGGATGTCAAGAAGTACATCAGATCCTACATTTCCTGCAACATTTCCAAACCAACCATCAAGAACAAAGCCATCTATACTCTGCTGCCTACCCCTCGTCAACCTTGGGAATCCATCTCAATGGATTACATTTCGGGCCTTCCTTCTACTAAGCATGACAATGACTGTGTTTTTGTAGTCATCGACAGATTCTCAAAGATGGCCATTATGGTGGCCTACAAGAATAATATCACAGGGGAGGCCACTGCTAAACGCTTCTTTGAACGAGTGTGGGTACACTTTGGGATCCCACAGTCTATCATCTCAGATTTGGATAGCAGGTTCCTCAGTACATTTTGGTCCAAACTCTGGTCGATGTTGGACACAAAGCTCACAAAGTCCACAACTTTCCATCCCCAAACTGATGGTTAGACAGAGGTCATCAACAAGATGATCATACACATTTTACACATGTACAACTCAAAGCATGTACACACATGGGATGAGAGACTCTCCTATGTATCGCACAGTTATAACCAGGCCCTCCACAGCTCGACTGGGCACAACCCTTTTCAAGTGGGCTTGGGATTCCAGCCACTATGTCCCATTGATGTATCCATACCATTTGCAGCTACTTAGGAAGATTCGACTCTTGTCCAATCAGAAGCTGATAAGGAAAAAAAATTCATTGAGAACATCCAACATATCATCCAGCAGGTCCATGAAATTCTCGAGAAACCAAACGCCAAGTACAACGAGTGACATGACCAACATTGGGTGCCACACAAGTTTCAGGTGGGTGACAAAGTCTGGTTGCATTTGCAGAAGGAACTCATTACCGAAGCCTATCAGAAACACAGACCACTCTGATATGGTCCCTACACCATTACCAAGGCTATGGGAGACAATGCATCTGACCTCAGAATTCCCCCATTCCTTGGCCTGCACCCAGTGTTCAATGTGGGCTTCCTTCGACAATACTTCTCACCATTATTGGACACATCAGACACTGCAAAATAGCTCACAACTACAGAGTTAAATCTAGATTTCATGGAACAAACCATCACTGATTGGATCATGGACACGCGGATCAAGGACACCCAATAGCAAAGTATCCAACTATATCGAGTTGTCAAAGCAGGCCTTCCTAAGGTGGGAGGGATGATCCAGGTTGATATTGGTGGCCACCTACCTATTCCACTTCGACCCCACCATTATTTCTTTCAGTTTTTTAGTTTCTTGAATTGGAGCACAATTTACTATTTTTGGTAGTTTTTCGGGTCCTAAACGTCTGGAGTCGTTTCGAGGCCCTAAACAATGTTTTTTTGGGAAAATTGTGGCCAACATGGGTTAATTATTGATGTTGGTCATTCAAAAGTTGTATTCATTGGATAGATCTTTCTAATGATGTATTGTGTACGTCAAATGAAGAACGTATGCCAAAGTTACAACCCCAGGAAGTTGATGTACCAATTTACCCAAACAGGCTTTAGGGTTTTCCATTGTTTCTCAATAAGAAATATTCCTCTGAACCTCATTGTAACACAGTTCAAAGGAATGTAGCCACCACATATCTTCTCAGAGATAAGCTACCATCGCCCGAGCTAGCCTTATTTCCATTCTATTTCTAAGCATATTTCAATATTTTGTATTTGGAGCGTTCCTATTTAAATCTGGATCAGTGGTATTAGAGTATTCTGCTCTTTCTCTGTTCTTCTTTACATGTCCCCAATGAGGTTGGGATATAAAGATTTAGGGCTTGATTTGGTTGAACTTTTGTAAGATCAACCCGCAAATCCCGACGGCCATCCATGGGGGAGGAAAAGAAAGACAAGGAGGAAAGAGATCCTATCAAAATATTGCTTGAGGAGGCCCTCGAGAAACAAATGAACTCAAAGATGGATAAATTTTCCCAGATCCTTCAATGGTTGCCCACCGGTGGCACATCCACATCTAGCAGCCACTCTGGATGCTCCACTCATTTTAAGGTACAGGTAAGCTTTGACATTCCCATATTTGAGGGCCAAATAGATAAATGGTTAAATCTACTAGAAGGATATTTTTCTGTTCATAATTTTTTCATCCAAGAAAAGATTACTTTTTCTCTTCTCAAAGCTACCCCCCACGTCAGGACTAGTGGGAAACCTACTGCGAGTAGAAGGATGAAAGTACGACCTCACTTTTTTCAGCTGCACCCACTTGGAATTGGTTCCAGGATGCCATCAAGGAGCAGTACTACCCTGTTGGGAGCTATGAGGATAAATACATAAAGTGGACAATGGTGCAGCAGGGAAGGGACCAATATGTGATGGAGTTTACCAAAGGTTTTTCACACCCTTTGCAGAAAGTTTGGTATCAAGGATTCTGAGAAACAATTGGTACTCAAGTACCATGGCTACCTACACAGGTACATCCAAGATGAGATGGAATTACTGGACGTCTCCTCGCTCACCACGATGTACCGATATTCTGTCAAGATCAAGAAAAAGTTTAAATAGAAGAAGTGAGACTTTGGATTTGCGAATCTGAAGCAAGGGAAAGGTGCCGCCAAACTGAAAAACAAAGGAAAAAGGCAAGGCAGGGTGGCCCAGGAAAACCCACCAAAGCCATAAGAAAATAAAAACACCACGACGCCAAATAAGGACATGGGAAAGTGGTGTGAGTTCCATAAGAGCTCAACTCACAACACAAGTGAGTGTTGGGCAAAGCAATCACTAGTAGCTGAGCTGAAGACTTCAGAATTAGATGCATGTTTCGACTCTGGGTCAAAACCAGACAAGGGGAATGACAAAAGGAATCATATTATTGATGCAGAGCACAATGCCACTACTTACACCATGAATATCCAAAAGGAGGAACCCAAATATCTAGAGGAGGAGGAGTGCCACTTCCACCCTAGATGTGGGTAAAGGGTTCCCCGCTACAATTCATTGTCGATAGTGAGTGCCAAAAGAACCTCATTTTGGGAGAGGTCATGAAGCAGCTAGGCTTACCAACCACAACACACCCACAACCATGCACCATCAGGTGATTTGACCAAGGACAAGATCTTCGATTGAGCCAACAGTGTCACCTTCCATACAACATATGGCCCTTCACGGATGAGGTTTTATGTGGCATTTCTCCCATTGATGTTTGTGATGTATTATTAGGACAACTATACTTTTGGAAGCGACATGATTTTTATGAGTCAAGGCCTCCCGTTGTTATTATTACTTTGGGAAATAAGTTGTACAGGATACCGGAGGTAGCACTGCCTACCACCATCTCTTTGGTTACATAAAACAATGCAATAAGCTCATTTCCAAAACAAGAAAATTTGTTTTCCTCATGGTACACCCTTAGGGAAATAAGAAGATGGTGGCCACAACCTCCATATAGGGCCCCTCCGCACGACAACAACAGATGGACAAGCTCATGGAGGAGTACGAGGACATCTTCACCTCCCCCGAAGGGGTGCCTCTGTACTTTCAGGTCAAGCACTCCATCAATCTGAACCTAGGTGTGTAGCTTCCCAATGGACCAATCTATCGGTGCTCAGTTATGGAGAACGATGAAATCAAGTGGTAGATTCAGGAGCTCCTACAGAAAGGTCACATTTGGCCGAGTTCATCGCCCTGCAGGAGCCCAATTATGTTGGTACAGAAGAAGGATGGAACTTGGAGACTTTGTATTGACTATTGGGTGCTAAACAATATCATTCTCTCGAATAGGTACCCAATCCCACGGATTAATGACCTTCTGGACCAACTCAAGGGAGAAAAATATTTCAGCAAGATCGACATGTAGTATGGATATCACCAAGTACCAATTGAACCCTCCGATGTGTGGAAGAGTGCCTTCAAAGCCAAGGATGGCCTTTTCCAATGGTTGGTTATGCCTTTTGGGTTTACAAATTCTCCTGCAACCTTCATGAGGTTGATGGATGACATCTTGCGATCATTCACCAACTCATTTGTAGTGGTATACTTGGATGACATCCTAATCTTCAGCCAGAGTTGGGAAGAACATCTCCAACACATCCAACAAGTTCTCCAAACACTGTGGCAACATAAGTTGTGTGCCAATTTGGAGAAATGCACTTTTCGCATGACCCAAGTTTAGTATCTGGGATACATTACTGATGAACGGGGGGTGCATGTGGATCCAACCAGGATCCAAGTCATTCGGGATTGGCCAGCCCTAACCACTCTCACAGAGCTCCGCAACTTTCTGGGTCTTGCCAATTTCTACTGCAAGTTTGTGATGGAATTCTCTCATATCACTTAGCCCTTGAGCCAAGCCACCAAGGGGGGAGCAAATGAAAAATTCTCTTGGTTTGAATCTCAATAAAAAGCATTCAAAAATTTGAAACATTGTCTTTGCTCTACACTAGTGCTCACTTTACCAGACTTGCAACAACCATTTGAGATCGAGACAGATGCCTATGACTATGCTATTGGGGCAGTCCTTACTCAACAGGGGCATCCAATGGCATATCACAGTGAGACACTTTCAAACATAGTTCGGAAGTATCCCATTTATGACAAAGAGATGTATTCCATTGTCCAGGTCTATCGATAATGGAAGCATTACATTTTGGGGAAGGAAACGGTCAACCACGCATAACACCGACCCCTACAATTCATACAGACGCAAGGGAAGTTGCAGAATGATCACCATCAGAAGTGGTGCACATACCTGCAACAGTTCCATTTGAATATCAAGTATAAAAAGAGTAGCACCAATAATGTTGCAGAATTCCTCAGCCGACCACCAATCATGGCGTTAACCACCGTGCTCAACTCTTATGGGCACTAGACTTCTGATTGGCCACTTATTTACAAAATCAACCCAGAATTCGGCCACACATACCATATGCCCTTGGAGGGTCAGCAAGTTACAGATTTTCACCTCCAGGACGCCCTACTATGCCACCTGGGACACCTTTGTGTTCCTTCAAGCGAGCGTTCCAAGATGATTTTGGAAACGCACTACAATCAGGCCACTGGGCATTTCGGGGTCGAGAAAACTGTGGCAATACTATAGAAGTATTTCTATTAGCCAATTCTTCGACAGTGTATCGGGAAGTACAACAAATCCTACACTACTTCTGCCATTTCCAAACTAACCATCAAGAAGAAAGGCCTCTATACTCCACTTCCTACCCCTAGTCGACCTTGGGAATCTATCTCCATGGATTACATGTCGGGCCTTCCTTCTACTAAGAATGGCAATGACTGTGATTTTCTAGTCATCAACAGATTCCTGAAGATGGCTGTTATGGCAGCCTGCAAGAAGAATATCACAGCAAAAGCCTTTTGGGCATGGAATCCCCCCCAAGGCATGTTTTGGGGCTTAAAGCCCAAGTTTTGACCGAATCTTGTTGTAAAGCTCCGCACGAAAGTATGATAGAGTCATAGGGTTGTCCACCCTAGTCTTGTAATGTAATGTCGGCCTACCCATGGTCCGTAGACCATGGGATTGTATAAATAAAGCAAAGCTCTAAGTAGTTAGGAGAGATAGTGAAAGAGGAACATGATGTATGCGAGATAGATCTAAAGGGACAAGTCTAGTTTTAGGTCGTAGAGTAGGAGAAGGCTCTACAGCTGAGTGCAAAGAGGCCTAGTAGTCCACAGCTGAGTGCGGAGACCCCTGCAGTTGAGTGCGCAGGGCGGAGTCGAGTCTGTAACCAAGAAAGGAATTAATAAACAGAAGTTTGGCTATAATTCTATGTATCTGTTCTTGGGTTAATATTCGATTGATATAATCTGCAATTATAAGGTTTATTTGCTGCATGCATCTATATTAATGGTTTATGTTGTTAAATATAACTTAAAGCACTCAACTAACAAATATTGGAAAATACAAGTAATATCTTGGGTAATAACACAGAGCGCGATGAGTAAGGGTTGCGCGAAGGCCGAATATCAAGATGCGAAGCATGGGAAATTGCGTGAGGCGATCGGTGCACATGGTCAAACCTTAGAATAGTTGACCTCATCAGACATCTCCAAGGTGCGGAATCCTTGTTCTAACACCCTCTCATACTACTTTAGGTGAGACCTCAGTCCATGCTTTGCAGACTGTTGCCAAAAGGTCCAGTAGTATCGGGATTTGTTTGGCTAATTAACTCTGAACCTAGGTCAAGCCCCAACAAGCCAACAAATGGTTCCGTTTCTAGGACCGGGATCTCCATAAGAGATGTCTAATGTCGTATCACTGGAATCTAATAAAGAAAGAAATTGATAATTGGTTGGACAGAAAAATTCATGAGTTCGTGACACAGGAAAACAGGAATCCACGACTATCAAAAGAAGAGTGGTTAAATTTCTACTTGTATATGGAGATCCACAAAATTTTCTTTGCATTCTTCCCAACTGAGTTTTACGAATGGATCCTGAAGCTAGCAAATAGTCAAGGAAGGTGTAAACTCGACAAACCTATTGTGTGGACCCCAGAATTAGTATGCAGACTAGAAACATTGGAAGATAAGATTGCGTGTGCTATGGATCACTGGCTCGATCAAATTATAGGACGATTTATCACTTAGTTCACAGTAGATACTTCAGTCAACTATAGCGAGGTAAAATGAAACTTCCTCAAAGGACTGCGAGATAAGTACATTAAATATTTGAACACTTGGATTGAAATGCTACTGTGTGAAAAGCGGGTTATGCGAATAAATTGATGTTTGGGGCTACGTAGAGTTGGAGGATCTACAGAAACAGAGATAGTGCAGAACTACAAACCAACCCCTTGATTTCACTTACGCAAGAGGGTGAGGAAGAAATTTTGAAGGTCTCACAAAGAAGTGCGATCAGTTTGATAAAGCAAAGAATTCTGCGCACACCACTCCCACCTACACCACCACTAGTTTCACCATCTTCAACCTCATCCGCACCCACACCACCTCCACCACCACGAAGAAATATGCCAAGCACGATAAAGCTACCAGTATTTAGGGTAGTAGGAAATGAAGATCTAGAATAATTCTGGTTCGTGATAAAAGCTGTATGGAAAGCATACGGAGTCACAGATGACAATATAAAGAAAGCAATGCTTGTTAGTGCTCTGCAGGATCATGCACTAACATTGTACATTAAGCATTCCAGTGATAATCCGAATGCAGGGATCGTGGATATCCAAGCAGCACTGAACAAATAATTTAGTAGGCTAAAGTCAGAGGCACAGTCAATCACTGGGTTCAAGGAAATCATGATGCTACCGGGTGAAACCCCATGTGATCTAGACTAAAGATTGAAGTGCAAGATTCGCAAAGAAAACACGATGCTGACAGATGGGAAACACCGTGTGTAGTTTGTAGCATCATTAACGTTGCACCTACGAAACCATTGTCACAACAAAAGCTGGCCACTCAAGCCGAGGCCTTGGAGGCCGCGATGAGATTACACGAGACCCTAATACAAGACACTAACCTAGGAGTTCAGCAGATTCATGCAGAGTTTAAAACAGGACCGGACAAGCTGACCAAAGGTACACGATGAATTTTGGTGCGTAAAGTGCAAAGGCTAGGGATATGACAAGGACCACTATCTAGTGTTTGCGAATTCCCTGGCGGGAGGAGGACTAATGCCCTTGAGACCAGAGGCACAAGCAGGACCGAGCACGACACCTGCATTATGGTGCACGATTTGTCAGATAGGAGAGAAGCATGCTACAGATAACTGCCATTTACTAGAGAAGCATACGCAGAATTCCCATAAATTGTTATGTAATTTCTATAGATTAATAGGACACGATGAGCGCACCTATAGAAGTTATGAACTGATGATGGATCAGACTCCTACCTACAAAGTTTAGACCAAAACTCGGGCCCTCGATCAAAATGTAGGGGCAACGCGTACTAGATTTCAGGGGTGCAAATGAGGTCGAGGTGGAATGGGACCAAGAAGAGGTCGCAGACAGTTGATATGTTACAATTGCGGAGGGCCAGAGAATTATTCCCACAATTGTACAAATCCAATGAGACTATCATGCTTATATTGTACGCAGTTTGACCATGAGGTGGAGGATTGTCCCAAACCAATAGCAAGGTTGTGGGATAAGGGAACAATCCAGACTCCTATGGCATAGAATCTACAAATGATGAGGTCTGAGCCACATGAAGAAGACCCAAATGTGAATATCGTGCTCCGATGTGGTATCACAATAGGCGATGACAAAGGTAAGCAACCTGAAGAAAGTACCTGGGTTCACAAGGCTTCGATGAAGGAACCAAAATTTGATTTGGAGCGTGCTAAGGAGACTTTCATGGAAGCTAAGAAGAGCTTCGTGGAGGCCTCCACTTCAGGAAGTAAAGACAGATTGGAGCCTGAACTAGACCCATCAATTCTTACTACATTCTTGGAGATGTGTATGAATTTTCTACGTGACAGCAAGGCTATGAAAGGATTGCAAGAACTCATACCTAGATGTACTAGGACCACGCTAGGAGAATCGTGTGTCATCCAGAAGCTCAGGAAACACACGATGCGAACAGGAAGAGAGATGAGATTGACCGCGCAGATTGGGGAATATGAAATGGATCAAGTGATTCTAGATCTAGGGTCGGACGTGAACGTCCTGCCAAAACAAACATGGGAGCACATGGGTAGGTCTCCTCTGAAATGGTCTCCTATCTAGCTGAGAATGGTGAATCAGCAAAAGATCCTACCATTGGGAGATTACAGGGAATCACCGTAGATATTGAAGGAGCAAGCACGCTAGTCAATTTCGAAGTGATAGAGATTGTGGATGATAGCAATCCATACCCTGCACTCTTGGGAATTGACTGGGCCACTAACATGAATGGAGTGATAAATCTGAAGAAGCGTAAGATGATCTTTGAGAAAAAGTCACTGCGGGTAATGGTACCTCTAGAACCTGCAGAGGGATCATGCTACACAGAGCCAATGCGTTACTACAACAATGACAATGAGCTGGACTGCATCTACAAGATAACCGTGCGAGAGCAAGATTGGGTAAACCCAACTGCTGATGGCCAAGTCTCTTGGGAGCGCGAAAGCTCCTACACATCAGACTCTGACGAAGAGATGAAACAGCGGTAGAACCGGTTACATGAAGTAACTATGATGACGAGATCGCTGCGTTGCATAGCGACGGAGGTCAGAAATATGCCTACATATGACGGGTTGAGCAAGGTAAATGATTTCCTGACCAAATTTGAAAAAGAATTACCCGAGTAGCAGCGTTTCAACGCACTGAAGTGGGCATTATGCACTATGCCCACAAGATGGTGGGGTGCACACCAAAGGAGTTTTGAGGATTGGTGTGAATGCAGAACGATGATGTGCATATGGTTTGGGAAGCCTCAGATGATATTAAAAGACGAGTATGACGGACGAGATGATCCACATGTGCATCTCGCAAAATGGAAAAAATTCTATGGGGAAGAGCCACAACCTGAGTGGGTGCACATGTTCTGTCATAACCTGGATATTATACCCATGAATTGGTATATAGAGACAGAGCTCCACCATGGCACAAATGAATGGGATATCTTGCACGAGATGGATTCTTGTTAACCTTCACATTTGAGGATCATTGTTGGGACACTGTTGATGATGTGATACAAGCAGTAAAAGCCGCTATCTTCAACATACCCCAGCAGCCAATGTAAGTGCTTCAACCAGACTGGGTGACCCAGCTAAGCTACGCGCTAGAGTGTTACAATGTACACATCGAGGAGGACAATGAAGATCCACAAAAAGTTAACATTTCAGAAACTGAAGGATATCGCGAGGTCCAAGGACCATTGATTGAAGATCCTGACATCACTACGCTTGTAAAAACAAAGCAGGTAAAAATTGGGACGGAGGCCGAATCAAAGTATGCAACGCTCAGCGACTATTGGGATGATGCCACGATGGATAAGGCCGTTGAGTTACTCCGCGAGTATCAAGACTTATTCCCGACCAAGATTATGGACTTAACGGGGATCGTTGGCGATTTAGGGATGATGAAGATAACCCTAAAACCTTATGTGAAGCCAGTTAAGCATAGGCCTTACCGCTTGAACCCGAAGTACAAAGAAAAGGTCCATGTAGAACTAGAGAAGATGCTCATAGCTGGAATTATTGAGCCGATGGAAGAGTCCGACTGGGTAAGCCCTATGGTAATGCAGGAGAAGAAGCAGAAGGGAAAGATAAGAATATGTGTGGACCTCAGGAAATTGAATGACACTTGTGTACACAACCCATTCCCAACCCCGTTCACACATGAAGTATTGGAAAATGTCGGCAGACAAGAAGTGTATTTGTTTACGGATGGGTTCTCAGGATACAACCAGATCAAAGTCGCACCGAAAGAAAGGAGCAAGACGACATTCACGACCGAGTGGGGCTGTTTTCAATATACAGTTATGCCGTTTGGGTTAAAAAACGCGCCGGACATTTTTCCGCCCATAGTTGTTGTAGCATTCAAAGATTATATCCACAAATTCCTGGAGGTCTATCTGGATGACTGGACTATATTTGGATTTGTTAAGCACCATGTAGCGATCTTACACTTGATGATGGATACTTGCCAACAAAACCAAATCGCACTAAATCTAAAAAAATGTACGTTCATCGTCCCCTTTGGTAACTTTCTGGGCCATGTGGTTTGCAGACAAGGACTAATGGTAGACCCTGCGAAGATTGCAGTAATTTTGAATTTGGAAGCACCACGAAGTGTTAAACAGTTTTGCGTTACCCTAGGACATACGGGGTACTACAGGAAATTCATCAAAAGCTATGACCAGATCACCGTGTCAATGGAGAAGATGTTGAAAAAAGGATGTCACGTTTTCTGGAATGATGATTGCATGAAGAGCCTTGAGGTACTGAAATAAAAGTTAGCCTCCGCCCCAATCCTGGTCTTCCCAAAATGGGATGTGGAATTTCATGTCCATGTTGACGCGTTGTGTATAGCACTAGGAGTCGTGCTAACACAAGAAGGTCAAAAAGGTTTGGATCACCCTATCACATTCGTAAATTGCAGGTTGTATAAAGCCGAAAAGAACTATTCGAAAACCAAACGTGAGGGGTTGGCTATGGTGTACGCACTCCAAAAATATTGCCACTATTTTCTAGGAGGACATTTCGAGATGTATATAGACCATTCCGCACTAAAATACTTGGTGAACAACCTTGTGTTGGGGCGGCGCATATGAAGGTGGCTCCTCTTGTTCCAAGAATATGACTTTGAGGTCAAGGTCAAGCCTTGACGCCTGAACGCGGGACTAGATCACTTGTTGCGTATTGAGACAAGAGAGGAACCTACTAGTCTGGAGGAAGGAATACCATGCAACAACTCTTTGTTGTGTGCGTAGTGGACAAACACTTTGAAGATATAATCCACTTTCTAACAACAAGAACTCCACCGAAGGAATGCTCCGTCCAGCAGAAGAAGGAACTGGTGGTGCGCATGGCCGATTTTTCTGTCATCACAGGCCACCTATATAAAATGGGCAAGGATGAGATATTATGAAGATACGTAACTGAATTTGAATGAAGTCAAATCCTCGTGGAAGCGCATGGGGGAGTCGTAGTAGGACACTACGCAGGACGAGAAACCATGCAAAATATTCTATGCACAGGATTATGGTGGCCAACCCTTCATCAGGATTCAAAAGCACACTATAAGGCCTGCGATATATGTCAAAGGACTAGTAAACCATCACGAAGGGACGGGATGCCTTTGAATCCACAATTAGAGCTGGAGCTGTTCGAAAAGTGGGCAATCGACTTTGTGGGACCCATAAAACCTCAGGGAAAAATGGGCACACGATACATCATCACCGCGACGGAGTATCTGACTCGCTAGGTGGAAGCACAACTAGTGAAATAATGCACGACCACTATGGCTATGAAGTTTTTGTTTGAACACGTGTTGACCCGATTTGGCTGTCTTAAAATCTTAATGAGTGATCCCAGTACACATTTTCTGAATGAAACGATCAACACGCTCACGTAAGAGTTCCAGATGTATCACCAAAAAATTACACCATATCACCCACAAGCCAATGGGACAGTTGAAGCATTCAACAAAATACTAGAGACTGTGCTAACCAAAATCTGCAACACGCAGAGGAGTGATTGGGAACTATGCTTACCTGCAGTAATATGGGATTATAGGACAATGTGCAAGAAGCTGACGGGATATACACCTTTCTGGTTGGTTTACAGTGTGGAAGTTGTCATGCCAATGGAATATATTGTACCTAGTTTGTGCATAGCAGCGATTACAAGAATGACGGACCACGAAGCCCTAGAAGAAAGACTCACGCAGTTGGAAGAACTTGAGGAGGAACGGTTCTTGGTTGGCTTTCAGCAGAAGGTGCAAAAGCAACGTAAGAAGGCTTGGCATGATCGCCATATCAAATTATGCCCTTTCAAGATAAATTATTTGGCACTACTATATGACAGTAAGTTTGATAAGTTCCCGAGAAAGTTCCAAATGCATTGGCTAGGACCATACAATGTTAAGGAGGTCACAGATGGAGGCTCGGTACAGCTAGTAAAACTAAATGGTGAACCGTTCCCAAGAAAAGTGAATGGCAGTAGATTAAATCCCTACACGGGTGGCCCGACTATCTGACTAGCCGACAGATGCATAGTCTTCATGCCCCAAGGACAAGGAAGATGGTGCAGGACTATAAACACAAGCAGGGGGTACACATACAGATTTAGAGAAGCACTTCTGATACAGAAGTTCGGAGCAACGCATGCAGCAGATCTAGGAAGTAGCAGCTCAGTGCGCTACGAACCTCCACGCTGTTCGAGAATTATTGGCGGGACTCTGCGCAAATATCGCTGCACCGAAAAAAGTGACTCGATGGTGAGTCACGATGTTTGTGTTCGGGGCCTGTTGGGCATGGAATCCCCCCAAGGCATGTTTTGGGTCTTAAAGCCCATGTTTTGACCGAAACTTGTTGTAAAGCTCTACAAATTACGGGCGTGGGGCATGAAAGTATGACAAAGTCATAGGGTTGTCCACTCTAGTCTCGTAATGTAATGTCGGCCTACCCATGGTCCACGGACCATGGGATTGTATAAATAGAGTGAAGCTAGTCTAAGTAGTTAGGAGAGATAGTGAAAGAGGAATATAATGTATGCGAGATAGATCTAAATGGACAAGTCTAGTTTCGAGTCATAGAGTAGGAGAAGGCTCTACAGTTGAGTGAGTAGAGGCCTAGTAGTCCGTAGCTGAGTGCGCGAACCCCTGCAGCTGAGTGTGCAGGGCGGAGTCAAGTCTGTAACCGAGAAAGGAATTAATAAAGAGTAGTTTGGTTATAATTTTGTGTATCTATTCTTGGGTTAGTATTTGATTGATATAATCTGCAATTATATGGTTTATTTATTGTGTGCATCTATATGAATGGTTTATGTTGTTAAATATAACTTAAAGCACTTAACTAACAAATATTGGAAAATACAAGTAAGATATTGGGTAATAACACAGAGCACAGCAAGTAAGGGTTGTGCGAAGGCCGAATATCAAGCTGCGAAGTACAGGAAATTGTGTCAGGCGATCGATGCGCAGAGTCAAACCTCAGACCATTTGACGTCATCAGACATCTCCAGAATGCGGGAACCTAGTTCTAGCACCCTCTCATACTACTTCTGATGAGACCTCAGTTCGCGCTCTGCACACTATTGCTGAAAGGGCCAGTAGTACCGGGATTTGTTTGGCTAATTAACTTTGAACCTAGGTCAGGCCCCAAAAAACCAACAAAGCCACTACTAAAACGGGCTCTCCTCGGCTCAACTAGGCATAACCCTTTTCAAGTGGGCCTGTGATTTTAGCCACTATGTCCCATTGATGTTGCCATACCATTTGCAACTACTTAGGCAGATTTGGCTCATGTCCAATCGGAAGCCAATAAGGCAAACAACTTCATTGATCAAATACAACATATCTTCCAGCAGGTCCATGACATTCTGGAGAAATCAAATGCCAAGTACAAGCAGCGACACAAGTTTTAGGTGGGCGACAAAGTTTGGTTGCATTTGCAGAAGGAACGCCTTACCGGTGCCTATTGGAAACTTAGACCACTCTGATATAGTCGTTACACCATTACCAAGGTTGTGGGAGACAATGCATTTGAGCTCAAAATTCCCCCATTCCTTGGCCTGCACCCAGTGTTCAATGTAGACTGCCTTTGACCATACTTCCCACCATTGTTGGACACATTACACATTGCAAAACAACTCACAACTACAGAGCTAAATCCAGATTGTATGGAACAAGCCACAACTGATCACATCATGGACATGCAAATAAATAACAACCAACAACAAAGGATCCAACTATATTGAGTTGTCAAAGCAGACCAACTCCTTCACCAGGGCAAGTGGCTCACTACGGAGCAAGTTCAGCAGAAGTTTCCTCATCTCATGGAGGAACTCAAGGCAATGGGGACCATTTCTTCCTAAGGGGGGAGGAATGATCCATGTGGATATTGGTGGCCACCCACCTATTCCATTTGGACCCCCACCATTATTTCTTTCATTTTTTTAGTTTCCTTATTTGTAGCACAATTTACTATTTTTGGCAGTTTTTTGGGTCGTAAACTTCTAGAGCCGTTTTGAGGCCCTAAATGATTTTTTTTTGGGAAAAATGGGACCAACTTGGGTTGTTGACTACTGTTGATCATTCAAAAGTTTTATTCCTATGATAGATCTTTCTAACGAGGTATTGTGAGCATCAAACAAAGATCATATGCCAAAGTTATGACCCTAGGAAGTTGATATACCAATTTACACAAACGGGGCCCATAGTTTGGCGCTTCATCTCCTAGGGTTAGGTTTTTGGATGTTTAGGGTTTTCCATTGTTTCTCAATAATAAATAGGCCTTTGAGCCTCATTGGAACACAATTTAGAGGCATGTAGTTGCCACATCCCTTCCTAGAGATAAGCTATCATCGCCCGAGCTAGACTTATTTCCACTCTGTTTGTAATCATATTTCAGTATTTTATTGTTATATCTGTAATTTCTTGCATTCCTATTTAAATTTGGATCAATTGATGCCAAGCGTTTGACATAATTTTAGTCTCGGTTGGGGATTCTCAGGCCTAGTCCTGAGGTGGATTTTGAGTTATCATCATTGTTACCATGTCTTTGATGGATTCTGAAGGTTGTAGCAAGTTCTGGGTAGAGGCCTCGATTCTGGGCTCGAAAAGTGGCTCAAATCTTGAGGTTGATGGCACAGATCTGCTGAGAAAATTCAACAATCGCTGGCACATAGGCCTATGAGAGCGACTTTGGGTTTCTGGTCTATGTCCTGCCTATAGCATGAGAGTGACTTTGAGTTAAAATGCATAAAACATCAGTGGGACCCAAGGGCAGGATATATTAGTGGCTGACATGTCTTCTGGGGGTGTTTTTGTTGATGTCAATGGTTTTGTTTGATGTGTTCTGTCCATTCAATTTCCTTAAAGTTACCAGGGAGGTTGAATCCCTTATATTGACCTCTCTCATCGCATGTTTGCCTTGACTAGTTGTTTGCTTTGGTGGACCTAGGAGTAGGGGGTGTTACACTTAATTGTAGCACAATTTACTATTTTTTGTTGTTTTTTGGGTCTTAAACTTCTGGAGCCATTTTGAGGCCCTAAATGATGTTCTTAGGGAAAACAGAGAGACTGAAATTATCCTTAATAAGGTCACCAATATTTTTAGCCTCCTTTTAGAGATCTTTGAAATGAGGTATTATGTTAGACAAATGGAGATCATATGCCTAAGTTACGACCCCGAAAAATTGATGTACCAATTTACCCAAACAGGGCCCATAGTTTTGGTGCTTCATATCCAAGGGTTAGGTTTTTGGATGTATGGATTTTTCCATTATATCCCAATAGTAAATAAGCCTTGGAGCCTCATTGTAACACAGTTCAGAGGCATGTAGTTGCCACATATCTTCTCAGAGATAAGCTACCATCACTTGAGCTATTTTATTTCCATTTTTTTGTAAGCATATTTCAGTATTCAGATATTAATGAAATGAAGTGTTATTTCTATTGCATTTATTTATTTATGGTTGTATCTGTAATTTGTTGCATATTTTAACTTCAAGTTTAGATCAATGGTATCCGAGAAGTTTTCTCCTTCTCTATTTTTGTTTGAATGTCCCCAATGAGGTCAAGGTATAAGGAGTTAGGGCTCGATTTGGTTGAATCTATGCAAGAATAGCCTCGCAAATGATTCAGGTAGATATCGGTGGCCACCTACCAATTCCACTTTGTCGTGGCGGAAAAAGTCATTTGGGCTGACACAACTGACCTCCCTAGGAGTTTACACTCTCTAGCGACAAACAAGACAAAATGGAGTGATCTTTCTCTAAATATACCTTTTACAACATGAAAAGTACAAGTGTTTAGGCTTACCTTATTCCAAAACGCTGTTGTTGTAGTTCGTCCTTGCCAATCCGGATGAGCTCCTCCTTCAAGTCAATTCCTGCAACCACAAACAATCAAACAATTACCGAGCACTTGTATTTCATATAATAAAACATACATTCAACATGCAGACCAAGGAACACATGAAATAACTCATTAACACAAGCTATTGAGAAAAATAAACCAGTTTGTATTAATAACGAAACAAAGAAACTCTTACAACCTGGCCTTGGTGTTGTGCAAGTTCCTCCCAGGGTCCATCAAGTGTTTTCCTCTACTTTGACAAAGCTCACCCACTTCCAAGTAGAATCATGTAAAGACAATCTCTCCTCACAAAGGTTCTAATGGAAGACCTAAATCCTGCAGCATTTACCCAAAGAAAATGTATAGCTCCAACCTCTTCTCCTTCTGGCTCAATGCCTTTATTTATAGTGATGTAAAGAGGTTATTCAGGTCCACTATCAATGGGATCATCCCCCTCTATGGGTGGGATAGCTCCCTTATTGATGGGATAAGTCCCCTCTTAATAGAGATACATGAACCAACTGGAGGCGCATCCATTTCATCAAACCGACCTCTAGAATGTTCTAGAAGTAACCACAAGTAACTTTTTCAAGATAAAACTTGCGCATTTTGCCTTTTACAGAAGGACGCACCTGTCCTTTAACATACAGAGCGTCCATGGACGCAGCTTTTGTGAACATGGCCTGCGTCCCCGCAGGTAAGGCTAGAGAGAACCTGCGACCCCAGAGATAAACATAGTTTTTACAAGACTTTCTCTCTTTTTTGAGTTTGAGATGGATAACAGAGGCATAAGACTTGCCTAAGAGGGTAGCATGACTGTTGATTTTGAGCCATACTAACTGTAAGTAGTCAAGGTGACATTTTTTAGTGTAACAGATTGCCCCCTAAAGTGCGAAGCCTAGAATAGATTGGTGTTTTGTAATTCTAGGAAGGGTGAAGCGCTTTATCATTTCAAGGATTGACTTGTGGATGACCTGGTTGGAACCTGCAATTTTCAACACAAAATACATGTATAAGATTATATCATCATTGAGGTAGGCATTCCCATACTCAGATTCAAAACTTTAACTAATGGACTAACTATTCTGATACAGGAATGATCTTGCAGTACATCATTTTTATAGACTTTTGTAGACACAGTATGGACGCAACCATCTGTTTATGATTAGTCTACATAGATAATGAATACAAAACTCCTCGCAGCCTGGATGGTAGAAACTAGATCCAGGGTCTTCACTTCTACTTCCCGAATTGGTACGATTCTAAACATGTGATTAAATGATTCGATGTCGAACATGTTAGAAACCACTTGATTACCAGTCAATGATGTAAACTGTTAACAAGCGTGAGAGAGACCACCAGTAATGTCAATGGTTCTCAAAGTACCAAGCACAACCCGTGAAATGTGAATAGATGTTTTGATGTCGAACACTTCACGGAATCCTTTGATCGAAAGTCAATGATATAAACTGTCGTCAAAGGCGAGAAACCTGCCATTGATGCATGCAGACTTCAAGGTACTGTCGATTCCTAAGTCATCTTTCTAGATAATGTGTCGATGTCGATAGAAAGCGACTCGTTGCAGGCAAGCCTGCAACACGAAATCATTGTTCAAGTTTGAAGAAATGTTGCTATAAGGACTGACTCAGGGATGGTCAAATGGATGATAAGTATTTTGCAGATGAAAGTTTTGCTCGCAGACCTCTTGAACACATAACGACACAACAGATGGTTTGGTGACGAATAACTCAAAGTTAATCCCTGAACCCGGTTAAAGATTTTCAAAGTGATTTAGTCAACTGTGAGGTGAAAGATTTCCCAACCCAGGTGAAATGCAAAAGTGTCGTGTTCAAGAGTGGTAATAAAGTTTCGCTTGAGACAAAAGGTGACAAATAGGTTCATTCTTCTCTCTTTTCCCCCACCATTTCTGGCAAGTACCTCTTTATTTTTAACAAGCTTGAGGAGGATAACATATGCTTGGTTATAAGCTCATCCTTCGGACGAGTCCAACCTAGTTTAAATTCGAACCCTAGGAAGGAGTGGTTCGTTCCCGTTTGTAATTGAACAGGTCCTTTACTGTAAAAGTTTAAACGAGCCCAATATAGGAGAAACTCGACGTTTTTCAATTTTAGAGAGTCTGAAAAACTTAAGGAAACTCCACGTTGAACTTTTTCGTAAGTTTGTGTCCCTCAAGCCCGAAAAAGTATAAAATAATACCTGGGGGAACCGCTTGATCTTGCGACCAAGGAGTACTTTCATAATAGTGTCGTCGACTTGAAAAGTAAAAAGCGATCAAAGACACGTCGTTTTAGTTCCTTATCGAGTTTGAAACGACAAAAACCCGGCAATCTTTTCCTGATTTTACGGTCAGAAAAGAGCTAAAAGGGGACCGTCTTTTAATTCCGTTTTAACGAGTGAAAAAGAAACACTCGGCGATCTTTTCATGTTTTAGGAGTCAGAAAAGGGCTTAAAAGATGACTCTGATATTTTTATTTGTGAAAATTACAATTTCCCTCGAAATCCCTTTGTCCTGCACAAAAGCGACACATTACTCATACCTGTTTAAAATAGGCAAAAATACGTCGAAAAACATTTTCATGGTAAAAAATGAACTCATTCACCCAAAAAACCTATAAAAAGACCTTTTACCATGTCATTTTTACCGTTTGACTTTGGAGGTTGAAAAAGGAGCTTTTGACAAGAAACTTCCCGTGGTCGCTGCGGAAAATCTGACCGTCGGAATCGAACGCCGCTTCACCCAGGTATTTTACACATCCTACTCTGCATTTCTATCCGTTTAGAATTAAGTTTTAGGTCTCTGTTTCATTTTTTGGGGGGGTTTTGGGTTCAAAATGCGCCTCTCGGCGGACGCAGGTGCCCTTCGGGTGACCTGCGTCCCCCGACTTTTTCTCACACGGGAAAATGGTCGGGGGACGCAGCCCGCCTTCAGGCAAGCTGCGTCCGGACGCCCTGTGCTACAAAGCTGGGGTGCGTCCTCCGAGTAATGCGCATTTGAAAACCCCAACTCCCTCAAAAAACCACCAAACTTCTTCAAATTAATTTCTAACTGACTTTTTTGATATGCAGGGCATTAATCATGTTAGACTGGAGAGAGAGAGAGCACGTAGAGGAAGATGAAGCTGCAATAAACCACCAACCCTCTCTGGATGCCTTAAGAACATGCGGGTTATACAAATATTGGACCATATCGGGCATGAGGGGCCAGGTAAGATTCTTGGAATGGCTGGTTGAGCGATGGAACGTTCAAGATCAATGCTTTTACATAGGAGGGCACCAGCTCGAGATAGAGCCCTCGGATGTATACTTTCTTACTGGCTTGCCAAACAGAGGTGAGCAACTCAATCTTGCGGGGACCAGGCCGGGTGGCCAATCCCTTGATGATCTCCGCGAGGAGTGGTGCAGACCTGGGACTCGCCATAAAAAAGGCGTAGAGATAAAACACATCGCTCTACCGGAACTCAGAGTCATTGCGTTCACGGTTACCAGAATTTGCGGCGCGGCCGCTTTACACATTGCTTCCGGATCCCAAATGCGGATGGCAGTTGACTGTTACCAAGGCACCATCTTCAACTGGTGTGAAGCTGTGTCGGCTCATATGAAGAGCCAACTGACCAAGGCAAAGAACGGACGACTAAAGACTTTTGGATATGGGCCTATAGTCGTGAGCTTTGCCTTGGAGAGAGTTCCAATGCTGATCCCTCAGCAACTCACTGTTGATGACTTGGGTCCTCGGGAGCCAAAGCTTATTCGATGGGTTGCGGTGATGGCCCGGCATCCTGACGAGGGCACGGCAGTGGTTCGATTCTCAGACAGTTACTTTGACTGGTTAGAGGGCCAGCTTTTTGTGATACAAGACTTTCCATATGCCGGAATGGATTTCAGAGGTGATCCGGACATGGTTCTTCCACAGGGAGAACAATGGGACGACAGAGGTACTTTTATTTTCACAAGTTTTCTAGTTATGTATTTTTTATTTTTCATATATATCGTCTCAAACTAACAGTAAAATTTTAAAAATGCAGATGTTGGTCCACAGCGTCCAGCCAATCTCCGGCCTTATGACAGACGACATCCAGCTGCACCGGCACCGGCCCCACAGGACGCGGCTGCAGACGTACTAGCTGAGTTGGAGCATGACCTAGATCGTCTCACGGTAGACATACCTGAGACTACTATGGACGACATTCCTATCAGGCTTCAGCGTTTTGTAGTCGCGGTCCCTGGACCGTTTAGGAGATTTCTGCGTAAGGTAGCCCGCGCAGTGGTGTCGTACAGAGAGCACCACCAGTGATTGACTAGTCACTTTTTGTAGTCACATGTGACATTTTTGACTTTTTGTACTATCATTTTGCCGATCATAAGGTGTTTCAACCTATGATCGAAGACGATGTATATATTTTTGGACACACTTCTATCTATATATATATCACTATTACCGGCTTATCTTGTTTAACATGTATGATGAAATGTCTTTAAATTTACTTGCATGATTATTATAAATGTCTGTCCAACACTCGAGAAGCAATTGCATCTGCTAATGTATTCAGGGACCTTGGAATATGTTGATATTCAATGTAATCAAATTCACGTTCCAAGAGACGCACTCTCAAAAACAACCTTAACAACACAGGATTTCTAATGGCATAAACTCTATTAAGCTGTAATACAACAAGTTCAGAATCTAACCTCACAATCAAACGTCGAATTCCAAATGAAATAGATTCGGATAATAATTCAACCACTGCACTGTATTCTGCAATGTTATTCGTTGTTTGACCGAGGCTTACCCCATGCATAGAAACTAACTCGTCAGAGGGTGAATAGATAACCCAAGCTGCGGAAGAGATATTCCGTGTACTACGACAAGCACCATCAGCAAATCCAATGTATGTTTGGAGAGGCGTCGACATCTACAATATCAAGAGTAAAACCAAGATAAGCCAGAATAATGACGAAAACCACACTCGCTAAACTAAGCACACTGACTAAACTAACACACTTGCTAGCTAGAAAGGAAATCTAACCTATCTAAAAATTTCTCCATCCATCATTTTAAGCATAATACCTCTTTAGGTAAAGTCCATTTCTGGGTTTGCCCAAAGAGTCCCCATCAAAATCAACTAGCTCATAAGCCCCTTTTGCTAGCTTTCGCTTTACAATGTAGGGCCCATGCCACATGGGAACGAATTTTCCGGCACCTAGCTTATCGTTAGCTTGATCATATAATAGTACTAGGTCTCCTTCTGAAAAACTTCGAGGAGTTACATTTTTATCGTACTGGGCTTTCATTCGTTTTGCGTGAGTCTCGATAGCTAAAGTAGCGTCACGTCGAGTCTCATCTAATTTAGCCAAGTATAACAACCGTTTCTCCTCTTCGGAAGTAGCTGGAAGTAATTCGACAGCCATTTGAAGTGATGGGATTTCGCATTCAATAGGTAACACAGCTTCTAAGCCATAAACTAGCTGAAAAGGGGTGAAACCTGTTGAATTTTTCACTGAAGTTCGATATGCCCATAGCGCCGAAAATAACATGTTATGCCAATTCGTTCGATGGATACCAATGATCCGTCGAATCATGACGACTAGAACTTTGTTGATTGACTCAACCAAACCGTTGGCTTGCGGATAATAAGGTGTAGAGCTATCGTGGCGCAAACCAAGCTGGCTTGTAAGCTCAGTCATCATGACGTTTCGAAAATGGCTCCCATGGTCAGTAATGATTGCTTGTGGGACACCAAACCTAGTTATGATATGATTGAATACGAAAAGAGCAGCTGTCTTGCCGCTTGCGTCGAATGTAGGCATCGCCTCGGCCCACTTAGTAAAATAATCAACCGCGAGGATGATATACGCATGCCCCCCGGCCGAGTGAGGGTTACAAGTAATAAAGTCAATGCCCCATTTGGCGAATGGACCAGCGGCAATTATAGGGTGGAGAGGAGCAGGTGGAGCGCGCATCTTTCGATCAAACACTTGACAGTTGTGGCATTTTCTGACGACAAGGATACAATCTTTAAACATAGACGGCCAGAAATAGCCAGCGCGCAACACCTTCTGAGCTGTGGCATACCCAGACATATGACCGCCACATGCTCCAGAGTGACAATCATTCAAAACTCTCTCAGCCTCGTCGTGAGTTAAACAACGTCGAAAAACTAAGTCTGCCCCCAGGCGATAAAGTGTATCTCCAATAATTCTGTATTGCTGGGATTGAAACCGAATTTTTCGACGGTCTTCCTTGGAAGCTTCAGGCCGAAAGGTTTGGGTTTGGAGATAGATGATTATATCCCCATACCACGGATCTACAGTGCTAATAAGAAACAAAGATTCGTCCGCAATGGACTCCTCTGCCACAGTCTCTGTGTCAGCACTCGGGAAATCACACATCAATTCCGCGAAGACTAAAGATTTCTTAGACTTGGACTTCTCAAACTCCAAGTCGAACTCTTGCAGGATGACGATCCATTTAGAGTACTTGCCCCCTAGCAGTTGTTTTGTCAAAATATAAATCATAGGGTTGCAATCCGAAATAACAGTAGTTTTGCGGAGAAGGATGTAGTGACGAAAACGCTGGACAGCTTGAACGGCTGCCAGGGCCAATTTCTCCACATGTGAATATTTTAACTCAGTTGGATTTAAGGTTCTGCTAAGATAATATATCACATGCTCTGCCTTGAATTCATCTTCTTGAACTAACACCATTCCAATGGTGGAATGCGAAGCTGCGAGGTATAAGAAGTAGTCCTGGTTGTAGTTGGGAGGATGCAATAACGGTGCATGGGTCAACGCGTGTTTCAGTGCATCAAAAGATTGTTGGGCAATCTCGTCCCAAAAGAATTGTACGTTCTGTTTCAACAACCGTGTAAAACCTTTAGTGACCTCGGCGTAGTTAGGGATGAATCGGCGTAAAAAGTTCGCTTTCCCTTGCAAACTTTGGAGTTGGCGCAAACTCGAAGGAGGAGGCAATTGGATGATAGCCTCGACTTTCGAGGGATCGACGCGAATGCCGGCTTTTGAAACAACAAATCCCAGCAATCGACCTGTTTCTATACAGAAAACACACTTGTGGGGATTCAACCGAATTCGATAATGCCTACACCTCATAAAGATTGCTCGTAAATGGACAAGGTGATCAGCTCGGTGTAAAGAATGAGCAGGCAAATCATCGAGATAGGGTTGCACAATGTGCTTGATGTCATGAAATGCATAAGACATGGCCCGTTGAAAAGTAGCGCCGGCATTCTTAAGCCCAAAAGGTAATTTGCAATAAGCAAATGTCCCCCATGGACAAATGAATGCCGTTTTTGGTTGATCGGCAGGTAGAATATTGATTTGATTATAACCTGAGAAACCATCCATGAAGGAAAACATCTCACTTCCGGCACAATCATCAATTATTTGATCGATATAAGGCGTAGGATAGTTGTCTTTTGGACAAGCTCGATTGATATCCCTATAATCGATACAGATTCTTATTGTTCCTTGTTTTTTATTGACGGGAACAATATTCGATACCCAATCCGTTAACGGGATCGGATAAATGAAACCTGCTTTCAACAGCTTTTCGACTTCTGCTTTAATTGCAGCTGCTTTTCGAGGGTGAATCTGACGCAACCGTTGCCGAATGGGTTTAGCATCCGGGTAGGTTTTGATTTCATGAACAACAATGGCAGGATCGATTCCTGGCATTTCCTCGTAGGACCAGGCAAACACGTCGCGGAATTCTTGGAATAGGGCCTTGTAAGTTTGGATTTCTTCTTCAGTACATGCGGCACCTATATGAATGTTCTCCTCAATTCCGGGCTTCACTGATATATCAATGGGAACAGTACGAGAAATATTCCCTAAATTCAGCTCTGAATCAGAATGTTTCGTTGGATCCTGAGCGTCTTTGACATATTCAGCGGTAAAGATAGATGAAAAATCATTTTCAAATGCATCGCCTTTAGGTAAAAACGAAGATCTGTGATGGAGATCTTCCCATGGTAGATCATCTACACTTAGGATTTCGCGAAGTCGTTCGTCAGATGACACTTCTTCGGGAAACGTTATCCGTTCTAAAGGTGAGGTGAAAAGTGACTCTTCACTGACCACATTCATTTGGTCGGGTTCGGTTGAATGAAAATCGGTAAAAGACATAAGAGCTTCATAAGCAATTTCATACGGACTCAACGGCATAACATCACCGAGTGAATCTAGCTCAGAGTCAGAGGGAACATACCAAGGATCATCATAAATAATGTTTTCTGACGTGATCATATGAATCGTTGCAAATGAAGGATCTACATTGAGTGGAGGGAGAGGAAAAGTTCCCAGTAAACCGGAATCCTTAACTAAACCTACACCAATGTCCTTATAAGGGATTGTCGTTTTACCAACATGTTGGATAGTTTCTGAAGAGGATGGGTCGGATGAAAAGTATGTCAGCTGATCAATAGTCACGATCTTACCGTTATGTGGAAACTTAATGACTCTGAAGACCGATGAAACGACCGCTGTCATAGCATATGACCAACTTCGACCCAAAAGAAGGTTGTAGTCTAGAGGGGCATCAACCACTTCCACATCCAGACTAACGGTTTTACCTTCGACCCCTATAGGCAATTCTTGTAGAATACCAAACGGACGGAACCCACGGCCATCAAAGGCCTTAAGGATGGTGGGGGATTGGTTCAACGAAGGAGAACCAAGCGATCTCCAACATTGAATCGACATAATACACGTAGAAGCTCCCTCATCAATCACAGTCCGATGAATAGGCCTGTTTTTGACTATCACTGGGATTTGGAAAGCCATTTGATGGGGGAGACGCGGTGTACTATTTTCTAGATCAAAGATCATTAGGTTCGGGTCCTGAACATCGACAGCTCCAATAGCCGACAAAAGCAATTTTCGTTGTGCTGGACATGATTGCAGCACTTCGAGTGCCGACATTGCTGAAGGTGAAACAGCTAAGTCTTCAACAATGTTGTAATTCTGGGCTGCTCTCGCATGTGGATTGAAAGCAGACCTTCGAAGTACACCCTTGGCGGGCGGCTTAATCACTAAGTCTGGGTTAGGTTTTTCGATCTGTAGTGGATCGGAACCAGGAGTTGAGGTTGATGGGTTAGAGTGAGAAGATTCTGCTTCTTTACCATCAACAGGAGCCTTACTACCATAATCTTGCGATCGAGTCGCAATCCTGACATGAGACATCATCAAAATGGGTTCTTCACTGGCATTCGAAGAAGAACCTATCATCTTATTCTCCTGCTCTGGAAATGGATTCTTTAACACAGCAGGAGTGGCGGAACCTTTAACTATTTTCACTACCTCGGCCCGATGAGGGCAGTCTCTCGTAAAATGATCTTCTTCACAAATGAGACAAGGATAACGAGGTTTGCGCTTTTCGTCATTGGTTTCCGATTTTTCTACTTTCTCCTTTGGAGCCTTGTCTGCTTTGGCCTTCTTCTTTCCTTTCTTCTTTCCACCGTTTTTTGGTTTGGCCGTAGATGACTCTACGGCGTGAATGTCGGCGGTGAGTTCAGGAGAAGACTCTCCTGTCGGAGAATCAGGCAAAGTGATAATTGGAGTAGTTGAAGCCTTGGAAGACTTCTTCTTGCTCTTCGTAGTCACGATACCAATCATACCATCAGCGGCATGAGATCCCGAAGGAGCAGCAGCGATTTGGTTTGACTTGGGAAGATCCGGAATTTTCTCGTGTAACGTACCCGACTGAGTATAAACTAAGTCAAGGTACTGTGCTTGAGCAATGACTTGCTCCTCAGTAACTACTCCGGCCTTAGCTACATCTTCAGTAATTCTTGGTAATAATGATTTGACAAACCATTCAGCTAAGATTTGGTCCGGGATAAAAACTTTCACTAATCTTCTTCGACGTCTCCACTCATGGATGTGATCAGAAATGTACGTGGATGTCGATTGTTTTAGCGAAGTTAATAATTCTGTACCATTATCGTATCTGACTGGTAACTGAAAATGAGTTAAGAATGAGGTAGCTAACTGGCTAAAGTTGTAAAAAGAGGCCCGTGGCAACTCAATGTACCACTTGGCCGCGAGACCAATGAGTGTACGCTGGAAAAGACGTAAGCGGATGGAATCATCTGAGATGGAATTTGATGCACACCAGAGGTGGTAAGTCATCACGTGATTGGATGGATCCTCTCCAGACTTACCTTCGAACTTGGGTATATCGCTGGGCAACTTATTTGGCATTGGCGGCCAGAACTGTTGATATTGAATTGGATCGTTCGTTAGGCGCGTCAAGTCGGGTAAATCTAAAGTTGCAATAAACGGTAACTGCCGGTTAGGATCTCTAAAATTCTGAGTCACAATACCAGCCCCAGGAGGAGGATATCCAGGATAACTAGGAACAGGAGTCGCATTTGGGATATTATATCCTCCTGGAAAACCAGGATTAACCGGACCGTACTGGGGTTGCTGAGGTTGTTGATAAGTGTACCCAGGATACGGTTGATACTGGTAAACCGGTTGTTGGGCAGCTTGCCAGGTTGATACGGTCCCTGGTACGGAGGTTGAACAAATTGAGGTTGAGTAGTAACAACCGTACTTGTACCAGGTGGTCCTACAGGCATCTGGACTGTGGTTTGGACCGTAGATCCAGACAACGGTACAGATGTCTGAGGAGTGGTTACAGGGACTGTAGAAACCGGAGCTGCCGATACTCCAGAAGTAACCATGGTAGATGTAGCGGTAGTTGCTGCAGCCGTGTGAGGTGGAGTACCAGGTGCAATTGGCGGCTGAGTAACTACCGAAGTTACAGGGGTCTGAACACTTGACTGGACAGGTTGCGGTTGCTGGGGTGGACCAGGAACTACAGGTTGTCCTGCTTGAGGTGCCGACTGTATACTTGGCTGCAACATCTGTTGACCCTGTGAAGGATCCCATGTTAACAATCCAGGGTACTGACTCGTAACAGGTTGAGGATACTGAGATCCATAGCCGTATTGAGGATAGGGTTGATAACTGTAAGGTGCAGTCCCATATGATTGCCCTTGAGGTGGTTGATAACTTTGACCAGGGTATTGACCTGTAGGTTGATAACCTTGAGGTAAATACGAGTACTGGGGTTGACCTTGACCTTGAGGTTGGTATCCTTGAGGTTGATACTCTTGGGGTATGTACCCTTGGGGTTGATACCCTTGGGGTTGATACCCTTGAGGTTGCCATCCTTGAGGTTGCCATCCTTGAGGTTGATATTGATACTGAGGTTGACTTTGGGGTACATATTGAGGCTGGGGTTGATACCCTTGGGGTTGATACCCTTGAGGTTGCCCCCCAGACACGAATGAAGTACCTTGAGGTTGCCCCCCAGGCATTAACGAAGGTTGCCCCCCAGGCGGTAATTGGCCACCTTGAGGTTGGTTAACGGGAGTTGAACCTGACATCATATAAACATCACCTATACTCAATGGAACATTACCACTGTTTCCAACTAATAACCCATGATCAATGGGTCGAGGAGATGCTCCTGAAAAAGTACCAGAAAGTGATTGATACCCAGCAGGAACAGAAGGACCACCATGTAAAAATGATTCAGGACTTTGCGTAAACACAGATGACTGACCAGACATATTTACAGGAGTATGTATTCCTCCGGGTGGAAAAGGAGTACGAGGTGTGGAAAAACCTACTGCGTTGTCTAAAAAATTGGTTAAAGCAAGGTACCAAGGTTCACTTCTAGGAGGACTGTAAAAGATGGATTCACGCTCCCTCAAATCAAGGGTAATTATATCTTCAGAATCAGAAACGCCTATTTCTTCCTCTGGAACAAGTTCTTCTATAGCAATTAACCCAACAGGAAGATTTTCGGTGATAATTCTTTCTATTCTTGGTGAACCAGGGACACTAGGAGTTGGAGTAACAGGTTCGGAAATTTCAGGTTCTTCGCCTGTTTCACTGGCAGATGAAAAACTACCAGCAAGCTCGGAAACTGTAACAGCTTCGGGATTGTAACCTATTTCTAAAATTTGGTAATCTGGATGGACTACCAAGGCAGACTCTCCTTCTTTAGGTGAACCTACACTACTGTCCCTAGAAGGAGTTACAAGGACCTTTAAACCTTCTAAAACACTGGGGTCGTCTCGAGGAGGTGAACCCCTAAGTTCACGGGATCTTCTCAACAATTCGGCCACAGAAACAACTTCAGGAGACTGGCCCGCAATGCGACGGGACCGTCTCGGTAATTCCGCCACAATTAATGATTTTAACTACAACACACGAAAACAAAGTAAAAAATTTCAAATCAAACCACCTAAGTCTTCTAAAGAACCAAACAAATTTGAAGCACACGCCTAAATAATCTAGAGTGTCAAAGCACACACAAACAGTATCTTCCGGACCAAAAGCGCTAGTTGGTGATTAGGTCCAACCTCGCAGGATTCAGTACAGAAATGGCGGGTGGAACAGTTACGCCGACAACCTGCTTAATGAATAGACTGGACCAAGTACCTCCACTTTAACCGTCTCGAAGTGAAGCGTACCCCCCAGAAAATCCAAGTGAGTATAGCCGACGTCTGCTCCAGGTACAGTGGGACCTTCCCTCCACCGTCACCTTGGGTAGAATCCTAGATATTATGGCCACTAAGGTTACCAATCACAACAATTACACCTGGGGGAACAGTCTAAACTCCGACAGCACGCAAGGGCAGAGTAACAAGCTCCAATCCCCTTACCGGCTCCTTGACAGTAATCCAAGGTTTACCGATAAGTGACCCCTGGCTCCTCGATAATGGTTAATCCGAGGTTTACCGTTTTTAATACGTACTGTCTGGCGTCGTTCCCAACGAGGGAGGAATGATCCCCTCACTGGTTCGGACACGAGCTCGTGCTTCTCCTTTAAGAGGAGCTTTCCCAGAATGTAACTGAAACAATTGGATTTGTTCTACTCAAGATAGACTAACTGTTTGGTTTTATAGTCTTGGAGAGTTAAGTACTCACCTACTCCAAGACCCTAGCCTAAGCTATGTTGGTGCTTCAGAGCCCTAGAAAATAAAAGTTACTAGATCAATTTTAATTTAAGCGTTACTTTTAAGGTTGTTCTTTAAGTCAAAAGGTGATGGAAGTGAAACTAGTGGTGTGTTGACTCGACTCAAAACCACTACAAAATGCACCTAGGATGATTTATCCACTACTTTTGCTTTTTCGATGAATTGTTTTAACTAAAAAGTTGAGAGAATGCAATCTTTATAAAACAACTTCTTAATTGAAGACAATCAAAGAAACAATTCGATTTTCTTTTCCAAGCATAAAAACATAACTTCTCTTTACATGCACGAAAAACTCTTTTCTTCTTTGAAAAACAAAAAGCTACTTGAAACAAGACTTTTAAAGAAGATGTTTTTGTATTTTTCTTTTAACAAAGCAAACAAAACTAATATAACCAAAAATCAATCTTTAACAACTATCAAAATCTATGAAAATCCACTCATAAGCAAACTAAAGATAAATTTATTCTAAGAAATTCTAACGAGGTCAAAACTAACAATGATTATTGTAAGGTGTTTTACTTGATCACAATCAAATCAAGGACTAGCTTATTGCAGAACCAAAAACTAGCCAAAACAAAATTCTAATCTTTTTGTTCTTTTTGTAAAATGGAAATCAACACTTTATAAACAAGCAATTCGAAATTTGACCCAAAACAACTTAAATGGCAAGCTGCTCAAACAAGGAGACTTTACGACAGGCCCGACTTCTAAGAAGGTTGACTAACCAGAGATATCTAAGGCTGGACAACTTTCTACGCTCAAAGTCACTACAGAACCTATTCAAAAATCAAACCCTAGGTCTAAACTTCGTTGAAATCCACTAAAACACTCAAAGCTTACAAAACCAGTTCAGGTGAGAATTCTTGACAGGGTACTAAAGGATCTGGGCAGAAAACACTAAGTAAAATCAAAATCTAAAAGCAATTTAAAGCAAAAATGGAATTTTCTTAACTTTTACAGGAAGACGCAGGCCACCCGTTGTCACAGGTGCGGGCCCGCACTGTGCAGACGACAACAGCGCGTCCAAGGACGCACTGTGCAGTACACAGAGAGTGCGTCCTTCTGGAAAAAGAAAGAAAAACCAAAGCTAACTAAATCTAAAGCTAAGCCACCCAAATACTATTTCTCACAGTCAAAAACCAGAAAATAAAAATGATTTTCACAAAGCAAAGTTCATATAAAGGAAAAGACTCATTCATTAATGGATTCCCCAGCGGAGTCGCCAATTTGTCGTGGCGGAAAAAGTCATTTGGGCTGACACAACTGACCTCCCTAGGAGTTTACACTCTCTAGCGACAAACAAGACAAAATGGAGTGATCTTTCTCTAAATATACCTTTTACAACATGAAAAGTACAAGTGTTTAGGCTTACCTTATTCCAAAACGCTGTTGTTGTAGTTCGTCCTTGCCAATCCGGATGAGCTCCTCCTTCAAGTCAATTCCTGCAACCACAAACAATCAAACAATTACCGAGCACTTGTATTTCATATAATAAAACATACATTCAACATGCAGACCAAGGAACACATGAAATAACTCATTAACACAAGCTATTGAGAAAAATAAACCAGTTTGTATTAATAACGAAACAAAGAAACTCTTACAACCTGGCCTTGGTGTTGTGCAAGTTCCTCCCAGGGTCCATCAAGTGTTTTCCTCTACTTTGACAAAGCTCACCCACTTCCAAGTAGAATCATGTAAAGACAATCTCTCCTCACAAAGGTTCTAATGGAAGACCTAAATCCTGCAGCATTTACCCAAAGAAAATGTATAGCTCCAACCTCTTCTCCTTCTGGCTCAATGCCTTTATTTATAGTGCTGTAAAGAGGTTATTCAGGTCCACTATCAATGGGATCATCCCCCTCTATGGGTGGGATAGCTCCCTTATTGATGGGATAAGTCCCCTCTTAATAGAGATACATGAACCAACTGGAGGCGCATCCATTTCATCAAACCGACCTCTAGAATGTTCTAGAAGTAACCACAAGTAACTTTTTCAAGATAAAACTTGCGCATTTTGCCTTTTACAGAAGGACGCACCTGTCCTTTAACATACAGAGCGTCCATGGACGCAGCTTTTGTGAACATGGCCTGCGTCCCCGCAGGTAAGGCTAGAGAGAACCTGCGACCCCAGAGATAAACATAGTTTTTACAAGACTTTCTCTCTTTTCTGAGTTTGAGATGGATAACAGAGGCATAAGACTTGCCTAAGAGGGTAGCATGACTGTTGATTTTGAGCCATACTAACTGTAAGTAGTCAAGGTGACATTTTTTAGTGTAACACACTTGGACCCCCACCATTGCTTCTTTCAGTTTTTCATTTTCTTTAATTATAGCACAGTTTACTATTTTTAGCAGTTTTTCGGGTCCTAAACTTCCGGAGCCGTTTTGAGGCCCTAAACGACATTTTTTGGGAATTTTTTTGGAAGTCTATCGCCAGCAGTTTTCTGTCTAAAATCATCTTTTCCGTTGTATTCCTTGGAGAGATCTTTCCAACAGGATATCATGCGTGTCAAATAGAGATAATATGACCAAGTCCGACCCTGGGAAGTTGGCTGTCCAACTCATCCCAATGGGGCTCATAAACTCTTGGTGTTACATCTCCTCGGGTCAAGGTTTTGGTTGTTTAGGGCTTGCTCTTTTGTTCAATAATAAAAAGGCCCTTGAGCCTCATTGTAAGACATTTCAGAGGCATGTAGCTGCCACATCTCTTCTCAGAGATAAGCTACCATCGCCCTAGCTGGTTTATTTCCATTCCTGTTTGTAAGCATATTTCAGTATTTTACATTAATGAAATGAAATATTATTTCCACTACATCTCTGTGTTTACGGTAATCTCTATGATTTGTTGCATTCCTGTTTAAATCAGGATCAGTGGTATTAGAGTAGTTTTCTTTTCTTCTATGTTTTTCTTTGCATGTCCCCAACGAGGTCGGGATATAACAAGTTAGGGCTTGAACTAGTCGAACCTTTTCAAGACGAGCCTCGCAAATCCCAACGGCCTCCCATGGTGAATGGAAATAAAGATGAGGGGGCAGGAGATCCTATCAAAATCTTGCTCGAAGAAGCCCTCGAGTGACAAAGGAACGCGATGACGGACAACTTTGCCCAGATCCTTCAGCGGCTTCCCAGGGGCGACGCATCGGCTTCCAACAACAACTCTGGAAACACCACACCATTTAAGGTACAAGTTAATTTTGAAATCCCCATATTCGAGGGTCAGATAGGCACAGATGCCATCGATAAATGGTTAAATGTGATAGAGGGTTATTTTTCTATTCATGATTTTTCCAGTCGGGAAAAGATTATTTCCGCTCTTCTCAAAGGAGCCCCCCACGTCAAGGATTTGTGGGAAACCTACTGCGAGTAGAAGGATGGAAGTACAAGCTCACTACTTTTAGCCGCACCCACTTGGAATTCATTCTGGGATGCCATCAAGGAGCAGTACTACCCTGTCAGAAGCTATGAGGATCAATACATAAAGTGGACCACACTACGGCAGGGAAGGGACCAAGACGTGCTAGAGTTTACCAATATTTTCCATACCCTTCGCACAAAGTTGGGTATCAAGGATACAGAGCAACATTTGGTACTGAAATATCATAGCTGCTTGCACAAGTACATCCAAGAAGAAATAGAATTCCTGAACATCTCCTTGCTTGGCATGGCATACCGGTATGCCGTCAAGGTCGAGCAAAAGTTTAAACAGAAGAAGCGATACTTTGGATCTGCGAATCCAAAACAATGGAAAGGTGCCCCCAAATTGCAAAACAAAGGACAAAGCCAAACCGGGGTGGCCCAAGACAACCCACCAAAGCTGCAAGCAAAGAAGAGTGTCGTGAAGCTAAAAAGGGACACGAGAAAGTGGTGTGAGTTCCATAAGATATCCACTCACAACACAAGTGAGTGTCAGGCCAAGCAGTCACTAGTGGTCGAGCTAAAGGTTTCAGAATCAGATGCATGTTCCGACTCTAAGTCAGAACCTAATAAGGGGAATGAAAAATGGAAGCAGATTATCGATGCGAAGCCCAATGCCACTGTTGCCACCATGAAGATCCAAAAGGAGGAACCCGAATATCCAGAGGAGGAGGAGCATCTCTTCCACTCCCATATGTGGGTAAAGGGCTCCCCACTACAGTTCATTGTCGACAGCGGGAGCTAAAAGAACCTCATTTCAGCAGAGGTCATGAAGTAGCTAGGCTTACCGACCACAGCACATCCACAACCATACACCATCGGGTGGCTTCACCAAGGACGGGATCTTCGCGTGAGCCAACAGTGCCGCCTTCCATACAACATCAATCCCTTCACGGATGAGGTATTGTGTGACATTTCTCCCCTTGAATTTTTTTATGTATTATTAGGACAACCATACTTGTGGAAGCAACATGCTATGTATGAATGAAGGCCACGTGCTGTTATTGTTACTTTGGGAAATAATTTGTATAGGATACCAGAGGTAGCACCGCCTACTACCATCTCTTTTGTTACTGCAAAATAATGCAGTAAGCTCATTTCCAAGACCTGTTTTCCTAATGATATGCCCTCAAGGAAAGAAAAAGACGGTGGCCACAACCTCTAGAAAGGGCCCCTCCACACAACAACTACAGACAGACAAGGTTGTGGAGGAGTACGAGGACATCTTCACCTCTCCCGCAGGGGTTCCTATGCACTGTCAGGTCAAGCACTCCATTGATCTTACCCCAGGTGCACAGCTGCAAAAAGGTCACATCCATCCAAGTTCATCACCTTGTGGGTGCCCAATCGTGTTGGTACAGAAGAAGGATGGGACTTCGAGACTCTGTATTGACTATCAGGCGCTGAACAAGATCACTGTCTGTAATAGGTACCCAATCCCATGGATTGATGACCTCCTGGACCAACTGAAGGGGTAAAAATATTTCAGCAATATCAAATTGAAGTCAAGATATCACCAGGTACCAATCGAACCCTCCGATGTGTGGAAGACTTCCTTTAAAGCCAAGGAGGGCCTTTTCGAATGGTTGGTTATGCCTTTCGGATTGACGAATGCTCTTGCAACCTTCATGAGGCTAATGGATGACATCTTGCAGCCATTCACCAACTCATTTGTAGTGGTATACTTGGATGACATCCTGATCTTCAGCCAAAGTTGGGAAGAGCACCTCCACCACATCCGACAGGTTCTCCAAACACTGCAGCAACACAAGTTATGTGCCAATTTGGAGAAATTCACTTTTGGCATGACCTAGGTTCAGTATCCGGGATACATCATTGATGAACAGGGGGTGCATTTGGATCTAGCCAAGATCCAAGTCATTCGGGATTGGCCATCTCCAACCACTCTGATAGAGCTTCGCAACTTACTAGGCCTTGCCAACTTCCACTGCAGGTCTGTGTTGGGACTTTCTCATATCACTCGGCCCTTGAGTCAAGTCACCAAGGGAGGAGCCAAAGAAAAATTCTTTTGGTCTGAATCTCAACAAAAGGCATTCACAGAGCTGAAAGATCGCCTCTACTCGGCACCAGTTCTTGCATTACCAAACTTGCAACAACCATTTGAGGTTGAGACAGATGCCTTTGACTAGGGTATTGCGGCAGTCCTTACTCAACACGGGCATCCGGTGGCATATCACAGTGAGACACTTTCAGACACAGTCCAGAAGTATCCCACTTATGACAAAGAGATGTATTCCATTGTGTAAGCCTGCCGAAAAATTACATTTTGGGGAAGCAAATGGTCATCCACACAGACCACAAACACCTGCAGTTCATAAAGACCCATGGGAAATTGCAAAATGATCGCCACCAGAAGTGGTCCACATACCTGCAATAGTTCCATTTGAGTATCAAGTATAAGAAGTTTAGCACCAATAATGTTGCAGATTGCCTCAATCGACCATCGATCATGGCGTTAACCACCGTGCTCAACTCTTGTGGACACGAGACTTCAGATTGGCCACTTCTCTACAAAAGCGACCCAGAATTCGGCCACACATACCAGGCACTCTTGGAGTGTTGCCATGTTCCATATTTTCACCTCCAGGATGCCCTATTATTCCACATGGGTCATCTTAGTGTTCGTTCAAGCGAGTGTTCCAAGATGATTTGGGAAGAACACTATAGTTTGAATGCTGGGCATTTCATGGTCGAAAAAATGGTGGCAGTATTGCAGAAGTATTTCTATTGGCTGAATCTTCGACAGGATGTCAGGAAGTACATCAAATTATGCACTGCTTGCGCCATTGCCAAACCAACCATCAAGAAGCAAGGCCTCTATACCTTGCTACCTACCCCTATTCGACCTTGGGAATCCATCTCCATGGATTAGATGTCAGGCCTTCCTTCCACTAAGAATGGAAATGACAGTGTTTTTGTGGTCGTCGACAAGTTCTCGAAGATGGCCATTATGGCGGCCTACAAGAAGAATATCACAGCAGAAGCCACTGCTAAACTCTTCTTTGAATGAGTGTGGGTACACTTTGGGATCCCATAGTCTATAATCTCAGATCGGGACAACAGGTTCCTCAATACATTTTGGTTCAGTCTCTGGTCGATGCTGGACACCAAACTCACTAAGTCCACAACCTTCCATCCTCAAACTGATGGTCAGACAGAGGTTGTCAACAGGATGATCAGACATATTCTGTGCTTGTACAACTCAAAGCATCCATGCACATCGGACGAGATCCTACCCTATGTTCAGCACAGCTACAATCGGGCTCTCCACAACTCGACTGGCCATAGCCCTTTTCAGGTGGGCTTGGGATTCCAGCCACTATGTCTCGTTGAAGTGGCCATGCCATTTGCAGTTACTCACACAGATTCGGCTCATGTCTAGTCTGAAACAGATAAGGCAAACAACTTCATTGAGCACATCCAACATATTCGTCAGAAGGTCCATGACATTATGGAGAAATCAAATGCCAAGTACAAGCGGCGACATGATCAACATCAGGTGCCACACAAGTTTCAGGTGGGCGACAAAGTCTAGTTGCATTTGCAAAGGAAAGCCTTACCGAAGCCTATTGGAAACTCAGACCACTTCGATATGGTCCTTACACCATTACCAAGGCTATGAGAGACAATGCATTTGAGCTCAGAATTCCCCCATTCCTTGGCCTGCACCCAGTGTTCAATGTGGATTGCGTTCGGCCATACTTTCCACCATTACTAAACACATCCAACATTGCAAAACAACTCACACCCACAGAGTTAAATCCAGATTGCATGGAACAAGTTGCAATTGATCAGATCATGGACACACAGATCAAGCACACTCACCAGTAGAATATCCAACTATATCGAGTTGTCAAATCAGGCCAACTCCTTCACCAGGGCAAGTGGCTCACTAGGGACCAAGTTCAGCAGAAGTTCCCTCATCTCATGGAGGAACTCAATGCAATGGAGACAATTGCTTCCTAGGGGGGAGGAATGATCCAGGTGGATAACAGTGGCCACCCACCAATTCCACTTGGACCCCCACCATTGCTTCTTTCAGTTTTTCATTTTCCTTAATTATAGCACAATTTACTATTTTTAGCAGTTTTTCAAGTCCTAAACTTCTGGAGCCATTTTGAGGCCCTAAACGACACTTTTTGGGAAATCTACCGCCAATGATTTGTTTCTAAAATTGTCTTTTCCATCGTAGTCCTCGGAGAGATCTTCCCAACGAGCTATCATGCGTGTCAAATGGAGATAATATGACCAAGTCGTGACCCCGAGAAGTTGGTTGTCCAACTCACCCCAATGGGGCCCATAAACTCTTAGTGTTACATCTCCTTCGGTTAGCGTTTTTGTTGTTTAGGGTTTGCTCTTTTGTTCAATAATAAAAATTCCCTTGAGCCTCATTGTAAGATAGTTCAGAGGCATGTAGCCGCCACATCTCTTCTCATAGATAAGCTACCATCGCCCTAGCTAGTTTATTTCCATTCCTATTTATAAGCATGTTTCAATATTTTACATTAATGAAATGAAGTATTATTTCCGCTGCATCTCTGTGTTTACGGTTATCTCTATAATTTGTTGCATTCCTGTTTAAATCCATATTAGCTAACCCTAACAACCTCCAATGGCAAAAGAAAATAAAAACAAGGGGGAATGAGATCCTTTCAAAATATTTCTCGAGGAAGCCCTTGAATGATAGAGGAACGTGATGATGGATAACTTTGCCCAGATCCTTCGACGGCTACCCACAAGCCAGTAGCCACTTTGGAGGCACCACTCCTTTTAAGATACAAGTTAACTTTATATTCCCATATTTGAGAGCCAAATAGATGCAAACATTGTAGATAGATGGTTGAATCTATTTGAAGGATTTTTTTCAATTGATGACTTTTCCAATCGGGAAAATATTACTTTTTCACTTCTCAAGTCAGCCCCACATGTCAAGGACTAGTGGGAAACCTACTATGAACAAAAGGACTAGAGGGAATCCTCTTTGTTCTTAGTCGCACCCACATAGGATTCTTTCCAAGACACCATTAAGGAAAAATATTACCTTGTCGGGAGCTATGAAGATAAATACATAAAGTGAACCAAGCCAAGGTAGAGAAGGGACCAAGATGTGTTGGAGTTCATAAATATTTTCCATGCCCTTTCCACTAAGTTGGGTACCAAGGATTATGAGTGGAATTTGGTACTCAAGTACCACGACTATCTACATAGGTACATCAAGGACAAGATGGAGTTCCTAGACATCTCCTCACTCAAAACAACATATTGATACGTTGTCAAGATTGAGCAGAATTTTAAATAGAAGAAGTGAGACTTTTGATCTATGAATGCAAAGCAAGGAAAAGGCACCCCCAAACCATAGAGAAAACACCAAAACCAAGGCAGGGCAACCCATGAAAACCTGTTGATGCCACAAGAAAGAACAACACCATGAAGACAAAGAAGGACACACCATAAGAGCTCCACTCACAACACAAGTGCGTGTCGGGTCAAACAATCACTGGTCACCGAGCTGAAAGCTTCTGAATCAGATGCGGGTTTTGACTCTAAGTCAGAACCCGATAAGGGGAATTAAAAAGGGGAGCAGATCATTGAAGTAGAGCCCGGTGCCACCATGGCCACAACCAAAATCCAGAAGAATTAGCCTGTAGATCCAGAGGAGGGGGAATGCCTCTTCCACTCACAGATGTGGGTGAAAGATTCTCCACTGCAATTCATTGTCAACAGCGGGAGCCAAAAGAACCTCATTTCAATAGAGTTCATGAAGCATATAGGCCTACCGATGATAGAACATTCGTAGTCATACACCATCAGGTGGCTTCACCAAGGATGAGATATTCGCGTCAGTTAATAATGCCGCATTCCCAAGAGAATCAAGCCCTTCACAAATGAGGTATTTTGTGATGTTGCTCCTCTTGAATTTTGTTACATACTATTAGGAAAATTGTACTTATGGAAGCGGCATGTTGTATATGAGTCTATACCTCGCTTTGTGATTTTTACTTTCGGAAATGAGTTGTACAAGATACCAGAGGTAGCCCCGCCTACCACCATCTCCTTGATCACTACAAAGTAATGCATTAAGATTATTTCCTAGAACAAGAATTTTTTTTTTCCTGATGATTCACGCTCAAGGCAAGAAGAAGTTTGTGGCCATGACTACTAGACAGGGCTCCTCTACATAGTAGCATCAGATGGACAAGGTCATGAAGTAGTATAGGGACATTTTCTTCCTCACCTATAGGCGTACCTCTTCACTGTCAGGTCAAGCACTCAATTAATCTCACCCCAGGTGTATCGCTACCTAATGGAGCAATATATATACGCTATGTTATGGAGAATGATGAGATCAAGAGGAAAATTCAAGAGCTATTGCAAAAAGTGCACATACGGCCAATCTCATCACCCTGTAGGAGCTTGATTATATTGGTACAAATGAAGGATGAGACCTGGAGACTCTGTATTTATTATCAGGCACTGAACATTGACTTCAAGTCTGGTAATCACTAGGTGCCTATCGAACCCTCCGATGTTTAGAAGACTTCCTTCATATCCAAGGAGGGCATTTCCGAATGGTTGGTGATGACCTTCAGGTTGAGGAATTCCCCCACAACCTTCATGATATTGATGGACAACATATTGTGATCCTTCACCAATGCATTTGTGGTGGTGTATTTAGATGACATCTTGCTCTTCAGCCAGAGTTGGGAAGAGCACCTCCACTATATTGGATAGGTCCTTCAAACCCTGCAACAACACAAGTGGTGTGCCAATTTGGAGAAAAGCACTTTTTCCATGACCCAGGTTCAATATTTGCGGTACATCATTGATGAGCAGGGTGTGCATGTGGACCCAGCCGAGATACAAGTCATTAAGGATTTTCCATCCCCAACCACTCTAATAGAGCTCTGCAACTTTCTGGGTCTTGCCAATTTCTACCGTAGATTCGTGTTAAGTTTCTCTCATATCACTTGGCCTTTAAGTCATGTCACTAAGGGTGGAGCGAAAAAAAATAATTTTTGGTACGAAACCCAAAAGAAGTCGTTTTCTAAGTTGAAGCATTTCCTCTTCTCTGCACTAATGCTCATATTACCAGGCCTACAACAACCATTTGAGATTGAGACAAATGCCTCTAACTGTGCTATTGGTGTAGTTCTTTCTCAACGGATGAATCTAGTGGCTTACCATAGTGAGACACTTTTAGACACAGTCCAAAAGTATCCCGCTTACCACAAATAAATCTATTCCATTGTGAAATCCTATCATCAATGGAAGCATTACATTCTGGGGAAGTAATTGGTCATCCACACAGACCACTGACCCCTACAGTTCATACAAACACAAGGGAAGTTGCAGAACGATTGAAAATGGTCCACATACCTACAACCATTCCATTTGAACATTAAGTTCAAGAAAGGAAGCACCAATAATGTTGCAAACTACCTAAGGTGACCACCAGTCATGTCGTTTATCACTGTGCTCGACTCCTGTGGGCACGAGACCTTGGGGTGGCCGCATCTTTTTGAGAGTGATCCAAAATTTGACAACACATACCAGACCCTCCTAGAAGGTAAGTAAGTTCCAAATTTTCACCTTCAGGATGCACTGTTATGCCACTTCGGACACATTTTTGTTCCTTCAAGCGAGTGTGCCAAGATGATTTTGGTGGTGCACTACAATCGGGTCACTGGACATTTTGGAGTAGAGAAAATAGTGGCAGTAATGCAAAAGTATTTTTATTGACCAAAACTTCATCAAGATGGTGGGAGATACATTGAATGCTACACTTCCTGTTCCATTACAAAACCAACCATCAAGAAGAAAGGCCTACATACTCCTCTGCCTACTACTAGTCAACCTCAGGAATCCATCTCCATGGATTACATGTCGGGCCTTCCTTCTACTAAAAATGAAAACGTCCGCGTTTTCATGGTCATCAATAGATTCTCTAACATCGCCATTATGATGGCCTGCAAGAAGAGTATCATAGTAGAGGCCACAACTAAGCTCTTCTTTGAGCAAGTATGGGTACACTTTGGGATCCCAATGTCCATTATCTCTAATCAGGACAAAATATTCCTAAGTGCAGTTTGGTCAAGTCTCTGGTTGATGCTGGATACCAAACTCACTAAGTCCACGACTTCCCATCCTTAAACTGATGGCCAAATAGAATCCATCAACAAGATTATCATACACATCCTGCACATGTATAACTCAAAGCATCCATGCACATGGGATGGAAGCCTTCCCTACGTCTAGAACAACTATGACAGATCTCTCCACAACTCAATGAGCCACAACCCCTTTCAGGTAGGGCTGATATTTCAGTCATTATGTCCCATTAATGTAGCCATACCATTTGGAGCTACTCAAGCAGATTCGACTCATGCCTAGTCTGAAGCCGATAGGGCTAACAAATTTATTGATTAGGTCCATGATATATTACATAGAGCCAATGCTAAGTACAAGTAGTTCCATGATCAGCACCAGGTGCCGCACAAGTTCTAAGTGCGCGACAAAGTTTGGCTAAATTTGTAGAAGGGGCGCCTCTCTGGACCCCATCGCAAGATTCGACTGCTCCGATATGGGCCATACACCATCACCAAGGTTGTAGGGGGGAATGCCCTCAAGATCAGCATTCCACCATTCCTTGTTTTGTACCCAGTGTTCATTGTAGACCATCTTTGACCATACTTTCCACCATTGATGTAGACATTTGACATTGCAGAACAACTCACACCAACAGAATTGAACCAAGACTCCATGGAACATGCCACAACTGATTAGATTATGGACACATAGATCAAGAAAACTCACTAGCAGAAGATCCAACTGTATCGGGATGTCAAAGCTGGAAACCTCATTCACCTAGGGAAGTGGCTCACCAGGGACCAAGTTCAACAGAAGCTTCCCCATCTCATGGAGGCACTCAACTCAATGGGGACCATTTCTTCCCAAAGAGAGAGGACTGATCTAGATGGATATTGGTGGAAATATTCCTATTCCACTTGGACCCCAAACATTGTCTCTTTCAGTTTTTCAGTTTCCTTAATTGTAGCATAATTTACTATTTTTGGCAATTTTTTAGGTCCTAAACTTTAGGAGCCATTTTAAGGCCATAAATGGTGTTTTTAGGGAAAACGGAGAGACCATGCCTGTCCCAAAGGTTTTTTTCCATTTTTTTCCAGGCTTCTCTTCGAGATCTTTCAAACGAGGTGTTATGATATCCAAATGGAGATCGTATTCTAAAGTTACGACCTTAGGAAATTATTGTACCAATTTACTGAAACAAGGTCCATAGTTTTGGTGCTTCATCTCCTAGGGTTAGGTTTTCGGATGTTTAGGGCTTTCCATTATTTTATAATAATAAATAGGCCTTGGATCCTCATTGTAACACAATTCAGAGGCATGTAGCCACCGCATCTCTTCTAAGAGATAAGCTAGCATCGCCTGAGGTAGTTTGTTTCCATTTTTTTGTAAGAATATTTCAATATTCAAATATTAATTAAATAAAGTGTTATTTCAGCTTGCATTTCAATATTTTTGGTTATATCTATAGTTTTTTGTGTTCCTTTTTAAGTTCAAGTCAGCGGTATCAGAGTGGTATTCTCTTTCTCTATTTTTCTTTGCATGTCCCTAATGAGGTCAGGGTATAAGGAGTTAGGGCTCGATCTAGTTGAACCTTTGCAAGACCAGCCTCACAAACCCTGATAGCCTCCAATGATGGAAGAAAATAAATATGAGTGAGCAGGAGATCCTTTCAAAATATTTCTCGAGGAAGCCCACAAGGGACAGAGGAATGCAATTGTTGATAACTTTTCCCAGATTCTTCAACAACTACGATCAGGCGACACATATTCATCCAACAACCACTCTGGAGGTGCGACTCCTTTTAAGTTACAAGTTAACTTCGATATACCCATATTTGAGGGCCAAATAGATGCATACGTCGTAGATAAATGGTTGAATCTGTTAGAAGGATATTTTTCAGTTCATTACTTTTCAAATAGGGAAAATATTACTTTTTCACTTCTCAAAGCCGCCCCACACATCAAGGACTAGTGGGAAACCTACTTTGAACAAATGGACAAGAGGGAATCCTCAATGTTTTCAGCCACACCCACTTAGGATTCTTTCTGAGATGCCATCAAGGAACAATATTACCCTGTCGGAAGCTATGAAGATAAATTCATAAAGTGGACCATGGTACAACAAGGAAGGGACCAAGATGTGCCAAAGTTCACAAATATTTTCCATACCCTCCGCACTAAGATCGGTATCAAGGGTTCTAAACGGGATTTGGTACTAAAGTATTGTAGCTTCCTATGCAAGTACATCCAAGATGAGATGGAGTTCCTAGACGTCTCCTCGCTCAGCATGACAAACCGATATGTTCTCAATATTGAGCTGAAGTTTAAATAGAAGAAGTGAGACTTTGGATCTGCGAATCTAAAGTAAGGGAAAGGCTCCCCTAGACCACAAAGCAAAAGACAAAGACAAGGAGGGGCTACCTAGGATAAACCACCAAAACCACAAGCAAAGAACAACACCATGAATACAAAGAAGGACATTGGGAAATGGTGTGAGTTCCATAAGAGCTCCACTCACAACACAAGTACATGTGATGCCATGCAGTCACTGGTGGCCCAGCTGAAGGCTTCTGAATAAGACACAAGTTCCAATTATGAGTGAGAACCTGACAAGGGGAATGACAAAGTGAAGCAGATCATTGACGCGGAGCCCAGTGCCACTATGGCCACCACAAAAATATAGAAGAATGAGCCTGAATATCCATAGGAGGGGGAACAACTCTTCTACTCACAAATGTGGGTGAAACGTTCTCTGTTGTAGTTCATTACCCACTTTGAGAGCCAAAAGAACCTCATTTCAGTATAGGTAATGAAGTAGATGTGCCTACCCACTACAACACATCCACAGTCATACACATTTGGGTGGCTTCACCAAGGACGATATCTCTGCGTTATCCAACAATGTCACCTTCCATACAACATTAAGTTGTTTATGGATGAGGTATTGTGTGATGTTGCTCCTCTTGAAGTTTGTGATGTATTATTAGGACAACCATACTTATGGAAGCATAATGATGTATATGAGACTAGGCTTTGCTCTATGATTATTACTTTGGGAAATGTGTTGTTCATGATATCTGAGGTATCCCTTCCTACTGCCATTTCTTTGATCACTACAAAGAAATGCAGTAAGATCATTTCCTAGACCAGAAAATTTGTTTTCCTTATGATTCGCCCTTAGAGCAAGAAGAAGGTTGTGGCCATGGCTTCTAGACAGTGATCCTCTGAACAATAGTAGCAAATGGAAAAGGTCGTGTTGGAGTATAGGTACATTTGGAGTATAGGGACATTTCTGCCTCACCTACAAGGGTTCCTTTGCACTCTCAGGTCAAGAACACCATCAATATGACCCCGCACGCACCGTTACTTGATGGACAGATCTATCAATGCTCTGTTCTCGAGAATGATGAGATCAAGAGACAGATTTAGGAACTGTTACAGAAAGGGCACATTAGGCCAAGCTCATCACACCATGGGAGCATGATTGTATTGGTATAGAAGAAGTACGGGACCTAGACACTATGTATTGACTATCAAGTGTTGAAGAAGATCATTGTTTGGAATAGCTACCCAATCCCATGGATTGATGACCTTCTAGACCAGATCAAGGGGGGCATATATTTAACTCAAATTGACTTGAAGTCTGATTACCACAAGGTGCATATCAAACCCTCCAATGTGTAAAAGACTGCCTTCAAATCCAATGAGGTCCTTTACGAGTTGGCGAACGCCCCCACAACCTTCATGAGATTGATGGAAAATGTCTTGCGACCCTTCAAAAATGCATTCGTGGTGGTGTATTTAGATGACATCTTGATCTTCAGCTAGAGTTGGGAAGAGAACCTATAACATATTCGATAGGTCCTTCAAACACTGTGACAACACAAGTTGTCTGAAAATTTGGATCATGACCCAAGCTCAATATATGGGGTATGTTATTGACCATTTCCAAAACAACCATCAAGAAGCAAGGCCTATATATTCTTCTACCTATTCCTAGTCGATCTTTGGAATCCATCTCCATGGATTACATGTTGGGCCTTTTGTCTACTAAGCATGACAATAACTGTGTTTTCATGGTCATCAACAAATTCTCTAACATGACCATTATGGCAGCTTGCAAGATGAGTATCACAACAGAAGCCACTACTAAGTTCTTCTTTGAGCGAGTGTGGGTACATTTTGGGATCCCACTGTCCATTGTCTCTAATTGGGACATGAGATTCCTAATTACATTTTGGTCAAGTCTCTGGTCGATGTTGGATACCAAACTCACTAAGTCCATGACTTTTCGTCCCCAAACTGATGGCCAAACAGAAGTCGCTAACATGATGATCATGTACAACTCGAAGCATCCATGCACATGGGATGAAAGCCTTCCCTATGTCTAGAAAATCTACAATAGAGCTCTCCATAGCTCAATGAGCCACAACCCCTTTCAGGTAGGGATTGGATTTTAGCAATTATGTCCCATTGATGTAGCCATACAATTTGCAGCTACTCAGCCAAATTCGGCTCATGTCCAATCTAAAACTGATAGGGCTAACAAATTCATTGAATGCATTCAACACATCCTCTATAAGGTCCAAGATATAGTAGATAGAGCCAATTCTAAGTACAATCAACACCATGATCAACATCAGGTGCCACACAAGTTCTAGGTGGGTGACAAGGTTTTGCTACATTTGTAGAAGGAGCGCCTCACTTGCCCCATCATAAGCTTCACCTCCTTCAATATGGGCCATACACCATCACCAAGGCTGTAGGGGGCAATGGCTTCAAGCTCAACATTCCACCGTTCCTTGGTTCGCACCTAGTTTTCAATGTAGACTGCCTTTGCCCATACTTTACACCACTTTTGGGCACATCCAACATTGCAGAAAAACTCACAGCAATAGAGTGAAACCCAGACTATGTGGAATAGGCCATAATTGATCTGACCATGGACACACAAATTAAGAAAACTCATCAACAGATGATCTAACTGTATCGGGTTGTCAAAGTTGGACAACTCCTGCACCAAGGCAAGTGGCTCACCAAGGACCAAGTTCAGCAAAAGTTTCCCCATCTCATGGAGGTACTCAACGCAATGGGGACCATTGCTTCCTAAGGGGGGAGGACTGATCTAGGTGGATATTAGTGGCCAACCTCCTATTCCACTTGACCCCCAACACTGTCTCTTTCATTTTTTCAATTTCCTTAATTGTAGTAGAGTTTACTATTTTTAAAAGTTTTTCAGGTCCTGAACTTCTGGAGTCACTTTGAGGCCCTAAACTATATTTTTAGGGAAAACAGAGACTGAAATTACCCTAAGTGGGCTTTTTAATTTCATTTCAGCATACTCACTGAGATGTTCGAAATGAGGTATTATGATAGCCAAACAAAGATAGTGTGCCAAAGTTACAACCCCAGGAAATTGATGTACCAATTTACCCAAACAGGGCCCACAATTTTGGTGCTCCATCTCCTAGGTTTAGGTTTTTGGATTTTTAGAATTTTCCATTGTTTTTCAATAATAAAAAGGCCTTGGGCCCTCATTGTAACATAGTTCAGAGGCATCTATCTGCCACATATCTTCTTAGAGATAAGCTATCATCGCCCGAGTTACTTTATTTCCATTCTGTTTGTAAGCATATTTCAGTATTCATATATTAATGAAATGAAGTGTTATTTCTGTTGTAATTATGTATTTCTTGTTATATCTATAATTTGCTCCATTCTTGTTTAAGTTCGGATCATTGTTATCATAGTGATCTCCTCTTTCTCTGTTTTTATTTGCATGTCCCCAACGAGGTCAGGGTATAAGGAGTTAGGGTTTCATCTAGATGAACCTTTGCAAGACTAGCCTCGCAAACCCCGACGACATCCCATGGAAGAAGAAAATAAATATGAGGGGGCATGAGATCCTTTCAAAATATTGCTCGAGGAAGCCCTTGAGTGACAGAGGAACACGATATTAGATAAATTTGCCCAGATCCTTCGACGACTACCCATAGCCAATGCATCTTCATCCAACTGGAACTCTGGAGGCACCACTCCTTTTAAGGTACAAGTTAACTTTGATATTCCTTATTTGAGGACCAAATAGATGCGGATGTAATAGATAAATGGTTGAATATGTTGGAAATATATTTTTTAGTTGATGACTTTTCCAATCGGGAAAATATTACTTTTTTGCTTCTCAAAGTTGCCCCACATGTCAAGGATTGATGGGAAACCTATTGTGAATAAAAGGACAAGAGGGAATCCTCACTGTTTTTAGCCACACCCACTTTGGATTATTTTTGAGATACCATCAAGGAATAATATTACCCTTTCAGGAGCTAAGAAGATAAATACATCTAGTGGACCACACTATGGTAAGGAAGTACCAAGATGTGCTAGAGCTCACAAATATTTTCCATAGCCTACATACTAAGTTGGATATCAATGATTTTAGTGGAATTTGGTACTCAAGTACCACGTTTCTCTACATAAGTACATCCAAGATGAGATGGAGATCCTGGACATATCCATGCTCGGCACAACATACTGATACGCTGTCAATATTGAGCAGAGTTTAAATAGAAGAAGAAAGACTTTGGATTTGTGAATACGAAGCAAGGAAATGGTGCCCCCAAATCATAGAGAAATATCTAAAGCCAAGCAGGGCAGCCCATGATAGCTCGCTAAGGCCACAAGAAATTAACAACACCATGAAGACAAAGAAGAACACTGGGAAATGGTGTGATTTCCACAAGAGCTCCACTCACGACGCAAGTGCATTTCGAGTCAAGTAGTCACTGGTGGCTGAGCTGAAGGCTTCTAAATTAGATCCAAGTTCTGACTCCGAGTCAGAACACAAGAAGGGGAATGACTAAGGGAGGAAGATCATTGATGTGGATCCCAGTCCCACAATTACCACCACTAAAATCTAGAAGAATGAGCATGAATATCCAGAGGAGGAGGAATGCCTCTTCCACTCACAAATGTGGGTGAAAGGTTCTCCGCTATAATTCATTGCCACAACACGAGGAAAAATAACCTCGTTCCAGCAGAGGTCATGAAGAAATTGGGCCTACCAACGACTGCACATCTGCAGTTGTATGCCACCGAGTGACTTCACCATGGACAAGATTCTGCATTAGCCAACACTGTCGCCTTCCCTACAGCATCAAGCCCTTCACTAACAAGGTACTGTTTTATTTTTTTCCTAATCAAGTTTGTGATGTATTAATAGGAAAACCATACTTGTGGAAGTGGCATGTTGTAAATGAGCCTAGACCTTGCTCTATAATTATTACTTTGGGAACTAAGTTGTATAAGATATCGGCAGTAGCCCCGCCTACCACCATCTCGTTGATCACTACAAAGAAATGAAGTAAGATCATTTCCCAGACCAATAATTTTTTTCCCTTATGATTCACCCTCAAGGCAAGAAGAAGGTTGTGGCCACAACTTCCAAATAGTGTTCCTCCACATAGTAGAAACATATGGACAAGTTCGTGGAGGAGTATAGGGACAATTTCACCTCACCTATAGGGGCACCTATGCACTGTCAAGTCAAGCACTCCATCGATATGTCCCTGAGGGCGTCGCTACCCAATGGACCAATCTATCTACGCTCTGTTCTGGAGAATGATGAGATCAAGAGGGAAATTCAAGAGCTATTATAGAAAGGGCACATAAGGCCAAGCTTATCACCCTGTAGGAGCCTGATTGTATTGGTACAGAAGAAGGATGAGGCCTGGAGGCTCTATATTGAATATCAGACGTTGAACAAGATCACTGTGTGGAATAGGTTCCCAATCCCACAGATTGATGACCTTGTAGACCATCTCAAGGGGCCAAATATTTCAGCAATATTGACTTGAATTCTGATTATCACGAGGTGTCTATCGAACCTTTCGATGTGTAAAATACTACCTCCAAATCCAAGGAGGGCCTTTTTGAATGGTTGTTCATGCCTTTCAAGTTGATGGATGGCCCCACAACCTTCATGATGTTGATGGAAAACATATTGTGACCCTTCACCACTAAATTCGTGGTGGTGTATTTAAATTATATCTTGATCTTTAGCTAGATTTGGGAAGAGCACCTCAACAATATTCGAGGGGTCCTTAAAACCTTCCAAAAACAAAAGCTATGTGCCAATTTGGAGAAATTCACATTTGGAATGACCCAGGTTCAATATCTGGGGTACATCATTGATGAGAAGGGTTTACATGTGGACCAAGCCAAGAGACAAGTAATTTGGTATTGGAAATCCCTAACCACTCTAACACAACTCCACATACTTTTGGGTCTTGCCAATTTCTACCATAGGTTCATGTTGGGGTTCTCTCATATCACCTTGCCTTGAAGTCAAGTCACTAATGGTAGAGCAAAAGAAATTTTTTTTGGTTTGAAACCCAATAGAAGGCGTTTTCCGAGTTGAAGCATTGCCTTCTACTCTACACTGGCTCTCACATCACGAGACCTGCAGCAACCATTTGAGATTGTGACAGACACCTCCGATTATACTATTGGTGCAGTTATTTTTCATCACAAGCATCTAGTGGCTTACCACAAAGAGACACTTTCAGACACAATCCTAAAGTATCCCACTTACAACAAAGAAATGTATTCCATTGTGCAATTCTTCCATCAATTGAATCATTACATTCTGGGGAAGGAAATGGTCACTAACATAGATCAATGACCCCTAAAATTCATATAGACATAAGGGAAGTTGCAAAATGATCACCATCACAAGTGGTCCACATACCTGCAACAATTCCATTTGAAAATTAAGTACAAGAAGGGCAACACCAATAATGTTGTATACTTCCTCAGTTGACCACCATTCATGGCATTGATCATTGTGCTTGACTTCTGTGGGCCATAAAATTCGGGGTGGTTGCATCTTTACGAGAGTGATCCATAATTCAGTAGCACATACTGTTGGGAACGGGTTCCCCCAAGAGAAATTTTGGGGCTAAAGCCCATGTTTTGGGACAATTGTGTAATAAAATTATAAAGTCTCCATATTTTGTGGTCACGGAGCATGAAGGTGTCAAGAGTCATAAAGGGTTGTACGCCCTCATTCTGTAAAGTGTCAAGTCGGCTGTAAAGATATACCCATGGTCCGGGGACCACGGGATTGTATAAAAAGGAGCTAAGTAAGCTCTAGTTAGAGAAGTAGTGAGGAGAAGAAGGAAGCATTGGAGTTTTGGTAGAGAAGTCTAAGTGTTTTTGGGTCATAGCATAGGTAGAGGCTCTGCAATTGAGTGCGCTGAGGCCTACAGTGGAAGTCCGCAGCTGAGTACGCGGACCCCTGCAGCTGTGTGCGCAGGGCGGATAGATTCTATATTAAACTGGAAGATATCAATAAAGAGAAATATTTTGCAATTACTGTGTACTTAGTTGTCGTTAATGCATCTGATTATATTTGGTTTTGGGTTTATTTTACAATGTTTATTTGATGCGCGAATGTGTGTGATTAAATCTGTTAATTGAACACAAGTAATGATGTTAGTTTACGAGACGCTAATTGTGATTGACAAGTAAGACAAGTAAAACACTTGAGATAACTTGGGAAACTATACCATACATTGTCATAACTGCACAAAAGTACTTGAACCACGGGTCATGGTTGCGTGAAGGCCAATCATACACCTTTGTGGAGGTACTGAAGGGAGGAATAAAGGGTAGATTGATAGAGCCCGAAGGCTTAGTGACCTACATGAAATTAGGGGCAGGGAGTATAAGCCGACATCACGACCATCTCAAGGTGTGGAAACTTGGTTCCAGCATCCCCCCATACTGCTTCGAGTGAGAGTTCAGTCTGCGCTCTGCGGGCTGATGCCGAAAGGGCCAATAGCATAGGGATTCGTTTTGCTGACTAACGTTGAACCTGGGTCAGGGCCCACAAAGCCAACACATACCAGAAACTCTTGGAAGGTAAGAAATTTCCAAATTTTCACCTCCAGGATGCATTTTTATCCCACCAGAGACACATCTGTGTTTATTGGGTAGCGGATCCCCCAATAGCAGATTTTTGGGCTTAAAAGCCAGTTTTGGGTCAATGTAATGTAAGACCCCGCAAAATGCAGTCGTGGAGCACAAGAGTCTAGGGAATTCTGCCCTAAAACATTGTAATTTAATATAGATTGGGTCAGCCTACCCATGGTCTGTAGACCATAGAGATGTATAAATAGAGCGAGGCTCTAAGGGTAGGAGTTAGTTTTGGATGGTTTTGATCTTAAGTTTTATGGGTTTATGAATGCGAAAGTTGTTCTGACTCTGTAAGTACGAGTCGTGGTTGGAAGTAGTAAGGGTAGGCTCTGCAGCTGTGTGTGCAGAGGCCTGGTAGAGCTCATAGCTATGTGCGCGGACCCCTGCAGCTGAGTGCGCAGGGTCAAATTGGATTGTACTCGAACAGAAGATTAATAAAAGATAAGTGTTTCTGAAATATTGTACCTTTGATCGTAGATCTATGTGTTTTTTCTTCTGTTATGGTTTTATGCATCTCTTTAAGGTTTATGTTTGCACGCACTAGTTATAAATATTGAATAATTGATTAAGACTATTGAATTAAGTCAGATCTATAATAATAACATACTAAGGGTAAGGGATCTAGATAGTGCCTCTTCGTGCTCGGTACAAGAGCTACGCGAAGGCCAGACAGCTGCGCAGAGCAGCGCGAGCACGCAGGATCAGTTCGCGACCTTTCCAGACCTTGTCAAGACATCCCTAGGGTGCGGAAACCTAGTTCCAGCACCCTCCCATACTACCACGGGTGAGACTTCAGTCCGCGCTGTGCTGAATATTGCCAAAAGGGCCGGTAGTGTGGGATTTGTTTGGCTAAAACACTTCTGAACCTGGGTCAGGCCCCTATAAGCCAACAAATGGTTCCGTTTCTGAGACCGAGATCTGCCTAAGGGATTTATGATGTCGGAACACTGGAACCTTACGAAGAAGGAAATTGAAGAGTGGTTAGATTAGAAGCTTCACGAGTTCATGGTATAGGAAAACAAAACTCCGCAGATATCTAAGAAGAGGTGGCTAGCTCACTACATATATACAGAAATCCACGAGATCTTCTTCGCGACCTTCTCTTCAGAGCTGTATGATTGGATCGCGAGGCTAGCTAACAGTCAAGGAAGATATAAACTCAACCAACTGATAGTGTGGACTCTGGAGCTAGTGTGTAAACTAGAGGCCTCGAAAGATAAGATCACACGGGCCATGGACCACTGGCTCGACCGGATAATTGGAGGGTTTATCACTGAGTTCGCGATAGACACAACCGTGATCTATAGCAAAGTAGAGTGACGTTTTCTCAAGGGACCGCGAGGTAGGTACTTCAAATCCCTGAATACCTAGATTAAGATGTTGTTATGTAAATATCGGGTTATGTGAATACATTAATGAGTGGAACGACATGAAGTGGAAAGATCTACAAAGGAATTGAAGGGTTAGGGAACAGTTCTTTAATTTCACCTTCGTGAGAGAACGAGGAAGAGCATGCTAGGGTTTCTCCAAGAAGCACGGTCAGTTTGATAAGGCGGCACATTCCACAATAATCACCCCCACTTACGCCATCACCCACTTCACCTTCTCCACCTCCATATTCAACCACCCCATCCCACAGTTCAGCATGGCAAGTGTGATCAAGCTACCCGTATTTAGAGGAGTAGGAGATCCCAGATTAGTTTTGGTTCATGGTGAGAGCAGTATGGGAAGAACAAGGGGTTACAAATGATAACATCAAGAAGGCTACATTTTTGAGCGCGTTGCAGGACCGCATGTTGATGTGGTATATCAAGCATGCAAGTGATCATCCAAATGCAGGGATAGCAGAGATCCAGAACGCGTTGACCAGAGAATTTAGCAAGCCAAAATCTGAGACGCAGTCAATTATTGGGTTCAATTAAATCACGATGCTCCCAAGTGAGACCCCCTGGGATCTAGATCAGTGACTGAAGAGTATGATCCACGAGGCTAATATGACACTAACGAATGTGCAGCACCATGTTTGGTTTGTGGTGTCTTTGACACCACACCTAAGGATGGTGTTGTCACAGCAGAAGTTGTCAACCCAAGTAGAAGCGTTGGAAATAACGATGAGGTTGCATGAAACACCTATACTAGATCCGGGGTTGGGAGTCCAACAAATCCATGCGCAACTACAAAAACTATGCTTGGAGATGCAAAGTTTGAAGCAGAATAGGGCGCCCCAGCTAGGATCACGCGAAGAAGTGTGGTGCATAAATGTAAAGGTCAGGGCCACGATAAGGATCACTGCCCAAAATTTTCGAACTATTTAGCAGAAGGGGGACTAATGCCATTAAGACCAGAGGCATAAGCAGGGCCAAGTATGGCACCCGCGCTCTGGTGCATGATCTATCAGGTGGAAGGAAAGCACACGATGGAAAACTGTCACTTGTTGCAGAAGTATAATCAGACTCCCTAGTAATTGTTTTTTAATTTTTGTAGATTAGTAGACCATGATGAGAGAAACTGTCAAAGTTATGAATTTTTTATGGATCGAACACCTACTTATAGGATGTAGACTGAGGCGCGAGGTCAGGATCCAACCACAGTAATAGCACGCGGTGGATTCCAAGGACACAAATGAGGACAAGGAGGAATGGACCCAGGCGAGGGCGCGGAGAGTTATTCTACTATAATTTTGGAGGACTTGGCCACTACGCGCGTGACTGCATGAATCCGACCAGAACATGTTGCCCGTATTGTTATCAGTTTGATCATGAAGTAGTAGATTGTCCCACATTGATCACAAAGATGCGTGAGAAAGGGGTACTTCAGCTTACTCCGACATAGAACATTCAAATGATGAGGTCTAAACCGTGGGAAGAAGACCCCAACATGAACATGGTGCTCAGAAGCGGCGCAGCTATAGGGGAATATAAGGGGAAGTAGCCTGAGGGAGATACATGGGTTTGCAAGGCTCCTACAAAGGAACCCGAGTTTGCCTTGAAACACGCAAGGGAGATGTTTATGGAAGCTAAGAAGAGCTTCATGGAGGCCTCTACTTCAGGTAGTGAGGATCAAACAGAGCTGGGAATTGATCCTTATATGCTTACTATCTTTTTAGAGACATGCATGAGCTTATCACTAGGTGTGCAGGGTCGAGTGAACCACGCATGGTCCGAAAATTGGGAAAGCATGCACTACGCACTGGGAGGGAAATGAGACTGACAACGCAAATTGGCCAGTATGAAATGGATCAGGTAATCCTGGACTTGGGTTCGGATGCGAATGTGTTACCAAAGCAGATGTGGGAACACATGGGTAGGCCCACGTTACAATGGTCTCCTATTCAATTACGGATGGAGAACCAACAAAATATCTTGCCCATGGGAAGGTTGCAAGGGGTAACTGTGGACATCGAAGGCGTGAGCACACAGACGGACTTTGAGGTAATAAAGATTATTGATGATAGCAACCCTTACCCCATGTTGCTAGGAATAGACTGCGCCACGGATATGAATGTAGTCATCAACCTGAAGAAACAGAAGATGATATTCAAGAAAAAGTCTCTACACGTATTCCACTGGACCCCACCGAAGAAGCAAGCTACACTAAACCTGTGCATGAAGATGACAATAATCATGAACTGGACTGCATTTTTTAGATAACGGCGCAAGACTAGGATCAAGTGAACCTGACAGCAGACGGGAGAATCTCATGGGAGTGTGACAGTTCCTACACTTCGGATTCATATGAAGAAATAGAGTGTTGGTAGAACTGGTTGAACGAAGTAACAACGTTGAATTGCAACATGATGGTTAGATCACTGCGACACGTGACAACCGAAGCAAAGGAACTGCCAACAGATGATGGTGCAACAAACGTGGAGGAATCCTTAGACCAATGTGAAAATGCAATACCAGAACAACAATAGTATGGTGTGCAAAAAGGGGCACTGCATGCGACAACTACACAATGGTGGAGTACACATCAGAAGACTAGGTGGAACTGGCGCGAATGTAGAAGGCAGATGCATGTACGGTTTGGAAGTCCCCAGCGTCGAACGTGATCTGGGTAGCAAGGACGAAGCGGTTTAATCACATGCCTGCGTCGAGGGATGAAGATGTGTGATATGCAACCACCTCCCAAACTAAGGATCAAAAATCAGAACTTGACACGGCAGTAGGGAAGGCGACACACTCCATAAGTAGTCCATGACAGGACGTTCAAAAAGACATGCGGAATCATGAACAGAGTTCACCAAATAAAATGAACCAATTGGGACCTGCGCATACCAGTGGTTCGATGGGCCTATAGGACCATAAGCAAAAAGAGGAGTGCAGAGATGACCCCATCATTGATAAGAAGAGATGAAACCAGGAGGACAGAGAGGAATCCCCATACCACATCTCCCACAATTCAGACAAGACGCGAGGACCTAGGTAAACGAATTAGGTGGTTATAGGAAGCCATTTGGCGAGGGAGCTTGAAACTTTGTGAACTCGATGAAGAGTGGGCACGGCCGAGGAAGAAAAGCATGATATTGGACGAAGAACTCAGCAAACTGGAAACCAGAGTCACACAAGCGGACCGTGAGAAAATAAGCATGATGGGACCAGGCCTAGCCGACCCTACTACTGCATTAGAAAGATTTGCGACCCTCCTATCATGGTTGCGACAGCACCTTACTAAATAGGGGAGTGTACCATACGAAGAAGAATGTGATGCGCTACTGGACACAAGGGTATTTGAAGAATGTTCGCAACCTAAGCTAGCAAGAAAGTTGAAGCCTCACACCTGGGGTGCGACCACTTGATTATCTGTAGAAAGCACAGTCTCAACACTCCAAGTAGTTGAAAGAAGGAGCGGGACTATAAACAAGTCTGCAGGAGAGCTACGCAAAAAGGAGGTTCTGCGCAAGGCCAGTAGGTAACCGGTATCGCGGTCACGCATAAGAGGCTACACTGCTATGCAGGTAGGCTGGGAGGTGACCGTTGATGTCACTATTGATGACAAGAGGTCAAATTTAAGGGAGAAAAGAGTGGGCGACAAGCCATTAAGACAGGAATTAAGAGCTAGATTTGGGCTGATCTGCCACTAAGATGGTACTAATGACTCAAAAGTGGAGGGAATGGTCAAATTCAAATTCAAACGTTACTATAAAATTCCTTAGGGTAGCCTCGAAGCAACATTTGGATATTTTATATTTGCGTCAGTACAGAGCAGCAAGCACCAAGCTACCTTGCCACCCGTGAGTACGCAACCGAATGAATCCAGGGTAGAAACAATGTCAGCTGCGAGAACCAGAGTGAGATTCGCGGAAGAGCCCCATCTGACCCAGGAGGAGCCTGGAGAGGCGGTAGCTACACCAGAGGTTCCAAAGTCCCCACACACACCGCGACCCCAGAAAGACAAGCAGACAATGGGGCCAGTCCAGGTGTCACCACGATTCAATAAATTTTCAATGGCAGAGAAGGGCAAAGCTGTCACCATTGAAACCGAAGAGGAAGAGGAAGATTTACAAGTCTTGATCACTCAAATTGAAGCATAGGACGATGAGGAACAAAATGTTTCCTAAGTACCTTCAATGATAACTCTACCCCCATACATCTCCCCATGGAAAGGGACGGCCAAGATACCGAAGGACTTGGAGGCCACGAAGAGTGCACTCCAGACCCCGCTTCTTCTAGATGAAATAAGATTTGATGGTCCGCTACTGGGATAGGTACCGAATATAAAGTTCGAAGACTGGGACCTCACAGACAACGAGAAGTTCCCACAATTGGCCGTGGAGAAATTATTGCAGCAGAAATGGTTACGGGGTGTGGAGAACATGAGATTACTCCATCTGAGGTGGATACCCAACTACCACCGTGCGCCATCACAATTTTTGTCATCCAGCAGCTACTATGTCTAGTACATGATGGGTATCTCTGGCTGAAGGAGCCGATTCCCATCACAGCCGATTTAATACACTGGATTTCTCAGCTACCTACCAAAGGAAACAATCCTGCAGCCATAGCAGAAAAGAGCAGCAATTTGGGCCTCGCAAAAGCTATGAAGGCAAAATATAAGCTGGAGAAGCGGAAGCAAGGGTATGTAATAGCAAGTATCAAGGACCAAGGGGTGCACGTCACCACCTAGTTACTGGCCGGAAAGCTTCTGAGGAAATGCCGTGCAGATGAGGTGCCAGCATCTGTCATTTCACTGGCAGAGCAGTGTGCAGAGGGGGTTCAGTTCAACTAGGCGCAGTTTCTTTGTGATGAATTTTTGACGAATTGTAGGGAAGCCTAGGAGCAGGGTAAGACCTTACACTACGCGTGGTTGCTAGTATCCATCCTACTAGTTGCAGCGCAGCAGCTGAAGGACAACCAGTTTCCCACCATTGAGAGGAACCTACCTGAAGCCGTGAGGTATAACTCACTCTGGGTGATGAAAGACGCAACGAGGGTTCGCGAGATCAAGTTGTTTTGGGTATTCATGGAGGTGAGTATCCGAACATTAATTGACTACAGGCTGCAATTATCGCCAACAATATACAACAGTTTGCAAAGCGTGGCCAAGTTCAAGGCGGATATGCATAATATGTATATCCGGGCGCGAAAGGATCTAGCCTGAACATGGGTGAAGCTTCCATTCATTGCAATATACGATGAAATCTTCAACATAATGGTGGCATGGCCTCCGGAATGGCATGCCCCAAACTTGGTCGAACTAGAAAATATTGCCACACAGCAGCAGAAGAAGGAAGTCAAGTTGTTCATCGTAAAGTTGGCGGAAAGGATGCACCGGGAACAGAAAGCGGCCACGCAGTGGGAGGCGACTAAGGCAACAACAGCCACAACCGCACCCACCGAAGAGACCGTGGAAGATCAGGAAATGTCCACGAAGCAGGACATATAGGGGGAGGTGGAGACATAGGAACACATGAACATTACAACAAAATCAACCCAACTTAAGAGGCCGCGCATCCAGAAGCAGCCACCCGCACGCAAAAAGACAAAAATAGTGAAGACCTTGGAGGGAGATCTTCTTGATAGTAGTGAGCCAGTTTGCGATGTCACTAATGGTGATCTAGAGGAGTTGCCAACGGAGCAGATAAATGTGTTGGGGGGGCTCAGAATGCAGCTGCAGGCATTACAGGTGCGACCCCCAGGAGTTATGACACCGAACATTGCGGAAGGTGCATCCGCAGCTGAGCATATGTTGCGCACCCGCACAAAAAAAACTTTGGTGTTACCAGAAGGTGTCGTCCTAGCAGAGGCCGAAGGTGACATGAGGGTTTGGGGGTTGAATTTTGTCGCCCTTCGTATAGAAGCCCTATACCAGCTGCAGGATGGGGTAACCGCTGAGCTCCACGCTTGGGAAGGCCACACCCTCCAAGGCTTGACAGAGCAAAAGGGAAATCTGGAGCAGATCAATCTACAGCGTGATGACTTGGTTGCAGAAAACCAAGGATTGGAACAGGCCATGGAGAAGGTCTATAGCAGCGTACCAGAACTAGTTGTGCCAGCAGAACTCCTAGCAGTCGAAAAGATTCATCACATGGCAATACGATTCAGTAGGGCCCAAGAGGAGGCCATGAAAGCTCAGTTGGAATTGAACTTGCAGATCGTTGAGCTAAGGCTGAAAGCGTAGCCCCCTACAACCCTGGAATTCAGAGAGTAGCACCACCCCGCAATTCAAGTAGGGTTGGAAGTGATAGAGCGCATTGTACAAGACTGCACGAGATTGTTTGATCAGTCCTTCTTACGCTCACATCACTACAAGAATACCCAACACTGCAGCAGGTAGAGATAGAAGCAAGGGAGTTGCAGCAAGCTTATGACAATGTCTGGGGGACTGCACAAACGGTCACCCTCACTTAGCGCTTGGCTAAGATGAGGGAGGCCCGGGCTCTGAAAGAACAGGTGCACACTGCATTCCAGAAAGAAGTTGGGCTTAAAGCCCGCATCCAACCTTGGCTTGAGGAGGCGTTCACGGTCACTACTGCGATCGAGGGGAAGCTAGCCTAGATGTAGGACGCATATGCACTAAGACAAGAAGGTGCCTCCAAAAATGCATCAGAAAATCGCACACAATTGACACAATGGACAGTGGAAGAATGTGTGGCAGATATCAGCGCAGCGTAGATGTTGTTGGATGGGCTCCGAGCGAGGATCACCGCACCAACCGAGTGAGTTGGGATGAGTCACGATGATTTTGTTGGGGGCCTATTGGGCAGCGGATCCCCCAATAGCAAATTTTTGGGCTTCAAAGCGAGTTTTGGGTCAATGTAATGTAAGACCCTACAAAATGCGGGCGCGGAACACGAGAGTCTTGGGAAGTCCACCCTAAAACATTGTAATTTAATATAGATTGGGTCAGCCTACCCATGGTCTGCGGACCATGAAGATGTATAAATAGAGTGAGGCTCTAAGTTTAGGACTCAGTTTTGGATGGTTCTGGTCTTAAGTGTTATGGGTTTATGAATGCGATAGTTGTTTTGAGTCTATAAGTCCGAGTCGTGGTTGGAAGTAGTAAGGGTAGGCTCTGTAGCTATGTGCGCGGACCCTTGCAGTTGAGTGCACGGGGTGGAATTGGATTGTACTAGAATAGAAGATTAATAAAAGATAAGTGTTTTTGAAATATTGTGCCTCTGATCGCAGATCTATGTGTTTGTTCTTCTGTTATGGTTTTAAGCATCTCTTTAAGGTTTATTCCTGTGCAAACTGGTTATAAATATTGAATGATTGATTAAAACTACTGAATTAAGTCAGATCTATAATAATAACATACTAAGGCTAAGGGATCTAGAGAGTGCCTCTTTGTGCTCGGTACAAGAGCTACGCAAAGGCCAGATAGCTGCCCAGAGCAGCACGAGCACGCAGGATCGGTTTGCAACCTTTCTAGACCTCGTCAAGACATCTCTAAGGTGTGGAAACCTAGTTCCAGCAACCTACCATACTACCTCGAGTGAGACTTCAGTCCATGCTTCGCGGACTATTTCCGAAAGGGCTGGTAGTGCGGGATTTGTTTCGCTAAAACACTTCTTAACCTAGGTCAGGCCCCTATAAGCCAATATTGTTCCTTCAAGTGAGCATGGCAAGATGATTTGGGAGGCACACTACAGTTGGGTCGTTGGACATTTCGAAGTAGAGAAAAAAATGACAGTACTGCATAAGTATCTTTTTCGGCCGAACCTTTGTCGGGATGTTGCGAGGTACCTTAAATCCTTGGGAATCCATCTTCGTGGTTACATGTCGGGCCTTCCTTCTACTAAGCATGGAAAGGACTGTGTTTTCGTGGTCGTCAATAGATTCTCTAAGATGGCCATTATGGCGGCCTGCAAGAAGAGTATCACAACGAAGGCCACTACTAAGCTCTTATTTTAGAGAGCGTGGGAACACTTTGGGATCCCACAGTCCATTATCTCTGATCTATACAACAGATTTATAAGTGAATTTTGGTCAAGTCTCTAGTCGATGCTCGATACTAAAATCACTATTTCCACGACTTTCCATCCCCAAACTGATGGCCAAAAAGAAGTCATCAACAAGATGATCATACACATCCTGCACATGTACAGCTCGAAGCATCCACACACATGGGATTAAATTCTTCCCTATGTCCAGCACAGCAACAATAGAGATCTCCACAACCCAGCAAGCCACAATACCTTTCAGGTAGGGCTGGGATTTCAACCATTATGTCCCATTGGTGTAGAAATACCATTTGCAGCTACTCAGGAAGATTTGGCTCATGTCCTGTCCAAATCTAACAAGGCTAACATCTTCATTTAGCGCATTCAACACATCCACCATCAAGTCCATGATATATTGGACATAGCCAATGCTAAGTACAAGTAACACCATGATCAGCATCAGGTGTTGCACAAGTTCTAGGTGGGTGGCAAATTTTGGCTACATTTGCAGAAGGAGCACCTCGCTAGACCCCATTGCAAGTTTCACCTACTTTGATATGGGCCATACACCATCACCAAGGCTGTAGTGGGAAACACCTTTGAGCTCAGCATTCCACCGTTCCTTTGTCTGCACCAAGTGTTCAATGTCGACCACATTCGGCCATAATTTCCACCATTGTTGGACACACCTGACATTGTAGAAAAAATCACACAAATAGATCTAATCCAAAATTTATGGACCATGTCACGACTGATCAGATCATGGACACATAGGTCAAGAACACTCGCCAACAGACAATTCTACTGTATCAGGTTGTCAAAGCTCACTAACTTCTAAACCAAGGCAAGTGGCTCACCAGGGACCAAGTTCAGAAGAAGTTTCCCCATCTCATGGAGGCACTCAATGCAATGGGGACAATTTATTCCTAAGGGTGGAGCATTGATCTAGGTGGATATTGGTGGCCACTCTCCTATTCCACTTAGACCCTCAACACTGCCTGTTTTATTTTTTTAGTTTCCTTAATTGTAGTACATTTTATTATTTTAGATAGTTTTTTGGGTCCTGAACTTCTGAAGCCATTTTGAGGCTGTAAATGATCCTTTTAAGGAAAATTAAGAAACTCTAAATAAGGTATTATAGTAGAAAAACAAATATCATATACGAAAGTTACGAACCCTTAAATTGATGTATCGGTGTACCCAAACGGGGCCCATAGTTTTGGTGCTTCATCTCCTAGGGATATGTTTTTGGATGTTTAAGGTTTTCCATTGTTTCTCAATAATATATAGGCCTTGGATCCTCATTGTAACATAGTTCATAGGCATGTAGCCGCCACATATCTTCTTAGAGATAAGTTACCATCACTTGAGCTAATTTATTTCCATTCTGTTTGTAAGCATATTTTAGTATTCAGATATTAATGAAATGAAGCATTATTTCTGTTGCATTTATGTATTTATCATTATATCTATAATTTTTTGTGTTTCAGATCAGTGGTATCAGAGTGCTCTGATCTTCCTCTATTTTTCTTTGCATGTCCCCTACGAGGTAAGGGTATAAGGTGTCAGGGCTCTATTTGGTTGAACTTTTGCAAGACCAGCCTTGCAAACATCGACAATCTCACATGGTGGAAGAAACTAAAGATGAGGGGGTAGGAGATACTTTCAAAATATTGCTTGAGGAATCCCGTCAGCGATAGAGGAACACAATGATGGATAACTTCTCCCAGATGTTGGTGCACTAACATGACTTTATAAATCAATATTAATCTTACATTAATATGTCAACCTCAGATTCGTATTTTTATTTCAAGGTTGTGAGCACTGTCTATGCAATAAAAGTTAGATATTTGGATGCAAGTAATTAATCCGAAATCCTAACTAATTGTTGCAGAAATAAACAAGTTCTCAATAGCTCATTGACTCTAGAAATTCTAATGCATAAATTATTCTATGCTTCGAAATTGGAAAGATAAATCAATTGCAAACTACTTTCAAAAAAATATCTCGATCTAATATTCTAAATTCCAAAAGGAAATCAAACTAAATAATTGAATCCACACGTATTAAAGGAGACTACTCAAATCATACTAATCACAAGGAGCATTGAAAGCTATAAGTAATTACAAAAAGCATATTTGGAGAGAAAACAACAATCAAATACAAGACTTGCTTCACTGTGAATTAAAAAAACGACATTAACCTAGATGTAAAACTTAATATATCTCAACCTGTCAAAGGAACAACAATGTAAATATTGACAATAAAGAGTAATTAACATAATACAAATGAGCAGTAGATCTTCCAGCGACTAGGCCCAAAGCCTCTAGAAGGAATTGCTATAGAAACTCAATACACGGATTTAATGTGAAACTCCAAGTTCTTCATTAACAGTCATAAATAAATTAAAAAATCACTACAACCTTTCAGGTTGAATTTTCATTCACAGTCTTGCTAGAAATTAACAATGATTACAAAAGTTACCATTCTTTTTCATCTATTAGAATTATATATTCTCTATGAAATGATAGCAAAATCGGAGCTCAATTCCGTGTTTTTCCTACTGTCTTTAGCTTGGCCTGAGCAGCTGAAATAATGACATCGTCCTTTCTTGGCACTTTTGTCTTATCCAAAGGAACATCAATTGTCAAATCCATTCATCATGTACATAAAAAAAGCGAAAACTTAGGCTTTTAATGAAAACAACATGTAACTTGTTCAACACTGCTTTCTATTTGTTTTTCACGGTCTTTCTTCGAGAATATGTTTAAGACGAGAGAAAATTCATGAAAACCATATGATTAATCAAGTAAATGAGGAGGAAAAACATACCTTTTCCATGACCCAACACCAAATCCTTCAACGGCTACCCACAAGCGATGCATCATCATCCAGCAACCACTCTGGAGTCACCACTCCTTTTAAGGTACAGGTTTACTTTGATATTCCGATATTTGAGGTCCAAATAGATGAAGACGTCGTAGATAAATGGTTGAATCTATTGGAAGGATATTTTTTCAGTTCATGACTTTTCCAATCGGGAAAATATTACTTTTTCACTTCTCAAAGTCACCCCACATGTCAGGGACTAGTGGGAAACCTACTATGAACAAAAGGATGAGAGGGAATCCTCAATGTTTTCAGCCGCACCCACTTGGGATTCTTTTCTAGATGCCATAAAGGAACAATACTACCCTGTTGGGAGCTATGAAGATAAATACATAAAGTGGACCATGCTATGGCAAGGAAGGGACCAAGATTTTTTGGAGTTCAAAAATATTTTCCATACCCTCCGCACTAAGTTGGGTATCAAGGATTTTGAGCGACATTTTGTACTCAAGTAACGTGACTCTCTACACAAGTACATCTAGGATGAGATGGATTTCCTAAACATATCCTCGCTCGAAACAACATATCAATATGATGTCAAGCTTGAGTATAATTTTATATAGAAGAAGTGAGAATTTGGATCTACGAATCTGAATTAAGGAAAAGGCATCCCCAAACCACAACGCAAAGGCCAAATCCAAGTCGGGGTAGCCCAGGAAAACTCGCAGAAGCTGCAATAATAGAACAACACCATGAATACAAAGAAGGACACAGGGAAATGGTGTGAGTTCCATAAGAGCTTCACTCACAACACAAGTGCGTGTTGGGCCAAGCAACCACTGGTGGTCGAGCTGAAGGCTTCTGAATCAGATGCTGGTTCTGACTCTGAGACATAACCTGACAAGAGGATGACAAAGGGAAGCAGATCATTAACACTAAGCCCAATCCCACCTTGGCCACCACAAAAATCCAGAAGAATGAACCTAAAGATCTAGAGGAGGGGGGATGCCTCTTCCACTCACAAATGTGGGTGAAAGGTTCTCCGTTGCAGTTCATTGTCTACAACGAGAGACAAAAGAACCTTATTTCAGTAGAGGTCATGAAGTGGCTGGGCCTACCAATGATGGCACATCTTAAGCTATACACCATCTGGTGGCTTCACAAAGGATGAGATCTCTGCTTCAGGCAGCAGTGTTGCCTTCCCTACAACATCAAGACATTCACGGATGAGGTATTTTATGATGTTTCTCCTCCTAAAATTTATGATGTAGTATTAGGACAACCATACTTGTGGAAGCGATATGTTGTATATGAGTCTAGACCTCTCTCTATGATTATTACTTTGGGAAATAAGTTGTACAAGATACTAGAGGTAGCCCTTCCTACTTCCATCTCTTTGATCACAACAAAGCAATGTAGTAAGATCATTTCCCAGACTAGGAAATTTGTTTTCCTTATGATTCTCTCTCAGGAAAGAAGAAGGTTGTGGCCATGGATTCCAGAAAGGGATCCTTCACAAAATAACAACAAATGCACAAGGTCATGGAGGAGTATAGGGACATTTTCACCTCCTCTACAGGGGCCTATGGAATGTTAGGTTAAGCATTCTGTCGATCTTACCCCAGGCGAGTTGCTACCCAATGGACCATTCTATCGACACTCTATTTGGAGAATAATGCGATCAAGAGGCAGATTCAGGAGTTCTTGCAGAAAGTTCGCATTATGCCAAGCTCATCACCCTGTGAGAGACCAAATGTATTGGTATAGAAAAAGAACATGACTTGGGGACTCTGTATTGACTATCGGGCATTGAACAAGATCACTATCTAGAATAGGTATCCAATCCCATAGATTGATGACCTTCTAGACCAGTTCAAGGGGGCCAAATATTTCAGCAAGATTGACTTGAAGTCTGGTTATCACCAGGTGCCTATCAAACCCTCCAATGTGTGGAATACTTCCTTCAAATCCAAGGAGGGCCTTTTTGAATGGTTGGTCATGCCTTTCAAGTTGACGAATGCCCCCGCAACCTTCATGAGATTGATGGAAAACATCTTGTGACCCTTCACCAATGCATTTCTGGTGGTGTATTTAGATGAAATATTGATCTTCATCTAGAGTTAGGAAGAGCACCTCCACCATATTCGAAAAGTCCTCCAAATCTTGCGATAACACAAGTTGTGTGCCAATTTGGAGAAATGCACTTTTGGCATGACCAAGTTTCAATATTTTGGGTACATCATTGATGATTAGGGTGTGCATATGGACCTAGCCGAGACAAAAGTCTTTCGAGATTGGCCAACCCCAACCACTCTAACAGAGCTCCACAACTTTCTCCGTCTTTCCAATTTCTACTACATGTTCATATTGGGGTTCTCCCATATCACTTGGCCATTAAGTCAAGTCACCAATGGCGGAGCAAAATCAAATATTTTTTGTTCTGAAACCCAACATAATGTGTTTTCTAAGTTGAAGCATCACCTATGCTCTGCACCAGTACTCACATTACCAAACCTAGAGAAACCATTTGAGGTTGAGGAAAAAGCCTAAGACTATGCTATTAGTCAAGTTCTTACTCAGCAGGGGCATCCATTGGCTTACTGTCGTGGCGGAAAATGTCGTTTGTGCGGACACAACAGACCTCCCTAGGAGTCTAAACTCTCTAGCGACAAACAAGACAAAATGGAGTGATCTTTCTCTAAATATACCTTTTACAACATGAAAACTACAAGTGTTTAGGCTTACCTTATTCCAAAACGTTGTTGTTGTAGTCCGTCCTTGCCGATCCGGATGAGCTCCTCCTTCACATCAATTCCTGCAACCGCAAACAATCAAACAATTGCCAAGCACTTGTATTTCATATAATAAAACATATATTCAACATGCAGACCAAGGAACACATGAAATAACTCATTAACACAAGCTATTGAGAAAAATAAACCAGTTTGTATTAATAACGAAACAAAGAAACTCTTACAACCTGGACTTGGTGTTGTGCAAGTTCCTCCCAGGGTCCATCAAGGGTTTTCCTCTACTTTGACAAAGCTCACCCACTTCCAAGTAGAATCAAGTAAAGACAATCTCTCCTCACAAGGTTCTAAATGGAAGACCTAAATCCTGCAGCATTTACCCAAAGAAAATGTATAGCTCCAACCTCCCCTCCCTCTGGCTCAATGTCTTTATTTATAGTGCTGTAAAGAGGTTATTCAGGTCCACCATCAATGGGATAATCCCCCTCTTTGGGTGGGATAGCTCCCTTATTGATGGGATAAGTTCCCCCTTAATAGAGATACATGAACCAACTGGAGGCGCATCCATTTCATCAAACCGACCTCTAGAAGGTTCTAGAAGTAACCACAAGTAACTTTTTTAAGATGAAACTCGCGCATTTTGCCTTTTACAGAAGGACGCACCTGTCCCTTAACATACAGAGCGTCCATGGACGCAACTTTTGTGAACATGGTGAGCGTCCCCGCAGGTAAGGCTAGAGAGAACCTGCGTCCCCAGAGATAAACACATTTTTACAAGACTTTCTCTCTTCTTTGAGTTTGAGATGGATAGCAGAGGCATAAGACTTGCCTAAGAGGGTAGCATGATTGCTGATTTGAGCCATACTAACTGTAAGTAGTCATGGTGACATTTTTTAGTGTAACAGATTGCCCCCTAAAGTGCGAAGCCTGGAATAGATTAGGGTTTTGTAATTCTAGGAAGGGTGAAGCGCTTTATCATTTCAAGGATTGTCTTGTGGATGACCTGGTTGGAACCTGCAATTTTCAACACAAAATACATGTATAAGATTATATCATCACTGAGGTAGGCATTCCCATACTCAGATTCAAAACTTTAACTAATGGACTAACTATTCTGATACAGGAATGATCTTGTAGTACATCATTTTTTATAGACTTTTGTAGACACAGTATGGACGCAACCATCTGTTTATGATTAGTCTATATAGATAATGAATACAAAACTCCTCGCAGCCTGGATGGTAGAAACTAGATCCAGGGTCTTCACTTCTACTTCCCGAATTGGTACGATTCTAACCATGTGATTAAATGATTTGATGTCGATCATGTTAGAAACCACTTGATTACCAGTCGATGATGTAAACTGTTAACAAGCGTGAGAGAGACCACCAGTAATGTCAATGGTTCTCAAAGTATCAAGCACAACCCGTGAAATGTGAATAGATGTTTTGATGTCGAACACTTCACGGAATCCTTTGATCGAAATTCAATGATGTAAACTGACGTCAAAGGCGAGAAACCTGCCATTGATGCATGCAGACTTCAAGGTACTGTCGATTCCTAAGTCATCTTTCCAGATAATGTGTCGATGTCGATAGAAAGCGACCCGTTGCAGGCAAGCCTGCAACACGAAATCATTGTTCAAGTTGAAGAAATGTTGTTGTAAGGACTGACTCAGGGATGGTCAAATGGATGACAAGTATTTTGCAGATGAAGGTTTTTCTTGCAGACCTCTTGAACACATAACGACACGACAGATGGCTTGGTGACGAATAACTCAAAGTTAATCCCCGGAACCCGGTTAAAGACTTTCAAAGTGATTTGGTCAACTGTGAGGTAAAAGATTTCCCAACCCAGGTGAATAAACAGTGTCGTGTTCAAGAGTGGTAATAAATTTTCTTTTGAGACAAAAGGTAACAAATAGGTTCATTCTTCTCTCTTTTCCCCCACCATTTCTGGCAAGTACCTCTTTATTTTTGACAAGCTTGAGGAGGATAACATATGCTTGATTATAAGCTCATCCTTCGGACGAGTCCAACCTAGTTTAAATTCGAACCCTAGGAAGGAGTGGTTCGTTCCTGTTTGTAATTGAACAGGTCCTTTACTGTAAAAGTTTAACGAGCCCAGTATAGGAGAAACTCGGCGTTTTTCATTTTTAGAGAGTCTGAAAAACTTAAGGAAACTCCAAGTTGAACTTTTTCGTAAATTTGTGTCCCTCAAGCCCGAAAAAGTATAAAATAATACCTGGGGGAACCGCTTGATCTTGCGACCAAGGAGTACTTTCATAATAGTGTCGTCGACCTGAAAAGTAAAAAGCGATCAAGGACACGTCGTTTTATTTCCTTATCGAGTTTGAAACGACAAAAACCCGGCAATCTTTTCCTGATTTTACGGTCAGAAAAGAGCTAAAAGGGGACCGTCTTTTAATTCCATTTTAACGAGTGTAAAAGAAACACTCGGCGATCTTTTCATGTTTGAGGAGTCAGAAAAGGGCTTAAAAGATGACTCTGATATTTTTGTTTGTGAAAATTTACAATTTCCCTCGAAATCCCTTTGTCCTGCACAAAAGCAACACATTACTCATACCTGTTTAAAATAGGCAAAAATACGTCGAAAAACATCTTTTCATGGTAAAAAATGAACTAATTCATCCAAAAAACCTATAAAAATACCTTTTACCATGTCATTTTTACCGTTTGACTTTGGAGGTTGAAAAAGGAGCTTTTGACAAGAAACTTCCCGTGGTCGCTGCGGAAAATCCGACCGTCGAAATCGAACGTCATCTTATCTAGGTATTTTACACATCCTACTCTGCATTTCTATCCGTTTAGAATCAATTTTTAGGTCTTAGTTTCATTTTTTGGGGGGGTTTTGGTTTTGGAATGCGCCTCTCGGCGGACGCAGGTGCCCTTCGGGTGACCTGCGTCCCCCGACTTTTTCTCATACGGGAAAATGGTCGGAAGACGTGGCCCGCCTTCAGGCCAGCCGCGTCCGGGCGCTCTGTGCTACAAAGCCAGGGTGCGTCTTCCGAGAAGTGCGCATTTCAAAACCCCAACTCCCTCAAAAAACTACCAAAAATCCTCAAATCAATTTCTAACTGCTATTTTTGATGTGCAGGGCATTAATCATGTTAGACTGGAGAGAAAGAGAGCATGTAGAGGAAGATGAAGCTGCAATAAATCATCAACCTTCCCTGGATGCCCTAAGAGCATGCGGATTATACAAATATTGGACCATACCGGGCATGAGGGGCCAGGTAAGATTCTTGGAATGGCTGGTTGAGCGATGGAACGTTCAAGAACAATGCTTTTACATAGGAGGGCACCAGCTCAAGATAGAGCCCTCGGATGTATACTTTCTCACTGGCTTGCCAAACAGAGGCGAGCAACTCAATCTTGCGGGGACTAGGCCGGGTGGCCAACCCCTTGATAGTCTCCGCGAGGATTGGTGCACACGTGGGGCTCACCATTCAAAAGGCATAGAGATAAAACACATCACTCTGCCTGAACTCAAAGTCATAGTGTTCACGGTTACCAGAATTTGCGGCGCGGCCGCTTTACACATTGCTTCCGGATCCCAAATGCGGATGGCAATTGACTGTTACCAAGGTACCATTTTCAACTGGTGTGAAGCTGTGTCGACTCATATGAAGAGCCAACTGACCAAGGCAAAGAACGGACGACTAAAAACTTTTGGATATGGGCCTATAGTCGTGAGCTTTGCCTTGGAGAGAGTTCCAATGCTGATCCCTCAGCAACTCACTGTTGATATCTTGGGTCCTCGGGAGCCAAAGCTGATACGATGGGTTGCGGTGATGGCCCTGCATCCTGACGAGGGTGCGGCAGTGGTTCGATTCTCAGATAGTTACTTTCACTGGTTAGAGGACCAGGTTTTTTCGATACAGGACTTTCCGTATGCCGGAATGGATTTTAGAGGTGATCCGGACATGGTTCTTCCACAGGGAGAACAATGGGACGACAGAGGTACTTTTATTTTCACAAGTTTTCTAATTATGTATTTTTTTTTATTTTTCATATATATCGTCTCAAAACTAACAGTAAAATTTTCAAAATGCAGATGTTGGTCCACAGCGTCCAGCCAACCTCCGGCCTTTTGATAGACTACATCCAGCTGCACCGGTACCGGCCCCACAGGACGCGGCAGCAGAAGTACTAGCTGAGTTGGAGCATGATCTAGAGCATCTCACGGCAGATATACCTGAGACTACTATGGATGACATTCCTATCAGGCTTCAGCGTTTTGTAGTCGCGGTCCCTGGACCGTTTAGGAGATTTTTGCGTAAGGTAGCCCGCGCAGTGGTGTCATACAGAGAGCACCACCAGTGATTGACTAGTCACTTTTGTAGTCACATGTGACATTTTTGACTTTTTGTACTATCATTTTGCCGATCATAAGGTGTTTTAACCTATGATCGAAGACGATGTATATATTTTTTGACACACTTCTATCTATATATATCATTATTACCGGCTTATCCTGTTTAACATGTATGATGAAATGTTTTTAAATTTACTTGCATGATTATTGTAAATGTCTGTCCAACACTCAAGAAGCAATTGCATCTGCTAATGTATTTAAGGACCTTGGAATATGTTGATATTCAATGTAATCAAATTCACGTTCCAAGAGACGCACTCTCAAAAACAACCTTAATAACACAGGATTTCTAATGGCATAAACTCTATTAAGCTGTAATACAACAAGTTCAGAATCTAACCTCACTATCAAACGTCGAATTCCAAATGAAATAGATTCGGATAATAATTCAACCACTGCACTGTATTCTGCAATGTTATTCGTTGTTTGACCGAGGCTTACCCCATGCATAGAAACTAACTCGTCAAAGGGTGAATAGATAACCCAAGCTGCGGAAGAGATATTCCGTGTACTACGACAAGCACCATCAGCAAATCCAATGTATGTTTGGAGAGGCGTCGACATCTACAATATCAAGAGTAAAACCAAGATAAGCCAGAATAACGACGAAAAACCACACTCTCTAAGCTAAGCACACTAACTAGATTAACACACTTGCTAGCTAAAAAGAAGATCTAACCTATCTAAAAATTTCTCCATACCCATCATTTAAGCATAATACCTCTTAAGGTAAAGTCCATTTCTGGGTTTACCCAAAGAGTCCCCATCAAAGTCAACTAGCTCATAAGCCCCTTTTGCTAGCTTTCGCTTTACAATGTAGGGTCCATGCCACATGGGAACGAATTTTCCGGCACCTAGCTTATCGTTAGCTTGATCATATAATAATACTAGGTCTCCTTCCGAAAAACTTCGAGGGGTTACATTTTTATCATACTGAGCTTTCATTCGTTTTGCGTGAGTCTCGATAGCTAAAGTAGCATCACGTCGAGTCTCATCTAATTTAGCCAAGTATAATAACCGTTTCTCCTCTTCGGAAGTAGCTGGAAGTAATTCGACAGCCATTTGAAGTGATGGGATTTCGCATTCAATAGGTAACACAGCTTCTAAGCCATAAACTAGCTGGAAAGGGGTGAAACCTGTTGAATTTTTCACTGAAGTTCGATATGCCCATAGTGCCGAAAATAACATGTTGTGCCAATTCGTTCGATGGATACCAATGATCCGTCGAATCATGATGACTAGAACTTTGTTGATTGACTCAACCAAACCGTTGGCTTGCGGATAATAAGGAGTAGAGCTATCGTGGCGCAAACCAAGCTGGCTTGTTAGTTCAGTCATCATGACGTTTCGAAAATGGCTTCCATGGTCAGTAATGATTGCTTGTGGGACACCAAACCTAGTTATGATATGATTGAATACGAAAACTGCAGCTGTCTTGCCGCTTGCGTCGAATGTAGGCATCGCCTCGGCCCATTTAGTAAAATAATCAACCGCGAGGATGATATACGCATGCCCCCTGGCCGAGTGAGGGTTACAAGTAATAAAGTCAATACCCCATTTGGCGAATGGACCAGCGGCAATTATAGGGTGGAGAGGAGCAGGTGGAGCGCGCATCTTGCGATCAAACACTTGACAGTTGTGGCATTTCCTGACGGCAATGATACAATCTTTAAACATAGACGGCCAAAAATAGCCAGCGCGCAACACCTTCTGAGCTGTGGCATACCCAGACATATGACCGCCACATGCTCCAGAGTGACAGTCATTCAAAACTCTCTCAGCCTCTTCGTGAGTTAAACAACGTCGAAAAACTAAGTCTGCCCCCCGGCGATAAAGTGTATCTCCAATAATTTTGTATTGCTGGGATCGAAACCGAATTTTTCGACGGTCTTCCTTGGAAGCTTCAGGCCGAAAGGTTTGGGTTTGGAGATAGATGATTATATCCCCATACCACGGATCTAAAGTGCTAATAAGAAACAAAGATTCGTCCGCAATGGACTCTTCTGCCACAGTCTCTGTGTCAGCACTCGGGAAATCACACATCAATTCCGCAAAAACTAAAGATTTCTTAGACTTGGACTTCTCGAACTCCAAGTCGAACTCTTGCAGGATGACAATCCATTTAGAGTACTTGCCCCCTAGCAGTTGTTTTGTCAAAATATAAATCATAGGGTTGCAATCCGAAATAACTGTAGTTTTGCGGAGAAGAATGTAGTGACGAAAACGCTGGACAGCTTGAACGGCTGCCAGGGCCAATTTCTCCACATGCGAATATTTTAACTCAGTGGGATTTAAGGTTCTACTAAGATAATATATCACATGCTCCGCTCCGAATTCATCTTCTTGAACTAACACCATTCCAATGGTGGAATGCGAAGCTGCGAGGTATAAGAAGTAGTCCTGGTTGTAGTTGGGAGGATGCAATAACGGTGCATGGGTCAACGCGTGTTTAAGTGCATCAAAAGATTGTTGGGCAATCTCGTCCCAAAAGAATTGTGCGTTCTGTTTCAACAACCGTGTAAAACCTTTAGTGACCTCGGCGTAGTTTGGGATGAATCGGCGTAAAAAGTTCGCTTTCCCTTGCAAACTTTGGAGTTGGCGCAAACTCGAAGGAGGAGGCAATTTGATGATAGCCTCGACTTTCGAGGGATCGACGCGAATGCCGGTTTTTGAAACAACAAATCCCAGCAATCGACCTGTTTCTATACAGAAAACACACTTGTGGGGATTCAACCGAATTCGATAATGCCTACACCTCATAAAGATTGCTCGTAAGTGGACAAGGTGATCAGCTCGATGTAAAGAATGAGCAGGCAAATCATCGAGATAGGGTTGCACAATGTGCTTGATGTCATGAAATGCATAAGACATCGCCCGTTGAAAAGTAGCGCCGGCATTCTTAAGTCCAAAAGGTAATTTGCAATAAGCAAATGTCCCCCATGGACAAATGAATGCCGTTTTTGGTTGATCGGCAGGTAGAATGTTGATTTGATTATAGCCCGAGAAACCATCCATGAAGGAAAACATTTCACTTCCGGCACAATCATCAATAATTTGATCGATATAAGGCGTAGGATAGTTGTCTTTTGGACAAGCTCGATTGATATCCCTATAGTCGATACAGATTTTTATTGTTCCTTGTTTTTTATTGACGGGAACAATATTCGATACCCAATCCGTTAACGGGATCGGATAAATGAAACCTGCTTTCAACAGCTTTTCGACTTCTGCTTTAATCGCAGCCGCTTTTCGAGGGTGAATCTGACGCAACCGTTGCCGAATGGGTTTAGCATCCGGGTAGGTTTTGATTTCATGAACAACAATGGCAGGATCGATTCCCAGCATTTCCTCGTAAGACCATGCAAACACATCGCGGAATTCTTGGAATAGGGCCTTGTAAGTTTGGATTTCTTCTTCAGTACATGCGGCACCTATATGAATGTTCTCCTCGATTCCGGGCTTCACTGATATATCAATGGGAATAGTACGAGAAATATTCCCTAAATTCAACTCTGAATCAGAATGTTTCGTTGGATCCTGAGCGTCTTTGACATATTCAGCGGTAAAGATAGATGAAAAATCATTTTCAAATGCATCGTCCTTAGGTAAAAACGAAGATCTGTGATGGAGATCTTCCCATGGTAGATCATCTACACTTAGGATTTTGCGAAGTCGTTCGTCAGATGACACGTCTTCGGGAAACGTTATCCGTTCTAAGGGTGAGGTGAAAAGTGACTCTTCACTGACCACATTCATTTGGTCGGTTTCGGTTGAATGAAAATCGGTAAAAGACATAAGAGCTTCATAAGCAATTTCATACGGACTCAACGGCATAACATCACCAAATGAGTCTATCTCAGAGTCAGATGGAACATACCAAGGATCATCATAAATAATGTTTTCTGACGTGATCATATGAATTGTTGCAAACGAAGGGTCTACGCTGAGTGGAGGGAGAGGAAAAGTTCCCAGTAAACCGGAATCCTTAACTAAACCTACACCAATGTCCCTATAAGGGATTGTCGTCTTACCAACATGTTGGATAGTCTCTGAAGAGGCTGGGTCGGATGAAAAGTATGTCAGCTGATCAATAGTCACGATCTTACCGTTATGTGGAAACTTAATTACTCTGAAGACCGATGAAACGACCGCTGTCATAGCATATGACCAACTTCGACCCAAAAGAAGGTTGTAGTCTAGAGGGGCATCAACCACTTCCACATCCAGACTAACGGTTTTACCTTCGACCCCTATAGGCAATTCTTGTAGAATACCAAACGGACGGAACCCACGGCCATCAAAGGCCTTAAGGATGGTGGGGGATTGGTTCAACGAAGGAGAACCAAGCGATCTCCAACATTGAATCGACATAATACACGTAGAAGCTCCCTCATCAATCACAGTCCGATGAATAGGCCTGTTTTTGACTATCACTGGAATTTGGAAAGCCATTTGATGGGGGAGACGTGGTGTACTATTTTCTAGATCAAAGATCATTAGGTTCGGGTCCTGAACATCGACAGCTCCGATAGCCGACAAAAGCAATTTTCGTTGTGCTGGACATGATTGCAGCACTTCGAGTGCCGACATTGCTGAAGGTGAAACAGCTAAGTCCTCAACAATGTTGTAATTCTGGGCTGCTCTCGCATGTGGATTGAAAGCAGACCTTCGAAGTACACCCTTGGCGGGCGGCTTAATCACTAAGTCTGGGTTAGGTTTTTCGATCTGTAGTGGATCGGAACCAGGAGCTGAGGTTGATGGGTTAGAGTGAGAAGATTCTGCTTCCTTGCCATCAACAGGAGCCTTACTACCATAATCTTGCGATCGAGTCGCAATCCTCACATGAGACATCATCAAAATGGGTTCTTCACTGGCATTCGAAGAAGAACCTATCATCTTATTCTCCTGCTCTGGAAATGGATTTTTTAACACAGCAGGAGTGGGAGAACCTTTGACTATTTTCACTACCTCGGCCCGATGAGGGCAGTCTCTCGTAAAATGATCCTCTTCACAAATGAGACAAGGATATCGAGGTTTGCGCTTTTCGTCATTGGTTTCCGACTTTTCCGTTTTCTCCTTTGGAGCCTTGTCTGCTTTAGCCTTCTTCTTTCCTTTCTTCTTTCCACCGTTTTTTGGTTTGGCCGTAGATGACTCTACAGCGTGAATGTCGGCGGTGAGTTCAGGAGAAGACTCTCCTGTCGGAGAATCAGGCAAAGTGATAATTGGAGTAGTTGAAGCCTTGGAAGACTTCTTCTTGCTCTTCGTAGTCACGATACCAATCATACCATCAGCGGCATGAGATCCCGAAGGAGCAGCAGCGATTTGGTTTGACTTTGGAAGATCCGGAATCTTCTCGTGTAACGTACCCGACTGAGTGTAAACTAAGTCAAGGTATTGTGCCTGAGCAATGACTTGCTCCTCAGTAACTACTCCGGCCTTAGCTACATCTTCAGTAATTCTTGGTAATAATGATTTGACAAACCATTCAGCTAAGATTTGGTCCGGGATAAAAACTTTCACTAATCTCCTTCGACGTCTCCACTCATGGATGTGATCTGAAATATACGTGGAGGTCGATTGTTTTAGTGAAGTTAATAACTCTGTACCGTTATCGTATCTGACTGGTAACTGAAAATGAGTTAAGAACGAGGTAGCTAACTGGCTAAAGTTGTAAAAAGAGGCCCGTGGTAACTCAATGTACCACTTGGCCGCGAGACCAATGAGTGTACGCTGAAAAAGACGTAAACGGATCGAATCATCCGAGATGGAATTTGAAGCACACCAGAGGTGGTAAGTCATCACGTGATTGGACGGATCCTCTCCAGACTTACCTTCGAACTTGGGTATATCGCTGGGCAACTTATTTGGCATTGGCGGCCAGAACTGAAGATATTGAATTGGATCGTTCGTTAGGCGCGTCAAGTCGGGTAAATCCAAAGTTGCGATAAACGGTAACTGCCGGTTAGGATCTCTAAAACTCTGGGTCACAATACCAGCCCCAGGAGGAGGATATCCAGGATAACTAGGAACAGGAGTCGCATTTGGGATATTATATCCTCCTGGAAAACCAGGATTAACGGACCGTACTAGGGTTGCTGAGGTTGTTGATAAGTGTACCCAGGATACGGTTGATACTGGTAAACCGGTTGTTGGGCAGCTTGCCCAGGTTGATACTGTCCCTGGTACGGAGGTTGAACAAATTGAGGTTGAGTAGTAACAACCGTACTTGTACCAGGTTGGCCTACAGGCATCTGGACTGTGGTTTGAACCGTAGATCCAGACAACGGTACAGATGTCTGAGGAGTGGTTACAGGGACAGTAGAAACCGGAGCTGCCGATACTCCAGAAGTAAGTATGGTAGATGTGGCGGTAGTTGCTGCAGCCGTTCAAGATGGAGTACCAGGTGCAACTGGCGGCTGAGTAACTATCGAAGTTACAGGGGTCTGAACACTTGACTGAACAGGTTGTGGTTGCTGGGGTGGACCAGGAACCACAGGTTGTCCTGCTTGAGGTACCGACTGTATACTTGGTTGCGACATCTGTTGACCCTGTGACGGATCCCACACTAACATTCCAGGGTACTGACCAGGTTGAGGATACTGAGATCCATAGCCGGATTGAGGATAGGGTTGATAATTGTAAGGTGCAGTCCCATATGATTGCCCTTGAGGTGGTTGATAACTTTGACCAGAGTATTGACCCGTAGGTTATTAACCTTGAGGTAAATACGGGTACTGGGGTTGACCTTGACCTTGAGGTTGGTATCCTTGAGGTTGATACCCTTGAGGTTGATACCCTTGGGGTTGATACCCTTGGGGTTGATACCCTTGGGGTTGCCATCCTTGAGGTTGCCATCCTTGAGGTTGATATTGATACTGAGGTTGACTTTGGGGTACATATTGAGGCTGGGGTTGACCTTGAGGTATGTATTGCCCCATAGGAGTGTATTGACCTTGAGGTTGCCCCCCAGACACGAATGAAGTACCTTGAGGTTGCCCCCCAGGCATTAACGAAGGTTGCCCCCCAGGCGGTAATTGGCCACCTTGAGGTTGGGTAACGGGAGCTGAACCTGACATCATGTAAATGTCACCTATACTCAATGGTACATTACCACTGTTTCCAACTAATAACCCATGATCAATGGGTTGAGGAGATGCTCCCGCAAAGGTACCAGAAAGAGATTGATACCCAGTAGGAACAGAAGGACCGCCATGTAAAAACGATTCAGGACTTTGCGTAAACACAGATGACTGACCAGACATATTTACAGGAGTATGAATTCCTCTAGGTGGAAAAGGAGTACGAGGTGTAGAAAAACCTACTGAGTTGTCTAAAAAATTGGTTAACGCAAGGTACCAAGAAGTATTTCTAGGAGGACTGTAAAAGATGGATTCACGCTCCCTTAGATCAAGGGTAATTTGATCTTCAGAATCAGAGACGCCTATTTCTTCCTCTGGAACAAGTTCTTCTATAGCAATTAATCCAACAGGAAGATTTTCGGTGATAATTATTTCTATTCTTGGTGAATCAGGAACACTAGGAGTTGGAGTAACAGGTTCGGAAATTTCAGGTTCTTCGCCTGTTTCACTAGCAGATGAAAAATTACCAGCAAGCTCGGAAACTGTAACAGTTTCGGGATTGTAACCTATTTCTAAACTTTGGTAATCTGGATGGACTACCAAGGAAGATTCTCCTTCTTCAGGTGAACCTACTCTACTGCCACTAGGAGTTACAAGGACCTTTAAACCTTCGTACTGACCTGGAATGTCTTCAGGAGATTCACCCCGCGATTTACGGAGTTTTCTTAACAAATCTATTCCGGTAACAATCTCAGGAGACTTGCCCCGAAGTCTACGGGACTGTCTCGGTAATTCCGCCACAATTAAAGATTTTTAACTACAACACACGAAAACAAAGCAAAAATTTCAAATCAAACCACCTAAAGTCTTCTAAAGAAGCAAACAAATTTGAAGCACACGCCTAAAGAATCTAGAGCATCAAACCACACACAAACAGTATCTTCCGGACCAAAAGCGCTAGTTGGTGATTAGGTCCAACCTCGCAGGATTCAGTACAGAAATGGCGGGTGGAACAGTTACGCTGACAACCTACTTAATGAATAGACTGGACCAAGTTCCTCCACTTTAACCGTCTCGAAGTGAAGTGAACCCCCCAGAAAATCCAAGTGAGTATAGCCGACGTCTGCTCCAGGTACAGTGGGACCTTCCCTCCACCGTCACCTTGGGTAGAATCCTAGAGATTATGGCCACTAAGGTTACCAATCACAACAATTACACCTGGGGGAACAGTCTAAACTCCGACAGCACGCAAGGGTAGAGTAATAAGCTCAATCCCCTTACCGGCTCCTTGACAGTAATCCAAGATTTACCGATAAGTGACCCCTGGCTCCTCGACAATGGTTAATCCGAGGTTTACCGTTTGTAATACGTACTGTCTGGCGTCGTTCCCAACGAGGGAGGAATGATCCCCTCACTGGTTCGGACACGAGCTCGTGCTTCTCCTTTAAGAGGAGCTTTCCCAGAATGTAACTGAAACAATTGGATTTGATCTACTCAAGATAAACTATCTGTTTGGTTTTGTAGTCTTAGAGAGTTAAGTACTCACCTACTCCAAGACCCTAGCCTAAGCTATGTTGGTGTTTCAGAGCCCTAGAAAATAAAAGTTACTAGTTCAATTTTACTTTAAGCGTTACTTTTAAGGTTGTTTCTTAAGTCAAAAGGTGATGGAAGTGAAACCAGTGGTGTGTTGACTCGACTCGAAACCACTACAAAATGCACCTAGGATGATTTACCCACTACTTTACTTTTTCGATGAATTGCTTAACTAAAAAGTTGAGAGAATGCAATCTTTATAAAAGCAACTTCTTAATTGAAGACAATCAAAGAAACAATTCGTTTGTCTTTTCCAATCATAAAAACATGACCGCTCTTTACATGCACGAAAAAACTCTTTTCCTCTTTTAAAAACAAAAAGCTACTTGAAACAAGACTTTTAAAGAAGATGTTTTTGTATTTTTCTTTTAATAAAGCAAATAAACCTAATATAACCAAAAATCAATCTTAACGACTATTAAAATCTACGAAAATCCACTCATAAGAAAACTAAAAGGTAAATTTACTCTAAGCAATCTTAACGAGGTCAAAACTAACAATGATTATTCTAAGGTGTTTTACTTGATCACAATCAAATCAAGGACTAGTTTATTGCAGAACCAAAAACTAGCCAAAACAAAATTCTAATCTTTTTGTTCTTTTGTAAAATGGAAATCAACACTTTATAAACAAGCAATTCGAAATTTGACCCAAAACAACTTAAATGGCAAGCTGCTCACACAAGGAGACTTTACGACAGGCCCGACTTCTAAGAAGGCTGACTAACCAAAGAGATCTAAGGCTGGACAACTTTCTACCGTCAAAGTCACTACAGGACCTATCTAAAAATCAAACCCTAGGTCTAAACTTCGTTGAAATCCACTAAAACACTCAAAACTCACAGAACAAGTTCAGGTGAAAATTTTTGACAGGGTACTAAAGGATCTGGGCAGAAAACACTAAGAAAAATCAAAATCTAAAAGCAATTAAAGTAAAAAATGGAATTTTCCTAAATTTTACAGGAAGACGCAGGCAACCCGTTACAACAGGTGCAGGCCCGCTCTGTGCAAACGGCAACAGCGCGTCCAAAGACGCACTGTGCAGTACTCAGAGGGTGCGTCCTTCTGGAAAAGGTAAGAAAAACCAAATCTAACTAAATCTAAAGCTAAGCCACCCAAATACTAATTCTCACAGTCAAAAACCAGAAAATAAAAATGATTTTCTCAAAGCAAAGTTCACACAAAGGAAAAGACTCTCTCATTAATGGATTCCCCAGCGGAGTCGCCAATTTGTCGTGGCGGAAAATGTCGTTTGTGCGGACACAACGGACCTCCCTAGGAGTCTAAACTCTCTAGCGACAAACAAGACAAAATGGAGTGATCTTTCTCTAAAGATACCTTTTACAACATGAAAACTACAAGTGTTTAGGCTTACCTTATTCCAAAACGCTGTTGTTGTAGTCCGTCCTTGCCGATCCGGATGAGCTCCTCCTTCACATCAATTCCTGCAACCACAAACAATCAAACAATTACCAAGCACTTGTATTTCATATAATAAAACATATATTCAACATGCAGACCAAGGAACACATGAAATAACTCATTAACACAAGCTATTGAGAAAAATAAACCAGTTTGTATTAATAACGAAACAAAGAAACTCTTACAACCTGGCCTTGGTGTTGTGCAAGTTCCTCCCAGGGTCCATCAAGGGTTTTCCTCTACTTTGACAAAGCTCACCCACTTCCAAGTAGAATCAAGTAAAGACAATCTCTCCTCACAAGGTTCTAAATGGAAGACCTAAATCCTGCAGCATTTACCCAAAGAAAATGTATAGCTCCAACCTCCCCTCCCTCTGGCTCAATGTCTTTATTTATAGTGCTGTAAAGAGGTTATTCAGGTCCACCATCAATGGGATAATCCCCCTCTTTGGGTGGGATAGCTCCCTTATTGATGGGATAAGTTCCCCCTTAATAGAGATACATGAACCAACTGGAGGCGCATCCATTTCATCAAACCGACCTCTAGAAGGTTCTAGAAGTAACCACAAGTAACTTTTTTAAGATGAAACTCGCGCATTTTGCCTTTTACAGAAGGACGCACCTGTCCCTTAACATACAGAGCGTCCATGGACGCAACTTTTGTGAACATGGTGAGCGTCCCCGCAGGTAAGGCTAGAGAGAACCTGCGTCCCCAGAGATAAACACATTTTTACAAGACTTCATCTCTTCTTTGAGTTTGAGATGGATAGCAGAGGCATAAGACTTGCCTAAGAGGGTAGCATGACTGTTGATTTGAGCCATACTAACTGTAAGTAGTCATGGTGACATTTTTTAGTGTAACACTTACCATAGTGAGACACTTTCAGACAGAGTCCAAAAGTATCCAACTTACAACAAAGAAATTGATTCCCCTATGAAAGCCTCTCGAAAATGGAAGCATTACATTATGGGGAAGGAAATGGACATCCACAGAGACCACCGACCATTGTAGTTCATATAGACACAACCGAAGTTGCAGAACAATCACCATCATAAATGGTACACATATCTATAACAATTTCATTTGAACATTAAGTACAAGAACACTAGCACCAATAATGTTGCAGACTACCTCAGCTGACCATCAGTTATGGCGTTGATCACATGTCGAGCCTTCCTTCTACTAAGCACAGAAACAAATGTGTTTTCATGGTCATTGACAGATTCTCTTAGATGGCCATTATGACAGCCTGCAAGAAGAGTATCACAATAGAGGTCATTCCTAAGCTCTTCTTTGAGCAAACATGGGTACACTTTGGGATCCCACAGTCCATTGTCTTTGATCGAGACAATATATTCCTAAGTGCATTTTGGTCAAGTATTTGGTCGATGCTAGATACCAAAATCACTACGTCCATGGCTTTCCATCCCCAAACTAATGGAAAAACAGAAGTGCTCAACAGGATGATCATACACATCCTACGCATGTATAAGTTGAGGAATTCACACACATGGGATGAAAACCTTCCCTATGTCCATCAAAGCTACAATAGATCTCTCCCACAGCTCAACGGCCACAACCCCTTTCAAGTAGGGTTGGGACTTCAACCATTATGTGTCATTGATGTAACCATACCATTTGCAACTACTCAGAGAGATTCGGCTCATGTCCAGTCCGAAGCCGACAACGCTAACAAATTCATTGATCGCATTCAACACATTCGTGAGAAAAAGCATGATATATTGGATAGAGCCAATGCTAAGTACAAGTAGTGCCATGATCATCATCAGGTGCCATACAAGTTCCAGGTGGGTGACAATGTTTGGCTACATTTGCAGAAGGAGCACCATGCTAGACCCCATCGCAAGCTTTGCCCACTTCGATATGGGCCATACACCATCACCAAGTTTGTAGGGGGCAATTCCTTCAAGCTCAAAATTCCACGTTCCTTGGTCTACACCGAGTGTTCAATGTAGACCACCTTTGACCATACTTTCCACCATTGTTGGACACATCCACTGTTGCAGAACAACTTAAACCAACAGAGCTAAACCAAGACAACATGGAACATGCCAGAATTGATTAGATCATGGAAACATAAATCAAGAAAACTCACCAGTAGAATATCGACCTGTATCAGATTCTCAAAGTTGGCCAACTCCTGCACAAAGGAAAGTGACTCACAAGGGACAAAGTTCAGCAGAATTTCCCCATCTCATGGAGGCACTTAACGCAAGGGAGACCATTTCTTCCTAAGGGGGGAGGACCGATCCAGGTGGATATTGGTGGCCACCCTCCTATTCCACTTGGACCCCCAACACTTTCTCTTTCGGTTTTTCAGGTTCCTTAATTATAGCACAATTTACTATTTTCGGCAGTTTTTCAAGTCCTAAAATCTTCGAGCCATTTTGAGGCCTAAACGACATTTTTAGGGAAAACAAAGAGACTGAAAAGGTCCCAATAAGGGATACAAATTTATTTAAATTACCTCTTTGAGATCTTCAAAATGAGGTATTATGATAACTATACGGAGATCGTATGCCAAAGTTACAACCCTTGGAAGTAGATGTACCAATTTACCCAAACGGGGGCCACAATTTTGGCGCTTCATCTCCTAGGGTTAGGTTTTTGGATGTTTATGGGTTTCCAATGATTCTAAATAATAAATAGGCCTTGGAGCCTCATTGTAACATAGTTCAAAGGCATGTAGCTACCACATCGCTTCTCAAAGATAAGCTACCATTGCCCAAGCTAGTTTATCTCCATTCTGTTTGTAAGCATATTTTGGTATTCAGATATTAATGAAATGAAGTGTTATATATGTTGCATTTTTGTATATATGGTTATATCTGTAATTTTTTGCATTCCTTTTTAAGTTTGGATCAGTGGTATTAGAGTGATCTTCTCCTTTTCTTTTTTTCTTTGCATGTCCCCAACAAGGTCAGGGTATAAGGAGTTAGGGCTTGATCTTGTTGAACCTTTGCAAGACCATCCTCGCAAACCCCCGACGAACTCCCATGGTGGAAGAAACCAAAGACGAGAGTGCAGGAGATCCTTTTCAAAATAATGATCGAGGAAGCCCTCAAGTGACTGAGGAACGCGATGATAAATAAGTTTTCCTAGACCCTTCAATGACTACCCACAGGTGACGCATCTTCATCTAGTAGCCACTCAGGAGGCACCACTCCTTTTAAGGTACAAGTTAAATTCGATATTCCCATATTTGAGGGCCAAATAGATGTAGACATCATAGATAAATGGTTGAATATGTTGGAAGGATATCTTTTAGTTCATGACTTTTCCAATCAGGAAAATATTACTTTTTCACTTTTCAAATCTCCCCACACGTCAAGGACTAGTGGGAAACCTACTATGAACAAAAGGACGAAAGGGAATCATTATTGTTTTCACCCACACCCACATGGGATTATTTCTAAGATGCCATAAAGGAACAATATTACCCTGTAGGGAGCTATGAAGATGAATACTTAAAGTGGACCACGCTACAACAAGGAAGGGACGAAGATGTGCTAGAGTTCACAAATATTTTCCATACCCTCCGCACTAAGTTCGGTATCAAGGATTATGAATAGGATTTGGTACTCAAGTACCATATCTATCCACACAAGTACATCCAGGATGAGATGGAGTTCCTAGACATCTCCTCTCTCAGCACGACATACCGATACACTATTAAGATTAAGGAGAAGTTTAAATAGAAGAAGAAAAACTTTTGATCTGTGAATCTGAAGCAAGGAAAAGGTGCCCCCAAACCACAAAGAAAAGGCCAAAGCCAAGGTGGGGCAGCCCGAGACAACCCACCGTAGCCGCAAGCAAATAAAAATAGCACGAAGACAAATAAGGACACGGGGAAATGGTGTGAGTTCCATAAGAGCTCCACTCACAACACAAGTGTGTGGTGGGCCAAACAGTCACTGGTGACCAAGCTGAAGGCTTCTCAATAAGATGCACGTTCCAATTTTGAGTCAGAACTTGACAAGGGGAAAGACAAAGGGAAGCACATCATTGTTGCAAAGCCCAGTGCCATTGTGGCCACCACCAAAATCCAGAAGAATGAGCTTGAAGATCAAGAGGATGGGGAACGCCTCTTCCACTCACAGATGTGGGTGAAAGGTTCTCTGTTGGAGTTCATTGTCGAAAATGGGAGCCAAAAGAATCTCATTTCAGTAGAGGTCGTGAAGTGGTTGGGCCTATCGATGACAGTGCATCCACATCCATAGACAATTAGATGGCTTCACCAAGGACGAGATCTCCACGTCAAACAACAGTGTCGCCTTCCTTACAGCATTAAGCCCTTCACCGATGAGGTACTGTGTGATGTTTCTCCTCTTGAAGTTTGTGATGTATTATTAGTAAAACCATACATGTGGAAGCGACATTTTTCATATGAGTCTACACCTCGCTCTATGATTATTACTTTTGGAAATAATATGTACAGGATATCGGAGGTAGCCCCTCCTACTGCCATCTCTTTGATCACTACAAAGCAATGCAATAAGATCATTTCTCAGACCACATTTTTTTTCCTTATGACTCGCCCTTAGGGAAAGAAGAAGGTTGTGGCCATGGCTTCAATATAGGGTTCCTCGGCACAACAACAACAAATGGACAAGGTCGTGGAGGAGTATAGGGACATTTTCGCCTTACCTAGAAGGGTAACTCTGCACTGTCAGGTCAAGAACTCTATTGCTCTGACCCCAGTCGTGCCGCTACCCAATGGACTAATCTATCAATGCTCTTTTTTGGAGAACGATGATATCAAGAGGTAGATTTAGGAGTTGTTGCACAAAGGGAACATCAGGCCATGCTCATCACCCTATGGGAGCCTGATTGTATTGGTACAGAAGAAGGACAGGACCTAAAGACTCTATATTGACTATCGGGTGATGAACAAGATCATTGTCTAGAATAGGCACCCAATCCCACGGATTTATGACCTTTTGGAATAGCTCAAGGGGCTCAAATATTTCATCAAGATTGACTTGATGTCTGGTTATCACCAAGTGCATATCGAACCCTCCGATGTGTGGAAGACTGCCTTCAAATCCAAGGAGGGCCTTTTTGAATTGTTGGTCATGCCTTTCGGGTTGACAAATGCCCTTGCAACCTTCATGAGATCGATGGACAACATTTTGTGACCCATCACCAATGAATTCATGGTGGTTTATTTAGATGACATATTTGTCTTCATCTAGAGTTGGGAAGAGCACCTTCACTATATTCAACAGGTCCTTCAAAGCTTGTGACAACACAAGATATGACGAAATTTGGAGAAATGTACTTTTGGCATGACCCAGGTTCAATATCTATGGTACATCATTAATGAGTAGGGTGTGCATGTGGAACTAGCCAAGATACAGGTCATCTAGGATTGGCCAACCCAAACCACTCTAATAGAGCTCCGTAGTTTTATGGGTCTTACCAATTTCTACCGCAGGTTCATCTTGGGGTTCTCTCATATCACTTGGCCTTTAAGTCAAGTCACCAAGGGCAGAGTGAAAGAAAAAGTTTTTTGGTCTGAACCCCAACAGAAGGTGTTTGGGAAGTTGAAGCATCATTACTACTCTACACCAGTGATCACATTACCATACTTGCAGCAACCATGTGATATTGAGACAGACGCCTCCGACTATGTTATTGGTGTAGTTCTGACTTAGCAGGGGCATCCAATGAATTAGCACAGTGAGACAGTTTCAGACACAGTCTGAAAGTATCCCACTTACGAAAAACAAATGTATTCCATTCTGCAAGCATGAGGTCAATGGAAGTATTACATTATGGGGAAGGAAGCAGTGATCCACACAGACCATTGCCCCTTGGGGTTCATACAGACACAAGGGAAGTTCTAGAATGATCACCATTAGAAATGGTCCACATACCTACAACAATTCCATTTTAACATTAAGTACAAGAAGGGCAACACCAATAATGTTATAAACTACCTTAGCCAACCACTAGTAATGGCATTGATCAGTGTGATCGACTCCTGTGGGAATGAGACTTTAGGGTGGCCGCATCTTAACGAGAGCGACCTACAATTCAAAATCACAAAGTTCCAAATATTCACCTCCAGGATGCACTATTATGCCACCTAGGACACATCTATGTTCCCTCAACCAATTGTGCCAAGATGATTTAGGAACCACACTACATTTCGGTAGATCGACATTACAGAGTAGAGAAAATAGTGGCCGTACTGTAGAAGTATTTTTATTAGAAAAAAAATCGTTGGGATGTTGGGAGGCATATAATCCTCCATTTCTTGTGCCATTTCCGAACCAACCATCAAGAAGCAAGGCTTATGTAATCCTCTGCCTATTCCTAGTCGAACTTGGGAATCCATCTCCATGGATTAAATTTCAGGCCTTCCTTCTACTAAGAATGACAATGACCGCATTTTCGTGGTCGTCGACAGATTCTCTAAGATGGCCACTATGGCGGCTTGCAAGAAGAGTATCACATCAGAGGGCACTACTAAGCTCTTCTTAGAGAAAGTGCAGGTACACTTCGGGATCCCAAAATCCATTCTCTATGATCAAGACAAGAGATTCCTAACTGTATTTTAGTGAAGTCTCTGGTCGATGCTAGATACCAAACTCACTAATTCCACGACTTTCCATCCCCAAACTGATGGCCAAACAGAAGACCAAAACTGGATGATCATACACATCGTATGGATGTGCAACTCGAACCATCAATGCACATGTGATGAAAGACTTCCCTATGTCTATCATAGCTACAACTTAGCTCTCCACAGCTCAACGAGACACATCCCCTTTCAGGTAGGGCTCAGATTTCATCCATTATGTCCCATTGATGTATCCATACCATTTTCATCTACTCAGGCATATTCGGCTCATGTCCAGTCCAAAGCCAATAGGGCTAACAGCTTCATTGAGCACATTCAACACATCTGCCAACAAGTCCATGATATATTGGCTAGAGCCAATGCTAATTACAAGTAGTGCCATGATCAGCATCAGGTGTTGCACAAGTTCTAGGTAGGCGACAAAGTTTAGCTACATTTGCAGAAGGAGCACCTCGTTGGACCCCATTGGAATCTTCACCCACTCCAATATGGGCCATACACCATCACCAAGGATGTAGGGGGGAATGCCTTTGATCTCAACATTCCAATTTCCCTTGGGCTGCACCTAATGTTCAATGTAGACCACCTTCGGCCATACTTTCCAAAATTGTTGGACACATCTGACATTGCAGAACAACTCACACCAACAGATCTAAACCCATACTACATGGAATAGGCCAAAACTAATCAGATCATGGACACACATATCAAGAACACTCGCCAGTAGAAGATCCAACTGTATCGGGTTGTCAAATCTGGCCAACCCCTGCACGAAGGAGAGTGGCTCACCAGGCACCAAGTACAATAGAAGTTTCCCCATCTTATGGAGGCACTCAACATAATGGGGACCATTGCTTCCTAAGGAGGGAGGATTTATCCAAGTGGTTATTGATGGCCACCCTCCTTTTCCACTTAGACCCCCAACAAGATCTCTTTCAGTTTTTCAGTTTCCTTAATTGTAGCACAGTTTATTATTTTTGCAAGTTTTTTGGGTCCTGAACTTCCATAGCCGTTTTTAGGCCCTAAATGATGTTTTTAGGGAAAATATAGAGATTGAATAACTTCCATATATGTTTTGTGATTTTTTTTTGGCATCTTCTTCGAGATCTTCGGAATGAGGTATTATGATAGCCAAAAGGAGATCGTATGCCAAAGTTACGACCCCGGGAAATTGATGTACCAATTTATCCAAACGGGGCCCACAGTTTTGGTGTTTCATCTCCTAGGGTTAGGTTTTTGGAAATTTATGGTTTTCCATTATTTCTCAATAATAAATAGGCCTTAGAGCCTCATTTTCACACCTTTCAGAGGCATGTAGCCACCACATCTCTTCTCAAAGATAAGCTACCATCGCACGAGCTAGTGTATTTCCATTTTTTTTGTAACCATCTTTCAATGTTTGAATATTAATGAAATGATGTGTTATTTTTTCTGCATTTCTGTATTTATGGTTATTTCTTTAATTTGTTTCATTCCTATTTAAGTTCAGATCATGAATCTACTCTACTCATTAGTGAAAACAAAAAATGATCGATGAAAACACTAAGAAGAAAAGGAATAATTTCAATCGGACATAACACAAATAATTTTCACGGGAAAGGAACTGATCAAAACCCTAACTATATATATTGCATTAACTAGAATATTTGAGAAGAAAATACAATTCTTGGTCAACCTGAAAAATCCCTGCACAAGTACAATATATCTCTCTGCTTCACAAACTAGCTCAAGTCAACACTTAGCCAATTTTGCTGCATGCTAAGCCCCTACTTCATTGCGCAATTCCTGAGAGAATTCACCCATATTTATTTGGAAAACTCTCTATCCATAACTGTGCAATCCATCCATAAGCCCTCAACTGATTGCATGCACCATCTATACAACTCATACAATTATACAACTGATAGTACATTGTCCCTAAACTCTAATCTCAATTGGGTCTTCCTCAAAACTAACATGCATGAGTTATTTATGAGTGAATCTTCAGTTAACTAGTGGAGCAGTGAAGCTGCACTGGTGCTTGTCACCACTACTAGACATCCTCCTACTTCCTCCAACTATTTGGCCTAGTTTAACTAACTTTGACTCAATTAGACTGACTTAATTAAAATAACTCAACTTGGACCCCTAAAATTTAGGAATCACTCTACATGACTCTAGATAGACTTCCAACACGAATTTACTGAACCAACTAAGCCAAATTAACTTATTTAACTATTACGAGTTTCTATGAGAATAGAATTACAATTTAATTCCTAATTTAATTCAAAGAAAAATTAAATTATGATTCCTTGTTGCTATTTTTAATAATTATGACATCTAGACGTTTTAACTAGACTGCCTATTTTCCCACACCTGTAGCCTTATGTGAGATCCTATCCCAAAATTCTCATCTAAATCATAATTCTACATTTTCCAAAATATTATCCGTTGAATCAGCGTTCTATTGACTATTTTTTTGTGTTGTTTCAATACGAGGAAAAAATTTATGCCTTACAAAATCGTACAACCTATTAGGCTATTTTTAGCTCCCCTCTTTTTAAGACTCTTGTAGCTTTCTTCCTAAATTTCTCAAAAATTTTAACCCCAAATTAAAATTTTTGGTGGATAGTTGTGACTTTCTCAGAAAATCATTTCTTTCGACTAATCATATGCTTAATTATAATCTATGGGTTGAAGGTTACAACCTCATGATGTATAGATTTACTTCTCCACTTCCCCTAGATTTGGAATTATAAATATTGGAATAATGAATTACTTGGAAGGGGATGAATCAGTAATAATCAGGTTTTTAAGATTTAAGCTCAATTATTAAATTTCATTTTACTTGTTTGAGTTACTTGTGAGATCATTCACACTATAATATATATGTGTGTGTGTGTGTGTATTCAACAATGTAAACAATTCACATGAGCACACAATCTACCAATTGAGTAGCACCTACATTTTGACATAAGTATTTCTATATGGAAACCCAAAAGGAGAAAACCACTAATCTGTTTGTGATTATGATGTAAATTAACCACCAAATTAATGACATCAAGTTATTTGTGAGCAATGACTCACAAGAGGCTCCAACACCTTCAATATACAAAGACACCACGTTCTAAGAGGCACCAACCACTTATGAATGCATGGAACTACCTACTATAACCACTATTTTGATTTTCATACAATTTTCAGACTGAAAATAGAGGCTAATAAAAATGCATAGAAATATGAACCTGATCAATTGTTCCACACAAAACACTTTCCCTTCTTCTCTATAGTCCTCCTTTGCTATACACACTTCACTGCTCAAGTTTATTTGTAATTGGCCCTCAGTTGCTCTGAGTGATTAGGCTCCATTTTTCTCACCCTCTTCATGCTACTCTCCACACACTCCATCACAACAATGATGTATTCCCCCACATTGCACAAATGAAATCCTTTTTTTTCCTATAATGCACAATTATTGACGTTGTCTCAGTTGTCCTCCTATTGTCTCTACAACACAGATCTCGAAAGCGTGCTTTTGCATGGATTTTCATGCTCTTGTTCCATCAAGGTGAAAGGTAACTACAAATGCATAAAACTCTAGAAATGGGTTTTTTCACTCAACTATCGTAGTTACATTAAATCACAGAATGGGCATGTGAGTGTCTCCTCATACTCAGAAATAAATACTAGACTTACTTGCACACTCAAGAGGTAAATCCATTGAATCTTACTTGCACAAAGAACTCGGTCGTCCATTCCTCTTAAATGCCCATAGAGCTCAAAGTGTACTTCAAATATGTCTCTCCTTTATGATTTAGCTGCAACGTACCATCAGAGCCCATAAAATCACTGGTATGGTGTCCCTGAGCCATTTTCTTCAATTAATTATTCATTACGTGCAGGTGAAAAAACAAGAGGCTTTGTTTTGTTTGAGTCAATCTTAGAAACTCAATTTGCAGTTCGTGGTCATCTCTATTCTCAAGCCAATAGTTCTTTGCAGACGCAATTAAACCAATGGAACCACCTTGACTATGCGCATTTACTTAGCTACTCTAGTCATGCTTATCCCAACTGTTGTCATGGAAAAATTGGTACTCAATGCCCAAGATATGCCAACTCATTAAACCATGCATGTGCCCCATGATCTTAATCATAGGCCCCAAGCCTTTTTTAATACCACATAAAACTCTCTATCCTTTTTTATTTTATTATAGAACCCTACTAATTCTGTTGAATCTTCCTTAGCTCCTTTCTCTTGGTGCTTTTTTTCACTTCATGCCATAGGACTAGGTGTTTTGACCGTTGGCTAAGCCTTTAGGCATTAAGCCGCTTTATTCCTTCGTGAGCCAAATTCCATTTGTTAGTGGCTCTATGCCATTGGTATCATTTCTACGCAAAATGACCAAGGCTTGGCACTGAGGTCAAAACTCCCAAGTCCGGTGCTTTTCTCTCTGTGGAACGCATTTGCACTTCCTTATAAAATTTCGGGCTCCATACCTTCGGGATGATTTTTCCAGTTGGCTCCACCCAACTCCATTCAATTGGCTTCCATTATGTGCAATATGAGACTAACGTGTCTCGACTTGCACTGCCTAGCATTTCTGATTTTTTCACCATTGATAAACTTGCAGGATCCAACCAGTGGGATGATGTCATGCTAACGTCACCTATGCCATGTGTCAACCTATGAGTGGTCCATGTGTCCACTAGAAATGGGCCTTTTGGGTACCCAAAAATTCCAAGACTGCATGCCACGTGTCACATGCCATGTCATGTTGATGTCATCCGCTAACCACTATAATGTTGCCACTTGTGCTCTGCCAAAGGAGAGAGATGAATCTTGTGGTCCTTGGTTTTGAATCGATTTCCTTTGTTAAACATTTTAAGGGTTCCCAAATTTTTATTTTTTCTTTCACTTGGTCATCTCTCCTTTGCACTACACCTTTGTTATACCTTCGGGCTTGACCTTAGCGGGCTGAGCTATTGGAGTTGGTACCTCCTACTCAAATACTTTGCCAATGAAAACCTTCTCTACTTCACTATATGCTTCTCATCGGCCCACTCAATTTCATATTGATGCATATATTCTACGCATTGTTAGCCAACCTCTGGAGTACACTAGCTGGGGTAACTCACCAAGATGGAATCATATGCTGGCATTATCCTATTCATCCTATTTGAGTGCTATAACAAATCCATCGAGACAATATTTTTGGGGTATTACCATTGGGCAGGATATACCTATCATCCAATAAAACAAATTCCCATTGCTTTATTGTCGCACCATGTATGTTCGATCCTTTTGATGGCAAGACCTCTAATGGTTCCGCTATACTTTGGAAGTGCACCAAACTTGGATTTATTTCAAAAGGGTATCCAAGCCTTTAACTCTACAATAGTTTGACACGGGGCCTCAAAACTTTGACTGGATCTATCTTTTAAACCAAGAAGCCATTTCCAAACTTCAATTTACCATTGGTAAGCTCTTTCCAAGCACTATCCAACTATGCAATCTCCAAGTGTATTTGAGTTGATATATTGATGCAAAATCTCCTCCAAATCCCAGGACTCCCATCCAACATAGACATCCTATTATGGCTTCTCCAATAATCCTGCTACTATGATGGTTATCTAGAAAATACTGCAGCAACCATGGGACTCCCCCTGAGCTTATGCCAACATCTTTTGCCACCAACCTCAATGCCAATCTGGTTGACATCAATGCCAACATACGGAATGCCACCAACAAGTTAGACACAACTAACTATCCAACAATCTCCCCCTTTAGTATTTATGACAATAGATGAATTCCCCCATGAAACTAAGCATGATGACTACTAAAATTCTCCCCCTTTGACATCAATGGAAAATGATGCTCCTAAAATCTCCCTCTCAAACATTGCAACCTAATCTTCACTTGATCCCACAAACTAAGTAGCTTCCAATAATCATTGTAATTGATTCATTTGGGTGGAGGAGTAACAACTCCTATCTACTACCGAAGGTACCCAAAGGGTTATATTTCCAATGGCTTGGTGAAAATGTCTTCTAGCTACTCCTTATTGGCCACATATTCAAGTCAAACAACATTAGAAACAACTTGTTCTCACAATAAATGAAACTTGATATGAATGTGCTCGGTCTTGGTGTGCATGACAAGATTCTTAGAAATGATGATAGCACTATTGTTGTCACACATGATTGGAATTAGATCATTCAACTCTACTTTAATGTCCTTTAAGGTTTTCTTCATCCATATAATTTGTGAGCAGCAAGTGGCAACTACAATATAATTTTCTTCCGCGGTTGATAGAGAGATGTAGTCCTGTTTCTTGCTGAGCCAAGATACTAAGAAATCTCCAAAAAGGAATGTTGCACCAGAGGTGCTCTTCCTGTCACTAACACTGCCTGCTCAACATTAGTATGGGGGTGTTTTTGGCTTGAGGGGGTCTAAACCCAGGTTCATAGTTAGCTGTGCCAACCAACAAAACCCTGTACTGTTGTCCCTTTAAGAAACAACCCACGTAGCACTAGCTACAGTCTCACTCGAGGTAGTATTGGGGGATGACATAACTAGGTTTCTACATCCAAAGGTCTGTGTGATGGGTTTCTATTACTTCTAGGGCTTTATCCTGACCTTCGTGAACCCTAACCCTTGAAATGCAGAAATTATGATAACTTACAGATAACAACTTCTAACTTTGTGCCAATTTATTTAAAAATTCATATCATCAAGTAAACTAACATACCTACCACTTTTGCGAATCAATTAAGTGTTTCTTAAGATAATTGCAGAAACAGAGTGAATACACAGAAAATGCAAAAGTAAACATAAAGGCACAGATACACATATATTTCTCCAAAATAGTCTTTATTATGTTCAATCCTTCTATTACAGACTCTTTCTTCCCTACGCACACAGCTGCAAGGGCCCATGCACTCAGTTGCGGACTTACCAAGGTCTCTGTGCACGTAGCTACAGGAGCCTTCCCTTTCGCCTAAGTATAGAAAATAAAATCTTCTGCCTTAGATCACTTACCCATACATAGATATTCTATTGATTGATTACCTCCTATGACTTGCTATGACTCCTTTTTACAACATATTTCTTTACAATATCATGGTTCGCGAACAATGGGAGGGTGACAAAACAACTTATCTTCTAACATACTAAGGGGATTTGACCTTCCTAAAGCCCCTTTGACTTCTATGACCTTTGCACTTTGCTCCTCAAAATGGGGAGACTTTACATAAATAACAAAAAACTATTACAAAATTGACCCCATGGGACCCTATCCCAACAGCCCCCCAACACAAAGTCATGACTCGTCCTCGAGTCACTCTGCTGGTGGCAACTCGGTCTTCGCGTGCATCTCACTCAATTCAATATTCAATACTTGCAAGTCTGTTGTCCCTTATGCAGCGGCTTGATGAAATTATTCAACCAATTTTTCGGTGGTGGGGCCTTCAACTACAAGACCCACGGTTCTCTACGTCTGTTGCACTCACTTGAATAAGTCTTGTTTGGACTTGCAATTCCTACATACCTTATTGCACCTTACCTAGCATTTGTTGGTATTTCTCTTCGAAGTGTCCCCAAAGATCTGCCATTGCATCATGGATGACATCCTCAATTCCATCTAGGTCTAATCCAAATTTAAATAAGAATGCAACAAATTACGGATATAACCATAAATATAAAGTTGCAGTAGAAGTAACACTTCATTTCATTAATATGAAATATTGAAATACGTTACAAACAAAATGGAAATAACACTAGCTTGGGCGATGGTAGCTTACCTCTGAGAACAGATGTGGCGGCTACATGCCTCTGAACTGTGTTACAATGAGTCTCAAAGGACTATTTATTATTGAGAAACAATGGAAAACCATAAACATCCAAAAACCTGACCCTAGGAGATGAAGCGCCAAACTATGGGCCCCGTTTGGGTAAATTGGTACATCAACTTTCCGAGGTCGTAACTTTGGCACACGATCTCCATTTGTTGCACACAATACCTCGTTAGAAAGATCTATCCCAGAACTACAACTTTTTAATGACCAACATGATCCAAAACCCACTTTCGTCCCAATTTTCCCAAAATAATGTCGTTTGGGGCCTCTAAACGGCTCCAGAAGTTCAAGACTTGAAAAACTGCCAAAAATAGTAAATTTTGCTACAAATATGGAAACTAAAAAACTAAAAGAAACAATGGTGGGCGTCCAAGTGGAATAGGTGGGTGGCCACCAATATCCATTTGGATCAAGGTTCCCCTCTGTGAGGACCAAAGGTGTCATGCTAGTCGATTTATCTGATTTTTTCTTCTTGCGTGGCCCTGTCGAACTCCTTTTCTACCTCTTCTTAATGATGAAGGGGGAGTCCATGCCTACGAACCCTTCCACTTCTTCCTCTATCTCTTCCTCAACACTCATGCACTCTTTTTTTGTCTCACCAAGGTCAATGGTGGCCTACAACATAGTCTTTTCTTTTGTTGCTGCTTTTTTCTTGGCAGTAACTTCCTTTTCGTTTGCAGTAGCTTCTTTCTGCTGCATGGCCTTCTCTTTTTCCGCTACCTTCTCTTTAGTGGAAGCCTTTTGTGATTCCTTCTTCTTTTCTGCTATTCACATTGTGGTGGTCTGCATTGTTTCACCTTCAACAACCTTACTAGTTCGTGCATTAGCATCATTGGGGGTCAGCCAGTCACTTGGTCATTTGCTGACAACCCCTAGAATATTTTCCTCGGCAACTAAGTATGGGAACTTGTGCCATATGCCCTTGGCATATTTCTTCGCATGGATGTGCAAATTATGGAAATCATCCTTTAAATTTGTGACGTTGAGTTATTGCATGTGCAAACTTGGTGAGAACCTTGGCCACTAGTTAATCACCATCCTCAACTATGACTCGAACAAGACCCAAAATATCTTCGTCTCCATAAATCTTTTTGCTTCTCTGGTGGCCCACAGTGAAGCAAAGTTCATGGCCTCAGGTAAATTTGAGTCCTTCTGAGGGAACTAGATCTCTTTAGGCATCCTCTAGGCCACCAACGTGATCAAAAACAATAACCACGCATAGTGGAATGCCTTGCCCTCATCCTGGGCCTCTCTGAAGTCCTTCAAAATATTTTTGACACAAGTCTTGAGCCTCATTGTACTGGACTCCTTTGGTGCACTGCGAAGACAAAGAAATGACTGGTGTGAGTACTTCATCTTTGCGACATTTCCGCATGATCTTGCCAGCCAAAGTTTGTGCAAAAAACTACACCACACCATCTGAGATTGACTAAATGGAATACCCGCATGAATTATTTATGAGACCAAAATCAGTCTTTATTTGGTCCGCCAACTTTTTCTCCTCTAATTTTCTAACAAATGCCTCTGCAAGGTCCACTCCTTGGTATTACAGCAACATTATTATCTAGATCAGCATGTCAATGATCGATATGGGCCCTCCCAACCAGAGGCACCCATTTTGGGTGAGTGTCAACAATTGGCACACACAAACTATGTTAATAGTGGTGCGACTGAAATGCAACACCCACAACATATTTAGGAGCCCTGCACACCCAACTCCAGCCACCCATTTCATCGGCTCAAGCCATTTGATGTCCAACTGTTCATAGTATAGCTTCATTTAGTACTTTCTCAGTGCCAACTGTGGAAACCTCTCGAGGTTCCCCAGGTCCCAATCCTCCATTTTTAGGTATGGTATCCAGGCCAACAAATTTCCTTCAAACAACACATTCTCCAGTAGCAAAGGTGTGGAAACCAGGAACTTCGTGGAATCTGGGTCTTTGGGCACTTGATCTGTGGTTTTCTTGGTGTTATATACAATGGAAGCTTAGTTATTGGCTCAGCCTGCTCGACATCAATCTCCTTTATTCCTCCATGCAATTCTTCCTCATCCAGGTCTAGGGGCTCTGTCGACTTTTTGGACCTATCCTTCTTTCCGTTCTAGTAGATTTATGTCGGACTTTTCCGCAGTGATTGCCGCACGTGCGATTGTTGGGGCTTCTTATACTTCTTATCTTATGCCATGGAAGCATATGGCTTAGGCTTTGGTGACCTAGGCATTGTAGTAGGTAACCCTATAGGTATAGGTTCAGCCGGCTTTGTCTCAGGTCTCGTTGCAGCCATACTTGCGATCAATAACTCATGCTACCAATCGGTCAAATTTGCAAATCCTGATTGTGAATATTCTCCTTAATTCTCTACCAATCCTTGTTAGAGATACAACACTGCTCTAGACACAAATGAAAGTGCAACAACTTAAGGAAAATTCTCAGGAAGAAAAGTGTTCAAATGTGTAGCAGGATGCCATATTTATAGCTCAATTTGAATTCAAATTTGTCTGTTCTCTCCAAATCCCTGTAATTAATGTGTTTTTGGTGACAAATTTCCAAAGATATGCATCTTAAATGCTCCCCCCCACCCCCGCTCCCTTTAACAGAAAAATCTCCATCCAATCAGCTAGAATTCTTCCAACGGTCACTTTTTGGCCAAGATGTGCGGGACCCACCATCCTAGCATAGCTCCTTCATTGCAACTCTCCTTTGTGCATGCCTTGATTTTTCGCACAACCCCATTATTTCGCCCAACCTTCCTTTTGGCATTGTATTTTATAGTCCCGCACTCAATTGCAATTGCTTGGAGCACTAGGACTATCGCTCCTTCATATAGTCATTGCGTAGGGGTAGGATCACCCCTGTAAAACTTTATTTGACTCCCATTGACGTTTCTTAGAAATAATTCCCGATTCAGCTTGCGAGTTGAACTACGCCTCCATTTTCAAGGCGTTCTTCCATGGTATATCAATCGACCATGTATGTAACTGCAACAATCTGCAAATTGGGCACTATGTATTTCATCGACATTACAACTTCTTATCCATAAACCAATCTGAATGACGTTTGTCTTGTCAAGTTATTGTAGGTAGTTCTATACACCCAGAGAACAACTAGTATGTGCACATGCCAATTATTTTACTTTGCATTACAATATTCATTAAATCATTTTCCAGGATTTTGTTAAATTTTTCTACGGTATCGTTCACTTGAGGATGATATGGTGTACTCTTCTAGTGATACATCTGGAATTCTTCGACTAAAGAAGCAATTGTTTCACTTAAGAAGTGCAAACCTCTATCACTCATCAAGATCTTAGGGTGGACTAACCAAGACAAGATGTATTCAAAAATAAACTTTGCAGTTGTTTCTATGCTACAATCCTTTATAAGTTGCGACTTAGCCCACCTGGTTAAATACTCTATTGTTGTAATGTTGGATCTGGCCCCCGTCTTCTTCTCTTGAACCACCATGGGACTAACCTAGTCTGATTCTTCAACAAGTTCAATAATATTGGTTTCAAACATCTTATTTAATTCTTTGTGCACCTTTTCTCTATACTTAGGATTCAACCAGTAGGGGATTTGCTTCACTCGCTTCGAATTTGGCTTTAGAGTGATCTTCATGACACCTAGATCCCCTAAAATCCCTTTCAAATAAGAGAACTTGGTGGGAAACAAGTCCTGATACTCCCATGGCAGCTCCGCGACTTTTTCCACTCTATTTTCATTCCAATAGTCACTATGTTTGCAAACTTTAGTTGCGCTTCAGATCCAATATTCACCTTCTTGGCATTCAAGGGCTGTGAAATATACACAACTTCCACCTTATGCCATGCGACTTCACACTGACCTTCTGACTTAGGAATATTAATGTTCCTAGGATCTTCTTCTCCTTCCTCAGTGGTCGCATTGTAACATTCGAGTGCATGGCAACAAGTTCTTCAAGCATTCTAAATATTTTGATGTCCTGTAATGCTTCATCAATACATTCAAATCCATCTCCAAAGCTAAAAGTGAGTAAAAACATTTCTTTCAGAACATCCCATTTTGCGGTTCTATGTTGCAGCTCTATTTCTAGATACGAGTTCATTAGGATCATATCAAAGTATGGAAAAATATATGAACCAATTTTGCTTGTGGTTCTTCTCCCCATTCTTTCATCCATCGAGGTAGATGCTCGCATGGATCGTCCTTCCCTGTATATTTCTCTGTAATGCGGGTATTGACATACCCAAGCCACAACTTCATCATCCACCAATATTCCTTCCAATTTGTAAATTTGTTCTTATACGTACCCCACCATCTTGCAGGCGTAGCTCTTAGCATGATTTCTAGTGCTTGGAACCGATGTACCTCCAGTACATCATGTTAGTGTCAATGTCTTCACACTACCATCAGTGATCAAAATCTGCTCTTTTTCATTTCATAGTAGGAGTCTCATTCTGATGAGGTTGCATTCCATTAGGTCATGGATCCACTGATGGTAGGGTTTACTTCAGTTTTTCCCTCATGATATGTACTTGCTGATCTTCTTTCATACTTTTCAGTCATGATTCATGTTCATTTTGCAGTCCATTTCATCAAATCCTAGGGTTTGGTCTCATTAGGTCTTAGGGTTTCCTCCATGGTCAAATTCAGTGATTATATGTTAATAATGGTCAACAAGCACATGAGGAGGCCAATAATGATGGGTAAAGTCATAATTTGTTATTTTGAAAGCTTAATGTAGTTCTCACCTCAAAACTTGTTTTGAGGTGAAAACAAAGTATTATGTTTTTTTTTATCTTTCTTCATGATGTAATTTTATTGTTTCTATATGTAATATTTGTTCCCAAGCTCCTCCTAAAGCTTGTGATGCTGCCAAGTACCTACCACTACAAAAATCAAGTGATTTTGAGCATCAGTCCACTTGCCAAGCAAAAGAAAACAAGAAAACAAGCATAGAAAGAAAAACAGAGCATTGTAAAAGACAAATAGACATTATAAAAGTGGGTTTTCACAAACAAAAAATCAAAAGGTGAAACTATATAAACCCATCCTCCTATTTTTCATCCCATTGTGTCATTATTGAAGATTAAAGAGCCAAGAAGAGAGCAAAGGTTGATTTTCAAGTGTTATTGAGCAAACAGAGCAAAGCGCTGCGTTTTTGGAGTTTTGGAGTGGCGCTGCACTTCTGAGAGGTGGCGTTGTGCTTTCAACCAGGCGTTGTGCTTCTAGCAAGTTTTTGCAGTGTAAAAATAAAGGGCATTGCACTTTCAGGTCGGTGTTGTGCTCTTGTAGGTGGCGCTGCGCTTTGCCCAGCAGAGCCCCAAATCACCTCAAAACACCAATTTCACCTCAAATTGCCAAGTTTACCTCTTTTGCAAGTAAGTACATCAAAATCTCTTGTGGTTTAGGGTTTTTACATCAAGTTTTTGTGATTTTTCACCCCCAAAATCAAAACCCTAGTTTTCCTACAAACTGTCTCATGAATTGAAATCCTCACTCTACTATTGTTTTCTTACTCTATCCACTTTTTATTTTTGCTTAAAACTCCATTCGCACTATCCCTAAACCCCACTCCCACATACAATTTCCCTAAACCCTATTCACATACACAGTTTCCCAAACCCCCTCATCCATACACTCTGCCCATTCCATTCCTCCACATCAATTATCCACAACTATCCATATATAACCATATTATTCAAATCCAAAGGAAAACAATGGAAAGAGACAGTGATTATGAGTATGAAGAAGAGACACTTAGTGACAACTCCATGGAGAGACATAGACAACAAAGGAAACCTCATAAAGGAGGAAGAATCATCAGAGAGGAGCCCACTAGTTTGAGGGAATTACAGGCTTGCCCACTTGCAGTTTCTTGTTTCAGACATCAAGCATGTTTTGAATTTTGTGAAATGGTGGAAAGAGTTTAGTTTCACCATGAGTTGGCTAGACTTTTTGTGACTCATCTACATAACAACGAGGTGACACTTGCTGGAGTAACCTTTACAATATCACCAGCTATCATTTCAGAGGCCTCTAGAATTCCTAATGTGGGTGAAAAATGGTACAAGGGTCATGATCTTGATGAGGATTACTACGAGCCCTATATCAAGGCTAAATACAGAAATCAAGTGAAGAGGTTATTCCCCTTTAAGTTTTTGGAAAACAGGTATGTTCCTTTGATGAGGATTATTATCAAGTACTTCACTTGTGAAGGTAGGTTCTCCCAGTTGTATGCCTATCATATTAGACTCCTCATGCATTTCACTAGAGTAAAGATGTTGAATCTCCCTTACTTCATGTTTAGAAACATTGAGAAAATGGCACACATTGTGCAGAGGAAACCATACCCTCAGTAGTTGAACAGTATCTATCATTACTCTTTGATCAAAATCATTGTTCTTCACCAGCTCAGTCTTCTTAACATTCCTTGGGAGACTTTTATTGCTCATGAGATTTTCAAAGGTCCACAGATCCCTTCACCAGTGCATCAAGAAGAAGGTGGGCCTTCTAGCCATGGATAAACAAGGGAAGAGGCCAAGGAAACCAAAATTGCTGAGGTGCCAGTGTATTTAACATATCAGAGAGGCATAAGGAGACTTTTTGCAGCTGCCAGGCAAGTGTTTGCTCCACAAGGTGTGGAAGGGGCCTTTCCTTCATCATCAGTCCACAGGAAAATGTTTGCTCCACAAGGTGTGGAAGGGGCTTTGCCTTCTACATCAACAAAATAGGTACAGGTTGAGCGGTTGAGCAAAGGCAAGGAAAAGGTGCAAGAGGAAGATCTTGGTGATGAGCAGGAAAGATATTTTGACCTTATTGAGCATGAGGAGCCATAACAGCACTTCACTCATCATGGAAGTGGCATTATTGACTTGGAGGCTCAGGATGAAAACACCATCAAAGACCTCAGCATTCAAGAAAGTGAAGCTGAAATACAATCCTTAGCGGACAGATTTCCAGGGAGTATGTTCTCATCATGTTGAACCCAAATATGAAAACCTTTTCTCCATCTGAAACTATACTTGAAGACCTTTCCAATGAGCTATCATGGGCTCAATTTGGCTAAGGGGAAGGCCTCCAAAAGTAGGTGGAAAGTGGCGCTGCGCTTCTGACCAATTTGCCCAGAAAATTAACATTTTTCTTGTTTTGACTGTGGATTTGTCTTCTCTCTCCTCATGGATGTTTTCACTCATGTAATTAATGAAATGGCATGTAAATTTGATGGTAAATAGTGTTATAAGGTAGATTCATTAGTTAGATGTGGTTTTGAGGCAAATGAATCTGTTTCCACTCTTTTAGAGGCAAGTTGTTTGACTGCCTATATTCCAGTTCTTAGTTGGGAAATGGTTGAAACAACCCCTCTTCTCATGGATTCGACCCCTGATGGTCAGGATGAGTGGTTTTGTTTTCTATATTATGTATTTTCTTTCTCATTTGCAAGGGTTGGATTCACTTGGATGCTCTGAACAATATTGTACATCATTGTAAGCAGTTTGGCAAGGAAATTAATAGGAGTTGCAGCTATTTTTATGGGATACCTGTGGTATGGTGTTTTTGCATAGTTTATTCTTTTGTTATCAGTTTTTTTACATGTTTATGTGTGCCATCATCTATTTCACTGCTTCTAACTAAATGATATCAAGATAGATAGGTAGAATTCATTGTTTACAGTGCTCTACCTTGGGAAACCATTCAGTATTCTATGTTTTCTGCTGTTTGAGAAGGATGCATGATCTATAAATGCCTTACTCAGCTCCTCACCAGTATTAGACATCTCACCTCACTCAATTACAAGTGTAAAATCCTATACCTACCTTTCCCCATAGAACACCTTGTATTCTGACCTAATTTCCCAGACCCAAATTGATTAGCTCCATCTGATCCAGCACAAAACCGAAAAAATCAATCAAAACCCTAGAGATACTATACCTAGCATAAAATCTTGATTCATGATCTAGTACTTTTAACTGAGATTCATAAGGAGAGAGCCCTCTCCTGACCTAGTAGGGCTAGCTACCAGGTTAAGCTTAGTTTGTGGTTATCCTGGGATTGCCTTCCTTCAGCCTGAGGTCAATCTAGGTTCTAACACATCCCTTGTGAATTTATCCAAAAATAAATTGACATCTTCTAAACCATCATAATATGATAAGTTTCATACCTCAATGGATATACATCAGAGTGACTTTGTAAGCTGGTTGCAGCATAGTGACGATACCTCATGCAGCGTGTTTTTCCAGTATTCAAGCTCCTCATCTGAATCTAAATTGAACGAGTTTTCCTTCTCCCACTTAATTCACCCATCCACCGTAGGGTTTATCCAATCTTCAACTCGCTCAGTAAGCTTATAGATCTACTCAATATCGTCCTCCTCATCATAATTACGAACTAGTTCAGTATACCATGCACCCATGGCTGGATCCAATGGAACAATAACCCTTAGTTCCATCTTTTCAAATGTCATACTACACTCCTTAAGGTTAATGATTGTGTTCCTTAAGGTTAATTACTATGTTCATATCAAATTCCTAGTCAATTCCAAGCAGTGATGTATATGGTTTACTATCATCCACTATTTCGATCACATCAGAATTGGTTATGGTGCATGCCCCTTCAATATCCACAGTCACTCCATGTAGGTGCCCCATAGGAATAATATTTTATTGATTCGCCATTCTCAACTGGATCGGAGGCCACTATAGTGCTGGTATACCCATTCTTTCCTAGGTTTGCTTTGGTAAAACATTTGCATTAGACCCCAAATCAAGAATTACCTGGTCCATTTCAAACTCTCCAATCTGGGAAGTTAATCTCATTTCGTGACTAGTCATTTTCTTTCTTTTTTCCACCTTATGTACCACGTGTTTTTCTGATAGTGGATTATTCTTTCTAGTGCAATTATATATCAATTCTTACAGTCCTTCTACTACCTTCTTCTCCCTTAGGAGCTTCATGCAGGTTTGCAAGAAGGAGGCTAATAAAGAGGGGTTTGTCTCCTGCGTAGTATTGACATCTTCAGGCTTTCCCGTATTCTGAGTCCTTGATGTAAAATCTCCTACATGTGCAAAGATTCTTTTTTCTTCCATAAATTTTTCATTTACCTGATTTACATTGAATATAGTATCCTTATCAGCAGCCTTGTGAACCCATACATTTTCCTCTGGTTGCTTCCCTTTATCCTCCCCGATGTTGGGTTGTGTTATATTCTTTCCACGACTAGCCCACGTAGTTAACCGGGGGTTTAGAAGGTGGGTGGAGCCCCCCCTTCGTTGCGTTGATTTTGTAGTGGGGGGAGTCGTAGGTGGATTGAGGGGTGAAGGTAACCCCACTCTATGGGGTCTGGGGTAGCGCCCCGACAATTTTTGGTTTTGGACCCTATGTTAGGTTGGGTGGACCTACCTATGGTTTTGTGCATGATTTTCACACATGGTTTTGGACGCGATGGTTTTCGGTCCATGGAATTGGAGGCTTCGGCATGTATCAATATGTATTGTAACATTGAAAGGAACATAACGAAAAATCAAGCTGGTAGTCTTGGTTTTGGGATCCCGGGGAAAATCTCTGTCTATATGTGTTTTATGTGTTATTCTCTCGCATTGTTTATTTTATGTGTTTTAGAATTTGTATGTAGGTAATTTCTGTACGGGGTTAAAACCTACACCCAGTAGCTATTCCACTTCGCGTGACAATATTAACACTAGGACCCTCGTCGCGTAGTTCATACCTCATCATCTAGATGTTCTGGGTATGTTGCTAAGTATCAGTATTTGTTTCTTGCATCTTCATGATGAGAACGTGGCAATATTCTATGACATGATCAAACCGGATACAATATTAACATGAGGGGTGCGTTGGATTTTGGCAGTCTCGCACAAAGTGACCTGGTTCTCCATAATTGTAACAAATGATTGTAGAGCATTGGGAAGGTATGTTTTAATAAATAATTTAGTGATGTTTTAAGCAATAGTTGTAATCTTTTCTTTATTATAAAGTAGGGAAAATGCAACGAGAACGAGTCTAAAATGATCCAATCACTAACAGTTGTCTTCTCTACGCAGGGAAAGGTAAAAGCAGGAAGGCGCAATGCAAAACGAGGATTTGATGAGAAGATAACGGCTGTCCCTCCAATTCTAAATAAGGTTCAGACCAGGTCGAGTAAATCAAGGAAGATCAGTCTGGAACGAGATGAAGGACTGCCAGTTCGGAAATACAGGCCGAGTAAAGGAAAGCGTTAACAGTTTAGCGGATCCCTCAGGATCTTCGATCCTGAGGGATCGCTACGATCAATCGTTTTGTCGACCGATGAACTCCGCCATTAATTGTATAAAAGGAGGGTAGCATTGGAAACTAGGACTTACTTTGGTATCTTTAACTTTCTTTTCACGAATTTTATTATTAGTTGAACTCAGACTATTAAGTCTCTCTGAGACTTAGTTTTGTACTCTCATTGATGCGTTAATATAATATATTGGTGTTAATTTCTCCGTGCGTCTGAAGTAGTTTACGACAGTGCGCCATTGGAAGCTTTGGGCCCGGCTCCAATGGACACTGACTGATTGTACCATTACAATTCTGCTTTGTGTGGTTTGTTTCTCATAATCTGTTATGGTTGCATGTTGTTTCATATTTATTCATCTGTAGCTTTCCTGTTATAAATCTCTGTAACAAGTTCATATCATACTTTCAGGATTCTTCGTATACTGTTGATCTGAGTTGTTTGCATCAATTACAGAATTCATAAGTAGAATATTTCAGCTACAGGTGATTGGGGTTAATGGATTGTTGGTGACTATTGCAGATCGTGTACATATGATTGACGTTTCCTGTCTTTAATGATTTGCTGTTCCATTTGATATATATATGATTAACATTTCCTGTCTTTAATAATTTGTTGTTCCATTTGATTAAGCTGCAAACCTGTATAAATGATTGCTTTCCTTTTTGTATGTAAGTGTGTGCCAAGGATTGGAAGTGTTGACCTCGCGAGACTTAGTTTCTTTACTGCCGTTCCATTTACTGCCGTTCCTTTTATTGCTGTTCCATTTCTGAAGTTGCTGTTTCATTCTGTTTTCTTGCTGTTCCTTTCGCTTGCGTTTATTGAAGTGGCATGAGAGGAGGTTCAAGACTGTTGTGAGATACAGCAGACGCTATAATGCTCCCAGATCATGATTCATACTCCTTCATCAGTTTCTAGGGGGATAGGTTACTAATTCCATACCCTCGACCGACGAAGTTGCTGCGTGTGTGATTTCTTTATGCAAAAGTAATTTAGCATTAGCATCCGTTTACTCTTGTATTCCTTATATCTATACTACGAAGCATTATCCTGACAAATAGCCTCAAATTAAGATGTCCTTTACAATAACAAAACGCTCCCGGATTGACTTGTAATGTGAGATAACTAGAGGTGAAAAAGACCCTTGTTACAGCTCCACATTTTGGCGCCGTTGCCGGGGAAGGGGCATAGCCATTTGTTTTTTAACACGATAGTGTGTGAATCTTTTAGGGGAGAACTGGATTTTAAAAACGGAAGGTAAGAACCTGCGTGCGGAGCATGTAAAAGCCCTGCTCCACCGTCCGCTTTCCTAGCAGAATTGATTTAGTAATTTAATTGGAGTGCATGACTAAGCAGAAAAAGCCAGAAAAGAATCAAAAGCCTCCATCCAAAACCGAAAAAGCCAAGGGGTCGGCGAACCTTGGACGAAAGACCTTTATAGACGAAATTTACAAGAAAGCCGGATCTCCGCCATCAGTAGGTTATAGGAAAGTAAACTCTAAACAACCTGCTAGTTCCCTTCAGGCCTCAGAATCACCATCTGAAGCCTTTGCGGAGGTGCACAGTCAGACAGAGGAGCAGGACTTTCAAGAACTTGACAATTCGACTCCTAGACCAGTGCACGAAGGAAATTGTAGCAACCTTTGCGAAGGAGAAGGAGAAACAGGGGAAATCGAGGAACCTAGATCTCCTATTGAACCAAACCAGCCTTTAAATAGTCCGGATAAAGGAAGCGCTGCAAAAATCCTCGTTGAGGGAATTCATTCACCTCAGACAGTAGGGGCCATCATTATCCCTGATAAAGGGAGTGCTGTAAAAATAGTTCCTGCTAAGATTACCCCTCCTCAACCAAGGAATACTCTCTTGGAAATTCCTGAAGATTACTGGCATATATTTGATTCCATGGCGCAGAATCAGCCAAATACCCAAACCTCTACTTTGCAATATCCCATAGTAGATTCCGCTGCGAATGCACCAATGAAGGCAATTCCGCTTCAACATATCCCGACGTTTCATGGACTCACATCAGAAGACCCTGATGCGTTTCTATTCGAATTTGATGTGTTATGCAGGGGATACGATTACACCACTGATCCCCAGAAGCTAAAACTGTTTCTCTCTACTTTGAAGGGAGCAGCTCTGAGATGGTTCATGGGTTTAGGTGGTGGAGTCATAAACAATTGGGAAGAAATGAAAGCGGCCTTCTTAAAAAAATATCAGGATTACTGTAGATCAAGAGAACTAAAGGATGAAATCTTTCAAATGTCAGCCAGACCAAATGAAACTTTAGAATAATATGTAGAACGTTTCCAATATAACTTGCAGAGATCTCCATATGCATCGTTACCTCTGCTCGATAACGTGTTGAAAACTGCATTGATTAGAGGTATGAAGGAGCAATGGATTGAAACGTTGAATATTATGGGAAAAAGAGACATTTATCAGGAAAATTTTGCTGACATCATTGATCTGTGTATCAGGAGCTCAAGAGGCAGCACAAGGATAAAACCAGCAGAATATGATCGCTTCACTAGAGACAATCGAACATCAACAGAAGGAGTATCACGAGTGGAACTTGGAAATCTGTTAGAGAATTTTAAAACTGATATCATGGGGACATTAACTACACAGCTTGATATTGTGCAGGCTAAACAGAAGCAAGCAGAGGCGGAACAGAATCTGGCAATTTTCTGCCCGCGGTGCAGGAAGAAACATAGCCAGAAAGAATGCCCGCTCGATACAGTTCAAATATGTGCTATTTGTACCAAGGACCATCCGACTGAAAGTTGTCCCTCGCTCCCTGGTTTGAAGGCGGTGTACAAAGAAGCAGAAGAGGAACCAGAATCAGGATACTTTATTAACCAGCGTCGTCAATGGCAACCTAGGCAACCTGGTATGTTTCAAGATCCCTCCTCTTCTTTTCAATCTCCGCAATTTAATGCTCAACAACAGAATATGTGGCAAAATCAGTCTCAGCACCCGTTTTCAAATTGGCCGCCTCAAATGTTTCCTACTCCGAACCCTTGGATGAACCAAGCTGGTTGGCCAAACTTTCCTTATCCTCCGCCATATTGGCCAAATAATTCATATCCTCTGCAGTGGACCCCTTCCACTTCGCAAAGTTCACCCTGGCAGAGCAACTGGCCAAGATCGACATATCAAACACCAGGATCAATTCCGCTCCCTCAACCAACTCTGCCAGCCTTGCAACAAAATCCCCAGCCCAACCTAAGACCGTCTGTATCGCAAACCGCTCACTCGGGAATCATTTTGCTAGCAGTTACGCCAAGATACTAACATCAAGATTATTGGAGAGGAAGCAAAAACTTCCTCCCTATAGATTGGTAAGAATTTCATTCTTTATTACCACATTTTGTATATAAGATTGTAAATTTTGTATATATGTTTCGAGTGTGTGTTTTTTTGTTCCTTTTCAAAAGGAACAACACTTGTGTGTTTTGTTGTTCCTTTTCAAAAGGAACAGCACTTGTGTGTTTTGCTGTTCCTTTTCAAAAGGAACGGCACCCTTGAGTTTTGCTGTTCCTTTCCAAAAGGAACAGCACTTTTTGAATTTTTTCTGTTCCTTTCCAAAAGGAACAGCACTTTTGAATTTTTGTTGTTCCTTTTCAAAAGGAACAACACTTTTGAATTTTTTTATCCCTTTTTAGAAGGAGCAACATTTGTGTGTTTTTTTCAATTCTTTTTTTTAGCAAGCAGCATTTGAGTGCTTTTGTTATCTTAGGACATTGCATCAAAAGAACCCTCCCACCCTCCCTTGTAAGAAAGAAATAGTATGCCCTCGTCCTTTCTATAAGAAGAAAACATTGTCCCGAAGCCATAAGTAGCAGCTATATATTTATGCAACAAATATAAAAGGCATGATATATCAAGATCAACACATCATAAATCACTATCTATAACAGCCCTAGGATTGATGCAACAAAGGAGGGAACCATACACTCATCATTCTTTCAGCCATAAGTCTCACCTCCTCTGCCCTATTGGAAAACTTCATCATGTTACGTTCCTACAATTTTCTTTATTATTACTTGGAAATAAGAATAGAAAATTTATATCTTCCTATTGGGATAACAAGACTTCTTCCGCCATTCCCACTCTTAAGGAGGGCTGAACCACCCTTATGTGTAACTATACAAGAGCAAAAGTCCATCTCAAAAAAAAAAAAAAAAAAAAAAAACAGAAGCAAAAGCAGAACCAAAAGAAATTATTTGTCAAATGCAGGATAGGGGGTTTCATTAAAGAACCAGCCTACTATGATCATAAGATTGGAAGCGAAATGGCATTCCCATCATGGCCACCACACCAGGGATATGGTCCAACAGGTTCATTATATAAACAAACCTTGGAACAGGGGGTCTCATCATGAGCCAGCCTGCCCACGTTTCGCGCCTCTCTGGTGAATGGCGTCATGGTTATCTGGTTACCAAGCCAGCATGATGGCCTGCATGTTGACAAGAATTGATCTTCAAAACTACACAAAGGACTATGGTTCCGGGGTGAAATAAACAACTCTGCCACGGTTATAAACACCGGTCAGCAGCAGAGCTCTGTTAATGGTATCAGAGTCAAAACATATACACCAATTTGGATCTTATTAAATATTTCTTTCTATCCTCGTAATAATTATATCTTACACCTTAATGGATAGGTCACATGAACATTTATCATTACCAATTATGGCAAAGGTATTGACTATGACTATCTCAGACTTTCCATGAGTGCTAGACGTCCTATCCTTATGTTCTGCATCACATCACGAAGGCTTATGTTAAACGCGATCTATCTGTCGCATCGATCTCGGTATTTCTTTGTCTAATCTGAAACATGGCAAAACTTTATAAGTTGTTCCATTATGACTCGGTGATGGGATGACCGCCTTCTTCTATTTTACGGCTGAGGCAACCTATCATTTCGCGCGGGGGGGAGGTGACTTCATTACTCCGCCGGCCACGTGTTAACACATCATTCGGAAATGATATGATACGAAGGTACGATATGCGTTAATGGCATGACAATGCTATTTTTTGCAAAAGTTGTTATTTATGATCAATTATTCATGCATGCTCTGTGTCTTTTCTTTTTTTTCCGCAATTACGTTCTTTGCATTGCTGTTCCATCTAGACCCTGAAACAGAACCATGGGGGGAAAGTCTATCAGAAGCGAGCCGAGCAAGCTCATAGTCTCCGAAGCCGCTCGGAAGATCTTAGAAAAGGCAGGGTGGTTAACTTATTTTGGCCGCCTGCGCAAATCAAACGAAATAGTGGCCATGGAATTCCTGCAGAATTTGCAGGAAGAACACTCAGTGGTAGGTGGGAAGCAGATAGCAGTCACGAAGGAAATAATCGCGGAAGTAACCGGATTACCAAACTTAGGTCCAATATGGACGACAAAGAAAGAAAGACTGCAAAATATCGTAGAACTCTTCCAAGATGAAGGGCAGAAGCTGACAGTGAAGGGAAAAGGAGTGCTACCGGCAACACTGGGAGAACCTTGCAGCGAACTGGCAAAGGTAGTACAGAGCTACATCACCTGTGAAGGACGAAAAGATGTGGTAAGGCCGCGTCACCTTAAGCTCTTAGCTGTGTTAAAAGGAAAATGTGTTGTGAATCTCCCTGCATTGTTAAATTCATTGCTGCATGATACCTCTCGGAGCCTGAAAAAGGCACACCATGAAGACGCAGTGGTTAGCCACCACGGGTTGATCTGCCTGATAGTGACATACAGTCTCGCTCGGCAGCAGACTAGCTGGCGGGAACTTATTACAGCAATTGGAGGGGAAGTAGCATCACCATCCCCAAAGACGAAGCACCCCGCTAGCACCTCCGAAACACCTAAAAAACCCAAAGAATCGCCAAAACCTAAGCAACCCTCGGGCACAACCGAGCAAGCGAAGAAACGCATAAAGCTAGGGAAACAAAAATGCACCCCTGAAGCAACTGGACATGCAGAAAAACGTAAGGAATTGGCCGCAGAAAGACGTGCAACCTTAAAGCGAAGGTATTCCTCTGGCACAGAAGAACAGGTTGAAAAACGCAGAAAGGTGGAGGTGGAAGAACAGGTGGTCAGCACACCCGAACAGCCCGGGAGGCCTAGAAAGTCAGTTCGGTTGGCAAAGATAAGAGGTAGGCTGGAAAAACTCTAGCCAAACATTGGCCAGCCGATTGAAATAATAGAGGACCCTCCAGCGCCAGAACAAATACCTGGGGAAAACCTGGAACAAACAGAGAATGAAGTAGGAGCTGAAGAAGGAGATAGGGATGACGACTCTGCGGCCGAGACCAACTATCCAGAGGCAGCTACTGAGTAGCCAATTCGGGAGAAGGAGATGGAACAATTGGGGGGTAGCCATCCACAAAACCCTGTGGAGGAAGAAGAGCTGGCCACCATCTTGGCCAGCCTTAGAGGTTATCCTTCACCCTCCAGTCCGGTAGAGCCTCCCGAAGGACCATCTGAGGAAGAGACGCATGACGAATTGCATGATAGAATGGCAGGGGAAGAAAATCCCCCTGTCATCGACAAAGAAAATGTGAATACCAATCAGGAACAAGCCATTCCCAAAACACCAGAAGGAAGTCCACCCGCTGATGGCGGGGGGGATGAAAATGTTTGTCGGGAACAGGACGTTCCCCGAATGATAGAAGAAACCCTCGATGAAAGAGGAGCAGAACTGAGGGCCGCCCATGTGCCCACAGCCGAGGCAAGAGAAATTAAGAAGTTGAGAAGAAAACAGCAGAAATTGCTGAATATTATAGCCCAGCTTTGGCAGAAAATTCGAAGTCTGAAAGCCAGTTTGAGAATAAAGAGGACTGTAAGAAGAAAAAGAAGGAAAAATACAGCTGGGTCCTCTCAGAGAGGAAGACAGAGCACCTATAGGCATCTAGTAGATCGATACTCTGCTAGCAAACCTGCAACTGTTCCAATTAATACTGAGGAACAAAATGATGTTCCATCTGGAACAGAGCACCAGAATGTTGTTCCTATTGACATAGAGGAGCAGGCTGATATTCCAAACAGCCCATTAGAACCAACTGTCGTTCCAATTAAAACTGAGCCACAAGACGACATCCCAGTTACAGAGGGACCACCGTACCCCTTTATACATGTCAAGAAGGAAGGGGAAAATAGAGCAGTTCACACTGAGACACCACCTTCAGGGAAAATTAAGCGACGAAATGTAAAGGTCCAGGCGAAACTTCCTGCCTCCAGGGAATTATGGGAAAGGGATCCAAAAACCAAGGCCTTGCGCCACGAGATAAGACAGGCCCAACAAGAGGCTGAACAGCTACGGGAACAAATGATCCCTCGAGAGAAATATGAGGAGCTGCAACAGGAGGTTGAGCAGAGGATTCCTCGAGAGAAATATGAGGAGCTGCAACAGGAGGTTGAGCAGAGGATTCCTCGAGAAAAATATGAAGAACTGCAACAACAGCTGAGAAACATGAGTCAATCGGAGAGTCAGGCTTTTGAAGGATGGCAGAAGGAACAGGAAAAGGTTGCTAAGGTAACACGTCGACTAGATGCTATTATTAAACAATTGGACACTGTATGTTCGCTGTATGATGATGTTTTGACTTCTCGGGCCCCTGTGAATAATTATGCTTTATTCCTCCTTGAAAGATACTTAAGATTGAAAATAAAAGCTGTCAGGGCAGGTGCCCCCATTCAGATTAACACTGTTAATGATTTTATTGATTGTTGCAAACATTATGGGGTTAAGGTCCAACGATTATTATGCGAATTTTATTTGCACAATATGGTGCTTGAGCAGGAAACTGATCTAAACCCTGGCCCCTTTGTGGGGGATATACAGCTGCAAGCCTTTGTTTCATTCGGGGTCAATCAGTTAAAGTGGCTCAGGGCTTACAATGCCTTTCAGAGGCAGGAGCACAGCCTAGATCTATGGGTCAGGGCTGAGCCTCAAGACCCGGTTCGCCTATGGCAATCACACAAAAGCCTTATGAGAAACCCTGGCGTTATAGAACTACTAGGACCCATGCATGAGGAGTTGATCCGAAATAGCTTAGAATACTTCCGGGTTATTAAAGATTCCACCTTGGAGGCTGCCAAATTCCGTTATCGGATTTCCACCCCAAGCATCCAGCTCAGGGAGCCCTTCAGATATGAGAACTTTGAGCTGGCTGCTGAACGATTGCCTTTTTATGGCCAGTGCATTCTGCAAGCTGGACCATCATGGTTAGGATATCGGTTCCGTAGCCCAATTATCTGGCACCCTGCACCGGGGTACCAGGCCTTGTATGATATGCCTGCAGATCAGTTGCATTACTTCTTTGATAATCTGGTTGCCTATCATGGTTGCAGACCCCCTCATGAAGTACCCTCTCCAGCCTATTCTCTTATTGCTCTCCATGTTAATTATAACATTTTCATGAGGCCATGAAACAGAGTAAGTCGGGGGGTGTGTAGAGCATTGGGAAGGTATGTTTTAATAAATAATTTAGTGATGTTTTAAGCAATAGTTGTAATCTTTTCTTTATTATAAAGTAGGGAAAATGCAACGAGAACGAGTCTAAAATGATCCAATCACTAACAGTTGTCTTCTCTACGCAGGGACAGGTAAAAGCAGGAAGGCGCAATGCAAAACGAGGATTTGATGAGAAGATAACGACTGTCCCTCCAATTCTAAATCAGGTTCAGACCAGGTCGAGTAAATCAAGGAAGATCAGTCCGGAACGAGATGAAGGACTGCCAGTTCGGAAATATAGGCCGAGTAAAGGAAAGCGTTAACAGTTTAGCGGATCCCTCAGGATCTTCGATCCTGAGGGATCGCTACGATCAATCGTTTTGTCGACCGATGAACTCCGCCGTTAATTGTATAAAAGGAGGGTAGCATTGGAAACTAGGATTTACTTTGGTATCTTTAACTTTCTGTTCACGAATTTTATTGTCAGTTGAACTCAGACTATTGAGTCTCTCTGAGACTTAGTTTTGTACTCTCATTGATGCGTTAATATAATATCTTGGTGTTAATTTCTCCGTGCGTCTGAAGTAGTTTACGGCAGTGCGCCATTGGAAGCTTTGGGCCCGGCTCCAACGGACACTGACTGATTGTACCATTACAATTCTGCTTTGTGTGGTTTGTTTCTCATAATCTGTTATGGTTGCATGTTGTTTCATATTTATTCATCTGTAGCTTTCTTGTTATAAATCTCTGTAACAAGTTCATATCATACTTTCAGGATTCTTCGTATACTGTTGATCTGAGTTGTTTGCATCAATTACAGAATTCATAAGTAGAATATTTCAGCTACAAGTGATTGGGGTTAATGGATTGTTGGTGACTATTGCAGATCGTGTACATATGATTGACGTTTCCTGTCTTTAATGATTTTCTGTTCCATTTGATATATATATGATTGACGTTTCCTGTCTTTAATAATTTGCTGTTCCATTTGATTAAGCTGCAAACCTGTATAAATGATTGCTTTCCTTTTTGTATGTAAGTGTGTGCCAAGGATTGGAAGTGTTGACCTCGCGAGACTTAGTTTCTTTACTGCCGTTCCATTTACTGCCGTTCCATTTACTGTCATTCCTTTTATTGCTGTTCCATTTCTGAAGTTGCTGTTTCATTCTGTTTTCTTGCTGTTCCTTTCGCTTGCGTTTATTGAAGTGGCATGAGAGGAGGTTCAAGACTGTTGTGAGATACAGCAGACGCTATAATGCTCCCAGATCATGATCCATACTCCTTCATCAGTTTCTAGGGGGATAGGTTACTAATTCCATACCCTCGACCGACGAAGTTGCTGCGTGTGTGATTTCTTTATGCAAAAGTAATTTAGCATTAGCATCCGTTTACTCTTGTATTCCTTAGATCTATACTACGAAGCATTATCCTGACAAATAGCCTCAAATTAAGATGTCCTTTACAATAACAAAACGCTCCCGGATTGACTTGTAATGTGAGATAACTAGAGGTGAAAAAGACCCTTGTTACAGCTCCACAATGATCTAGCCACGACCTCTTCCAACCCCTCCTCCTCCTCCTCTTCCTTGACCCTGAAATCCTTCGCGCGATGTAGTTGCACCTTGATCCTGAGGAAATGCCTCCATCTGTACTCTATATGTGTGTGTTTTTTCCATCATCAGTTTGTAACTCTGGCAATTGCGCTTGTCATGACCCACAAACTTACAGAAATTACATAACAATGGCTAGGGAGTCTGCACAAACTTTTGCATCAAATGAAAATTTTATGTCATTTGTTTTCCTATAATCTGACAAATAACGTAGCATGGTACCACTCATGTACTTGGCATATCGGTGTTTTCTAGTTTCAAGGGGACAAAACCCCCTCCAACTAGCTAATTATGGTATATCAGGAAACGATCCTTATCATGACTCTAGGCCTTACATTTCAAACACCATACTTCTACGCAGACCTCATTATAGACTTTGTTTCCATTCTTGAGGCTCTTTAACTCCATATGAAGGCTAGCCAGTTGTGACTGAATCTGCTGCACTCCCAAATTCGTATCTTGAATAGGTGAGGCTTCTAATTTTATAGAAATATCTAGGGCCTCAACCTACGTTCCAATATTTAGTTGCGACAGTGGAAATGTCAAATGGGGCAATAACGAAGAAATGTACCAGTCCTTGTGTTGGTCATCTGTTATCTACATATTAGCCTACTCGAGCAGACATTTCAACCTCTGATCAAAGTCCCACGTAGACTCATTCAACCTCTACTGGATCTCTTTGAACTTTGTCACTAGCTGGGTGATCCGGATTTAAACAGGAACGCAAAAAATTACAGAGATAACCATATACACAAAGATGCAGCGGAAATAATACTTCATTTCATTAATAGAAAATACTGAAATATGCTTACAACCAGAAATGGAAATAAACCAGCTAGGGCGATGGTAGCTTATCTCTGAGAAGAGATGTGATGGCTACATGCCTCTGAGCTGTGTTACAATGAGGCTCGAAGGCCTATTTATTTTTGAGAAACAATGGAAAACCCTTAACATTCCAAAACCTAACCCTAGGAGATGAAACGCCAAACTGTGGGCCCCGTTTGGGGTAAATTGGTACATCAACTTCCCGGGGACGTAACTTTGGCATATGATCTCCGTTTGACGCGTACAATAGCTCGTTATAAAGATCTATCCGAGCACTATCATTGTTGGAATGGGCAACATCAGTCCATTCCATGGACCCATGTTGCCCCTGGATTTCCCAAAAAACTTCGTTTAGGGCCTCAAAACGGCTCCGGAAGTTTAGGACCCGAAAAACTGCTAAGAATAGTAAGTTGTGCTACAATTAAGGAAACTGAAAATGCTGAGAAAGACAATGGTGGGGGTCCAGGTGGACTTGGCAGATGGCCACCAATATCCACCTAGATCATTCCTCCCCCCTTAGGAAGCAATGGTCCCCATTGCGTTGAGCTCCTCCATGAGATGAGGAAACTTTTGCTAAACTTGTTCCCTGGTGAGCCACTTTCCCTGCTGAAGGAGTTGGCCTGCTTTGACAACTCGATACAGTTGGATATTCTGTTAGAGAGTGTTCTTGATCTGTGTGTCCATGATTCGATCAGTTGCAGCTTGTTCCATGCAATCTGGATTTAATTCTGTGGGTTTGAGTTGTTCTGCAATGTCGGATGTGTCTAGCAATGGTGGAAAGTATGGCCGAAGGCGGTCCACATTGAACACTGGGTGTAGGCCAAGGAATGGGGGAATGCTGAGCTCAAATGCATTGTCTCCCATAGCCTTAGTAATGGTGTACGGACCATATCGGAGTGGGCTCAATTTCCGATAGGCTCCAGTAAGGTGTTCCTTTTGCAAATGCAACCAGACTTTGTCGCCCACCTGAAACTTATGTGGCACCCAATGTTGATCATGTCGTTGCTTGTACTTGGGATTTGATTTCTCAAGAATGTCATGAACCTGCTGGCGAATATGTTGGATGCGCTCAATGAAGCTGGTGGCCTTATCTATTTCAGACTGGACATGAGATGAATTCATGTGAGTAGCTGCAAGTGGCATCACCACATCAATGGGGCATAGTGGCTGGAATCCCAAACCCACCTGAAAAGGGCTATGGCCAGTGGAGCTGTGAAGAGCCCGGTTGTAGCTGTGCTAAACATAGGGGAGGATCTCCTCCCATGTGCATGGATGCTTTGAGTTATACATGCACAGAATGTGCACAATCATCCTATTGACAACCTCTGTCTGGCCATCAGTTTGAGGATGGAAGGCTGTGGACTTCGTGAGTTTGGTGTCCAGCATTGACCAGAGACTGGAAAAAAATGTGCTGAGAAACCGACTGTCCCGATCTGAGATGATAGACTGTGGGATCCCAAAGTGCACCCACACTCGTTCAAAGAAGAGTTTAGCAGTGGCTTCTGCTGTGATATTCTTCTTGCAGGCCACCATAATGGCCATCTTCGAGAACCTGTCGACGACCACAAAAACACAGTCATTTCCATGCTTAGTGGAAGGAAGGCCTGACATGTCATCCATGGAGATGGATTCCCAAGGTCGACTAGGGGTAGGCAATGGGGTATAGAGGTCGTGCTTCTTAATGGCCGGTTTGGCAATGGCACAGGCAGTGCATGATCGTATGTACTTCACAACATCCTGTCGAAGATTCAGCCAATAGAAATAATTTTACAGTACTGCCACTGTTTTCTCGACCCCGAAATGCCCAGCAGCCTGACTGTAGTGTGCTTCCCAAATCATCTTGGCACGCTCGCTTGAAGGAACACAAAGGTGACCGAGGTGGCATAATAGGGCATCCTGGAGGTGAAAATCTGCAACATGTCGACCCTCCAAGAGTGTCTGATATGTGTGGCCAAATTATGGGTCGCTTTTGTAGAGAAGTGGCCAATCAGAAGTATTGTGCCCACAAGAGTTGAGCACAGTGGTTAACGCCATGATCGGTGGTCAACTGAGGCAATCTACAACATTATTGGTGCTGCCTTTCTTATACTTGATATTCAAGTGGAACTGTTGTAGGTATGTAGACCACTTCTGATGGCGATCATTCTGGAATTTCCCTTGGGTCTGTATGAATTGCAGGGGTCAGTGGTCTGTGTGGATGACCGTTTCCTTCCCCAAAATGTAATGCTTCCATTGTCAGCAGGCCTGTACAATGGAATACATCTCTTTATCATAAGTGGGGTACTTCTGGACTGTGTCTGAAAGTGTTTCACTGTGATATGCCACTGGATGTCCATGTTGAGTAAGGACTGCCCCAATAGCATAGTCAGAGGCATCTATCTTGACCTCAAATGGTTGTTGTAAATCTGGTAACGCGAGCACTGGTGCCGTGCAGAGGCGATCCTTCAACTCCATGAATGCCTTCTGTTGAGCTTCAGACCAAAAGAATTTGGCTTTCACCCCTCCCTTGGTGACTTGACTCAAGGGCCAAGAAATATGAGAAAACCCCAACACAAACCTGCGGTAGAAGTTGGCAAGACCTAGAAAGCTGTGGAGCTCTATTAGAGTGGTTGGAGAGGGCCAATCCCGAATGACTTGGATCTTGGCTAGATCGAGATGCACCCCCTGTTCATCAATGATGTATCCCAGATACTGAACCTGGGTCATGCAAAAAGTGCATTTCTCCAAATTGGCACATAGATTGTGTTGCCGCAGTGTTTGGAGAACCTATCGGATGTGGTGGAGGTGCTCTTCCCAACTCTGGCTGAAGATCAGAATGTCATCCAAGTATACTACTACAAAGAAGTTGGTGAATGGCCGCAAGATGTCATCCATTAGCCTCATAAAGGTTGCGGGAGCATTCGTCAATCTGAAAGGCATGACCAACCATTTGAAGAGGCCCTCCTTGGATTTGAAGGCAGTCTTCCACACATCAGAGGGTTTGATTGGTACCTGGTGATATCCTGACTTCAGATCGATGTTGCTGAAATATTTCGCCCCCTTTAGTTGGTCTAGGAGGTCATCAATCCGCGGGATCGGGTACCTATTACGGACAGTGATCTTGTTCAGCGCCCGATAGTCAATACAGAGTCTCCACGTCCCATCCTTCTTCTGTACCAACATGATCGGGCTCCCACAGGGCGATGAACTCGGAAGGATGTGACCTTTCTGCAGGAGCTCCTGAATCTGCCTCTTGATTTCATTGTTCTCTAGAACGGAGTGTCGATAAATTGGTCCATTGGGTAGCGGCGCACCTGGGATCAGATCAATGAAGTGCTTGACTTGACAGTGTAGAGGAACCCCTGCCAGGGAGGTGAAGATGTCCTCGTACTCCTCCACAATCTTGTCCATCTGTAGTTGTCGTGCAGATGGACCCCGTCTGGAGGCCGCGGCCACTGTCTTCTTCTTTCCTTGAGGGCGTATCATCAGGAAAACAAATTTCCTGGTTTTGGAAATGATCTTACTGCATTGTTTTGTAGTAATCAAAGAGATGGCGGCATGTGGTGCTACCTGTGGTATCCTGAACAAATTATTTCCCAATGTAATAATAATAGCACGGGGGCCTTGATTCATACACAGCATGTCGCTTCCACAAGTATGGTTGTCCTAGTAATACATCACAAACTTCAAGGGGAGCAATGTCACGCAATACCTCATCCGTGAAGGGCTTGATGTTGTATGGAAGGCGACACTGCTAGCTCACGCGAAGATCTCGTCCTTGGTGAAGCCACCCAATGGTGTATGGTTGTGGATGTGTTGTGGTTGGTAAGCCCAACCGTTTCACGACCTCTGCCGAAATGAGGTTCTTTTGACTCCTGCTATCAACAATGAACTGTATCGGGGAGCCCTTTACCCACATCTGGGAGTGGAAGAGACGCTCCTCCTCCTCTGGATCTTCGGGTTCATTTTTCTGGATCTTTGTGGTAGCAACAGTGGCGCTGGGATCCACATTAATGATCTGCTTCCCTTTTTCATACCCCTTATCAGGTTCTGACTTAGATTCAGAACATGCATCTGATTCTGAAACCTTTAGCTCAGCCACCAGTGACTGCTTGGCCCGACACTCACTTGTGTTGTGAGTGGAGCTCTTATGGAACTCACACCATTTTCCAGTGTCCTTTCTCGGCTTCGCGGCGTTGTTCTTTGCTTGCAGCTTCGACTGGTTGTCTTGGGTTCTTGCTTTGTCCTTTGTTCTGTGGTTTAGGGGCACCTTTCCCCTGCTTTGGATTCGCAGATCCAAAGTCTCGCTTCTTTTGTTTAAACTTCTGCTCGACCTTGACGGCATATCAGTATGTTGCGCCGAGCGAGGGGATGTTTAGGAATTGTATTTCTTCCTGGATGTACTTGTGTAGGCAGCCACGGTATTTGAGTATCAAATGTTGCTCTGAATCCTTGATACCCAACTTTTTGCGAAGGGTATGGAAAAGATTGGTGAACTCCGGTACGTCTTGGTCCCTTCCCTGCCGCAGCGTGGTCCACTTTATGTATTCATCCTCATAGCTTCCGACAGGGTAGTACTGCTCCTTGATGGCATCCCGGAATGAATCCCAGGTGGGTGCGGCTGAAAATAGTGAGCCAGTACTTTCAACCTTCTGCTCGCAGTAGGTTTCCCACCAATCCTTGACGTGGGGGGCTGCTTTGAGAAGAGCAAAAAACAATCTTTCCCCGACTCGAAAATTCATGAACAGAAAAATAACCCTCTAGCATATTTAACCATTTATCTACGACATCTGCGTCTATCTGACCCTCGAATATGGGGATTTCAAAATTAAATTGTACCTTAAAGGGTGTGGCGTTTCCAGAGTAGCTGCTGGAAGCCTATGCGTCGCTTCCAGGTAGCCGCTGAAGGATCTGGGCAAAGTTGTCCATCATCGCGTTCCGTTGTCGCTCGAGGGCTTCTTCGAGCAAGATTTTGATGGCATCTCCTGCCCCCTCATCTTTCTTCTCGTCGGCCATGGGAGGCCGTCAGGATTTGCGAGGCTGGTCTTGCAAAGGTTCAACCAGTTCAAGCCCTAACTCCTTATATCCCGACCTTGTTGGGGACATGCAAAGAAAAACAGAGAAAAAAAAAAGCAGACCGCTCTGATACCACTGATCCGGATTTAAACAGGAACGCAACAAATTACAGAGATAACCATATACACAAAGATGCAGCGGAAATAATACTTCATTTCATTAATGGAAAATACTAAAATATGCTTACAACCAGAAATGGAAATAAACCAGCTAGGGCGATGGTAGCTTATCTCTGAGAAGAGATGTGATGGCTACATGCCTCTGAACTGTGTTACAATGAGGCTCGAAGGCCTATTTATTGTTGAGAAACAATGGAAAACCCTTAACATTCCAAAACCTAACCCTAGGAGATGAAACGCCAAACTGTGGGCCCCGTTGGGGGTAAATTGGTACATCAACTTCCCGGGGTCGTAACTTTGGCATATGATCTCCGTTTGACGCGTACAATAGCTCGTTAGAAATATCTATTCGAGCACTATCATTGTTGGAATGGGCAACATCAGTCCATTCCATGGACCCATGTTGCCCCCGGATTCCCCAAAAAACGTCGTTTAGGGCCTCAAAACGGCTCCGGAAGTTCAGGACCCGAAAAACTGCTAAGAATAGTAAGTTGTGCTACAATTAAGGAAACTGAAAATGCTGAGAAAGACAATGGTGGGGGTCCAGGTGGACTTGGCAGGTGGCCACCAATATCCACCTGGATCACTGGGCTTGCGGCTTAGGATTCTTGAATTCATTATTGAGCACTTTCTTCATGTATTCCAGTGTTTCATGTGGATGAGCCAAACAATAATTAATATACCAGCTTAGTGCTCTATCCTGTAGTGTTATAACTAGCTGCTCTTTCTTCAAGTCATCATCTATAATCTGCTATGACTTCCACATAACATCAACTACAAACCAAAATTGTTTAGGGTCTTCTATCACCAGACCTCTGAATATGTGCATCTTCATGGTGTTGTCGATGTTCAATAATGGAGGTGGAGGTGGAGCAGAGGTGTTGGTGTAGGTATGTGAGGCAGAGGTGATGGTGGAGGTGGAGTGGATCGATGTGGTATTCCCGTGATACCCTGATTTACTATCTACAATGCACCTAGAGGTGTTTTCATAATACTACTTTCTTCATCACTATCAGACACTCCTAATAGAGGACTATTCTCAGCACTTAAATCTAAATCTATTTTGAACATCTTTCCACTTTGCTTGGTTCCCGTCAAATCTCTTCTAAACATTAATTCAATGGCATAACCCTTTTCTCGTACAATAGCATTTTAATCCAAGGTTTTAGGGACTTAAAATACTTACCTCTTGGTATTTTGAAAAAACAACATTTAGCTCCTCTATAATTGACAGAAGTATCAATCGTGAACTCAGTGATGAATCCGCCAAAAATGCTATCGATCTAGTAATCGACAGCCCTCACGATCTTGTTTTCTAAAGCTTCCAGGTGCCTTACCAACTCTGGTGTCCAGATGATAGGGTTATCCAATTTCCACGTACCTTGACTGTCCACAAATTTATACAACCATTGGTGTAATTCACATGGAAAAGAGTAGAGGAAAATTTCATTTTCGTCTCTATATAGGTATCTATTCAACCATTCTTCCTTTGACAAATGCGGATTCCTATTTTCCTGGGCTACAAATTTGTACAGCTTCTGATCTATCCACTTCTCGATTTCCTTCTTAGTTGGGAATCATTTATTCGACATCACAAATTCCTCAGACAAATCCTGGTCCTACCAAGGGAACCATTTGTTGGCTTGAGGGGGCCTGGAGTTAGCTTTAGATTTAGCTGCGCCAACCAACAAAACCCTACACTTTCAGCCCTTTTGGAAACAACCCACATAGTGTAGGCTATGGTCTCACCCGAGGTAGTATTGGGGGATGAAAAAACCAGGTTTCTGCATCCAAAGGTCTATGTGATGGCGTTTTGTTACTCCTAGGGCTTTATCCCGACCTTCATGAACCCTAACCCTTGAAATGCGGAAATTATGATAACTTACAGATAACAACTTCTAACATTGCACCAATTTATTTAAAAATTCATATCATTAAGTAAACTAACAGATCCACCACTTTCGTGGATCAATTAAGTGTTTCTTAAGATAATTGTAGAAATAGAGTGAATAAACAGAAAATGCAAAAGTAAACATAAAGGCATAGATACATATATATTGCTCCAAAATAGTCTTTATTATGTTCAATCCTTCTGTTACAGACTCTTTCTTCCCTACGCACACAACTGCAGGGACCCGTGCACTCAGCTGCAGACTTACTAAGGTCTCCACGCACACAGCTGCAGGAGCCTTCCCCTTTGCCTAAGTACAGAAAACAAACTCTTCTGCCTTAGATCACTTTCCCATACATAGATATTCTATTCATTGATTACCTTCTATGACTCATTATGATTCCTTTTTATAACATCTTGCTTTACAATACCATAGTTTGCAAACCATGGCCGAGTCACAAAACAACTTATCTTCTAACATACGAAGGGGTTTTAACCTTCCTAAAGCCCCTTTGACTTCTACGATCTTCATACTATGGTCCTCAAAATGCAGAGACTCTACATAAATAACAAAAAACTATTACAAAATTGACCCCAGGGGACCCTATCCCATCAAGTTCTAACCAACTTTCAATCTTCCAATCTAAATTTATTTATTGTTTCTCGCAAATACTTAGTTTGGGAGATGAATATGTCATCCTTTAATTTATACATAGCCTGAAGAAAAATGATAGTTCTCCTATCATGGACATCTCAAACTTTGTCTACATAAAATTTACAAATTGATATCCCAACCGCTTCAGATTACTACCAAATATTATGTCATCTACATACACTACCACAATCAATAGGTGGTCATCTTCAAATTTTATATACATATTTCTATCTATAGTATCCCTCTTAAAGCCTTGTTACTGAAGGTATATACCCAATCTCTCATACCAGGCTATCAGGGTTTATTTTAGCCCATATAAGGTCTTTTTCAGTTTTCAAACAAACCCTTCATTTTATGTGAGAATGAACCATTTCAGATTCTCAATGTATACTTCTTCTTCTAGATCTCCATTGAGAAAAGTAGACTTCACATCCATCTGATACACATTGATGTTTTTATTACTGGCAAAAGCTAGAAACATTCTGATAGTTTCCAATCTTACTATAGGTGCAAAGATTTCTTAGAAATATGTCCCTTGTATTTGGGCATACCCTTTGCAGACTAAGAGAGCCTTGCTCCTAATCACTTTACTTTTTTCATTTAGCTTATTGTTTAATACTTTTTTGGTGCCTATGATATTTTTATCTTTGGCTCCTAGAACAAGCTCTTAAGTGTTATTATTTTCAATTTGATCTAACTCTTTATTCATTACCTTTACCTGGGACTTATCCTGACCTGGGTTTCCAAGGAATCTCCTTCTTGTTTGAAAACTAAGTCTTTGATCACTGATAATTTGACTTTCATGATGTTGTTTATGCACATGCCTTGAGGGATTTTTAGACCTAGTTGTGGTACTCAATTATTCTTCTTCATAATGAGCCTTTGTCTCTTCTTGGTTTGTGAATCTAGTGCCTTCTATTTCTTCTCCATCCGAGTAAATGTTTACTTTGTAAGACTCTAAGTGTAGTGTTATTTCATCCACTACTATATCAATGCAGTACTAAACTCTATTAGTATTTTTTTTGTAGCATTTGTATCCTTTACTTCAGGTTGAGTACCTCAGAAATACCCTCATCAGCATGAGAATCAAAATTTTCAGGATTTTTATCGTTTCTTTTGATAAATAATTTTCTCCAAAACACCTTTTAGTGTGTCACTGATGTAGGTATCCCCTTCCATAACTCATAGGGAGTCTTATCACTATTATGACTAAGTTGTGTTCTATTTTCTAGGTACATTACTGCTTGAGTTGCTTCTCCCCAAAAGGTGTGAGGTACATCTGCTTCATCCATCATGTTGGGTTCTGTTATATTGTTTCCACGACTAGCCTACGTAGTTTACAGGGGGGTTAGAGGGGGGGTAGAGCCCCCCTTTTGTTGCGTCGATTGCGCAACGAGGGGGTCACAGGGGGTTTGAGGGGGGCGGTTAGCCCCCTTCTACGAGGTCCAGGGCAGCACCCCGGGGAATTTTTTTGGACCCTATATTAGGTTGGGCGGACCTACCTATGGTTTTGTGCATGGTTTTGGACGTGATGGTTTTCGGTCCATGGTATTGGATGATTTAGCATGTATAAATATGTATTGTAACATTGAAAGGAAAATAATGAAAAATCAATCTGGTAGTCCTAGCTATAGGATCCAGGGGAAAATCTCTGTGTATATGTGTTTTATGTGTTATGCTCTCGCATTGTCTATTTTCTATGTTTTAGAATTCGTATGTAGGTAATTTATGTATAGGGTTAAAACCTACACATCATAGCTCTATCCATCTCTTGAATTTCTCTATTCTTTCTCTCTCCTACTCCATTTTGTTTTGGAGTTCTGGCCACTGAATATTGCCTCCTTATGCCATGCTCTTCACAATATTATTCAATCTCTCTTGAATTATATTCTCCACCTCTCTTTGATCTTAAGAATTTGATTTTGTGATCTTTTTCATTCTCTACTTGAGCGTTGAATGTATTAAAATTATTAGGAGTTTTTTATTTTTCTTTTAAGAGCATTATCCATGTGGCTCTAGTAAAATCATCAATAATTACATAAAATGCCTTTTCCCTCTTGGGATTTTTGTCAGGATTGGGCAACATATATAAGTGTGAATGAGATCCAAAGGTTTAAATGATGAGAACTCCTTTGTCTTGAATTGAGTCCTTGTCTTCTTACCAAATTGACAAGACTTTCATATTGAATTATCAGGCCTTGACAATCTTGGAAATCATCTTACAACTAGGGAAAATTTTAAGGATGGAAATTTATTTAAAGTTTAGAAACATTGGCGAATCTCACTATTACATAATATGTGATTTGTAAAATGTTTGGAAATTTTTTGTAAAATTATTGAAATTTCTAATAATTTTATAGTCTCTATACAAAATTTTGGCGATTTTTAAGGTAAAACAATTTTATACTATAAAATTTGGGCAAATAACATTTAAAAAAATTGAAAATAAAGAATTTTTTTTTTGGAAAAAGCATGGAAAATTAGCCTTCTTGCAAATATTAGCCCCTAAAAATTTATCTTCTTTCAAATCCTATCTTGTTGACTTTTACCAGACTATAAAATTTCATACGACCAAGTCTCCTATGCCACAACTAGGTTTGATATGACTTGCTTAAGTAGTAGCTTACTTTGGAGTCATTAAACACATATACAATATTGTGAGTTCTGATTTCCTTTCCCACCATCTTTCCATTCTCTTCATTTTGGGTCTCGTAGTCTTCGGATCGAAAGGTCACATTATAGCCATTATCACACATCTAGCTCACACTAAGGAAGTTGTGCTTTAGACCCTCTACATATAGTACATTTTGAGCTTTAGTCTTTTCACCAAGACTGGCTATGCCCTTACCCTTAATTCTTGTTGGAACAATGTTGCCAAGTGTAACATTGTTCCCTCTGTCCTTTTCTTTTAGAAAAAATATTTTTCTCTTATCCCCAATCACATGTTTTTAACAACCACTATCCACATTTCATATGTTTTATTGATCATGTGCTGACACAACAAGCCCAAATTCCATGTTATTTCCAAACTTGTGTTTCCAATTCTTTGTATCCTTTCGAAAGGTCAGTTGCCAAGAATTCTGGGATTTAGATGAATACTCAAACCTGCTTCTATGTTCACTCACCTTGTGCCCAAAATTATTACATTTGAAACATTCAAAATCATCCATCAGAGGAGAGAAGGGATTTCTATTTCTAGGAGGAGAGTTTTGAGATCTAAAATTCTGATACTTATTGTATCTGAAATTTTCATCTCTTTCAACTTTTACTCTTCTAAAATCAATAGCTTTATGTCTAAATATATGACATTTATAACAATGACCATAAAATAAATTAGAGTACCTGAAGTTGGAAATTTCATGATTTTGTATGTGAGGGTACCTTTCTTGTCTTGTTGATTCATTCATTTTCTGTCGGTATGATTTCTTAGAGAAGTTGGAATTATTTTTCTAGTGATGGGTTCCTCTCTTTCTTGCTACATTTTTATATTTATTTGTTCTTCCTTGAAGCACCTTGTCATAACTCTAATATTACTCAAACCCTGCAGACCTAGAGTTCATCTTTCTCATAGGATATCCCCATGACCTAGAACATCCCAGACTTATCTTGTGTTTTGGATACCTTTGAATCTTTAAAATATGATCTTTCTTTCTTTTCGCTTCTACAAACTTCTCATTTACACCCTTCTTAGTATCTAATCTATCAAGATCCGTTCTCATAGAGAAAATTTCTTCCTCAAGGATTTGACAGTTTTCTTCCCATTCATGAATTATTCATTAATAACTTCTTCCTTTTATTTTGCATCATCTAACTTGAATTTTAGGGACATAATCTCTTATTTTCATGTCTTTGGGATCATCTCCTCCTTTACTTTCAGTATCTCCTGCTTTATATGTTTGTTATTTTATTCTAGATTTTCACATGTTTTTTGTTTTTTCTTCTAATCAAAGAGATAAGTTGTCTTCACTTCTAATGGATTCTTCAAGTTTTTCTTTTTGATAAACAAATTCATCATTGTATGATTTGTACATATATTCCTCAGCTCGCAATAGATGATCGTTTAGTTTCTTGTTATTTCTTCTGGACTTCTCTAACTCATTATAGAACTGATGAGTTCCCCTTCAAGTTCCACTATGCTTTATTTATCTTCTTCTTCTTCTTCAATGTCTGTAATATTCTGTTTCTTGGAGTTAGCTCAAAATTCCATAAGTAACCACTAATTTGACTCATCCTATGAGGAAATATTGCTATCAGAATTTGGTGTCGAGCAAACCTCTTTAGAGTAGAGCCCATTTTTCTTAAAGAAATTATTCTTATGATTTTTCTGATATTTTCTTCTGAACTTTTGGTCATCTTCCTTATTTATCTTTTCTTTGTAAGGACACTTGGATGAAAAATGTCAAACTATTCCACAGTCAAATCATTTGAAGGGAAATTTTTCTTTATAATTTTCTGAGCCACACTTTAGTTTCCTGGAAAAGTGAGCCAGCTCCTAATCATATTCACAACTGGAACAACCTTGATGAGTTTTGTTCTCCTTATCCTTAATGTAAACCATGAAAGTTGCCTCCTTTGGTTAATTCTTCTCTTTTCCTACTCTCATATCATAGACTATGAGAATACCAAGTAGTTGGTCCATTGTGAAATTTTTCAGATCATACATCTCTTCAATTTCTGAGATTTTGACATTAAATCTCATAATAAGAGATATTAATACCATTTGAATAATTACATCTTCTTTGATAGCTTCACCAGGTCCTCTAATCATATTGGTTACTTCATCAACTTTGAGGAAATACTATACTAAACCTTCCTCTTCACTCATTCTTAAGATCTAAAACCCCATTCTGAAGGTTTTCAGTTTGGCATGCTTAACTTTATCATCTCCTTCATGACTCTAATTTAGCTTGACCCATATTTCCTTGGTAGATTTACAATGCATAACTTTTATGATTTCAGATTGACTAAGACCAAAGAGAATGACATTCTTGGATTTAGTATTATTCCCATAAGCCTTTTTACTATATGAATCTATGGGAGCCCGACATTAGGGACATCATAATATGTCAACATAGAGCTCCAAACATCTACTTCGAGGGACATAAGATAGGCTTCCATCCCAACTTTCCAAAATTCATAGTTTGTTGCATCAAAGACTGCTACCTTACTTGAGTAAGAATTAGAATACTCTCTTGTCTAGACATAATTCCTTATGGATCTACCTTCCAATGGTTAAATTGTTCTTGAAGGAAACTTGGCTGTAATACCAATTGTTGGAATATCGAATCATTGAGAGGGGGATTGAATCAGTAATAGTGAGGTTTTTAAGATCTAGGCCGAATCCTTAAATTTCCTTTTACTTTTTCTAGTTACTTCTAAGAGAATTCGTACTCTAATATATATTTAGCAAAGTAAATCATTCACATGAGCACATAGTCCATTAATTCAACATCACACACATATTGACAAAGATATTTTTACGTGGAAACCCAAAGGGAGAAAACCACCAATCTATTTGTGATCATGATGTAAATTAAGAACCTGTTGAAGCCTTAGAATTCTGCTGCTCCAACATGGGGTATAAATACATGGTTCATACCTTGAAGACAACTCCTTTTCCATTTGATGTGGTGGCTCCAACTGGGGGTGACGGGACCAGTTTCCCAGAATGAGTTTGAAAATTAGAATGGGCGGTTTTCAAGCGATTACAATAAGAATAATGATAACTAAATGACCTATTCTAACATGCAAATCTATAGTTAACTTAGTCTAATATAGACTTGAGGTATTCTGTGAGATATGCGATCAAAAATGATATATGTTTGATATGTGATAATAAAAATCATTCATGTGTTAAACAGAGATGATAACATGTAAAGATAATTTCTTTGACTAAATAGTTAGTCAAATAAATGTGTAAATTATATCACATATACTTAATGATCATATATGAAAATAAATTCTTTCAACTAAGCATCATACAGTAGTGTAATTAACACATAACAGAAATAACATAGTCCATATATAAGTCATGAAAAAGAAATGTTATCACTAATTTAATAAAACATAACTGATCATATAAGATAAAAGTACCATATGTGTGAGGGTTTGCTCATTTGACTAGTGACATAGATCAGATGCTTTCTTCAATCAAATTATTCTCCAAGCATACAATATTGCATCAAAAAAGGAAAGTACTTTGATATTCAAAAGTAATGACTATGTTCCATAATTTCATCAAGGCATTCACAAACTTACAAAAGTGCATTCTTTGCAAATGTTTTTGATAAAATCCAGACCCTTCTCTAAATGCATGAGAAGGGTATAAATACTATCTAACTAAAGTTCAAAAATAGATTATACAAAATATTTGAGGAGGTTTCAAAAAACCAACCTCTTAACTAGAAACTAACTCTAAAAATAAAAGTGATTTGATGACCGAAGTTTATAAAGATGTCTTGTTGTCTGCCAACTTTTCCTTGAGGTTGCATATATCATACATTTGTTTTACTTAAGGAGGTGCCCTGAATTGCATTTTGACCTATCCTGCGAAGATGGCATATGTAAGAGGCGGCAACATCCTTTGTGTAGAATTGAGTGAACAATTCAGTGTCATAATTTGGCTATGGGTTTTGAGAAGAAATTTCCAATATGCCTCCCAGTCGGTCTTTGATAATTTTGTGATCGCCTCCCTTTGGATTTTCATCTTTACCTTCCAGTTTTTATCCAAGTCATTTAAATCTGGCAGTGACTGTGGGTTTCATTCTTTTATCCATTTGGTGGTGTGCAAAGTGTGATTGACTTCTTTTATTGTATTTTTTTCCACTCCCGCTTCTCTTGCTATTGCCAATTCTGCCTGCTTGATCTACACATCCCAATCTATGAATAATATGTCTTTGTGTGTTTCTTCTATTTCTGGCAGATTAGCACTTCTTCCTTCTTCATATTCTTTCCATTCAATGTAGTCAAAGATATTAGTATTTAAGTCATTAAACTCTGTTCTCTGATGAATTTCCTTATCTATTAATTGATCACTTGTATTCAGATAAGGGGGGATATGGGACACTCTCTAGTAAAATAGATCTTTCTATTTGGACATAATGGAGTTTAGCTCCAATGCCTCTTTGATGAATTCATTAACAATGGGGACATATTTATATTTCACTGTAGCCTCTTGCAACTCTTTTATTTTCATGTTCTTTGCATAGATGTCCGCTTCGTCGATTATACTAAGTACTTCCATACTTTGTTGCAATTGGACTATTTGTTCTATGGCTTGCTTGTTCACATTTGCTTTCTCGATTTCCAGTTGTTGCTCAAGTTGTGCTATCCTTTCTTCCCTTTCCCTTAACAAAACATATACTTCAGTGGCTTTATCCATGGTGGCAGTAGCATATGCCCCTGTAAATTGCGACAACTTAGTTAAATTTTCAACTAGATTTGAAGGAATATCCATCCAGACTATATCCATTGGTTCATTCCCTGGTGAGATTTCAAGTGTTTCCACTCTCCTTCTTTTCCTCTGTCTTCTTACTATAGCCTTATGTAGTGGGTTGTAGAATACATCTAAAGGAGGTATTTCTATAACCTTTAGGATTATCTCAGATGTCGGAGATGTAGGAATGATTTCTATATTCAACGAACTTGTCCCTTTGCTCATTCATTAGCTCAAACTCTGAAATTTTATGAGTTTGTTGTGGAGTATGATATCCTGTGGTTTATTTCACATCTATTTTTTTTGGAGTATCTTGGACTTTTTTATTAAACTGGTCCCATTCCTGCTCCAAATTGCTGCTTTTGCCTTTGGTACCAGTATCCTGAGTTAGGTCACTTTTGACACGTTTCTCAACTGACCTTCTGCTGGAATCCGTTTATCCTCTATTTCTTGTGTCTTCCCTATGTCCTGGGCTATATTCACCTAAGATTCTATACGAGAATTTGGTCCTTCATTGTTAATAGTTACATTGGGTGTATGTTTATCATTAGTTCTTAACAAATACAATGGGATTGTTTCGAGCCTTTGATTTCTAAATTCCTGAAACCTTTCCAAGTCATCAGGATTCAAATGCACCTTCACCCAATTGAATTGTTGTTCGAATGATTCAGGTGATTATAAAAAATCTTCAAATTCATGAGCTTCGTGGATAAAGGGTTTGACCTTTAGTGTTGTAGTAACATTTTGTGCTACTTTCTCTGGGTCAAATTGCCTCTTTGGCAGAGTATGTAGCCTAAGGCTCTCTATGTTTAGTAATTATTTGTTTGCATGGTTAAATTTTGCTAATGAAAAAGAATGACACCGGATGGGAAAGGGTGGCCATATCAATTTTTTGTTATCTTTCAAGGTCTTGGTTAAGCCTTTTCCAACAGTTTGGTGAGATATTTATCTGGCTAACAGCTTGTCGGAGACATACAAAGGGAGTACATGTGGGTCTGTTGTACAGCTGTAAACTCTGATATATGTGAACCATTGTTCAGCAAAATACTTTCCTACTACGAGAAGGTCTATAGCGTCTTCCTTAGAAAATCTAGTGGCCTTCTCATCAAAAATCATTAGAGGTAATGGTAGAATAACATCATGACATATTTTGTAAAAATGGGGTACAAAATGGGATTCCCACATCTGTTTGTGACTAATATGGATGGGGTATGGGTCTTGCAAGGTCCATTTCCAATCCATAATTGGAAACTTAGTACAGAAATGGATAGATTACATGATATAGGCACTCATATAAAATGGAGGAAGGTTCTCTCTGGAGGTGGATCTCTTTTGACGATATTCAGAAATAGCAGTAGCTAGGTTATCAGATAGGATAGTATCCCAATTCATTATATGATAATTGACACATTCATCGATTAAATAGACTCATTATAGAGAGAACTTAGTTTTATTAGGAATTCCATACAATCTACATAACATAGAAGTTTCATAGTTATGGGGATTTGATAAAGAAGCTATGGGGTACATGCCTATTTTATCATATTTGAATTTTTTTTCTAGGACCCTCTATCCCTAAATCATCTTGAAGGGTTCTTCATTCTGTGTCGCGAACTTGGCTAGGAATGATTTTTCATATATATCCTAAGGGTCAGGAATATGATACATTTGTTTCAAATCTTTAGCTTTGAATGATCCCATCAACTCCATGTTTGAGTTCTTGAATTGTCTATCTTCAATATTGAAATTTTCCACCACCCATCTAACCATATCTATGTATGGTAGTATCTTGTCTCTTGCTCCTATTCTATGAAGAAAAGAGCAAGCAACATCCTTGAATTAAACTCCTGAGGGTTTTATTGAATTTGATGTTGCCTTGGTGATAGTAATTTTAGGCCACTCATCGTCAAGTCTATTGTAGATGGCTTCCCACGTCGTTGCTCCTCCATCAACACTACAAACTATATCAAAAAAATATGGGCGACATCTCTGAAACCTCAGACTCTGAAACACTCTGTTGCTTCTGCTTTTGCATTACTTTTCGTAAGGACATCTCTTTTGACACTTCCCTGAAATGAAAGAGAGATATATCACAACACACAGTAGAGGGAAATTAAGGCTGAGAGCTATTTGAAATGACTTGAATCGTGGGAATATTTTGAATGCAATATGTATGTTAACTAGCATAACTTGAAAACATCGACTTCTCTCCTCAAGCTGCTAAACCGTAATTTCTCTGTCAACCCACTTAATATTTCATTAAAACTCAAACTTCCCATGCTTCATGCCTTATTTTCCGCATCGTGACTTTCAAATGTTGCAATATAGTGTTGCTTGGAGATAATGCGAAATGTGATTGCAAAAATCGCAATACCGCATTTCGTAATATTTAACGGATGACACAATGGAATGCTTTATTAAGTTGCGACTTGCAAAGTGCGATCACATACTCTTAGAGTGTCGTCATCAGAAAATGGCAGTGGGGGATTTATCGCATATCGCATTTTGGGATTTTCTTTAGGATGTTTATAGTTATAAAATGGAAAACTGTGAAATGTGATTTGTGATAAAAGTTTAAGTATGGGTTTCATTCTAAAGGTTAAAAGCAAATTTGTACAGTTAGAATCTATTTTCAAAGGCTAAAAATTTAAAATTGTCCCCATTTATATGTCAAATATTAACTATTACTCCCTATAAATGGGGGGGTTGTTACATAGCACAACAACACCCACTTAATTACATCAATTTTTTTGTGAGAACCCACTCAAAGGAGGCTCCAACCCCCTCAAGATAGTAAGACACCACTTTCCTAGAGGCACCAACCTCTTTTGAATGCAAGCCAATACTTTCTCTGGCCACTTTTCTTCTTTTAAAACAAATTTTAGACTAAAAATAGAGGCCAATAAAAATGCAATATGAACCTAATCAACTACTCCACACACAAAACTTTCCTTTCCTCTTTGTTTTCCTCCATTTCTATGCACACTTCACTGCTCAAGCTACTTTGTTCTCGACCCTCAATTTCTTTGATTGACTATCAGCTCTCGGCTCCCTTCTCTTAAATTTCAGACTGGTCTATTTTGTTTCAATTACTTTAGCCCAATTCAATTCTTTAATTAAAAATATTTCATCAATAATTAATATTTCTAATATTTCCAATCAATAATAATTGAAGAGGAATGGTAAATACAATTATAAAGGAGACACTCAACACATCAATAAGGGACCCCAGAATTTTATTCAATGACTAGGGAAAAAGTCATTACGGGGAAAACCTTTTGTAATTATTATTCTTATTATATTGTCATACAACAGAGAGTGCAATGATCCAATACAAATCATCCAAAAAAATTAACCCAACAACATTAAGAAATATGTTCCCAACATTAACCCATATTAGAGTGAACTTGTCCTGCCTTTAATCAACTGTGGTCAGATGCCAATTTGCATCCCTAGATACCAAACACACAGAGGAAGAAGGATGTGTACAGTTGAGACCTTCCAACCACATAGATGAACCTATTAGCCTGTGGTTGTTGCAGAAAATTTCCTTTGTCTACCCTGCAGTCCGAAACCAAAAACCCTAAACACATGCGAGTTTCAACTCTATAACCTCAAACCTATGTGAACCAATAAATGAAGAAGAGAAGAAGAAATTTTGGGTTATTTCCAAATGATCTTGAGGTGACTTGTATTTATATGCTTCCAAGGGTGTCCAATTTTCTATTAGAGTCGATTTGATCAAATGTGATATTGTGAGCTTCAATTCAAATATACACTTTTCCCTTCTCCAAATTAAGCGCTTCAATAGTCAAAATTGGAGCTCTTGAAAAGAGGAATCTAGTCCCATGGTTAGAATTTTTCACTGCATTTCCAAATTAACACTCCCTGTTAGCTAGGGATCATTTCCAACTACATCATGTAATAGTCATATATATCTTGTTGTTATATCATGTCCCATCGCTGCTCAACTATATCTGCTCAAACATTCTCGAATCTAAATAAGAAGAATCATTGGGGAGAATTAACTACCAAACTCTCAGGACAATGAGGAAGGTCCTATGGGGCACTCTCACCTCATGACATCACATAGGGGAGAAAAAATCTTCCCTCCTATGTTGAGCAATAGGATTCACAACATAGAGGAGCAACCATCTTCCACCCTGTGTCAATGTAATGTCTCATACATCCTATTTCTCCTTGATATTCACAAAAATGACCCTCAAGGGTCATGTGTGATGAGCCCCATTATTGCAGCAAGGATGCTAAAACTCCTAGGGCGACCAACTTTACTTTATCAACCTGAGGCTTGTACAAACTTGGAGGTGACAATGATGTATGCACAACAAATGCAACAATATACTCTTGTCACTTCTCAACTGGGGCAATAGACCACTAGGGTTTTTCAAACCAGTCATCTATTGACTAGAAGGAGATTAACTAATGACAGTGAATGTAAATTTATCTTTAATGCAGGAAGTAAATGCTTTCCTATTTTAAGGAAATGAAAGTGTTAAATAGAAATTCCTATGAAATGACATGAAATTACCTAGCTAAGAATTAACACACATTACTTGCAGAAGAGACCTAATCTAACCTTTCATTATATGATCTAACTGTCTGGACTAAGTAGGCATAAGAGTTATCCTAACATTTCTATCACTGATGTATGCAGGCACTAGCTAAATATTGCTGAAAAGAGTCTTTTAGTTTTCAATTTAGAAATGTAAATTCTAAGCTAAACAAGTTTATCTTTTGTAGGGGAAGAAGGTATGGGAAAGCTGGTCCAAATGGAATTGAGGGGTAATGAGGTCAGGTTAGAGACCTACCCTAGGCTCTAATCATTATTTCTGCCCAAAACAATCTAAAACGGCCTGCTACAGGGTTTCCTATATTTGCTACAAGATTTCCTGTAGTTACTACAAGATGTCCTGGTTTACTACAGGAAACTTAGCTGAAAGTTCTAGGAAGGTAGGGAAGGTGAAAGGAAGTGCTGGGAAGATGTATGATGGTGGAATAAGGTGTGGGGAAGGTGCACACTACCCAAGGATCAGCCCAACTCTTCAAGATGGTTGAATTTTCTCAGGGTGGCTATCCACAGTGGCTACTAGACAGAAATTTGAATTAGTGATTGGTAGGATTGGGTGAGATGTGGAGAATATTTAAATGAGGCTGGTGGAATGAGTTCCTCCCTGAAGATAAACAATTACTGCAACAACACATATTATTTTCTTCATTCATGCACAACTTTATGTAAATGTGGGAAAGATGTGTTGAATTTAAGAAATTGATTTATTGATGGCTAATGTGTTTTTGGGAAAAGTATCCAATACGGAATGACCCCATCCCACTCTAAGGGTGATAGTACCTCAGCAACAACCGAATGCAAAGCTACTTAAGATTACTTCTTTATGAGATGTAAGAGAGAGGAGAAAGAGATCCACTAACCATTATCTTCCGCTAATGATTGATCCAATCTTCCCTCTTTGTTGCTTGCTCCCAGCTCCTTGCTCTTTCACTAGCCCAGCTACACAAAGATCCTGCAAAAGCACAAGAAAAGGAAACTACAAGAAGCATACATCCATAATTTATTCAAGGATTAGAATAAATCAAATATACAAGCATCAATACGCCATAGAGACACATGCATATAGAAGAACCTCAAATGCTTTATTAATGGAAGAAGTAAAGTTCTGAGAGTGTTACAACCATAAGAGGCCCAATCCAGCAACACCTCCCAGCAGAAAGAAATCTCCTCTTCACCTCCTTCAAGCAAATCACCCAATAGTTCTATACTCAAACCAACAGCACTTCCTTACATTCACAAGATTCCAGCTTCTTTAGACCTCATGAGAGAGCTCTATATATAGGAGTTTTGGAGAAAGGATGAGTCAGCTTGAGGCTGGCATGAAGCTGACTAGTGTCCTCTTCCACTTCAGTTATTCTTCAGTTCTTGAGTCCACTTGGAGTTTCTTGCTTCCACTTGGAGATCTAGATCCTCTTACTCATCATAAGGCGAATTCTCTGATCCAAGTGTCATTTTGGAAGCTTCCTGGGCATTTGACACCTTGCAAAATGACTGTGCCACTTGGCCAATCTCGCCCAGCGCAGGTAGCCTTCATTGCTTTTGACATTCAGCGCAGGTACAGAGTGGAGCAGTTGACATTCAGCGTAGATGCTCAGTGGAGCAGTTGACATGATCCAGAATTAGCTTGTTTTTGAGTGTTTTCAGGTGGAGAACTGATATTTAGTGCTATGGTTTGCTGACCTTGTTCCTCTAGGGGTAGGAACAACATGTTTAGGGAATTTGGATCCCTCAGATTATTGACATTTCATGCTTCATGCTGTTAGGCACAAAAATGTCTATAACAGTTGCCCCCTAAAGTATGAGGTCGTTTATCGGGTGAAATGCTTTATCAGGAGGATCCGAAGTTCATTCAATCGCTGAGAGGTGCCTTGTAATAAAATACAATACAATACATTATTTTTCATTCTGCTTTCATGATCTAGCTGAGGCGGGCATTCCCATGCTCAGCTTTATAAATTCATTTTGGTACATAGGACAGACGATCGTCTGATGGTAGACTGATAATTCTCTGCTGAAATTATCATCCTTTGAGTAGGATGATCATCTGCTGCAATGATGTACATATCAAATGTCTTTATATCCTGAATATATATCGCAGCCCGGATGGATGAAACTCGATCCGGGGTCTTCAAACTCGTTCGATCTTCACTCTAAGTACAAGTCGATCCATTTGAGAATTGCGCTGAAGTCGAACATGGAAAGACATCGCTTGATTACCGGTCAATAATGTAAACTATTAACAAGCGCGAGAGGAATCACCAATAATGACAATGACCCTCAAGATACTGCAGTACAATTCACGTGGTGTGAATAAAGGACTTGGTGTCGAACACCACGCAAAATCTTCTGGTCGAAGGTCATTTATGTATACCTGTCGCCGGAAGTGAGAAACTTGCCATTGAGGCATGCAAGCTTCAAAGTACTGAGGGGGTTGTTCCTAGATCAACTTCTTGGATAATGAGCTGAAGTCGACAAGAAGCGATCCGTCAAAGGAGGGCCTTAATGAATCCCACATCAGTGACACGGAACGGAGCTAATGATTTTAGTGGAGGTGAAAACAATCTGTGAAATATGATTCAGGGTGGCGATCATGGGTGGATGAAGGATAATGTATGGCAGTGGATGGGACACGGTTGACTCTTTTTGAACAACATCTCTTGAACATATAACGAAACTGATGTGATGGATTGGTAGCATTACCCCAAATGTGGATGGTTTGGCGAGGACCATGGTGATGAGACCGGTGAATGAAAACAACCCAACTCGATGTGATACAGAGGACAAAGTGTCATGTTCAAGAGCGACTTGCTACCATTAAAGCTTTGAGGTTCTCCCAATTTTTCCCCAGTCATTTCTGACCAGTACCTCTTTATTTTTGTCAAGCTTGAGGAGGATAACTTACGCTTGTTCTATAACCTGCCCTTCGGGCAAGCCCATCGCTATGTTTTAACGAGCCTAGCGATAGGGAAACTCGTTCTCATCTAAAGACAAGTTTGTCGCTATTTAATCATTTTAACGAGTCTAACGACAAGGAAAACTCGGTCCTTTTCATTTTTAGAGAGTCTGAAAAGGTACAGAAAGTTAACTCCAAAATTCCTTTTTCGTCATCTAATCCCTTAAGTCTGAAAAAGTATAAAACAATACAGAAGGGATGAGTTTTCGATAACTTTAACGAGCCAAATAAAACAAGCGCTCGACCTTTTTGTGCAATAATCCCTCAGGTCCAAAAAGATTAAAATCTAGAGGAGGGATAGCTCTTCCGGTCATTTTAACGAGCTGGAAGGCCAAAACTCGACAAACTTTTCATATTTTACGAGTCAGATGAAAAGAGCTCAAAGAAGACTCGTCTTTTGAGGAACGAGTGATAAACAGGGATAGCAGCAGATTCCAGGTACAGGTTGGAATTCTCCAATCACGACAGTGTCACCAGGATGGCTAGGTGAAATCACTCTTCACAGCTGTTCCTCAAAATAGGTAAACAATCATATGGAGGTGAACGATTGGCCAAATGGAATGGAGGTGGCGGGTGAAAATACGACCAAGGATTTTTATGGCTAATAAATTTACGATCATAATGGTTATTTACCAGCACTGGGTTCATTTTTTAAAGAGCTTGAATGCGCCAAAACATTGCTCAATCTTATGTTTATTTTTTAACGAGCATGAACTATGTGCTAAAACTGCTCGGATCTCGCTTTTCTATTTTTTAACGAGCATAAATTCCGTGGTAAAACTGCTCAATTATATGATCAAATTTTGATTTTTTACCATTACTAGCTTTTCTCTTTTCAAATATAGTACTGCTTTTTCAATTGCTGCAACAAACTTTGTTAGAAATGAATAATATTTGCATGAAAATGAGATTATAACCCTAATATTTTACTTTAAACTGTGTAAAAATCCATTAAAAGGTGTTTTTACCTCTCATTTACCATTTCATTTGCATTTGGTTTGTTGGAGCTCTGGAGGTGCCTCTTCCCCCTTGATTTTCACCAGCTGATTCCGGGAGATTCTACGGACGATTTTCGGCACCGTCTGGACTAGGTAGGAGCTAAACCCTAGCTCTTTCTTTTCATGGTTTCCTTTTCCTGTTTCATGCCTATTTTCCAGTAATTCTGAGCCCTTGGGTTTTTGCCAGGGCGCCCTAGGATCAGCGCAGGTTTCGAAAGTCTGGACCAGGTAGGAGCTAAACCCTAGCTCTTTCTTTTCATGGTTTCCTTTTCCTGTTTCATGCCTGTTTTCCAGTAATTCTGAGCCCCTGGGGTTTTGCCAGGGCACCCTAGGATCAGCGCATGTTCCCCTTTCGAAACCTGCGCTGAAGGTCAAGCTGCCTTAGGGCAGCCTGACCCTCAGCGCAAGTGGGAGACTCTCTGCCTGCACTGGGCTCAAAAACTGAGTTTTTAAAGTCATTTTTTGATGATTTTTTCGCCAGTTTTTCATCAAAATCAGGAACTTACTCCTTCTCTTGTTTGCTTTGCAGGGAAATTTCAAAAAAATGTCCCTTACATGGCGAGAACGAGAACATGAAGAGGAGGACATGATTGCCCTCCATGACCCTGTCATGGTGAACGCGTTGCGGAACTGTGGCCTGCTGAAGTTCTTCCCTATCTCTAGTATGAGAGCACAGATTTCTTTGCTGCAGTACATGCTTGATGCTTGGGATTCTATTAACCAAGTGTTCCAGATTAGGGGAAAGGCCATCCCCTTGACCACAGAGGACATGTACTTCTTGACTGGACTGTCAAGGCGAGGTGCCCCCATTTCCTTGTCAGGTACGGCCCGGGGGACCGATTCCACCAGAGATTATGTCCGCCAGTATTGCAGGGAAGGCTCTCAGCCGAGCAGAGACAGCAAGATTGTTATCCGTGAGATTACTGATCGGGCTCTCAGGTCCATTCTGTTCACTATTGGTAGGATGGCCGGCAGTGCAGCTCTACATGTTTCCAAAAGGTCTTATATGCAGCACGCTTTGGAGTGTCTCCAACCGAAAGTATTCAACTGGTGTGATGCAGTACTTGTTCAGATGAAAAGTCAATTGACCAAGGTAAAGGACGGGAAGCTGAAGAACTTTGGATTTGGTTCTATTCTGACTGCCTTCGCCTTGGAGAAAATCCCACTGATGTAGCCTCAGTACATCATACTCGACTTGCCTTCTCCGACCGAGCCACGCATGCAGAGGTGGGTCGACCACATGTCTAGGCATGCTGGTCAACCTCAGATTACTTTTACCGAGGCCTTCTTTAGGTGGTTCGAGCGCCAGGAGATGGCGTTTTCTGAGTATCCATATGTGGGTATGGATTTCCAAGGTGATCCGGATTTGGTGCTACCGGATGGCGAACAGTGGGGCGCCATTGGTAAACTCCTTGACCATATTACTGTTTACTGTTCTTATTCATAATGTTGCTGTGCTTTATTCTATCGAGACTTTTAATTGTACTCTTGGGTGCATGCAGATATTGGTCCTGTTCTTCCCGCAGTTCGTCCGAGATCGCCAGTTGTTGCCCCGACAGTGGAGCCTGCTAGGAGAGTTGTTATTCACGATCTTGACGATACTGAGACCCTTACAGCTGTGCAGGAGCAGGTTTAGAGCCTACTCGCGATCTTCCGGATGTACAGATTGACGAGTTACCTTTACAGCTGCAGCGGCATACTATTGGTGTGCCGAGACGATGGACTCGTCTCTTGCGCATGATTGCATAGGCCGTGACGTACTATCATGAGCACCATTAGGCTAGGGTGCCCCCTAGCATCTTTTTGAGTTTTTAGGTCATATGACCAATTTTGTCTTGGTTACAGAACATTATGTATGAACTTATATAAACAACTTATATGTATTTTGATTTTTGGGTTTTATTCTTGTTGATTTATGTGATCCATATGTACAATCTTTGATGATGTGTCCCTTTTATAAATGCTGCAAATGTCTATCTAACACATAGTTTGCTAATGAGTCAGTTAACGTGTTTAAGTTTCTTGAAATATGTTGATATTGAATTGAATCAAATCGTCTTTCCAAGATCTTAACCCTTAGGAACATGCGATAAATAGCTGGATTGCGAACAGAATATATACCATTGAGTTGTAGTATTACGAGCTGTGAGTCTAGCCTGACAATTAGTCGGCGTATGCCACGTGCGATGGCATCAGAGAGTAGTTCTATCAACGTGCTATACTCAGTGATGTTATTCGTTGATTGCCCAATACATACACCTCTGAAACTTACTAACTCGCCGCTTGGATCAAAAATGGCCTAGGCTGCGGAAGATAAGTTCCATGAACTACGACTCGCTCCGTCGGCATATCCAACACATGTCTCCAGAAGGTTCGACATATGCAATAAATGAAAAGGTGGATCACTCGACCAGGACAAACACTTTAGCGAAAACAAAATACAACAAAAACATGCAGGTTACTATTTAAGCATAGTAACGCTTGAGGTACAACCCGTTGCGGGGCTGCGCCAGTGGAATTCCATCGTAATCCATTAACTCGTAGGCTCCTTTTGCTAACACCCTTTTAACAATATAGGGGCCCATCCATAAGGACTTGAATTTACCTACTCCCAATTTATCGGATTCTTGGTCATAAAGCAAGACCAAATCACCTTCTGAGAAGACACGGGGTTTGACATTTTTGTCGAACTGAGCCTTGACTCGTTTCTTATGAGCTTCATTAGCCAAAGCGGCATCACGACGAGTTTCATCCAATTGGATTAGTTCCAAGAAACGAGTCTCTTCTTCTGAAGTTTCGGGGATAAGATCGATTGCGATTTTAAGCGACGAAATTTCGCACTGGATTGGTAAGACTGTTTCCAGGCCATACACCAGTTGAAAAGGTGTGAACCCGGTTGCGTTCTTTATCGGCGTTCGGTAAGCCCACAAGGCTGAGTACAGGATTAGGTGCCACCTTCTTTTATGAACCCCAATCATCCTTTGCAACATACACTTCAGGACCTTGTTGATTGCCTCAACTTGTCCGTTGGCTTGTGGATAATATGGGGTAGAGTTGTCGTGAGATAGCCCTAGCTTGGCAGCTAATTCGACCATCATGTGAGCGAAAATGAGACCCATGATTTGTAACTATAGCCTGTGGTACGCCGAACCTGGCGACTACATGATTGAAAAAGAAAAGGGCAGTTGTTTCACCAATGTTATCCAATGTAGGCATTGCCTCGGCCCATTTGGTAAAATAGTCAACAGCGACTATAATATACCCATGCCCCCCGGTCGAGGTGGGGTTACATTGCATGAAATCGATGCCCCACTTGGCGAAGGGCCCAATAGCAATTATCGGCTGTAAAGGTGCGGGTGGTCGTCTGGTTTTGCTATCAAAGATTTGACAAGCATGGCAACTTCTGACTGCGGTTATGCAATCTTTGAACATGGTTAGCCAGAAGTATCCTGCTCGTAAGATTCTTTGTGTTGTTGCATATCCAGACTGATGCCCCCCACACGCGCCTGAATGACAATCATTCAGGGCTTTTTTGGCCTCCTCATGGGTAAGGCACCTCCTCAGAACTGTATCGACACCACGACGGTAAAGTGTATCACCGACGATCATGTAGTCTTTTGCTTGGTATCGTATACGTTTTTGTTCGGAGCGAGAGGTGTTAGGCCTGAACTTTTGGGTTTGGAGATAAACTATGATATCTCCATACCACTCATCGCTTACAGATATCAGAAACAAACTTTCGTCCATGATTGACTCTTCCGATGTTTCATCGTTGGACGATGATGGGAGATCGCACAATAATTCTGCGAAAACTAGAGCTTTCTTTGATTTGGATTTCACAAATTCTAGATCAAACTCTTGAAGGATCGCTATCCATTTTGAATATTTGCCCCCCAGCAACTGTCGCGACAGTATATAAGTCATGGGGCTGCAATCTAACAAGATGGTAGTTTTCTGAAAGAGGACATAATGTCGAAACCTTTGAATCGCTTGAACAGCTGCAAGCGCTAGTTTTTCAACATAAGAATATTTACTTTCTATATCGTTTAAGTTTTTACTTAAATAATAGATAGGATGTTCAATTCCATTGACTTCTTGAACTAAAACCATTGCAATGGTTGTATCTGCTGCAGCCAGATACAGGTTAAAATCTCTTTGATAGTCCGGGGCGTACATTAATGATGCTTTTACTAGACAATCTTTCAGAGCATCAAAGGAAGCTTGCGCAACCTGGTCCCAGACAAAAGGTGCATCCTTTTTCAAAAGATGAGTATAACCCTTAGCAAGTTCTGCGTAATTTGGAATGAACCTCCTCAGAAAGTTTGCTTTCCCTTGGAGTTTCTGAATCTGAAGCAAATTTGAAGGTGGAGGCAAATTAATGATTGCCTGAACCTTACAGGGTTCAAGACGAATCCCATTCTTAGAGACTACAAAGCCAAGTAAACGACCAGAACCGACGCAAAACACACATTTGTGTGGATTGAGTCTTATCTTGTAGTGTCGGCAACGTAGAAATATCGCTCTTAAATGCTGCAGATGATCAGTCCGCTTTCGCGAATGAGCCGGAAGATCGTCGAGATAAGGTTGAACGATGTTCTTGATGTCATGGAAGGCATAATTCATTGCCCTCTGAAACGTCGCCTCTGCGTTCTTTAAACCAAAGGGTAATTTTTGATAAGCAAATGTGCCCCACGGACAAATAAATGCAGTCTTTGACTGGTCCTGTGGGCGGATATTTATTTGATTATACCCGGAAAATCCATCCATAAATGAAAAGATTTCACATCCAGCACATTCATCAATTATCTGGTCGATGAAGGGTGTAGGGTAGTTGTCCTTCGGACAAGCTTGGTTTACATCCCTATAATCAACACACACTCTAATTGTCCCTTGTTTTTCCATAACAGGGACAATATTCGATACCCAATCGGTTAGAGGAACTGGGTAGATGAATCCAGCATGGAGAAGTTTTTCAACTTCTGCCTTAATGGCAGCGGCTTTCTTCGGGTGCACTTGCCGAAGCCGTTGTCTTATTGGTTTGACATCAGGATACATTTTAATTTCATGTTCAACGATACTCGAGTCAATGCCTGGCATTTCATCATATGACCAAGCAAAGACATCTCTAAATTTGCGAAAAAGAGCGTTATATATTTCCAGTTCTGAAGGGGAACAACCTTTGCTGACATAAATATTCTCTACAACATCTGTTTTAGTCGAGATATTTATGGCTATAGTCTCTTCAATATTGGATAGGTTTCGCTCGAAGTCCACCGTGTTTACAGTATTTGTTAGGAATTCAAATACTGAAGGGTGATAAAGGTCACTTTGAGTATCTTCTTCATATTATGGAAGAAGGGAACGATGGTGGTAATCATTCCATGGTGCCCCCTCAATCATCATTGCTTGTAAGATTCCTTCGTCAGTCCCATGTACTCTCGACCAAGGATCTAATGGGGTTCCATATTCTCTAGACCTATCTACCCAAACGCTTGACGAGCGTTGATTTGGGCTTGCCTCCCATGCTTGAAACATTAATTGCTACAATATTTCTAGAGGGCTTGGGGGAAAAACCATTGAATGATCCATGTTGACCTTCGTGGAAGATATCATGTTGCAGGTTGCTACAAACGGTACATTTCCTGTATAAATAGGAGGTGGTAGCGCGAAAGTTCCCATCAATGTGGGGTCTTTCAATAATCCTACTCCGATATCTTGAATTGAATGGTTGCTCTCATGGATCATGGGAATGCTTCCTGTAACTTGCGAACCATTAGGGAGGAAATTCTGTTGGTCGACGATCGTAATCCCTCCTTCAAATGGGAATGCGATCTTCCTAAAATAAGTCGACACGACAGCTGCCATGGCATAAATCCATGGTCTACCTAGTAGGATGTTATAGTCAAGATTTCCATCAATGACTTCTACATCAATTTCTACCGTCTTTCCTCCTAGTTCAACTTTCAAGTTATTAAGGATACCGTAAGGGGTATAAGTCCTTCCGTCGAAAGCTTTTAATGTCGTCGAAGATCGCGACAAGGTTGGAGATCCTAAAGTTTTCCAGCAACTCATCGACATAATACATGTCGAGGCTCCCTCATCAATTATTGTTCTGTGAACACTTTTGTTGAGTGCTTTCACTTGAATAAGGAAAGCTAGCTGAGCTGGTAACTGAGGATCATATCCCTTGTGATCGAAGGATACAAGATTGGAATCCTTAGGAACAACCCCACCAATTGCCGATAACAACGCCTGCCTTTGGGTTGGACAATTTTGTAGCACTTCAAGAGTCGACATAGCGGATGGCGATTGGGCTAAACCTTCCACTATGTTATAATGTTGCGCCGCTCTGGCACAAGGATTAAATGTCGACTTGTGTACTACACCCTTTGGCGGTTTTATTGTTAATTCAGGGATGGTGGGCGTTACAACTTCTGTCGAAGTTGTTGTCGAACTACTTGGTTGATCTTTACCTTTTTCGTTCGACAGCTGAGGATTCCCGTAATCTTTGTTCCTTGTCGAAATCAAAGCATCATTCTGCTGTTTCGAAACCGACAACATAAGTACTTGCGACGGGGAAGCATTTCCACTATCAACCAGATTTTGACCTGGGTTGGGAAACGGATCAGTCAACACAGCTGAGGTTTGGGAACTTTTAAAGAACCTTTTAAGCTCAGCTTTGTAAGGAAAATCCCTTGTCCAGTGATCTTTGTAACATATCATACATGGACTGTTTGGTTTCCCTTTTCCAGGAGGGTTTGAAGAATTTTTTCCAGGGGATGACTCACCCTGTTTCTTCTTCTTCCCTTTGTTTTGCTTTTTCTTGCTTCCTGGTTGATTGGTTTCTTTGCCTTTATCTTCGGATACGGCATTTACTTCCGAAGCAAGAATTTCTTCTTTTTCATTTTGATCTGAATTCTTACGGGCTTTCTTTGACGAAGCCTTTATCGATTTCGTGTTTGCTGTGCCAATCACGCTATCACCGGCATGAGAGTCACTATTTGATTTAGGAGGGGGAGGAATTAAAAATTCCGGTCTAGGGGCGTCAGGTATTTTGTCATAGAGCGTGTCGGACTGAGTATAAACTAAGTCCAAATATTGCGCACGCGCAATGACTTGCTCCTCTGTTACGACTCCCCCCTTGGCCACATCTTCCATAATAGCCGGAAGTAACGACTTTATAAACCATTCAGCTAATAGCTGATCGGGAACATATGTTTTCACCATCCTACGACGACGACGCCACTCATGTATATGATCAGATATATGGGTAGCAGTTGTCTGTTTGAAGTTGGTTAATATTTCTGTTCCCGTTTCATACCTTATCGGTAATTGAAAATGGGTTAAGAAGGTCGTGGCTAGGGAACTAAAATTGTCGAAAGAGGCTCTTTGCAATTCAATATACCATTTAGCCGTTGGACTTGTCAATGTCCTCTGGAAAAGGCGAAGCCTTATCGAATCGTCGTTAAGGGTTTTTGACGAACACCACAGATGAAAAGTCATCACGTGATTCAATGGGTCTTCACCTGGATTTCCATTGAATTTAGGAATGTCAGATGGAAGTTTATGAGGAATCGTTGGCCACCAAGGGGCATAAGCAATCGGATCGTTGGTTAAACGGTGTAAATCGGGTAACTCTAAAGTTGCCATGAATGGTAACTGTTGATTCAGGTTAGGCGAAGCGTAACCAGGATACGATGGAATCGCTTGAGCAGTGGGCCTAAGCATACCAGCATAATGTAATTGATGTTGGTATGACGGATACGGTTGGTGGACTTGACCACTGTAAAGTGGTTGGTTTTGACCGTTTTGGATATACGGTTGTCCACTATTCGCAAAGATCTGCTGCTCAGAACCTTGGTACACTTGTCGGAACTGCGGTTGTTGGTATTGCACAAGCCATGGTTGTGACGCCATGTTTTGTTGTGCTATGCTAACCGTTGGACCGAGGTGTGGGGTAATGGTACCCGTTTGTACTTGTGTCACCCCACCAGTTGGCGATTGTGGTTGTGACCCATGATCAAGTGACTGTTGCATTACAACCTGAGAAATCTGAGGTTGACATGCAACAGGTATCGCTTGAACTTGTGACACTGTTACAATAGCCGGTGTGGTTGGGATGTTCGTCACAGGTACACATTGTTGCATAGAATATACAACCCTTGGTTGTTGAGGTAGCATAGGTACCCAACTACTTGATGCAATTCCAGTATAACCTGAATACTGTTGAGAACTGCCATATGGATATCCTCCCGGAGGAGGTAATGAAAGGTCATACTGCCCCCCATATGGTAGCAATCTGGAACTCAGAGGGATTGTTAGTCCTTGAGGACTGGATGGCCCAAATTGACCTCCATGAGGATCAATTTGTCGAGTTTCAACATAAGAGTTGTCAGGTATTACTCTGGATGAACAAACTAGAACAGACCATACTGTCGAAATAGTCCCTTGGTGGACTCCTTCTAGCTATTGAGAGCTAGTTGGGACAACTGGTATGCCGGCAAACATCATTGGAGTGACAGCAGGGGCTTCTGCTGTCGCTGTGTCATTTGACCCAGTCCTAGACGATGACGGTTGTTCAGACATTTTAAGTCTATCCAATAGATTGCCTAGCGATTCTACAGGAACTTCCACTTGTGGTGGATTAATTTCTGATGAAGGAAATAGAGTGACCCCGACTCCAAAATGAGTTGGAGTACTTGCTTGCGGATCCTCTACAATTTCCTCTATCGCAATCAAACCCGGTGGAAGAGGAAGACCGTCAGGTCCGTAAAATATTTCTGGTGCCGAAGAAGTGGTTGTTTCGACAGCAACAATTGTTTGGGGAACAAAACTCTCTGGACCAGTTACAGATGGAACTGGTTCAGTTACACAAGTACTTGCCCCCAGACTAGGATTAGTATTATTGTCCTTCCGTGGTTGTTGAACTTCTTCTATAGAGGCAGGGTTTCCAGAAATTTTAGGAGTAACCGGAACCTCAGATGCAGTCGGAACACTTCTTCTAATTTTCAAAGGAGATTTTGAACCGGTTAAACGAGTTCGCTTTGCCCGTACTGTTTTCGATTCCAGAGACAAAGACGGTTGACTTGTAAGCCTCCGCGAAAGACGGGGTTTCAATTGACTTTCTTCCACGATTGCGGATTACTCGATCAACTAAAATATTAAAAGGGGAAATTTGTGTTTCCGAATTGAATGAATTTTATTAAATGCTTTTAGACACAACTTGCTTTTTCACTTTTTAAGAGTCGAGAAAAAGCTAAAGATGACTCTAGTCTCCTTCGATGTATTAACGAGCCCGAAGTGACAAATGCTTGGTTGGACTTTTTTAGTTATAGAGTTTGAAAAAGGCCAAAAGAAACTGCTCTGGAGATCAAGGCAGAGGGTGTGCCAAACTTTTCACAAAACCACAGAATACGTTTTACGGTACGGGTGGTCAATCTTCGTGAATGCTATGTTCACTGCATTGCGATCAGTAGGGCGGCCGACACGGCTTCCTAAGGATAAAAGATATATGCCTATAGGGGTCTCCCAATATATACGTGACGGTACGTGGGAGCACAAGTCCGTATTAGTGCCACCGACTCTCAGGAGGAATCACCCACCTTTATCGAGATCGACAGTCACTACGTTTAACGACGCCGGAACACGTCTCTAGCTTAGACCTCTAGATGTTTGCGTTATGTTTCAAAGCGTTGTTAGGTTCATTCAATATATTTTAAGTTGATCTTTTTAAAGTTTTCCTTTCAAGGTTCACCACGAGATGTATTGATACAAATTCCTAAATGCAGTCTAAGATGAGAAGAAAGCTTTTTCAATCTTTTCGACTTATGAAAATCTTAACTACTGAGGGAAAAGAGAGACAAAATATTTTCACACAGATCAAAGAGCAATCGCTAATGCACTTTTTCCCTAAATCAACATACAAACTTATATGAAAAATGCAAAAATGCAGGTATTTCTTTTCTCTTTCTTAATGTTTGTGCGACACAAAAAGAAAGCTTTTGTATAACTTTGAATTCAATTTCAAGTGAAAGCAAACAAGCTTGTCCAAAATCAAAAGACAACTTAAGATTTACTTGTTTCGACACTAGAAATATATAAATTCAAACCATATGACGAAAGAAAAAGCTTAATCAGCTATGAACAGCAAACAAACTAACTCTTAAGATCAAAACGACACTTTATCACAGGTCTAGATCTAAGAGGTCACAGCAAGACTAGTTCACTTTCGTTATGGGAAACTGTAAATGATACAAGAAATACAAAAAGAACAAACACAGTTTATTTATACAACCGAGACGGAATAGTGACAAGGAAAGTTGGTTTTAGATAGGCACATTGACTGGTAATAGGCAGCAAAAACAAGAGTGAAAACAGGGCAAGAAACAGCAGGAAACCCCAGTAGCACAAGGCAAGACTGGTCCAGCGCAGGTGGTACACAGGCAGTTTGACCTTCAGCGCAGGCAGCCCCTTCGGGAACTGCGCTGAAATGCAGACAGCCTTCACACAGCCTGCACTGAAGAATGAAACTTTCGTTTCTCTTGGTTTCTGGGTCACAGATTGCTCAAAAATTCACAGTTTTTGGCCAAATCAGAAGCTATCAGTCAAGGACACACTAAGGGATAACAAGGAGGATGAAAATATATCACTAAGAGCTTATTAGAGTCCTTGTGGATCAGCTCTTCAAATCATAAACTTGCCCAGAAACTGAGCTAGAGTAGCTGCCCTCTACTTTGCATTTGAAAGATCCAAATGCAGTTCGATTCGGTACTCCCTTTGTTTATGAAATGAATAGAAAAAACACAAACAACCAACAAGATACGTTCCCCAGCGGAGTCACCAATTTGTTGTTGGGAAAAGTATCCAATACGGAATGACCCTATCCCACTCTAAGGGTGATAGTACCTCAGCAACAACCGAATGCAAAGCTACTTAAGGTTACTTCTTTATGAGATGTAAGAGAGAGGAGAAAGAGATCCACTAACCGTTATCTTCCGCTAATGATTGATCCAATCTTTCCTCTTTGCTGCTTGCTCCCAGCTCCTTGCTCTTTCACTGGCCCAGCTACACAAAGATCCTGCAAAAGCACAAGAAAAGGAAACTACAAGAAGCATACATCCATAATTGATTCAAGGATTAGAATAAATCAAATATACAAGCATCAATACGCCAGAAAGACACATGCATATAGAAGAACCTCAAATGCTTTATTAATGGAAGAAGTAAAGTTCTGAGAGTGTTACAACCATAAGAGGCCCAATCCAGCAACACCTCCCAGTAGAAAGAAATCTCCTCTTCACCTCCTTCAAGCAAATCACCCAATAGTTCTATACTCAAACCAACAACACTTCCTTACATTCACAAGATTCCAGCTTCTTTAGACCTCATGAGAGAGCTCTATATATAGGAGTTTTGGAGAAAGGATGAGTCAGCTTGAGGCTGGCATGAAGCTGACTAGTGTCCTCTCCCACTTCAGTTATTCTTCAGTTCTTGAGTCCACTTGGAGTTTCTTGCTTCCACTTGGAGATCTAGATCCTCTTACTCATCATAAGGCGAATTCTCTGATCCAAGTGTCATTTTGGAAGCTTCCTGGGCATTTGACACCTTGCAGAATGACTGTGCCACTTGGCCAATCTCGCCCAGCGCAGGTAGCCTTCATTGCTTTTGACATTCAGCGCAGGTACAAAGTGGAGCAGTTGACATTCAGCGCAGATGCTCAGTGGAGCAGTTGACATGATCCAGAATTAGCTTGTTTTTGAGTGTTTTCAGGTGGAGAACTGATATTTAGTGCTGTGGTTTGCTGACCTTGTTCCTCTAGGGGTAGGAACAACATGTTTAGGGACTTTGGATCCCTCAGATTATTGACATTTCATGCTTCATGCTGTTAGGCACAAAAATGTCTATAACATAATGGCCTAAATCTATGGAATGGAATTATTTCTAATCTATAGCAAACTCAAGAAACCAAAATGAAAATTGTGGGTGCTTCTAAGACATGATAAACAATGATCTACTCAACAAGAAATCCTAAGCTATGTAGTAACCAAAAGATAAATCTACTTTGGGGCCGTGAGAGTGGGGCCCTCAAACCATGATCCCATGAGGGAGATGAGGATGAGGCCACTGTCACAATATTTTTTGAAGTATTTTCTTTCACTATTGTAACATTGATCTACTTCTCCAACTAATGGAAGCAAAACTAACCAATCATTCAAATACTTGTAAATTAAACAAAGTAGAGATAACTTCAACAACTAATCTATGATTCTAATCTAAGAATACATGTACAAAATGAGGAACATCTATTGCTATGGTTGGGCCCTAACCCAAGAGCTTCATCCCTATGAGTCAACTCAGTGGAGGATCAAAGAAACCCTTTTCATTATCATCAAAATGTCAAAAGTAACATCAGATTAACATTCACAATATCTTAGCTCGAAATCGCCTCTTGGCTACAATAAAAAGTCAAATCCTAATGAAACCCTAGGCCTTCTTATTTATAAAATTGAAGCTACCATCAACTTCCATAAAATTAGGGAGGCTTGGATTCAAAACTTGAGATTGACTTGTCTTCAACTATCACTGGTTTTACTGCCAATGAACTTGGTGGGCTTGGCTGCTTGTAACTCCTAGCCAATGAGATTTAGTGGAGGAATCTTCGAGTGATTGAGAAGTTAAGGAGGGGGACCCAATCTCCTAAAATCACTCTTGCTTGTCTACTTTGAGTTCCTATACTTAAATTATCCCAAAACTTCTCCAAATCCTGCAATTAATGCACATTAGGCCACATGACATAGCATCTCACCTTTACCCTAGTCACTAAGAAAAATATAATAAAATATGTAAAGATATGTGAGAAAAATTGTTTTAATAAGCTGGAGAGTGGCATTAAGGACCATATAATTTACGTCTTGTGAAAGTGTCTTGATCTGAATTTGAAACAATTGATCTTGGAGGTACAAGGCATATGATTTTGGTGGCATCTTGCACTGGAGTGCCTACATGGAGAGGCTTGCCATGATGGCCAATTGGCTCTCTTTTTCCTGTAACTGCCTCCTTAGCCATGTGTTTTCTTCCTCTATTTGAGATATCATAATTTGTTCCTTGTCTCTTATCCTACTCAACTCTCTGCCGATCTCTAGTAGTTTCTCTTCCATATGGCCCACATCCTCTACTTTCTTTTATTTTTCAATTTGCATCCAGAGATGTGTCCTCCCTCTCTCTTTCTCAAGCTCAAACAAGAGAGGGATGGAAAAAATTTGTGGTATTACTCTGCCTCCCTCAATGAATTGGTAATAATAGCTCATATTGAAATGTGGACTAGGTTCCTACAACTCTTGGAAATCTCCGTCGGATGTCTTTGGAGAAGTTTCCCCCTCCTGCACTTGTGTTTCTGCTTCTTTTCCTTCCCTCTTTCCCTGTTGTTCTTCTTGTATATTTTTTTTTGTTTCCTGTAGTGCTGACAGAGTTTCCTGTAGGACTGTTTGAGGATCTGGTAGAAGGCTTTTTCCTTTCTGAAATGGGGTCAAGGGTTCCTTTTCTTTCTTTGCTCATGCTAACCTGGTGACAGGCTACCTAACATAAGTTATGGGAGACTTTGGGGAAGCTTGTTTTGATGTGTCCTCTTCATGTTTTATTTCCAGAGAAGCTAGCTTTTCTTTCTCTTTTGGTGACTCCTCAATTATGATTGGAGTCTTGGTGGGTGTTTGTGGATTCCCTTATTTGATCCTGGTGCTCCTCCTTGTTTTGAAATAGAGGAGATTCTACCTCTCTGTTTTCCTTTTTTAATTGATAGGTGTGCTTAGGGAAGTCAAGGCAGCAAATGCCTCCTTCTCATTTGGTTCAAGGGCTAAACTTGGAAATTTCTCCCCTTCCTTGGTATGTTCCTCAGGGCTTGCTTCTTCCTTCTTTTCTTCCTCCTCACCTTTCTCTTCTCCTTCTTCTTCTTTTGTTTCTTCTTCCTTTGTTTTCTCTATTTCCGGCTCCTCTTCCTCCTTTGGTTCTTCCTCTACCTCCTCCTCACTACTAGAGGTATTGTCCATATTGTATTTGAGGGCTTGTATTTCAATCATAGCCTCTTTGTCCATGTCTCTAAATGTGGACCATTGAATAGGGATTCTTAGCTAGCTCAAGGCATCCTCTAGTATTAGCTTAATAAGTCCATGGTGTGCCAATTGTTGATGTTTTCCCTCTTGGACCTTTAGGCTCATGTCTATTATTGATTGCAACAAGAAGTAGGGTACACTGAGTCTTTTGTCAATGGGTATCTCCTCTCCAAATATCAACTCATGGAGGAGTCTAAATTGGTAGCCATAGATTATACTGAGCCTCCCCTCACAAGAGATATATTTGAGAATATGATAACTCACCTCATTCCAAGGATAGGGAAGGCTTTCCCTTCTTATCCCATTTTTTTCCTCAATTGGCTCTTCATCCCTTAAGAAGAATTTTTTCTTTGCAAAATTTCTTGCATCCTTATCCTCCTTTCTCCATTGCATCCCTTAAGGAAGTGTAGTGATTTTTCTAATTACCTAAGGTAATTGTAATTGACATTCCCCTTACCACAGTAGTAGCACTGGTTCTAGCCCGAGGTTTAAGTGCCATGGAAAATTATTGAGATACATCATCATCATACCCTCTGAGAGGCTCAAAGAATCCCATCTAGTTATGCCTTATAAATATATCTACCATAGGGGGATGAAGGTGTATCATGGATGTCTCTATGGGTTCCCTTCTGTTAAATCCTCCTGTGATGTCTCTTCTCTGGTTAGCTAATTGTAGGGAGTTTGGTAGGCTAGCCTTATTGTTTCTAGGGTGACTGAGATTTTAGAATATTGGTGGATGGCTGAAATTTATTTCTATCTCCACATAACTTTTAAATTTCAAACAATTCTGTCCAAAACCCTAGGCCCACTGTAATCACTTAGAAAAATCAATTTTTTTCTTTTCCTAGCTATCCATTCATACACAAGAGATATGGGTGACCTACCTTTCATTGTGATGTTTTGGATGAGAATAATTGTTGAATAGTTGGACCCTAGGCACCCCCTTGCAGAGTTCTTTGTGAATTTCCAATGCTTCCTGTAGGTCCCTACGTTTCCTATAGTTTTTCCTATAGTTTTGTTTTCTGTAGGGTGGCTTAAACAAGTTTACTTCCTCGATGGCTCTTCAAGGTGGGCCTGGTCTTCCCTGATCTCGAAATGAGAAAATGATGCATGAGAGTTTGGAATGTTTTCTATTTATGTTTGATTCCTTGGAGCGTTTTATTGGCTAGTAGTGTATGAGATTTCCTCTTTCAGACCATTGGGCCACCATTAGTTATCATGCAACCTACCCTCGTAAGCATCACCCACTCTCAAAAACTTAACTTGACCATATTTTTGACTCATTCTCCTTGATGTGACATTGCAACGTGACATGCTAACTAGGACTTCACTTTTTGTTTTTGAACTGAGGGTGGCCAAGTTAACTAGCCACCTCTAGCTTATCAAATCAATTTTTTTCATATTCCTACAATTTTATGATATCATACTTAGGGAAGAAATTAGATGAGGTGTCATACCTATGCCTTCATTATATTGTTTGATGCATGTTGGAAGGTGACTCTGTTGTGCTTTTTGTTTAGGTAAGTGCTTTTCCTTGGTCACTTTTCTGTTTTTGATGCATGTAAGTGAGGATGGATGATGGATACATAGTAGGCATGGGAGTTATGAAGTGAATGGAGGAAGAATGTGGTGGTGTTGGCTTGTTTTCCCTTGAACTCTGAGTCCTGTGTTTCATTTAAAAGACCTAAAAAAATCACAGAATTTTATTAGTGGGCAGGTTTGATGTCCCTGCCATGTCATTTCGATTTTTTTCTTCCTTTTTTTTGAAAGACATAGATGTTGTGTTAAAGGAGGTTATCAAACTATTTGCCTGCCCTGAGCACCTTAAGGGAGATTTTCACCTAGGGATCTTTTTATTTTCCCTTTTCACTCTTGGGCTACCTCAAGGAGGTTTTAAACCCAAAATTTGGCCTCAGGTGCCTCATAGAGGTTTTCACCTAGGTCCCTTATTGTTTTCTTATGTTTTTCAAAAATAAAAACAATATTCAAGAATTTTGTGAGTTGGAAGCTGAGACACTTCCAAGAACATTCATTTTCTTACTGATGGTACTCATGAACTCTTCCCTTGAAATAGGTCTTTTATAAGCTTTCAATATGTATCCATTGACAAGCAAGGGGATAACTTCTTCATCAATGGTCCTTATTTTCATAGCCCCATTGTCATGAAACTTTTATATCAGATATGGGCCTAGCTGCCTAGTCATCGATTTGCCTTTGAAGTCCTTGAACCTAGAGTCATAAAGCAGAGCCCAATCTCCTTAAAAAAAATTGTCTTTGATGTTTTTGGCATGCAAAACCTTTCTTTGTACTTGAATAACTTCTGTGTGTAGGAGGGCCTACATCCTGAATTCATAAAACCATTTAGCTAGATCATCCTCTCTTGTTGTGCCTTTGTAACATCCAAATCCAACTGTGCTTCCATTCTCAAAGTGTTGTACTCAAACTCAATGGAGAGCAAATCCTTTATCTCATAGACCAAGTCATAAGGGGTGAAGCCAATGGTTGTCTTCCAGGTTGTCTTATAGGACCAAGTGTCCTCTATTAGTCTGTCAGCCCAATCTTTTCTGCTGCTACTCATAACCTTGGTGAAATGCCTTCCAATGCGATGTTAGTAACCTCTACTTGTCCATTGGCCTGAGGATGATAATAAGTTGACTTCCTATGTTTGATCTTATGCTTCCTCAAAAAAATTCAATCAATTGTGAGGTGAATTGAGCTCCCTAATCAGAGACTAGGTCTCCAGAGTACCCAAACTTGTAAAACACATTCTCCCTTAAGAACTCAACCACTTTCTCTTTTGTTTCTACCTTGACAGCCTTAGTTTTAGCCCACTCTGTCAAATAATTAGTGCATACGATTATGTACTTTTTCTGCTCTGATGATCGATCAATAGGCCCAATGAATCAATGCCCCACTTGTCAAATGGATCAAGAATCACTTGAGTTTGCAAAGGAATTTCATCCCCGGGAGTAGGTTTTCCCATTCTTTGGCATTGGTCACATTGATTAGTGTATCTTCTTGCATCTTGGTGGAGAGTGAGCTCGTAATAGCCATCTTGCAGTCCCTTGAAGGTTGCCCTCTTGGATGAAAAGTGACCTCAACAAGGCCCATCATGATGGGCCAAAAGTATGTCAAAGACTTCCTCCTACCTCACATATCTCCTCAAAATCTGATCTGGGCCTAGCTTGAAGAGATTGCCCCCAATCCAAGTGAATGGGATGTTCTTTCTTACAATTCTTATTTTTTCCTTTAAGGACATATTCGGAGGGAAATTTGCAACCACTAGATAGTGGCTATGTTAGAAAACCATGGAGAGAGAACTGAAATAGAAAATAAATGATGATCTAGAAGCTGATCATCAACCATTCCTTCCTCACTTGCAGGCAAAGAAAATCTAGACAAAAGAATTTGCAACTACATTCTCTACCAGGCTTATCAATGATAGTTAGATCAAAATGTTGTAATAAAAGAAACCATCTAATAATTTTGGTATTCACATCATGCTTGTTCATCAAATATTTAATAGTAGCATGGCCAATATGTACAAAGGTCTGGTAACCGGTGATGTAGTGTCTAAATTTATTCATGGAATGGACAACCACTAGGAGCTCTTTTTTAGTCACAATATAGTTCAATTCAGCCTTGGAAATATTCTTGCTAATGAAATAAATGGCATAAGGAAACTCGTCATCTATCTTGCCTAGAGATTCTCCTATAGCTTTGTTAGAGGCATTAATATGGATGTGAAAACGAAGAGTGCAATTTGGGCCTCAGAGTATGGGTGCAGTAGTCAACTTGTCCTTTAAGGTTTCTAGGGCCTCTTGGAGCTTTCTAACCAGAAAAATTTAGAGTCCTTGGCCAATATTCCAAACAAAGGTGAGGCTACTTTGTTGTAGTTCTTTATGAATCTCCTATAATATCCAGTTAAGCCCAAGAAAGTTCTAACATCCTTCTGCTTCTGAGGAGTATGGACTCTCTTTATGATAACAATTTTATTTGGGTCCACTTGTAGTCCTTCCTGGGATATTTAGTGACCTAGAATAGTCCATGCATTCATCAAGAACTCACACTTCTCAGGACTAAGGGATAGTCTCATTTCAATGCACTTATTTAATACTTTTCCCAAGTTAGAGAGAACCTCCAGGAAATCACACCCATAGGGAGTGAAATCATCCATATATATTTCTATAGAGTCACCGACTAGATCTATAAAGATTCTTAGAACTTCCATCTGAAAAGTGGTAGGGGCATTACATAATCCAAAAGGAAGGACCCTATAAGAAAAGGTGCCCCAAGGACAAGTGAAGGTGGTTTTATCTTGGTCCTTTGGGATGATCTGGATATGATTATAGCCATTGAATCCATCCAGGAAAGAGAATAACTTCTTCCCTACAAGACCATCCAAGACTTGATCAATGAAAGGTAAAGGGAAATGGAATTTTTTAGTGGCTTTGTTTAACTCTCTATAGTCCACACAGATCCTTTATTTTCGTTCTTCTTTGGGACCAAAACTAGAGGAGACATCCACTGACTACCTGAGATGGGGTAAATGAACCCTACGTCCAACAACTTCTATAGTTCTTCTTTAACTATGTCGTTGAGGGTTGGGTTCATTCTCCTCTAAGGTTGGCACACTAGATTTCTGCATACACACCGAAGGGTGAAACCCCTTCATTTCCTCTCAACTCTAGGCAAAGGCATCCATATTCTCTCTTATCATGTCACATAACTCCTTTTCTTGTTGTGCAGAGAGAGGGGGGTTGATTTTCAATGTTTCAACTTGACCAAATTCTATCATCTTGACATGAGTAGGACTTGAGTCAGCTAGGCACAAACCAGTCTAAGGGTTATATTCAAATTTCTTTACTAAGTCATAAAGAGACATGATGTTGGGGGGTTGATTATTGAGGATTTGGTCAATCAAGTCGTCTTCATCAAGTTTCCCCCCTCTTATAGTAGCATATATGGTATATATTGGGTAATATTTGGCATGGTATACTTCATCTTCTTCCTCCTCTTCAAACCATAAGGGTAAGTCATGTTCTAGAGATGGTTGACTAGGAGGGTACAAGACCAATTTTTTGGACAAATGACCATTTTTAATGGTCACATTCCTAGCCCTGCAACTTATATAAGCATCAGCAGTGGCTAGCCCTGGCCTCCTAAGGATGAGAGGATAACCATTGAAGTTGGCCGTAGTTAGAGAACTAAGAAGTCAACAAGGTATTCTCAGGAATCAATGGAGACCATCACATCCCCAAGAATTCCCTTAAGAGCTACTATGGATCTATCTGAACGCTGCAAGACTGTTATGGTCTTCCTAAATGATCCTTTGATATTTAGTTTAAGAATAATCTCCTTAGTCACAACATTTATAGCAGCCCCAATATCAATCAAGATATCTGGGACAATGATACCATCAATGTGCACATCTACCATAGGACTTCCAGGGTCTACATACTTCGGGAAAATCACTCTCCCAGACATTAAGTCAAATAATTGTCCAATGAAATTAATGGTAGGGGTTTCTTTCTTTATCCTCCCAATATGTTTGAAGAATTTCTCCTTAATTAACTTTTTGTAGATGGAGACATCCTTGATATCTTGAAGGAGTGGGATTTTAACACACAAGTTTTCGAATTCACCCAGAAGTTCAGTCTCTTCTGGGTGTGTTGGATAGGATTGATTAGCCTCTTAGGAAAATGAGGTGGATTGTATTGGGGAACACTCTCTTCCTTTTCCTCTTCAAGCTCCTCAGGTGGCGATGGAGGTTGGTTATCTGGAAGCACTCGTCCATACCTAAGGTTGATTTCTTGAATTTCCACAACATATGCAGGGTAGGATGTCTTTCCATTATATGCCTATAGTGCCTGCTTGTTGTTTGGGTTTAGATTTAGCTGAGCAGGCATCTGAGGTTATGATGAGCCTCATCATTGGGTAAATATATGGACCTTAATACACCTCCTAGCTTATTTAAATCAACTCTTCTCATAATTCCTTACATATTTTGATTATATTTTGCTTAATGAGATGAGTAAAAGTGAGATGTGATACCTAGTGGACTAATGTGAATTGATTGTAGGTTTTTGAGAGAAAATCATGGAAATTTTGGATAATTAAGGGCAGAAAATCGAATTAGACAAGGAGGAGAGATTGTAGGAGATATATCCTCCGCATTTACTCGTCACTCATTCGAATATTCCTCCATCAAATCATACTAGCTCGGAGTTGCAAGAAGCAGATCCATGAAGATCAAAAGGTAGTCGAGCCAGTGACAATTAAAGAGCCAATTCATCTTGATTTTGGGAGACGAGCCTCCCTATATTTAAGGAATTCATTGGAGACTTTAGTTGTATAAATAAGGAGGCCTAGAGCCTCATTAGGATTCAAATTTTTGATGTAAAAGCACTAAGCATTTTTTGAGTTCAAGACTTGTGGAAGACATTGTTATGTAATTTTCTGATTTGATAATGAGAATGAGAATTTCCTTGATCCAGTACTGAGTTGACTCAAAGGGATGAAGCTCTTAGGTTAGGGCCCAACCCTAGCAAAAAAGGCTCCTCTTCTTATATTTGTATGCTTAGTTGATTTCATAGATTAATGGTTGAATTGTCTGTAGCATCGTTTTGTTGCAAGTAGTTGTGGATTTAATTAGTTTTCTTCCATTTGTGCATTGCTTCAACATTAGCTTAGGACGTTAAAGGAATATCAAAATGCTGATAGTAGGTAGCTTTGGCCTCACTCCTCCCTTCAGGGACCATGGTTTGAGGACAAATGTTAGTGATTGATGCAATGAAGTAGTTTCAGTAGTACAGAGAAATTTCATGACCAACAACCTGATCCTAGCCTCATCCATCTATTATTATCACTTTTTCCACTAAGTCCCTTCACCAAATTCATCATTCCATAAGAATACTTCTCCAAGCTTGTTGAGAAAATCCAACCATCTCACAAACTCTGTTTTGATCTTTGAAGGAGTCCTAGGCACTCCCTTGCATCATTTCTCCCACCATTCACCTTCCATAAGCCCTACACCACCTTTAAAATCCATCCTCTTTCTCTTGGTTGTATCTTGTAGGAATAGAGGGGATCCTATAGGAGCATTAGGACATCTTGTAGGAGGCATTAGGACATCCTGTAGGAGCACTAGGACATCTTATAGGAGGCATTAGGACATCTTGTAGGTTGACATGTAGTGGCCTGTTTTGAGGCCAAATTGTGGAAAAAGCACCTAGGAAGATAGGATAAGACACTTACTTGCCTCCCAAGACATTTGAACATTCACCATTCACCATCATCCCTAATGTAAATGCCACATCACCAAGAGAAGTTAGCATTCACCTTTTCACACAAAAAAAAAACAAAAAGAGAAAAAAGTTATCTTGTTCATTTACATGCACAGCAATAGAATGTTTGGATGTCTCAAATTGCATGCCTAGGACAATAGGATTACACACATGTCAACTTAGCATTATTTTGAAGAAAATCCTCTTAGCAGTTAGTTAGATGAACAGTGTGTTTAAGCATTTGATTTCATTCTTTTCCTTACTATGGTAGACAAGATTTCATTTAGTGAAAATTTCCCTTCTCCTCATTGGTAATCAAGCTTGTTCTGAATCAATAGAAGGTTGGTTTGAGAAACTTTAGTGTTTTATCACCAACTTAGTAGTGACAAAGAGCAGACCCATCGGATCTACTTGTGTATACAACACAGTCACCTCCAAGTTTGTACGAACTCCAAGTTGATAAAGAAAAGTTGGTAGCCCTAGGAGTCGTAGCATTCTTGCTGCAATACTGGTGCTCATCACTTTTTGGCACTGTTTCTGGGGAGGTGTCTGAGTAAGATGTGATTTCTAATTTCTTTCTTCAATTTCTTATCTATGAAATTCTGATATTAGCTTCATTTCTACAAAAGTAATTGTAATTTAGTTTTCTTTGTTTTCCATTCTTCAAGTGAGATTTCATTCAACAGTTAGTTTCTATTTAGTTTGTGATTTCCATTCTACAATTGTTATCAAAGCTTGAAAAGAACACAAAATAAAACAAAAACGCTTCTTTCATGCCTCGTAGGAATAGGGATAGCTTAGTAAAATTTCTACTAAATACCCGCACCACTTCAAACATCCAACCTTCCCTCTTCTTCGGTGGCTGTGAATTGGAGGACCTCTTAGGTGAACAACCAGAGATATTTTAAGAGCCTATATGGGGAGAAGAAGAAGGAGAACCCATTCCAATTGACCTAATGGTTGAAATAGAAATGACATAGGATATAGAGAAAGAATTGAGGGTGCCTTTCCCATCAGAGAAACTAATGGAGATACCAAGATGAAAAACACAAGACACTCTACTCTTCCTCATTTCCATGGCCTGACCTCAGAAGATCCAGACACTTTCTTGTTTGAGTTCACTTTCATATGCAGAACTTATGTTTACACCACAGATGAGAAGAAGTTAAAACTATTCCCATCCACTCTCCAGGATGCAGCTCTTCCCTAGTTCATGGGTTTACCTGGAGATAGCATCACAACCTGGGCTCAGATGTAGCAAGCCTTCAACAAAAAGTATCGAGACTATTGTAGGTCCAAAGACACTAAAGAGGAAAATTTTAGGATGAAATTAGGGCATGATGAATCCCTAGAGGATTATGAAGAAAGATTCCAGCTTAGCTACAAAAGGGCCAGGTGCACACTTGATCCTGAGTCACTGAAGCTAGTCCTACTCAGAGGGGTAAGGGAAGATCTCCTGGATACCCTAAACCTACTAGCAGGAGGGGACATCTACCAACTACCCTATGAAGATATCAATACTATCCTTAGGAATCATTCTAGGGCAGCTAGGAAAAAGCGTAGGGGTAGTCAACCAATGGCCAACCCATCCTCTTCCAACACATCCATCAAAGGTGAGATTGGAAATATGCTGGAAGATTTCAAGAGTGAAATTCTATAAACCCTTGCCCTACAAATGCACACTATGCACATCAAGATAAAGCAGGAGAAATCAAAGAGAGCATCAACAATTTTCTGCCCTAGATGCACAACAAGGTACCCTAGGAATTAATGTCCATTAAATTTGATTGAAATCTTCTCGGTCTATGAAGAAAACCACTCCATAGACATGTGCCCTTCTCTACCTGGACTAAAAGTTGTGTATCAGGGAACTGAAGGGGTGACTAAACAACTCTGCTACATAAATCAAAGGAGAGACCTCATGGGCCTTACCCATACTAGCAGGGCCTGCAAGGGTCATCCCATGCATATTAAAACCTTAACGAGAACACATCCATTCCCTCTTGGGGCCCCCCTGCTCATCCCTCCTATTCTACACCTCATACTTGGTATTTTGCACCTCAGTACCATTCTGAGCCGACCAGCCAGTCATTTCAGCCATATACTCCACCACAACCTCAGTGGAATGCACCACCCCAGAGGTGGGGGCCCCCATACAACAATGCTCTAGCTTTATTTCCTTCACCACCCACTCAACCACAAATTTTACACCCTATTCCACCTAAATATCCTCAGATACCTACCCAACCAAATCTAAACCCGAACAACAGATAGGCAACACAAGTGTACAGTGGATAAACATCCTACTCTGCTTATGCTGTGGAGACTCAGGAAATCAACCTGAGATCTGGGAGATTACTCCCAGACTACTGACCTCCACCTCCACTCAGGGAGAGTGAGGAGGAAAGAGAGGAAATCATGCCTAGAGTGAATCCACCACCCTTTCCTGAAAGATTAACTCATCCAGTCCAGCCTACCCCAGAAGAGAATGAAATTCTCGATGAATTGGAAAACCTATGTGTCAAAATTCCACTTCTCCAAGCCATCAAGTATTTACCTATTTACAAAAATTTGATTAAAGAGAAGTGTTTCAAACATCCAAGGAGGTGAAAAAGAGACACCCCTACCATTAATGTCATTAGACAATTGTCTGACTCAATGCTGGGGCAGGTAATTTGCCCAAGGTATTTGGACCCTGGAAGACTTGTAGTATATGTGCACATCAATGGCACCATTATCCCACAAACTTTGATTGATCTTGGGGCTTCCATTAATGTAATGACTAAGGACACCATGCTCAAGCTCAATCTCGAGGGGTCATTAAGAAAGACCACAACAGTCTTGCAACTTGCAAACCGTTCCACAGTGACACCTAAGGGGATTGTTGAGGATGAGATGGTCTCCATTGACTCTTGGGAGTACCCTACAAAATTCCTAGTTCTCCATCCTAAGGCTAAGCTTACTGGTTATCCTCTCATACTCGGGAGGCTTTAGTTAGCCACTGTCGATGCCTACATCAGATGCAGGGCTGGAAATATGACTATAAAAAATGGGCATCTGTCCAAGAAGTTAGTCTTCTACCCTCCTCAACCATCTCTAGAACATGACTTACCTTTATGGCTAGAAGTGGAGGAGGAAGATGAAGTCTACTCATCCCAACTCTATACCTTAGAAACATCCATGGGAGGAGGACAATCGGATGAAGATGATTTGATTGAACACAGACTCTAAAGTCCAACTCCCACCACCTTGTCCTTAGAAGAAGTAGTAAAGGAAACCAAGAGAAATCATCATATTTATCTAATCTTAACTGATTAAAACCCTACCCGTGTCAAAACCATATAATTCGGCCTTGAAAGAACTTTGAAAATCAACCCCTCTCTTTCTGTACACCAAGAAGAAAATTTGTGCAACATGCTAAAGGAACATTTGGATGCCTTTGCTTGGAGTTACAAGGAAATGAAGGGAGTGCACCCCTCAGTGTGTACTCACCACATTTATATCAAAGAAGGTTACAAACCAATCTGAAAACCCCAAAGGAGAATGAATCCAGCTCTCAAGGATATAGTCAAAGAAGAACTGCAAAAGCTGCTAGATGTAGGATTCATTTACCCTATCTCGAATAGTGAGTGGGTTTCTCCTTTGGTATTGGTTCCAAAGAAAAATAGGAAGTGGAGGATTTTTGTCGATTATAGAGAGTTAAACAAAGAAACAAAGAAGGACCATTTCCCTCTACCTTTCATTGACCAAGTGCTAGATGGCTTGACAGGGAAGAAGTTTTTCTCTTTCAAGGAATGGGTTCAGCGGGTACAATCAAATCTAGATCAGTGCAGAAGACCAGGATAAAACCACCTTCACCTGTCCTTGGGGTACTTTCTCTTATAGGGTACTTCCTTTTGGCCTATGCAATGCCCCTACGACTTTCCAGAGGGCAGTCCTGAGTATCTTTGTCGAGCTAGTCCATGATGCAGCAGAAATTTATATGGATGATTTTACACCCTACAGGTGTGATTTATAGGAGGCTCTGTCCAACTTGGGTAAGGTGCTGAACAAATGCATTGAAATGAACATGTCCCTTAGTCCCGAAAAATGTGAGTTCTTGATGACTGCAGGGAGTGTTCTAGGTCATTCAATATCCCAGAAAGGAATACAGGTGGACCCAAATAAAATAGTCGTCATCCAAAGGGATCCACCTCCGTAAAAACAGAGGGATGTCAGAAGTTTTCTAGGTTTAGCTAGATACTATTGGATATTTATAAAAGACTTCAACAAGTTAGCTTCTCCTTTATTTGGGTTAATGGCCAAAGACTCTGAATTTGTATGGTCAGAAAACCGTCAAGAGGCCCTGGACACCTAAAAGGACAAGTTGACCACTGCACCTATTCTCTGAGGGCCAAATTAGGCCCTTCCTTTCCATATACATGATGATGCCTCTCACAAAGCCATAGGAGCGGCTCTAGGCCAGATGGATGAGAAGTTACCTTATGCCATTTGCTTCATCAATTAGAATCTGTCAAAGGTTGAACTAAACTATACAATGACTGAGAAGGAACTCCTAGATATTGTGCATGCATTGAACAAATTTAGGCATTCCATTAGCGGTTACCAAACATTTGTACATGCTGATCATGCTACAATTAAATACTTGATAAATAAACCTAATGTAAATGCCTAGATTATTATATGGTTACTTTTATTACAACAGTTTGATCTAACTATTATTGATAAGCCTCGCAAGGAGAATATTGTTGTAGATTTTTTATCCAGATTAAATTTTCCTGCATGGGAGGAAGGAATGGTTGATGATCAGTTACCGGATGAACACTTATTTGTCATTTCAGTTCTCTTTCCATGGTTTTCTAGCATAGAAAACTACTTGGTGTCTGCACTGTTTCCACCGAACTTGTCCTCCAAAGAAAAAAGCAATATTGCGGGAAGAGTGCCCAATTCACTTGGATTGGGGGAAACCTCTTCAAACTAGGCCCAGATCAAATTCCGAGAGGACGTGTTAGGGGGGACGAAGTATTTGAGATCCTTCTGACCTATCATGATGGGCCTTGTGGAGGTCACTTTTCCACCAAGAGGAAAACATTCAAGGTGATACAAGATGGTTATTATTGGCCCACTCTTCACCAGGATGTGAGGAGGTATACTAGTCAGTATGATTGGTGCCAAAGGATGGGGAATCCTACCACAAGGGATGAAATGCATTTGCAGCCTCAAATTACTTTCGAGCCATTTGACAAGTGGGGCATGGATGTTATTGGACCCATTGACCCTCCATCCAGGGAAAAGCAGTACATCATTGTGTGCACTGACTATTTAACCAAGTGGGCTGAAACCAAGGCTATCAAATCAGCAACATAGGAGAAAGTGGCTGAGTTATTAAGGGAAAATGTATTTTATAAGTTTGGGTACCCTAGAAAACTGGTCACTGATCAAGGCAGCGAATTTACCTCCCACATGATTGAAAATTTGTTAAGCCAACACAAGATCAAGCATAGAACATCCACTCCTTACCACCCACAAGCTAAAGGGCAAGTGGAGGTGACCAAACAAATGTTGGAGGGAATTTTGACCAAAGTGATTAGAAGCAACAGAAAGGACTGGGCAGATAGATTATTTGAGGCCACTTGGGCTTACAATACCACTTGGAAGACCACTACTAGATTCACTCCCTATGATTTGGTCTATGGGAAGAAGGCCATGTTGTCCATTGAATTGGAATACAACACCTTAAGAATGGCAGCACAACTAGATCTAGATCTCACCAGGGCACAACAAGAGAGAATGCTCTAGCTGAATGGGTTGGATGAGCTTAGAATGTAGGCCCTCCTGAACACAGAGGTGACTCAAGTTCAAAGGAAGATCTGGCATGACAAGAACATAAATGACAAAAAATTTCAAGACGGTGTTTGGGCTTTGTTTTATGACTCCAGATAAAAGGATTTTAAAGGAAAGTTAAGGAGTAGATGGTTAGGGCCTTATGTCATAGAAAAATGTCATGATAATGGTTCAGTGTAGATAAGAACCATTGATGTAGAGGCTATTCCTTTACTTGTCAATGGGCACAGATTGAAGGTGTTATCACTGTAAAACTTCCTTAAAAAATTTGGACAACTTACATGGTTTCTCAATTCTTGTATCAGTCATGGTCAAGTCATGGTGAAGTCATTTTTATGTTTTAGAGTCTAAGTCATAGGGTTAGAGTCTCATGTCCATCTTCAAATAAAGTTTGATAGCCTCATTCCATGTCCTAGAAGCCTCACCATGTGTTTAGAAGACATATCTAACATAATTTCGGAGAAATTTTGAAACTAGCTATGAATCCACGTTTTCGTAGCATAGACAGTGTAAAAATCCTGTTTTGCGCTACGAAATCAGTGTTTTCATAGCGCTACGAAACCCCTGTAGCAGCCTGTTTCAGCAGAAAAAACGGTTTTACTAGTTAACTTCCAGAAGCTTTTCTGAGCAGGTGAAAACTCATCTCCGCAAATTGAAAGAGGTTTTTATTCCTAAGATACTAAAGTACAAAAACCTCTTCCACTTTCTTCAAATACATTATTATCTGGGAGAAATGAAGGAACAAAGTTGCGCTACGAAACTGTTGTAGGTGCAGTTTTTCATCTCCTGTTTTACACCTGTTTTTCAAAGACTCATTCTGGGCGGTAGAAAATATGTCTCAAAAAACCAAGAGAGATTTTTGTTAAGCACGGATTGGTTCACAAAAACCTCCTTCAGTTTTTCCAAATACATTTTGTACGAGAAGTTATGACCTTTGTCCCAAGACCTATTTTTCAGCCAGAACAGAGCAAGGGACAGTTTCCTGTTTGAAACGTGTTTTTCAAGGACAGTTTCTGGACAGCTGGAGAAATGTGTTAAAAAACCAAGAGAGGTTTTTGTTCTGGACAACATGGGCTACAAAAACCTCTTTCAGTTTCGTAAAATGTGTCATGGATTAAGAGATAAAGGCTCTTTTCCACGTGCCAGTTTTCAAGTATCTAATCCTAAAAACAGGGAAACATGTTCCCTAATTTCTAGGGTTTGTCTAGGGTTTGTCATCAGCAGTTGGGTGACCACGTGGGAGGCTTCATCAAATTCGACTTCATGGAGTGTTAGGTGTCAAAGAATGTTTTAAATGTTTAGATAAGTTTGTTGTAATCATAATAAGGAGTTACACTCCTAGTTGTATTAGGTCTCTAGGACTGTTAGTTAGGTGTCAAATGCATTTAAAGTCTTGTTTTATGGTTAGAATAGGTGTCACTGATGGTAAACTTGAATTCCCCTCATGATGGAGGAAGGAATCCAAGCATGTAAACAGCTCTATATATAGAAGAACATCTGATGTACAAAGGGTTGGAAATCTTTATGGAAAAGCTTGTATTTGGCATATGTATGACTCATTTTCAATAATAGATGCTTGACTTTGTTTCTTAGGATTCATGAAGGGTTTTTCATGTTCAGAATATGTGATGTTGTCCTTTTTCTTAATTCTTACAGTGGTATGGATGTATAATCACTCATAATTCACTGAATGTGCTCTAACTTCCTGTATACATGCATAAGCTGTGTGTCCCATATGAGTTTATGTTCTGAATATTTAAACGTTGAATGCCCTGACTTCCATGTAAGGTTGAGTTCATTGTTATATTGAGGTGTTGTTGACTCCATAAGCCCAATGGATAGTTTTGTTTAATGTGTTTCCACCATTCATATTTTTCATACTTGTTTCATAGAGTTAGCCATCTAATATTTATCAAAATCATTAACCTTTGAGAGAGCCCTCTCAGGTTAAGGAGGCTAAGCCTCAGCCAAAAGTTGGTTTGAAATAGTTACTTGAAGTCTTCTTGGTCTGCAGCCTTCTAGGGCCTGATTTTGAGCTAACATTTTGGTGCGTCTGCCGGGAGTCTGAAGATTATTCATTCCCGAAATCATGAAGCTGAACTTCTGAAGGTAGCAGGAGCTCAGAAGGTTTTTTGAGGCTGCAAATCTACCTTGGCGACTCCATTGTTGAAGAATTCAAAATTCATACATTCATGGTGATTCCACTGGAGTTATGAAGGACCCAGATGCTACCATTCTTATTTCAAGGTATGCATGCATAGATTTTTCAGGAATTCATGGTTTCCCAAATCATTTTCCCAAGGATGCATATTTTCTAAGGAATGGTCCAAAATTCAACGGAGAAGATTTGAGTTTAACTTTGAAGCATATATCAGATTTTTGTGATTTTACAGAGCTTCTTAGAGTTAAGCATGAGGATGTTTGCTTTATGTTGTTCTATGATTCATTTCAAGGGAAATGTAAACAATGGATTGAAAGCTTTCCTACCAAATCCATTAAGTCATTTGAAGACTTTTGGCTCATGTTTTTGGAGGAATGGATGGATAGATCAGATGCGGTGGCAAACTCTCCTTCAATTCAAGGTTTCAAACAGTGGAATGATCATCATATTAATGAAGAAATAGTCGAAAATTTTTCTTTGTCCGTGTCTTCTTATCTAAAATCATTTGACTGCAAGGCAGAGGATAAGATGAAATTTTTGGATGAAGTTGCTAAAGACATTGAGAAAGACATTGAAGGTTTACAAGGTCAAATTCAGGCATATAGTCTTCATAATCATGGTCATTATTTTCAGAAGCTTTCTATGGCAGAACACAAGGAGAGAGTGTTGCTTCCTTTCTCTTTCACGATTGAGGAACTGTACACTGTTGTTGAAGATCAGTTTGCACAACCAGAAAGTTATGAGAATCATCAAACTAACCATGTGTTTTTTGACCCTATAGCTGACTACATGGAAAAGATTTACTGTTCAGGCTTCCAATTATATGTTCATCTTGAAGAACAGTTACACCTCATGCTTCCTTGGTTATTTCAGTATCTGGTTTATTTATGCTTCAAGCACAGTAAGGAGATCCAAGTTTCAGATCAGATTGATGATTGGCTTCATTGGAAGTTTCATGTTCCTTGAGCTACAATTGGAGAATGCAGCTGATAGGGTAGGCAGGAATGTGCAAATAAGCTCAGGGTAGGTTGACTGAGCATCTATTTCAGTAGGTACAGTTTGAATTCTTCTTACAAAAAATCATTCAAGGCTTGAGGAGAAAATTGGGCAGAATTTCAAATTTTTCTTCTAGAGGATGGATAGCGGCACTGGAGCTACAAGTTCTTAATGTACCACAAGGGCACACTATCCCTAGTGGAGCCATTGTTATCACTGTAAAACTTCCTTAAAAAATTTGGACAACTTACATGGTTTCTCAATTCTTGTATCAGTTATGGTCAAGTCATGGTGAAGTCATTTTTATGTTTTAGAGTCTAAGTCATAGGGTTAGAGTCTCATGTCCATCTTCAAATAAAGTTTGATAGCCTCATTCCATGTCCTAGAAGCCTCACCATGTGTTTAGAAGACATATCTCACATAATTTCGGAAAAATTTTGAAACTAGCTACGAATCCACGTTTTCGTAACGCAGACAGTGTAAAAATCATTTTTTGCGCTACGAAATCAGTGTTTTCATAGCGCTACGAAACCCCTGTAGCAGCCTGTTTCAGCAGAAAAAACTGTTTTACTAGTTAACTTCCAGAAGCTTTTCTGAGCTGTCGAAAACTCATCTCTGAAAATTGAAAGAGGTTTTTATTCCTAAGATACTAAAGTACAAAAACCTCTTCCACTTTCTTCAAATACATTATTATATAGGAGAAATGAAGGAACAAATTTGCGCTACGAAACTGCTGTAGGTGCAGTTTTTCATCTCCTGTTTTACACCTATTTTTCAAAGACTCATTTTGGGCGGTAGAAAAGATTTTTCAAAAACACAGGAGAGGTTTTTGTTAAGCACAGATTGGTTCACAAAAACCTCCTTCAGTTTTTCCAAATACATTTTGTACGAGAAGTTATGACCTCTGTCCCAAGACCTATTTTTCAGCCAGAACAGAGCAAGGGACAGTTTCCTGTTTGAAACGTGTTTTTCAAGGACAGTTTCTGGACAGCTGGAGAAATGTTTTAAAAAACCAAGAGAGGTTTTTGTTCTGGACAACATGGGCTACAAAAAAATCCTTCAATTTCGTAAAATGTTTCATGGATGAAGAGATAAAGGCTCTTTCCCACGTGTCAGTTTTCAAGTATCTAATCCTAAAAACAGGGAAACATGTTCCCTAATTTCTAGGGTTTGTCTAGGGTTTGTCATCAGCAGTTGGGTGACCAAGTGGGAGGCTTCATAAAATTCGACTTCATGGAGTGTTAGGTGTCAAATAATGTTTTAAATGTTTAGATAAGTTTGTTGTAATCATAATAAGGAGTTACACTCCTAGTTGTATTAGGTCTCTAGGACTGCTAGTTAGGTGTCAAATGCATTTAAAGTCTTGTTTTATGGTTAGAATAGGTGTCACTGATGGTAAATTCGAATTCCCCTCATGATGGAGGAAGGAATCCAAGCATGTAAAGAGCTCTATATATAGAAGAACATTTGATGTACAAAGGGTTGGAAATCTTTATGGAAAAGCTTGTATTTGGCATATGTATGACTCATTTTCAATAAAAGATGCTTGACTTTGCTTCTCAGGATTCATGAAGGGTTTTTCATGTTCAGAATATGTGATGTTGTCCTTTTTCTTAATTCTTACAGTGGTATGGATGTATAATCACTCAGAATTCACTGAATGTGCTCTGACTTCCTGTATACATGCATAAACTGTGTGTCCCATATGAGTTTATGTTCTGAATATTTAAACGCTGAATGCCCTGACTTCCATGTAAGGTTGAGTTCATTGTTAGATTGAGGTGTTGTTGACTCCATAAGCCCAATGGATATTTTTGTTTAATGTGTTTCCACCATTCATATTTTTCATACTTGTTTCATAGAGTTAGCCATCTAATCCTTATCAAAATCATTAACCTTTGAGAGAGCCCTCTCAGGTTGAGGAGGCTAAGCCTCAGCCAAAAGTTGGTTTGAAATAGTTACTTGAAGTCTTCCTGGTCTGCAGCCTTCCAGGGCCTGATTTTGAGCTAACATTTTGGTGCGTCTACCGGGAATCTGAAGATTATTCATTCCCGAAATCATGAAGCTGAACTTCTGAAGGTAGCAGGAGCTCAGAAGGTTTTTTGAGGCTGCAAATCTACCTTGGCGACTCCATTGTTGAACAATTCAAAATTCATACATTCATGGTGATTCCACTGGAGTTATGAAGGACCCAGATGCTACCATTCTTATTTCAAGGTATGCATGCATAGATTTTTCAGGAATTCATGGTTTCCCAAATCATTTTCCCAAGGATGCATATTTTCTAAGGAATGGTCCAAAATTCAATGGAGAAGATTTGAGTTTAACTTTGAAGCATATATCAGATTTTTGTGATTTTACAGAGCTTCTTAGAGTTAAGCATGAGGATGTTTGCATTATGTTGTTCTATGATTCATTTCAATGGAAATGTAAACAATGGATTGAAAGCTTTCCTACCAAATCCATTAAGTCATTTGAAGACTTTTGGCTCATGTTTTTGGAGGAATGGATGGATAGATCAGATGCGGTGGCAAACTCTCCTTCAATTCAAGGTTTCAAACAGTGGAATGATCATCATATTAATGAAGAAATAGTCGAAAATTTTTCTTTGTCCTTGTCTTCTTATCTAAAATCATTTGACTGCAAGGCAGAGGATAACATGAAATTTTTGGATGAAGTTGCTAAAGACATTGAGAAAGACATTGAAGGTTTACAAGGTCAAATTCAGGCATATAGTCTTCATAATCATGGTCATTATTTTCAGAAGCTTTCTATGGCAGAACACAAGGAGAGAGTGTTGCTTCCTTTCTCTTTCACGATTGAGGAACTGTACACTGTTGTTGAAGATCAGTTTGCACAACCAGAAAGTTATGAGAATCATCAAACTAACCATGTGTTTATTGACCCTATAGCTGACTACATGGAAAAGATTTACTGTTCAGGCTTCCAATTATATGTTCATCTTGAAGAACAGTTACACCTCACGCTTCCTTGGTTATTTCAGTATCTGGTTTATTTATGCTTCAAGCACAGTAAGGAGATCCAAGTTTCAGATCAGATTGATGGTTGGCTTCATTGGAAGTTTCATGTTCCTTGAGCTACAATTGGAGAATGCAGCTGATAGGGTAGGTAGGAATGTGCAAATAAGCTCAGGGTAGGTTGACTGAGCATCTATTTCAGTAGGTACAGTTTGAATTCTTCTTACAAAAAATCATTCAAGGCTTGAGGAGCAAATTGGGCAGAAGTTCAAAGTTTTCTTCTAGAGGATGGATAGCGGCACTGGAGCTACAAGTTCTTAATGTACCATAAGGGCACACTATTCCTAGTGGAGCCATTGTTATCACTGTAAAACTTCCTTAAAAAATTTGGACAACTTACATGGTTTCTCAATTCTTGTATCAGTCATGGTCAAGTCATGGTGAAGTCATTTTTATGTTTTAGAGTCTAAGTCATAGGGTTAGAGTCTCATGTCCATCTTCAAATAAAGTTTGATAGCCTCATTCCATGTCCTAGAAGCCTCACCATGTGTTTAGAAGACATATCTCACATAATTTCGGAGAAATTTTGAAACTAGCTACGAATCCACGTTTTCGTAGCACAGACAGTGTAAAAATCATGTTTTGCGCTACGAAATCAGTGTTTTCATAGCGCTACGAAACCCCTGTAGCAGCCTGTTTCATCAGAAAAAACTGTTTTAGTAGTTAACTTCTAGAAGCTTTTCTGAGCCGTTGAAAACTCATCTCTGAAAATTGAAAGAGGTTTTTATTCCTAAGATACTAAAATACTAAAACCTCTTCCACTTTCTTCAAATACATTATTATCTGGGAGAAATGAAGGACCAAAGTTGCGCTACGAAACTGCTGTAGGTGCAGTTTTTCATCTCCTGTTTTACACCTGTTTTTCAAAGACTCATTCTGGGCGGTAGAAAAGATGTTTCAAAACACCAAGAGAGGTTTTTTTTAAGAACAAATTGGTTCACAAAAACCTCCTTCATTTTTTCCAAATACATTTTTGACGAGAAGTTATGACCTCTGTCCCAAGACCTATTTTTCAGCCAGAACAGAGCAAGGGACAGTTTCCTGTTTGAAACGTGTTATTCAAGGACAGTTTCTGGACAACTGGAGAAATTTTTTAAAACACTAGGAGAGGTTTTTGTTCTGGACAACATGGGCTACAATAACCTCCTTCAGTTTCGTAAAATGTGTCATGGATGAAGAGATAAAGGCTCTTTCCCACGTGCCAGTTTTCAAGTATCTAATCCTAAAAACAGGGAAACATGTTCCCTAATTTCTAGGGTTTGTCTAGGGTTTGTCATCAGCAGTTTGGTGACCACGTGGTAGGCTTCATCAAATTCGACTTCATGGAGTGTTAGGTGTCAAAGAATGTTTTAAATGTTTAGATAAGTTTGTTGTAATCATAATAAGGAGTTACACTCCTAGTTGTATTAGGTCTCTAGGACTGCTAGTTAGGTGTCAAATGCATTTAAAGTCTTGTTTTATGGTTAGAATAGGTGTCACTGATGGTAAATTCGAATTCCCCTCATGATGGAGGAAGGAATCCAAGCATGTAAAGAGCTCTATATATAGAAGAACATCTGATGTACAAAGGGTTGGAAATCTTTATGGAAAAGCTTGTATTTGGCATATGTATGACTCATTTTCAATAATAGATGCTTGACTTTGCTTCTCAGGATTCATGAAGGGTTTTTCATGTTCAGAATATGTGATGTTGTCCTTTTTCTTAATTCTTACAGTGGTATGGATGTATAATCACTCAGAATTCATTGAATGTGCTCTGACTTCCTGTATACATGCATAAACTGTGTGTCCCATATGAGTTTATGTTCTGAATATTTAAACGCTGAATGCCCTGACTTCCATGTAAGGTTGAGTTCATTGTTATATTGAGGTGTTGTTGACTCCATAAGCCCAATGGATAGTTTTGTTTAATGTGTTTCCACCATTCATATTTTTCATACTTGTTTCATAGAGTTAGCCATCTAATCTTTATCAAAATCATTAACCTTTGAGAGAGCCCTCTCAGGTTGAGGAGGCTAAGCCTCAGCCAAAAGTTGGTTTGAAATAGTTACTTGAAGTCTTCCTGGTCTGCAGCCTTCCAGGGCCTGATTTTGAGCTAACAAAAGGTCTACAAGAAGCCCTTGTCAAAGAAAGAATTCATTAATGGCATCAGCAAGACAGTGATGGTAGTGGAGCAAGTCTCAGCTTCTACCCCATCAAGTCATTGAAAAAAAAAAAAAAAGAAAAGAAAAATAAAGAGACTCAGGCGAAAAACTCCATGAGGCACGTGAGTCCAACCGTTGGGTTGAAAACCTCTTGAGGCGGCCCAATAGACTCAAAAAAAAAGAGATAAAAATATCTCTGGGTGAAAACCTCTTTTGAGGCACCCACGGCAAGCAGCTAGGCTGAAAACCTCTTGGAGGCAGACTAGTTGTTTTCAAAAAACAACAAAAAAGAAAAAAAGATATATAAAAACAAAGAGAAAAGAAAAACTTTGAAAATGTTGTTTGCAGGTCAACAAGAGGAGGATCAGAGAAATAAGAGAGGAGAAAAAGGACCTATAAAGTTCATGCTTTCATTCCTCCATTCCATATTCTTCATCATCCCGTCAGTCCCTCCATTTGTGCACTCATCTAGCTCAGTTTGCAAGGGTTCTCTGTTTTCTACAAGATTCCCTGTAAACCTACAAGATTCCCTGAAAACTTATAGGATGATCCTGTAGGAATTACAATGGCTTGGGAATCCCAAGGAAAGTGACCCTAGAGCAAGGGGATGACTTGCTTGTGTCAAAAAAATAAATGTTTACTTCACCACATCATCACCATGCCTCTCTCCACCATTATTACAGTTTTCAAAAAAAAAAAACAGAGGGAAAGGGGACAACACCTGAAGGCCATACCTCTCACCTACCAATCACTAGACCCCTTCTCTACCCATGACAACAATCCTCATGCTCCAGAAGTGAAGGAATGAATAAAAATTTAGGGGAGAGGTAGCTACAAGACATCATGTAGGTTTCCTATAAGAAATCCTCTAGCAACCTATGCCACAAAACAAAAATTTCACAGGTTTCAGTCAGCTTCAACATGGAGATCCCAATGTCAAGGAAGCTCCTCTAGGGCTTAGTAGTAGAAGCAAGCTCATCAGCATCACCATCCAATACCTGCACATCAAAGAAAAAACATCAAAGGAGGACGGTAAAAAAAGAATGAAAACACGTGTAGCAAATACACAACAAGGACATCACTCTCCAAAAAGCAACATCAAGCCATCTTACCACTGGTATGTCATCTTGCTTAAACTCTCTAATTAGCATAACATGATCAAAAAATGTAGATTTGTGAAAGAGTTGGTTTTATAAGCAAAGGTGGCTAGTTAACTTGGCTACCTTTGGCCAGTCAACGAGGAAAATACATTTAGTTCCCTACACGCGTGGCAACAGTTAAATCAGGAGAAAGAGGAGATGAGGCCAAAAGTAGTTAAGTTATGGATGACCGAAGTGGGAGATGATTACGAGGTAGGAGGAATGATGAAGTGGTAGTAGGACCAATGGTCCAAAAGTGGGTGCTCGTATTTCAGTCACCAACACACCATCCCACACAAATCACCAATATGAGGAAATAAACACTAATTCCCATGTATAACAGGCGTTAGCGATATCAAGGATACATCGAAGTAAGCTTGCTCTTAGCCCCTGAAACAATGTCTATAGGAAAGGCAATGAGCAGTTTTTTCAGCGCAGGAGCACCTATAGGATCCTATAGGAAAATCGATAGGATCCTACAGGAGAACCTACATGATATAGAACAGTCATTTATAGGATTGACAGTGAGCATTTTAGAAGAGAAAAGCCAAAGTTTGGCTTCATCACATAGTGTCACGGAGGTAGGAACTATACCTTCCCACACTTTCAAAGTTAAAAAATATAGAAAAACCTTCTATTTAGTTAAGGAGATTGCAGTTTAGGGGAATTTTATACAGAATTTTCATTTAAAATCTCTCACCCATTATAATTTGGAATTAAACCCATACAAGCCTCCACAACCATGAGAGGAAAAATGACAGTAGGATTTAACAAGAGGGAACCCACAAACACAGTGAGAATTCATCGACACCCTCCTGTAGTAGATATCTTCACAAGACACAATTGGATGGGTTTCTTTGAAAAAATGAGGGGATATGATGATGAGGTATCCAAAGACTTTGCTCTCTCACTCATAACACTAACTAGGACCCATTTCACTACTGTGGTGAAAGGCCTCTCTGTAGAACTCACCCCTAAAGTTATAGGTAGAATCACCACACTTCCTTTAGGGTTTCCTTGGAGAAAGGAAGATAAGGGTAACAACCAAATGGTAGGGAAGAAATTCTTTTTGGAAGGATAGGAAGCAATGGAAGACAAAAATGGGGTGAGAAGAGAAAGCCTGTCATATCCTTGGAATGAAATTAGCTACCACCTCATTAAGTATATATCATGTGAAGGTAGGTACAGTGCGGTATATGAATACCATTTTAGGCTTCTCCAAGAACTGAGGTTTGGAGCAGACGCAACTCCTCAAAATAGTCTAAGCATACCCTACTTTCTTCTTCAATCAGTAATAGATATGAACATCAAGGTGTAGGAAGGAAAACATCAACAGTTAGCCCACCATGGGTTAATTAAAATTATCCTATAATATGCCCTCCAAAACCTATGACTCCCTATTACATGGACAACTTTCAGAGACATGCAGGCAGAGGGAGACATAAAATCCCTTGAATATGATGAAAGCCCCACTGCTAGTGAGGAGGAAGAAGAGAAATAAAAGGATGAGGAAGTTGATGAAGAGATAGAAGAAGATGCAAAAGAGGAAGTTGATGAACAAAGTGAGGAACTAGAGGAAGAATAACAAGAGAAAGACGAGGATGAGAAGGATAATGGAAAAGAGGAAACAAAGGACAAGGAAGAAGAGAGGTCAACAATTCAAGGCAAAGAAGGGGAGGAGTCACCAAGGGTATCTCCAAAACCCACTGAGAAAGAGTCAGAAGTTTCCCTCACTGCCCTAAGTACCCCTATCAAGAAAAAAGGGAAGAGACAGAAACAAACCCCATTGCACTTTAGGACTAGAAAAATTACAAGGATCAAGCAAGGAAAACCTCAAACACCCACCAAAGTTCCTATTGTCATTGAAGACTCCCCAAAGCAGCAGGAAAAGGTAGCTCCCCTTAAGAAAAATTAGGGAGAAGGATCATCAGGGCAAGCCTCTCCCAAATCTCCCATCACTTATGTTAGGAGGCCTATCACCAGGTTAGCCTCATCCAAAGGAAAAGTTCCCCTACAGGAGACACAGAAGGACCTACAAGAAGTAGAGGCCATCCTAGAGGAAACTCTGCTAAATGTACTGGAAACCCAGAAAATGGACTAAGAAGGGATCATGTAGTAAGAAACAAAGAAGGAGGATCCAAAACTGAGGGAACCTAGTCCTCAACCCAACCTTGACTCTTACTACAGTTTCATTGAAGGGGGTAGGGTCATTCCACAAAAATTTTCCATCCCCATATTCTTTGATCTTGAGAAAGAAAGGGCAAGAACACATAGGTGGAAGCAAATTGCCAAATCTAAAGGAGTGGAGGATATAGACCACATGGAGAAGAAATTAAAGGAGATGGGTAGAGAACTGGGCAGCCGAAGGGACATAGACACAATGATGAAATTTCAGTTGGAAGAAGAGAATGCATTGCTAAGGGGACAGTTACAAGAGAGAGAAAGTCAATTGGCATCCATGGCCAGTTTATCTTTAGAGGCCATCCAGTGTAAGATGCCAGCAAATCCCTACACATTGTATATTAAGGAACAATGGCTACAGTTCCAAATCAAGACTTTAGCACAAAGAGTCACTATTCCCTTCCAAGACTATAAACAATTCATTGATCTCTGTGATCAAATAACCTTGGATGATAGAGCTAAAATGTCTGAGTTTTACCTACACAACTTGGCCTTGACAGATCTGAATGTGTGGGACCCTAATTCAAAACTAGGGGACTTGCAATTGATGGACTTAGCATCATGGATGAATCATGAGGAGGCAAGAGTTGCAGATATGAAGAAAGTAATGACAAGAGAAGAGACAAAACCCCTCATGATAAGAGCTAAGAAATCAAATCCAATGGCTATCATCAGCACCCACAACCTGATTGCAAATGACCCTAAACTTGCACCTAGGTACCTTGCTGCCCAAGAGAAAGCAGTCACACACTTTGAGGACATTTTCAGGTTGTTAGGGGATGATAGAATACAAGCTTGCCAAAGGAGATGGAACACTTTTCCCTACAACTTGAAAATCAGATAGTACCATTCTCCTCAGATAATGAGAGAGGCACTAAACAGAACACCCATGTACAAGCAAGCTCTCCAAAGACTCAAAGTCAATTGGATTGGATTGAGACTCAGCCCACCACTACTCTTAGGAATGGTGGAAGGAAGGAAGGAAGAAGAAGAAAGAAAGTAGTGGGAGGAGATAGAGAGGAAGGCAGGATTCTATGCACAGGAGGAGTAAACTACAGCATAAGCATGGGATGTCAAGGAGGCGACTAGAGCAATGAAAGACATGGATATAGATTGAGTTGCTCAGAGGATGAGCAACACTTTCGGTAGCAGGCTGGTGATGAGCCTCATCATTGGGTAACTATATGGACCTTAATACACCTCCTATCTTATTTATTTTAACACTTCTCATAATTCCTTACACATTGTGATTATATTTTCCTTAATGAGATGAGTAAAAGTGAGATGTTATGCCTAGTGGACTAATGTGCATTGATTGTATGTTTTTGAGAGAAAATTGTGGAAATTTTGTCTAATTAAGGGTAGAAACTCGAATGAGACAAGGAGAGATTGTAGGAGATAGATCCTTCTCATTTACTCCTCACTCTTTCAAATATTCCTCCATCAAATCACACTAGCTCGGAGTTGCAAGAAACTGGGCCATGAATATCAAAAAGGCAATCGAACCAGTGATAGTTAAAGAGCCAATTCATCTTGAGCTTGGGAGTCGGGCCTCCCTAGATTTAAGGAAGTCATTGGAGACTTCAGTTGTGTAAATAAGGAGGCCTAGAGCCTCATTAGGATTCGAATTTTTGATGTAAAAGCACTAAGCATTTTTCGATTTCAAGACTTGTGGAAGAAATTGTTATGTAATTTTCTGATTCGATAATGTGAATGAGAATTTCCTTGATCCAGAATTGAGTTGACTCAAAGGGCTGAAGCTCTTGGGTTAGGGCCCAACCCTAGCAGCAAAGGCTCCTCTTCTTGTATTTGTATTCTTAGTTGATTTCATAGATTAATGGTTGAATTGTCTTTAGCATCATTTCATTGCAAGTAGTTGTGGATTTAATTAGTTTTCTTCCATTTGTGCATTGCTTCAACATTATCTCAGGAAGATAAAGGAGTATCAAAAAGATGATAATAGGTAGCTTTGGCCTCACTCCTCCCTTCAGGGACCATGGTTTGAGGAAAGAACTCCTATGCAACCCCAAAAAGACAGAATTCTGATTTCTTATGGAATTTAGGGTTTTCTGTTAATTAGGCCAACATTTTAGTAGTTTTTAGAATAGGGTTTAATTTCCATTTCTGATATCTTCATCCTTTCACTAGATCTCCTAAAGGTTTCACATTATTTTTCAAGTTTTCCCATGCATGAAATAGACAACTAGATAATAAAATTCTTTTTTTCTTTAGTTAATTGAACCTTTCTTGTTTGACATGATTTATGGATAAATGTTAGTGATTGATGCAGTGCAGGAGTTTCAATAGTACAGAGAGATTTCATGACCATCAACCCCATACTAGCCTCATCCATCTATGATTATCACTTTTTCCATAAGAATGAACATGATGCATGATTTCATAATGAACATTGAAGCCCTATAAACCCTCCTATGTACATGCATGCATAATAATGACAATATGATATTCTAGCCTTGTTGAAGATGATTATAATGCCCTTAAATCCTTTCCCTAATGAAACCCCAACTATATGACATCCTTTTTCTTGATGAAGAAACCCCAAAGACTCATGATAATAATGATTGCTATATGTCCTAATCCTAAGGTCTATGTCCATATAGAAGGTGCCTTAACATTGTCCAAATAATAAATTCCTAAAGTTTGCCATGGATAAATTCATTCATAAAATATGAGCTCATTACACTTGATGACATGGATTGATGACCACACTTGGAGACCATATGATGACATGGATGAAGGTTGGAAACATGACAGTTGGAGATATGAGTGTTACATGCCAATTGGAGACCATATATGAAACACTTGTATGATGGTTGGAGACCTCACTTAAATCCCTAATGAATATAGCCTAACCCTCATTTTGTCCCAATATCCTGATACATGGAAAACCATAAAAATCCCCAAAGTTTGCACTAAAAATTCAAACAGTCATAAAGAAAATTATTTTTTGACATCTTGAAGACATCATTTTACAATGGCTCCTTCTCCAAAATCTAGAGGACGTTTTTACCATTTTAATGAGCTCTTACTCAGCCTCTAAATCTCAGTAGTCTAAGAGAAATTGATTTTTTAAGACAATGTATCCTATTCTCTTACCTAGCCGACCTATGGTCAATTCCTTCATGTCGGCCCTCCATCCCAACGGAGTGGTATTTTCATAAAGACAAATTACTATAAATATATGTTTGAACTCATCATTCCAGACATCAATTCAGTGATCATTTTAAAGAAGGAGAATAGAGATAGAAAGGAGGCTGAGGAGATTAAGAAGAATTATGTTTGGGAAATTTCAGTGATTAAGTCATCATTACAACTCAGATTGTTGACTATAAGAGCTTGAAACTGTAAACAAGAATCTATGGTGACTGTAAAGCTTAGACTATAGCTCAAAAACCTCTAGAATAGGTCCGTTACATCTCAAATATTTGTATGAATAGCCACAACTCGGACCTTGAGTGAACAGTCACCTGTGGAGGGATCAAACCTGTCCTATTTTTTGTGATTCGGTCTAGGGTAATCCAATAATGTTAGAAAGCAGATTGTGACTCAATTTTGGTGGTAGTCTTATAATCACATTTAAAACATCTTGATGACATATTTTGAAGCAGTCCATTGACATCCTTTTGATCCAAAATGGATCTTGTGTAAACCTCTAAGTCAAAAGTCTTCAAATATGGTTAACAATGGAAAAATGTTATAATAGAGAAAATAAGAGCCAAGTCAAACTTCGGCAAAAGTCAGAGGGTACGTCAGCAGGACAGGTGGCAACCCAAGAAAGAGTCGCAGGTTTCTGGTGATGTCAGTGCAGCAGATGAGGTGGCAATCGGAGATTGGATCAAGTAATTCAAGATGTGGAACAGGATTAAAAGAAGAAAACATGTAATTAATGAGGTTAAACTCTTTTTACAGCAAAACCTTATTAAGCAATGGACCCGACGGATTTATGAACAAAACAGTGAAGGATTTGAGTTCCATGGTAAACAGTATATCGGGTAGGCTTCAGGTGGTAAGTGGTATTGGAAGGGCTTCACCCGATTCCATACACTGGTTGGCACATAGCATGGTGCAGGAGAGAGAAAACCACTTTTCGGGTGGGTAATCCCTGTGCAAGTAGGCCACCCAAAATGACTGTCAATCACTAGATTAAAAATCACGGTGGAGAATGCACGAGCTGGTTGGATGATCGGGTTGGATTCAAACCGTTGGATTGAAGGAAGATCAAATGGTGCAAAATTTCAAAGGGTTGTTGGCGGATGAGGCATGACAACCATCCGATTCATCCATTTCGGGATTGGTGCCAAAGAAAGGCCGACGGTCGGGTCCACCCGCACCCGCCAGTCCTTTCGTTGGTAAATTGTTTCTATTATAAACAATCAGTTTCCATGCTTTAAAAGGGGGGTAACTAAAACATGTTATAAAACACGATTAACAAAGCCAGAGAGGGGGAGTTGACAGACAGAGTGAGGAGAGAATGAAGCAGAGCCAGAGAGGTTTTGGAACCATCTAGGGGGTCTGGAGGGCGTGTCACTCAATTCGACTCTAGAGTTTCGAGTGTAAACTCTGTGTTGAATACCATTGTTGTTTTGAGACTCAGTGTTGAGCTCACACTTGTAACAACTTGTATTTGAAGACATAATATAGAGGTCAGCACTGAAAGCTTGGACCAGGAGACGTAGCCAGGAAGTCTGGTGAACTCCTTTATCATTTTGGCTGTGTTGATGTGATTTTTTTATGTTTTCTAATTGTTAATTGTCTATATTATTTGCAATCTTTTCGATCCATTGCACTAAGTAATATAGGCATTCCTACACATGATTCTGTAATACCTTTGTCATTGGTTTAAGATCATTTATCAGATCAAGTGGTATCAAATCTTTTGGTTTTTGTTAATGTTAGACAAGCTTGTGAAGGAATTTGAATGCTAACTAGATTAAGGCTCAAACTAGGAGAAGGAGAACTTGTTGAGGCCAATCCAGAGATTGGAAGAGTCTTTTCTGAGAGGAGAATGGCAGAAGAAGCTACACTTGGATCAGAATCTCACTTTGTAGACAAGTTTATGACAATACGAGCCATGGTGGAAGAGATGTATCTAGAGTTCAAGAAGGGTCGAGGTGAAGGCACTTCAACACCTACACTAGATAAAGGAGTAGGGGAACCTTTTCTATTTTCTCCTCCAGAAGACAAAGGAAAAGAAGAAATGCCTCCTCCACCATCTCCTCCATCATCATCATCATCATCATCCTCTTCGCATGAAACTAGCTCTTCTAAGAAGAAGAAGAAGAAGAAGAAAACCTCTTTAATCAAATTAGATGTAAAGTTTGATTTTCCAATTTATGATGGAGAACTTAATGCAGAAAAGCTAGATAATTGGATAAGGCAAATTGACGTATATTGCAGGGTACAAAACATTGATTCAGAAAGGAAGAAGATCTAGCTGGCAAGCCTTCGACTTGGAGGAACTACACTGGTATGATGGGAAGGCAAGACACAAGCTGATCTTCAAAAATATGGTAAAATCATTTCTACTTGGAATGAATTTGTTTCTACTATCAAAAAACAATTATATTCTTTGGCTTACATGCAGCAGGCAATGATGATTTGGAAAACTCTTTGCCAATTGAAGGGTCAGAGTGTACAGAGTTATACTCAAGAATTTAGAAAAAGAGCTTTAACTCTAGGTATATCATTGGACTCACCTGAGACTTTATTGAAATATATAGGTGGCCTTCATAGTTATTTAAAGCATACTATACTAATGTTTAATCCTACTAGCTTAGATGATGTATCAGTTCAAGAAACACATCTAGAGGCTGGAGGTAAGAATGTAAACCCAAAGGTTCGAAAATCATCCAAATATTTTGTAAACAAGAATAAAGAAAATAAGAAACTAAAATGGAAGGAGAGGAAAGAAAACACCGTAAAGAAGGATAAACCTTCATGCACTCATTGTAAGAAAGAAGGACACGATGAGGCACACTGTTGGTCTTTGCATCTAGAACTGAAACCTAACAAGCTTGGGGGAAAGGAGAAAAAGAATGTTGTTGCTATTCAGAACGAATTGGGGTTAGACTCAGGTGATGAAACAACAGTTACAGCCACGGGTATTAAAGGTAAATATTCTTAAGCAGCATCCACAAGTAATTCTTTACAATTTGTTGATAATGAAAGTAATGAGAAGAAAAGAAATGAGCTTTTTCATATTAGAGTAATTTCCAAGCACAATAAAATTGATACTTTATTTGATTTCTAAAACAATTGTAAAGAAGTTGGGATTAGAAGAAAAACCTCATAAGAAGCCATATCCATTAGGTTGGGTGTGTGATAAAACAAAGCTACAAGTAACGAGACAATGTAAACATAGCTTTGCTATTGGATCAACATTTGTAGATGAGGTTGAGTTAGATATAGTTCCATTGGATATATGTGGTATTGTTTTAGGAAGTCCATACTTGTATGATAGAAAGGCTATTTTCTATAGAGCTGAGAATAAGTATCAACTCACTAAAGATGGAATAGAATATACTGTAAGGGCTCATAAACTCAAAGGTAACTACTCTCTCATAAACTCAGGGCAGATGAAAAGAATTGTGAATTGAAGTAAGCAATTTTTACTAATGGTTGTAAAGGCAAAGGATCCTGATAAATCTGATGCATTTGAAGGTTGTAATCCTAAACAGAAATTTGATTTAGTTAAATTTGTTTTGGAGTATGATATTCTATTTCAAGAACCTAAAGGTCTGCCACCCAAGTGGGAGATAGTACATGATATTTATTTACAGCAAGATGCTCCACTACCTAACATTGGAATGTACAGGTTATCAACTTTAGAGAATGCATAGATAAAGAAGCAAGTACAGGAGTTGCTCGATAAGGGGTTTATACAACCAAGCACATCGCCATGCAGATCACCAATCGTGCTGGTGAGAAAGAAAGATGGTTTGTGGAGAATGTGCATTGACTTTAGAGCACTAAATAAAATAATGATCAATAATCATTATCCTCTTCCTCGCATAGATGATTTGTTAGATCAATTAAAAGAAGCAGTTTACTTTTCTAAGTTAGATTTACGAAGTGGCTACCATCAGAACAGAGTTGCAGAATAGGACGCGTGGAATACTGCTTTCAAGACAAAGCAAGGACTTTATGAATGGTTGGTTATGCCTTTTGTCTTAACTAATGCTTCAACTACATTTATGCGAGTTATGAATGATGTATTCAGACCATTTATTGATGACTTTGAAATAGTTTATTTAGATGATATTCTTGTTTTTAATAAGACATGGGATGAACATGTAAAGCATGTGAAGTAGACTTTAGATGTTTTAAAAAGAGAAAATCTCTATGTAAAACTATCAAAATGTGAATTTGGGAGAACATCTTTAAATTATTTGGGTTATATTGTAGGGGGTGGTGAATTGAAGATAGATCCCTCTAAGGTTGAAGTCATTGTGAATTGGCCTAAACCGAAATCTGCTATAGAGGTTAGGAGTTTCCTAGGGACAACACAATACTGGAGAAAGTTTATTGCTAACTTTTCATTGGTTGCAACTCCTTTACATGCTTTAACAAGTTTGAAACAAGTGTTTCAGTGGGGAGGAAAACAACAGAAGGCCTTCGACACCTTGGAAGAGAAAATCTGTACAGCACCAGTACTAGCACTACCAGATCTTCAACATCCAGTTGAGATTGAGATAGATGTCAGTGACTATGCCATGGGAGCAGTGTTGATGCAACACAGAAAGCCTATATGCTATCATTCTAAGACATTTACTTCTACAGTAGTTAACTATCCTACATATGATAAAGAATTGTATGCATTAGTACAAAGTGTAAAAGAGTGGACATATTACATAATGGATAAATAAATAATCATACATACAGATCATCAACCACTTCAATATTTGCACTCACAAACTAAATTGCAGCAATCAAGAGTCTTGATTCAAGACATTATAGGTGGATGGGTTTTCTATAGCAATTTCATCTTGTCATCAGATATAAGAAGGGCATACAAAATAAGGTTGCAGATATGTTATCAAGATCAATCATAAATGCATCTACTATACTTAAGAATAAATCAGCAATTCATGAAAGTTACATTGAACAATATGCTCAAGGTGTAGATTTTAAAAATGTATATACAACTTTAAGTCATGGCAAGCAGGTAGAATAATTGGATTATTATGTACATGACAAACTCTTATATCATTTGGGAAAGTTATGCATTCCACAAATATAAAGAGTTTACATAATTCGAGAAGCACATACTTCTCTCATATCAAGTCATTTTGGTGTATGTAAAACATTTGCACAATTGCAAAGGTTCTGTTATTGGCCAAGAGTGCATGAGATAGTTTCTAGGTATATTAAAGGTTGTACTATGTGTGCTACAAGCAAGCCAAGTAATAGAAAATTAGGCTTGTATACGCCACTCCCAATTCCTTCTCGTCCTTGGGAAAGTATTTCCATGGATTTTGTCGGGGGGTTGCCAAAGTCTAGGAAAGGTCATGATTATTTGTATGTAGTTGTGGATAGGTTCAGTAAAATGTGTATTTTGATACCATGTAACAAGCAGGTTACAGCTGAACAAACATCAAAGTTGTTCTTACATAATGTATGGGTTCATTTTGGGTTACCCACTTCTATTATATCTGATCGAGATTCTCGATTTGTTGGGAAGTTTTGGTCAAGTCTATGGGAGTTAATGGACACCAAATTGAAGAAAAGCACAACATTTCATCCACAAACAAATGGTCAGACAGAAGTGGTCAATAGGATAGTAATCCCGTTGCTTAGAGGTTATTGCAGCAAGCATCCCAAGCTTTCGGATGAGCATTTTTGTTATGTACAACATGCTTACAACCGTGTTAAACACTCTTCTACTCAGAGATCTCCATTTGAGACTTGTTTTGGTTTTTTACCAAAGTCTCCTTTGGATTTTGTGTATGGTAAAGACATAACAAATGATGGACACAGCGATGTGGATAAAGCAACCAAGTTCATTGAACAAATCCAGGAAATTCACCAGGCAGTACAAGAATGGATGGAAAGAATTCAAGCCAAGTACAAGGCAAGACATGAAAATCATTGAGTTGAGCATAGTTTTCAAGTTGGTGATCAAGTCTGGCTGTACATCAGCAAAGACAGAATGCAGGGGGGAGGTAAGAAGCTAATACCAATAAGGTATGGACCTTTCAAGATACTTGATAAAGTTGGTGAAAATTCTTTTTGCCTTGATCTACCAGCTTATATGCAGATATACTCAGTCGTTAATGTTGAAAAATTGAGGTTGTATGAACCTTCATTGATTGAAGATCCTAAAGAGAAAAGTTAGTTGCCTTCTATTAAGGATATGTTGCCTGAGTATCTCAATGAGTTACAAAGGACACAGTTATGGACAGGAGAGTAAGAACTTCGCGTTGAGGGGATGCTGAGTACCTGAGAGTAGGACTAAAAGTTTCAAATCCAGGCAAAGCAAGATGGATAGAAATTGGACAAGTGAAAGAACTGTATCCTCACTTGCTCGATGGCTAAAACCAAATTTTGGTGGTCAAAAAGATTTTCAGTGGGGAGGCATGCTCCAGAATGGATCTTGTAGAAACCTCTAAGTCAAAAGTCTTCAAATATGGTTAACAATGGAAAAAGGTTATAATAGAGAAAACAAGAGCCAAGTCTAACTTCGGCAAAATTCAAAGGCTACATCAACAGGACAGGTGGCAACCCAGGAAAGAGTCGCAGGTTTTTGGTGATGTGAACGCAGTGGATGAGGTGGCAGTCGGAGATTGGTTCAAGTCATTAAAGATGTGGAACAAGGTTAAAAGCAGAAAACATGTAATTAATGAGGTTAAACGCTTTTTACAACAAAACTTTATTAGGCAGCAGACTGGTGAGCTCCAGTATTGCAGCAATGATGTTGCAACTCCTGGGGCTCCCTACTTTACTTTTATCAACCCAGTAGTTCATAACAAACTTGGAAGCAACGGTGCTATATGCACAAGTACTAGCTCTTACTGCAGGCTGTCACTTGATTAGCTGGCACAAGTTCGCTAGGAGCTTAAGCCAACTTCTATGAGTTCTCAGAAGAAGCTTTTAACTGTGATGGAAGAAATCTAACTCAAAAGAGGCTATTCTATTTGCAGAAAGATAATGAACGCTGAAAAGAAACGCAAACCCTAGCAAACCATAGTTTTACCCACTAACCCTACTTTTGCAAGAAAATAGATGGAAACTACTGAAATGGATGTCATTCACTATTGACAAGGTAAAATGAATGTATTCAAGCTACTTCTGAAGGAAAATGATAATAAATCATCTTTTTGTACTTTTGAGTAATTTTATGCAGAATTATTATGCTTGTGTTTTAACTATTTGTGACTGTGCAGAGGTTTGGTGGTGAAGGGAGATGGAGTGGGCGTTTGCAGGAGGTGAGGAAGGTGCAAGAGGACCTAAGGAGTCCTAGTACCCTTCTGGAGACTTCCACTATGATCAAGCTTCGAAAAATCACTTGCATGAACTTCTACAAGAGGCTACAGGGGATCTACAGGAGGTTCTACAGGAGGATCTATAGGAGGAGGCTGAAAGTGGTTTTTGGAGGTCTGAAGGTGGAAAAATGATGGTAAAAGGAGAATGAATACTGGATGGAGGTGTTGAGGGGTCTAGGACTCTATCAATGATGATCAGGAATGAAGGAGATGGTTGGATTTGTTCAAAGGTCAAGAAAGCAAGTTTGTGGAAAAATGTAGGAATTAGGGAAGTTTGGAGAAGTATGGCGAATGAGTGGGGGAAATCTTGAGAAATGAACTGGTACAGGCTATGCTATGGAGGAATGATAGGCTGGAGTGTTCTACGAGTGAGCTGCACACTTACTTTTCAAAACTGACCCAAGCAAGAACTGAAAAACAAAGTTTTGCATATTTTGACCTAAAATCTGACCTAAAACCAGAGAAATACTGTACATAACTTTACGGATGGAAAACTATGCGAGAAAGCCATGGAAAATGAACAAGAAAGGATCTTTTTATGTTATTGCAGCAAACTATCTAATCAACCTGAAGCAAGAACATCTATTCTAATCATCAAAAGCAACCTAATTAATAAAGCAAGTTTTAACCTAAACAATAGAAATTATTTCATGAATGCAAGAAAAAAAACATATAAATACACAAAGGAGGTGTTAGGCACTTGGGTTGGGCCCAACCCAAGAGCTACAACCTCCTAGGAAAGATCAGTGCTGGTTCAAAGCTAGATTCATCTTCATTGATCAAAAAATAATAGTTACATCACAAAACTGTCTGCAAAAAGAGCTCGAAAATGAGCTGAGTACAAGGGTTGCACTAAAGTGCAAAAAGAGACTATCAAATGGCTAACATCTAGCTAAAAAAACTAAGGCCCTAAGCCTTATTATTTATACAAATGGGGACCTCCAACAATCCTCCTAAAATCAAGGAACTCGGCTTCCTGGAACTGAAGATAACAACAGTTTCACTAGACCTGCTTAGCTGCCCCTTGGAATCATCATTGGTGGGCTTTTGTACTCTAAGCTGTTGATAGATAACTCGAGAAAGGGGTCATAAATGAAGGGAACACCCTCCTACAAATCCTTTCCCTTGTTCTTCCTCGAATTTGGCTGCCAAGTGCTCATTAAACCTTTGATTTTGTCTTAAAATTGACCAAAAATCTGCATAAAGCACACATTAGAATTCTTGGCATAATGACTAACCCAATTCACTCCATTAGCATAAATATAATCAAAAACATGCAATAAACTAATGAGAATGGTGGATTAAGTCGAATTAAGAGGAAAAATGAGCCCATATAATTTCCCATTTCTAGGGCTCATCACGGACCTGACAGATTTATGAATAAAACAATGAAGGATTTGAGTTCCGTGGTGAACGGTATATCGGGCAGGCTTCAGCAATAAGTGGTATTGGAAGGGCTTCACTCGATTCCATACATTGGCTAACATGTAGCATGACGTAGGAGAGAGAAAACCACTTTTCAGATGGGTAATCCCCATGCAAGTAGGCCACCCAAAATGACCGTCAACCGTTAGATTAACAATCACGGTGGAGAATGCACGAGCTGGTTGGAGGATCAGGTTGGATGTGAACCGTCGGATTGAAGGAAGAGAAAACGGTGTGGAATGTCAAATGGTTATTTGCGGGCGAGGCATGACAACCGTTTGATTCATCTGTTTCGGGATTAGTGTCGGAGAAAGGCCGACGGTTGGGTCCACCCACGCCCACCGGTCTTTTCGTTGGTAAATTGTTTCTATTATAAACAATCAGTTTCCACGCTTTAAGAGGGGGGTAACTAAAACGTGTTATAAAACACGATTAATAGAACCAGAGGGGGAGTTGGCAGACAAAGTGAGGAGAGAACGGAGCAGAGCCAAAGAGGTTTTGGAACCATCCAGGGGATCTGGAGGTCGTGTCACTTAGTGCAACTCGAGAGTTTTGAGTTTAAACTCTGTGTTAAATACCATTGTTGTGTTGAGACTCAGTGTTGATCTCACACTTGTAACAACCTGTATTTGAAGACATAATATAGAGGTCAACACTGAAATCTTGGACCAGGAGACGTAGCGAGGAAGTCCGGTGAACTCCTTTATCATTTTGGCTGTGTTGATGTGATTTTGTTATGTTTTCTAATTGTTAATTGTCTATATTATTCGCAATCTTTTTGATCCATTGCACTAAGTAATATAGGCATTCCTGCACATGAGTCTGTAATACCTTTGTCATTGGTTTAAGATCATTTATGAGATCACCTTTGGTGTAGATTATAGTCATTATTTGAAGCAAACTTTGAGGTGAAGTACTTAGAGGTTTTAACAATGGAGTATTTTAAGCCTTGGGCAACAAAGAAATTGAAGCTTTTGGATAGTGGACAAGGTGAAAGTCTGGTGCAATCTTATAAATCAGTTGTGTAGAAGATATCTTGTTGGAGGACCATTGAAGAATTAAATATCTTGAAGACAATATTGAAGGAAACCTATTGAAGTTAGATACTTTAGAGCGCACTTTTTGAAGCACATTCTGGACCAACATTTGAAGAAAATTGTGGGACATCTTGATGAATCCTTGAAACAGAGTTTGCAGTAGTCCGTGTACTTGGAGCTTTGAATTTAAAGGATTCTTTGGAAACTATCTTGAGCATCTAGCAGACTTGTTGAAGTCTAGTTTGGAAATCTTATGAAGACTTGTTGATAGACTTGTTCATTTGTGAAGAATAGTGAAGAATTATTGACTTTTGAAGCATTCTTGAGCATTCATTGGAGAAGCCTTCACTATCTTGGATACTTCTTGGGAATTTTTTTGAAGACACCTTCAAGCATTATTGAAGACATATTGAAGGTGATCTTGGAGATATTATTGGAGACCATGGTGCATTGAAGCCATCATGAAGTAACCTTGGAGAAATTGTTTGGATGACATGAAAAGTAGTGGTGACACCTACTGAGAAGACAAGGTTGTCATTAATGAAGTGATTTGGCGGAGGCATTGTTGAAGAGATTGACAAGGATATTTGAAGAAGATATTGGGATATGTGAAGAATAATCAAACACATCTTGATGAATTGAAGCCGAGGGTTGGAGCCTCATAGAGACGAGGTTCTTGCCTTGGAAGATAGGTTTGGATCCCTAGAGGATAGGAATACTCAAGAAAATAGGTTGGAGCCTGTACCAAAGATAGGGTTGGTGCCCGAGAGGTTGGTGCCTCAAAGTGACATGGTTGGAGCCTTGGGAAGTCCAAGTAGGTGCTTGGAAAAATAGAGGTTGGAGCTTGGGAGATTGAAGATTGGTGTCTTCATCTAGGGATGGAGCCCTACACATTATTGTATTGAATTTGTTGTAAAGAAGAGATTAATAAAAGTATTTATTCTTATTGTTCATTTTGTGTTCTAATTATAAGTGATCTAACTAGTAAAAATAACAATTGAAAAGAAATACCGATTCACCCCCCCAGTATTTCCAACAAAAGATTTGAAGAAGTTTGAGAATAAAAACTACATTTTGAAAAAAAATATAAAAAAATCACATATTTAAATTCCCCAATCCCAATAAAAATGTCAATTTATTTTCAAATCCATCCTAAATCAATTAACATTAGTTTCTTCATACTTAAAACTATAGGCACATTAAAACCAAAGTTAAGTGGTTAGTGATGAGACATTGGAACATAAAAAAGTTTTGTTTGTGATCTTTATTGTTTTTTAGATATCTAAAAACTATACACAAGTTGAAACCAAAGTCAGGTAGTTTAGTGATGAGACGTTGGAACACCGGAGAGATTTATCAGGCATCGTTATTAGTTTTTAGATATTTTTTGGAAGACCAAATGAACATGGGAGTGTTAAAACATATATGAAAGACAAAATGTGATCTAGAAGAACATAATTATGGAGTCAGAAGGAATGATATTGACTTATCCTAGAATAGAGTTTTTTTATGGAATATATTTAAAACTATCATTAAGGAATACAATTATTTGAATCATGATTCAGAAAACAATGAACTTGTGATTATATAAAGTATAATGAATATATTTATAACTACACCTTTTTGGCACACATGTCATGGATCTTGATGCATTTAAGATCGTGTTCTCGTGTCAGCATCAAAATGTTAAGGAAATTACACAGGTATTAGAGATCATCATAACTACAGACAGACCTGCGACAATAAGAGGACTTCAACCTAGGCCTAGATAACTTGAAGTTCTCTGGAGTGTTCTATGTCGAAATTCCTCTTCTTCATCAGTCTTCTCTGCCTAGCACCAAAGCGAATGTTGAAGAAACTCTCGAATGAGGGATTTGTGAATGTGTTCAGGAAAAACATATATCCATCCATGAAGTAAATTGAGGTAAGAAAGAAGCATACGGGCTCCATCACATCCCACAATAGTTCCCAGAATGTCAATGTCATTAAACCCAATGTCTGAAGGAAAAAAAAACCCAATCCCAAATGTGATTCAGTCATGGCTTGAGTCTCCGCTTTCTTCTCAATTTATGCTCTCTTTTTCCAGTCTCTTCAGCTATTTCTTGCAAGGATCACTCTTTGCTGCCAGGGTTGTAGGCATGAATTAAACCTGTTGTCTGAAGACCAAAAAGTACCAACCCCAAACGTAATTCAACCATGACATGACTTTCCGCTTTTTGATCAATCTCTACATTCTCTTTCTCTATTCTCTCCAGCTCTTCCTTGCTAGGACCACTCTTTAATACGAGGGGAATATGCATGAATATCTTTTAGAAAGCTCTTGCTATATGAAATCATGCCAAAATAAAAATAATATGAATGAAACCAAAACCAAAAACCCTAAAATTAACGAATCCGGAACCCTGAAAATCATAAATAAATGTTTAATTGGATCAACCTTTTAAGTTCGAAGATAAATAGTGTTGTTTATAGGGGAACATGTCATGATTCGTCAAGTAGCTTCGCTATGCCTTTTACTTCTTCCTATGAAGACCCCTCCATCAACTCCATGCAAAATCGCAACAGCTCCTCATATGAATTGTAGTCGTCGTGAATCTGATGTAGTATTTCTTTGGTAGCCTCCAACCAGAGGAACTCAGCAATCTCTTACCTGAGGGGCTAATAACCTTTATACGTTTTCGTCGAAAGGTGTCTATAGAATTTGTAGACAGTGATTGTGAGCGTAAAAATGTGAGGGCATATCATGCACAGATGTGAGGCTGAGATGAAAAGAGTTGACAAAATTTGAAGGTGAACTGATTAGCAAAAAAAGCCTATTAACCTAATAAATATTAATTACAAAATGTTTTATCTTTTTACTTAAAAACATAATATACCTTGATAAATTGATTTTTTTTCTTGAAAATTACTAATTTTTTTAAATGAGTATTTTATAATTAAAAATATAAAATATTTTTGTTAAATCAACTACATTATAAACTCTAATACATAAAAATTCAAATATTAATTAATAAATAGCATGATATACCTAATGTTTTATATATAAAACATAATAATAATGAATGGTAATATGAGTTTGTTTATTATCCACAATATTTATGTTGCAACGAAATACATTCACATTTACAATCAATTTGCTGGCCTAAGTGGATACTTTACAAAAGAAGTCGAAATGCCTCGCATTAAGTGTTAAATAAACCAGCAGCAAGAAGTGTGTCTTTTTCTTTTAAGTAATAACAATTCAACCCATGGCAATGTGAATAATTTAATAAAATAGTATGCCTGGCATGTAAGTGTTAAACACACCGACCAGAAGTGTGTGGTTTTTCTAATGTTGATTGGTAAAAAATAATTTAAACATGGTTTAAACAAATAGTTTAGATAGGTAAGAAAGTTACCACTTTTAATTATATTTATTGATAAACTGGTAAGGACCAAAATACATTGTATTTTTCAATTTAAATGATCTCATCAAAAAGATTAATTAACAAAAAAATTTAAAATAGTAAATTTCAATCAAATTAATGAGAATACACACATCTTTCAATTTAAATACTTAAAAAAAATTAATCAGCAAAAATATTAGTCTAGAGAGTGTACTCTTGGACAAGACTTCTTCTTGGCGAGGGAGGTTGAGTGTACTCTTGGACAGGACTTTCTCCTCGCGAGGGACCGGGGAGACCAGTAGTGTACTCCTGGACAGGACTTTCTGCCAAAATACTTGATATATCGTTGTAGTTGTAGCTTAAGTTGCAGCCGCCTAGCTGAATGAATCCAGAAGTTCTGTGGCATCCTTCAAGAAGTTTTGCTTTCGCCGTCAATGCGCACTGTTTGCAAGCGGTGGGTTCTAAATCACCTTGGCACTGGACAACCCCATGAAGGCCATTTTCCCAAAAAGTCAGATCTCCAGATTCCAATTCCACCTTATCAATACCACATTATCCCTGCCACATAGGCACCACATCATCTTAATTTGTCTTTCATGCCACATCATACTCCATTTTGTATGGGTCCACGTGTTCTACCTTGCTAGCATTTGAATTTTTGCTTTTCATAAAAACATAGCTTAGAGAATTTTTGGACATCTTTACTTCTAGATCTGTCAAAAAATGGGCTCCATTTATTAGGATTCTGTTAATATACATTCTCATTAACGGACCACCGACCATTAGGCTACATGATACACCTGCCTTAATTTAATCCAGTTCGGTTTACAGTCTGTAACTAACAAAAATGGGAATAACCTTCGTGAACTAAAAAATTCATTCACAGACCAGTAGGGAGAAAGTTTTGGGGCCATCAAGCCACTCGGGTAGCAAAAAAGATAAACCTTATACTTTTAATTGGTTCAATTGACAAACTTCAATTGATGTTAACTAGAAAAGATATCGTCAACTAATGGTATTATATGACTAGATATCACGTGATTTTACATATTGACCATGTTAACACTAAATATCTAATGAACAAATCAATTAATAATGGTGCGGTAACTAGATGGTTGTTACTATTGCAAGAATTCGAGAAAATATAATGTGGTGGCAAACTTTCTTTCGAGGCTTACCACAAATAAAAATGAGCCACTTGTTGAAGACTTTTTCTTAATGAACATGTTTTTGCAGTATCTATTAACTCATCATGGTTTGCAGATATTGCTAACTATTTGGTCGCAAGGAAGCTTACACCTCATCTATTTCTAAAGGAATGAAAAATATCATTAATTAAAGTTGGTTATTTTCATGGATCAATGGATGTATCTTTTACATGGGTCGTATCTAGTTATCTAGTGATATGTAAGAGAGGATGAGATCCATGGCATATTAAAGGCTTGTCATAATGGGCCTTGTGAATGCCATTTCGTAGATGAGAGGACTGACTATAAGGTACTCCATCAATCGTATAACTGGCCCTACATTTTTTGAGATGCCACCCAGTAAATAAAAATATGTGAAAATTGCCAACACACGAGAAGGCCAATCGAGTCAAATGAAATGCCGCTAGAACCCTTTGAAAAGTGGGTTTTTTATTTTCAAACCTATCAACCCTCCATCCCGAAAAATCTCCTATCCCTTTCGCTACACTAATTATGTTAGAAAGTAGATGGAAGCAAAGGCACTCTCAACCACAACAGAACAAGCAGTAGAAAACTTCCTCCATGGAGAAATCTTTGTCATATTTGGTGTATCACAAGAGATTGTCACTAATGGAGGGACACAATTCACTTCAACACTAATTAAGGACATCATAGAGGAATATAATATTAAACACATGTTAACCACGCCATATCATCCATAGGTTAATGGGCAAGTAGGAGGGGAAAATAAGGTAACCGAGACCATTCTTTCAAAAACTATATAACTCCACCTCAAAGATTGGGCAAATAGACTAACTAATGCATTTTGGGCCTACCGAACTACATGGTGAAAAACCGCTACCTACACTCTATAGGAGGTAGTATATGGAGAAAGAGTTCTTTTACTAATAGAGACAAAAGTACAAACCTTGAGGACAATAATGGAATTGGGCATGAATCTATCTAAGGTGCAACAACAAATTCTTCTCCAAATCAATGAGCTAGATGAACTTTGTAGAGTCTACTCTACATTAGAAAACTATTGTTCAACAACAAAGGAATCGGTGGCATGAGAAGCTCATAAAGAAGATGAGATTCAAAGTCGAATATTGGGCCTTATTATTTGATTTAAGATCCAAAGTCTTTAAAGGAAACTTTCATCCATGTTGGCTAGGGCCATATGAGATCATTACTACATATAACAATAGGCCCATCAAGCTTTGTACCATTGATGAAAAAGAACTCCATTGATGGAAAATGGGCACGAGCTTCAATTGTATCACAAGCCATTATCCAAGGAATCCTGTTCTCACAAGCGTAGCTCATTCGATGGATGCCCCCTGTAATTTATAAGCATTTTGAAATTCAAAATCAGTCGTTCCCTCCAGTTCTGGTGTCGTGACATTAAGCCTACGGCAGATCGGTCTAAATCTAGCTCGTACCTTGTCTCTTAATTGCCCGCCGCACGCTCCTTCTTGCCATGAGTCAGACATCTTATCATGAATAGTGATAGTAATGGTCACCTCTCTGCTTGTCAACACATTAGCACAGCCCATTCTACGCAACCGCGACCCTTGTGATAGACCAAATCTACACACACCCTGGTTGTCACGCAGCTTCCAGGGAAAATTTTAAGAACCCCCCCAAATTTATATGTATAATAAATGGGCGAATCTCCATGGTATATAGGAAAAATGGAAGGTGATTTTATCAATAATATAATATGTGTATACAATTTTTTGGCGAATCTCTCACCAGGCATGCCGAATATTTTACTCAATTATAAAATCTTGTAAGATCTTGGTGAGTCTTTCACTAAATAATAAAACTTTGTAAGGTCCTAGTGAATCTTAGCATTGTGAACTCTTAGAGAATTTTTTGAAAAGTATAAAACCATATATGACAAGAGCCACATGGTGGCAATATCACTGTTTTTTTCACATTTCCACGAAATGGAACTTGTTTATAAAATTATAAAAAAGCCAACCAAGTCCCTTATAATATGCAGGTAAGATTATAACAGAGTCTGATACATCTACTATGCTTGTCTTCGTTCAATTGTCATAGCTACTATACTTAACACTGTGAATCACAACTCTCTCAGAACTCAACTCTATAGTGTAATTAAAACCTTTGGAAATTGAATCTGACAACTCTATAAAAAGGATTAATGAAATAGAAGCTTTTGTGAATGAGCCCACTAATTATCACTGCTAAACAATCAATCCAGACTATGAAGTCTTCCATCTTGATCACAATCATGCTCACGATCAAGGGAGTGCGACCACCTAGCCTGAAATAATGGCCATCATAGCTTCCAATAATCAACAACCACCTTGTAAGGACATCCTAGCTCATGTCTCATGAATTTTATTCATCAATCTTAACTAATATAAATCTTATAAAGATAATATTAGAATCCTCTCCGGATTCACTGTTAATACAAGGGTAAAGGAAATTTTCTAGCTCAAGGCACTAGCCAATACCAACTTTGGTATTTGTGACCCCTTTGTGGGGATGCACCTACCCTGCCCCGTTGGGTTTCTGCCTTGTAACATGGTTCAAGGATCACAAGACTTTCCAATCTTCCTACTCCATTACACACATTTTATATGCTATACATAGTGAATGGAAAAGAAGCATTATAGAACACACAATTTCACAGAAGGAAAAAAAATCTTAGCCAGTTCAATATCAAAATCTTAACCACTGATTAATAAAGAATAACAAGTAGTGTAATGAATTGTTTCGAGTTATTTATTTACAAGCTGTAAAGAATGTAGTGGAATGGAAAATATTACTTATGCAACCCTTCAATATTTTCTACTAATATGTCTGTGCATGTACATATGAAATTAAGAGCATTGTTGAATACAAAGTTTCCTTTTCTCTTGCCTCCATTTTGACAAATCAGTGTGAAATCAGTGTCACTTTGAATCTCCTTTCCTGTGTGGATGTTTTGACAAATCAATGTGAAATCAAAGTCACTTTGAATTTCCTTTCCTGCGAGGGATTACACCCACAGTTGATTAGTAAAATATAATCTACTATATATTATATTCAAGAAACTGACTGTAATCTACAGTGGAAACGAGACCTCAATTCTTATTCTAAATTTGAATATCTCAAGACAACATAAGAGATAAAAATGCATATGGCCTTAGTAGCTAGAAAACAATCACTCCATCATTACAAGACCACCTAGATTTCGACACTTAATCTAAATAATGGCACTAGTTGTAGTGCTTATTTGTATTAACACCATGGAAAAGCAACAACAATGTTTCAAAGTACACTTACTAGAAAAGTTGTAATGTTCTGAGAATATTTAATGATAGCATCTGAACCTCATAGCTATGGTGGGGAAACTAGGGAACCCAAATATTGGAAGATATCTCATACCAAATCTGAGAAAAAAATAAAAAAGGAAAAAAATCAAAATCTATAATTCAAGCAATGAATTGTTTACAAATCAAATACAATTCCTTTAACTAACAGTTAAATTGTGGTGATATATTTAAATATTTAGTAAGAGGGTAACTTCAAACCATGGAATATTACCTTTGTCATTACTGTCATCCCTCAGTGACAGATTACAAATCAATACTTATGGAAAGATTGTAAGAAATTCTTTGAAATAGTAAAGCGTAACCTCTATTTTCAAGCAACAAAATCAAGACATTGTTACATCAAGAGCCATAATTGATACATAATCAATGAATCAAGTCCTTGTATGGCACAAGCTTGTTTCAAAACCTCTATTTTCTCAATAACAAAATAAAGACATTGTATGTGGTTATTGCCAAAAGGAAACTGCGTTCTAATTTGGAAGAGGATCTTATCAAAAGACATGGATTTATTCAAAGCTACAAAGCCTAATGGGTTACTGAAAATTAAGTTGGAATATGGGATCATGATACTTAAATTGAAAAAATATGCTTTCCTTTTAGAAACATTACAATTATACAATGTTTTTTGAAAGAATTAGAATTTGAAATTGGGCCTTTCTATCAAGACAAATTTTCATTAACAGAATGTACTTTCCTACCTGAAATGTTGTAGATATCCAAGAAAAACTTGAAAAGCATAAGAGAACTTAGCATAATGTACTTTCTTTCCTTCCTTAACATTCTTAAAGAGTTGAGGTTCCCCAAGTCATTAGGTAACTTTCAAAGGAAATGATAGTTAGTAATAGTCCAATTCACAACTGAAGATGTGTCACAAATACGAGGGGGCATCTCCTCCAAATCACAAAAGTGCTCTAGGTTAAAATATAGCATTATTGGAAGCTTAATGCTCGACTGGTTGTTATTGATCCCAGACATTTTTCCATTCTTCACTAAAAGCTTAAAGATAACTTCTCTAAGTTCTACATGACTTTACTATGCTCTTGAAGTGGGGGCACATGCAGGCTCTCCAAGTGAATAGTCTTAAACTAAGTGAAGATAAGGCCGATAGATCATTCAGTGTGGATCTCTTTAACCCATAATTGAATACTATGTCTCTCCTGAACCCATAATTGAATACTATTAAAGGACTTTCAAATTTTTTCATGGAACTCAAAAATGTTGGAAGAAAGTATTTGCTTCCAAAAAGAGTAAAACTAAAGCCTCTACTTGAGGACAACTGATGTCACACCACTAACACTTCGCCATGGAATCTATATAGGTAAACCACAAATGCAGAATTCCATTAGAATATTGTGTTTATTGAATACACAAATGAAATCATTGCATTTCTATAAAATATCTTTTGAAATCAAAATTACTAAAATTACATATCGATAACCTAGTGGGTGTAGGATTAAATTCACCCGTGTCATTCACAAAAAGCATGAGAAAAAACCTAATACTATATATAAAACCAAGAAAAATTCAAATTCATCACTTCTAGGGACCTCGTAACCACCCTGCCAATACACAAGTATGTTCCTGTTTGCAGTTATAAAAATTACCCAAATTCCAATCTGTTTACTCCAGCATATGTTAGAAAGTTATAGAAGGATGACTAGTGCAATCAATCCATTCCTTTTAGCCTTGGATTTGTTTCAGTTTAAAACAGAAGTATACAAATATACTTGTCCAATGTCTATGCTTTAACCATTCACCTTAAGATGTTTTTACAATATAATTTCCTAAGTCTATTTAATATCTTCATTATCATAAAAACCAACCTATATCCATCTTAACTCCACATCTACCACTCTTAGGGGGATGAAATCTATTTATCCCTCTGAGCACTTGATAGACCCAGAATTAAGATGGATCTAAGATGATAGAATTTCTCATTTAAATAGTCTATGCTCACATGAATACCATGGTATTACCATGGGTCAATACCATGGGTTATCATAAACCTGGAACTTAAAAATTACTATTAGTAATTTATAAAAATTAATAAAATTAATAGTTGAATTTTATTTTATTTTTTATTTTAACCAAGCTAAAATGTTTAACATACATTAAATTACAACATCCATTTTTACTCTTGATCCAGCAAGCCCCGAGAGGGATCAAATATTTTTTCACTCTATGCTAGTTTGCATATCACGATATTTGATACCTCTCGGGGGTTAGTAGATCCAGAGTAAACATGGATCTATGCTGGTTTAATTCCCCCATTTAAATAGGCTACATTCCAGGTGAATACCATGGGTCAATACCATGTGCCATTTTGGTGAATACCATGGGTCAATACCATGTGCCATTTTTATTTTTATTAATATTAATATTAGGGTTAATAATGTTTTTTTGCATGGTATTAATAACAATCTAGTCCATGGTATTTGTCCCATAGTATTTTGCCCATAGGTTTCACCTAAATATAACGCATTTTTGAGTGTTCGTAAATATAAGGTGACTTATGGAGTAAATATAAAAAAATGTTTTATTTCTTTACCATACCTCTCGTTTATTTATATTTTTATTAATTTACCATACCTATTTTACAAATATGGTATTTGGCCCATAGGATTCACTTAAATAAACCTATTTCTTGAGCCTTCATAAATAGAACGAGGGTTATGGACTAAATATAAAAAGAGGTTTTATTTATTTACCATACGTCTAGTTTATTTATATTTTTATTTATTTACCATACCTTTTGAGTAAGTATAAAAAGACGTTCAATTTATTTACCATACCTCCACTTTACTTATATTTTTATTTGTTTACACCCTTGCATGTATATAAGGTGACTTATGGAGTAAATATAAAAAATGTTTTATTTATTTACCATACCTCTCATTTATTTATATTTTTATTAATTTACCATACCTCTTTTATAAATATGGTATTTGGCCCATAGGATTCACTTAAATAAAACCTATGCTTGAAAATGGGCGAATGAAAGGTTGTAACTCCTAGTTTCAAGGGCTAAATTTACCTTTTTTACCCTCTCCCTTAAAATAAGGTGGGCTATTTGAGGTGATTTGTAAAAATGTGCTATGATATAAAATATTCGCCCACTAAAAATTTAAAACCCCTTAATTTCGCCAAAGGGCGAACATTCGCCCCTAAAATTTTCTATGGCAGCTTCCCCCCAGATTGCTTTATCGTCCCACGCTCTCTTTCAACTAGCTGGAGCGGTGAGACTGTCCTTCGGGCGGTTAGTCAGGCAGTCGACCCACCAATGTAGTGCTTCAGGAGACTGCCATTTACTCTTCCTGGGAAGGGATCTCCATTGAGCTTAGCAAGCTGGACTGTGCCTCCATCTATAACTTCTTTGAATACATAGGGTCCCAGCCAATGCATTCAAAGCTTGCCAGGGAATTTCTCGAACTTGCTGTCATATAGTAATACCATATCATTCTCCTTGAGCATGTGCACCTTGATATCGCGATCATGCCAAGCTTTCTCTTGCTACTTATGTACCTGCTAATGGAATCTGGCCAAAAACCGTTCTTCCTCAAGTTCTTCCAATTGCGCGAGCTGTTCCTCCAAAGCCCCGTGGTCTGCCATGCTAGTCATTACCGTGATGCACAAACTCGGGACAATGTACTCCATTGGCATTACGGCTTCCATGCCGTAGACTAGCTGGAAAGATGTCTGGTCCATCAACTTCTTGCATGTGGTTCAATATGCCCATAGCACAGCAGGGATGCGCAAGTCCCAATCGTTTTGCTACGCATTACATACTTTGGTCAACGCAGTCTTCAAAATCTTATTGAATGCTTCGACGGTCCCATTCGCTTGTGGATGGTATGGCGTACTCTGTCGCCGATATATCTGGAATTCCTCCATGAGCGCACTAATAGTGTCATTCAGGAAGTGTTTTCCACGGTCGCTCATTAGAATTTTGGGACATCCAAACCATGTCAACACATTCTCGAATAAAAAAATTTCTGTTGTAGCAGCCGTCCAGTCCTTAACCGATTGTGCTTCGGCCTACTGGGTCAAGTACTCTGTCGCGGTGACGATATAGTGTGCGCCCGAGGTGTGATAGGCCCAACAAAGTCGATTGCCCATTTCTCGAACGGTTGCAACATCATCTATGGCTTGAGTGGCATTTCATCCCTCCGCGATGGTTTCCTAGTCCGTTGACATACGTCACAGGCCGAATAGTACACTTTTGAATCTTGATGTAGAGTTGGCCACCATAGTCCGGTGCGGAGAATATTTTGTGATGTAGTGCATCCCACATAATGTCCTCCTACAACCCCTCCATGTGCTTTGACAAGGATCTGTCCTTGCTCAAATTCAAGTACATATTTGTGTAATACTTCATCGTTACCCATCTTGTAAAGTTTCCCTGCAATAACAATAAATTCTGTTGTGCATATTATCAATTTCTTCTGCTGCACCGGATACCCCAGTGGTGCGGTTCTTGTGGTTAATAAATGGATTATATCATCAAAGTGGCCATCCGTGATGCGCATGGCATAGAGCTGTGCGTCAGGTAGTCCCTCTTCTAAGTTTGTGGGTTCTTCACTGTTTTCAATTCGGGACAGGTGATCTGGGTCAGCATTCAAACATCGCGGCTTGATGATGACTTCAAAATCATATTCCTGAAACAATAACAACCATCGACAAATGTTCCCCCCCAACACAGGCTTATTCACTAGGTATTTTAGCGCAGAGTGATCAGTATACATCTTAAAGTGTCCTCTGAGTAGGCAGTGGCAATGTTTCTGGAGTGCGTATGCCATCGCCAATCCCTCCTGCTCTATAGTGGAGTAGTTCTTCTCAGATTTGGACAATTTTCAACTTGCAAATGCGATCGGGTGATCAATTCCTTCTTTTCCTTCCTGTGTGAGTACTGCACCCAACGTGATACACGAAGCATCAACATGCACGTGAAATTCGATGTCCCATTTTGGAAAGACCAAGATTGGAGCTGATGCCATCTTTTCCTTGAGTGTTTCCAGACTTTTGTTACATTCCTCATTCTAGCAATAAGTAGCATCCTTTTTCAACAATTGTTCCATCGGTGTCGTGATCTACGCGTAGCTCTTGATGAAATTTCGATGGTAACCAGTGTGTCCCAGTATGGCACACAGCTACTTGACACTTTGTGGTGCTTGCAGATTGAGTATGATAGCAATCTTTGCCGGGTCCACCATGAGGCCTTGCCTACAGATCACATGGCCAAACAAGTTCCCGAAGGGGACGAGGAAAGTACACTTCTTTAGGTTTAGCACAAACTGGTGTCGGCGGCAAGTATCCAACATTAATCGTAAGCTCGCAACATGTTGACTAACCCATATACGGTCCAATCATCAAGATATACTTCCAAGAACTTATGTATAAATTCCTTGAATGTAGCTACCACTATGTGTGAGAATATCGCTGACGCATTCTTCAGCCCAAAGGGCATCACAATGTACTGAAAACAACCCCATTCGGTGGTGAAAGTTTTTTTACTCCTGTCCTCTAGCATGATCTTAATCTGGTGATACCCCGAGAAACCGTTCGTGAAGGAGTAGGATTCCTGTCCCCCCACATTTTCCAGTGCCTTATTCGTAAATGGCATCAAAAAGGGATCGTTAACACATGCATCGTTGAGCTTACTGAGATCCATGCAAATACGAATTTCACCTTTCTGTTTTTTCTCCTAGACAACCATAGGGCTTACCCAGTCGGATTCCTCTACTAGTTCAATTATTCCTACCGCAAGCATTTTGTCCAACTCTTCGCGGACCTTCGCTGTGTATTTCAGATTCGATTGGTAAGGTTGCTGCTTAACTGGCTTTGCGTTCAGTTTGAGTGTTATCTTCATCATCCCTAGGTCTCCTAGGATACCTTTTAACTCAGTCATCTTGGTCAGGAATATTTCTTGATACTCGTGAAATAGCTCAACGACTTTATTCACCATGGCATCATCCCAATAATCCCTCAGGGTTGCATACTTCGGCGCTTCCTCTGTACCAATGTTCACTTGCTTTGTTTTTAGCGGCACGGTGATGTCAGGATCCTCGATCGCTGGTCCACGCACCTCGCGACTCCCTTCCATTTCTGGAACATTGATGTTTCTGGGGTCATCATCATCATCCTCTACCTGCACATTGTAACATTCTAGGGCCTGACTCAGCTGACGAGACCATGCTGGTTGAACGACTTCCTCTGGTTCCAATGGTATCTTGAAAATGGCAGCCTTGACGAGTTGCAGCGCATCATCCACGGTATCCATCCATCGGTCCTCAAATAAGAATGTTAATAAGAATCCTTCGTGCAAGATATCCCATTCACTTGTACCATGGCAGAGCTCCGTTTCAGTATACCAGTTCCTGGGGATGACATCCAAGGTGTGATAAAACAAGTGAACCCACTCTGGCTGGGGTTCTTTTCCATAGGCTTTGGTCCATTTCGTGAGGTGTTCACGTGGATCATCACGTCCATCATATTTCTCGGTGATTCGTAATTTCGGCTTCCCAAACCTTAGCTGCATCATTCATCTGCAGTTGCACCAGTCTTAAAAGTTTCCTTCGTGTGTTCCCCACCAGCGCGCAGGTATCGCGCGTAGCGCCCATTTTAATGCATCGCTCCGGTACAACATTCTTGAACTTGTTCAAGAACTCATCTACCTTTGTTAGCTAAGCATCAAACCTTTGGTTCTCTAGTACAACAATCTCGAACTTGTTCAAGAACTCATCTACCTTTGTTAGCCCATCATATGTTGGTAAATCTCGATCTTAAGAAATTACACAACACAACGACCTGGTCATCATGTTGCAATTTAATGTTGTTACTTCATTCAACCAATTATGCCATCGTTCATCTTCCTCTTCTGCAGTCTAGGACTCGGTGCGCTCCCACGGCACTCTTTCCTCGGCAGTCGGATTTACCCAGTCCAGAGTTCGCGTAGTGATTTTGTAGATACAATCCAGTTCATCATCATCTTCCTCATCATTCACCGGCTCAGTATATCGCACCCCCTCCATCGGATCTAGTGGGATGATCACACAAAGCGACTTTTTCTCAAATATCATCTTTCGCTTCTATAAAGTAATGATGCCATTCATATCTGTGGCCCAGTCTATACCTAATAGTGTGGGGTAAGGGTTACTGTCGTCCAAAATTTCTATTACTTCGAAGTTCATTTGCATACTGATGCCTTCGATGTCCTCTGTCACCCCTTGTGATCTTCCCAGCGGCAAGATCTTCTGCTGGTTGGCCATCCAGAGTTGAAACGGAGACCATTGTAGGGTGGGCCTACCCATGTGTTCCCACGTTCGCCTAGGCAACATGTTTGCATCCAACCCTAAATCTAGAATGACCTGGTCCATCTCATACTCGTCGATCTGTGTCGTGATTCGCATCTCCTGTCCGGTGTGCAGAGAGTGTTTTCCGAATTTTCGGACCATGCGGTTCCCCTGACCCTGTTCACTTAGTAATCAGCTCTTGCAGTCCTTTAACAACTCTATTGTCATGCAGCAACTTCATACATGTCTCTAAAAATGTGGTAAGAATAGAGGGATCCATTCCCGGCTCAATTAGATCCCTTCCACCTGGAGTAGAGACGTCCGTGAAGCTCTCCTGAGATTCCTTTGCTCTCTTCTTCACCTGTTCCATTTCAAAGTCAGGTTCACTTATAGGGGCATCACAAACCCTCTCATCTTCTGCAGGCTATTTTCGTGCATCTCCCCCTATAGCTGTGCCACTATTTAGTACCATGTTTACGCTAGTGTCTGCTTCGCGCAATTCAGCCCTCATCATTTAAACGTTCTACGTCATTGTAGGTTGCGCTGCCCTCTTCTCACGTATCTGTGCTATCAGCGTGGGGCAATCTATCATTTCATGATCGAACTGCTCGTAGTAAGGGCATGATATTCTGGTCATGTTGGTACAATCCCACGCATAGTGCCCTGGTCCACCACAGTTATAGGAGATTAGCTGCCTGTGGCCCCTCCCTAGCCCCATTCCCTGTCCTCGTCCTTGCCCCTGGAACCCATCGCGTGCCATTGTTGCGGCTGGATTTGGACCTCGCACCTTAGTCTACATCCTGTAAGCAGGTGCTCGATCCATCAACAACTCATAACTTCGGCAATTGCGTTCATCATGGCCCATAGAGCTACAAAACTTGAAAAATAGTTGTTGAGGGGGTTGTACAAGCTTTGGCAATAGATCGCAGTTGTTTATGTTGTCCTTGCCCCCCAGTTGGCAGATCATGCACCAGAGTGTGGCCACCATGCTTGGCCCTACTTGTGCCTCTGGTCACAATGGCATTGTTCCCCCTCGTGCCAGATAGTTTGTGAATATTAGACGGTGATCCTTATCATGACTCTGGCCTTTGCATCTTACACACCAAATTTCTTCTCATGCTTCTAGCTGAGTTGCCTTCTCTTGTTTCAAACTCTACATTTCTAAACACAGGTTTTGTATTTGTGCGTGGATTTGGTGAACTCCAAACCCCGGATCCTATATTGGGGTTTCATGTAACCTCATCGCTATCTCTAATGCTTCAGCTTGGGTTGAGATCTTTTGCTATGAAAACGTCGTCCTCAGATGTGGTGTTAATGACGCCACAAACCACGCGCAGTGTTGCGAATCCATCAATGTCATGTTCACCTCGCGGATTGTACTTTTCAATCTTTGATCTAGATCCCATGGGGTTTCACCAGGCATCATCGCGATCTCCTTGAACCCAATGATCGATTGCGTTTCTAATTTTGGGCGGCTAAACTCTTTTTTCAATGCCTCCCTGATCTCCGCTATTCCCGCATTCGGGCGATCGCTCAAGTGCTTTATATACCATGTCAACGCGCGGTCCTGCAACGCGCTGACCAGAGTAGCATTTTTGATGTTATCATCCCTAACTGCGTACGCTTCCCACACTGCCCCTACTACAAACCAAAACTGTTCTAGATCTTCATTTCTTGCTCCTTTCAATACCGGCAACTTGATCGCGCTTCTCATTTTTAACTCCTGTTGTGTGCGTGGGTATGCTAGAGCCTTGTTTGGTCAATTTAGTGATGTCTAAATTGCAGCTTTTTAAATGTCAACCCAAGGCTCGTAAGTTGATGAAGTGATGTGTACTGTATGTACTTAGGCAACTGTTTCTTAAGTTTTTGTCGTTTTTAACTTTTTAAGTTTGTTTTCAAATCTATTTCTCCTACAGTGATGTGATGGAAATGAAATAAAGTGAGTGAAGTGTGTGTGATTGTGATGAGTTCTAGATGATTTCTTAAAACTTAAAAGTAATCTACAAGAAAGCTTTGAACAACAACTGAAATGAAATTAACTCTTAAAGGAAAAATGAAGGCATCAAATAAAAGACCAATGGCATTGGCCCAGTACCTCTACTGCTAATAAAAATGAGGTTGAAAATGACATCTACATCAACTCAATTAAAAACAAGAACAACTACTTTAACTCTTCAATTAAATCTTAAGCAATGTACAATCTAAATGACAAATCACACTACTTAATTTTCCCTTAACCTTTCTGCCTTCAGCTGGATTGATCATATAAGAAAGAGTTATGAGCAAGTTAGCAATGTGAGTCTTAAAACAAAATAAACCAAGCTGCACTAAGTGATGTTCTGGCTCCACTAAAAGTTAGTTGATTATAATAAAAAGAGCCATTAAAAAATGAACAACTTGATAAGCTATGAGCAGAAAGTAAAGTGAAAACTAAAGCAATGATACTAATGAAAATCAAAAATAAAGATCAGCAGTCTAGATAAGACGATCACAAATGCCACTAGTTGTAAAAAGAGAAGAAAGAAAAATGTCCCGGGCACCTAAGAAATATGCAAAAACACACTGATCAGTCATGGAAAAGTGCAGAAATATAAATGAGCAGAATTCAAAGTTATATACAGCTATTGTACATGATCAAAACATAGCAATCAAAAGCATTTTGTACAACTATTATACATAAACTGATAAGAAGAAATGCTAGAAATGAAAAGCATTGTACAAGCCTTAAGTAAACAGGGGCCCTCTGCCTACTCCAGCCAGCTTAAAAGATCAGTTACACACTTAGAAACAGAACGGTCTTCTCATATATTATGTAGCAAAATAGAAAGTACAGTGGGAGATCAAAATTACATAACAGCGGCTAGCTAATCAGCGTTTAGAGACGCTTTATTTATAGCAGAGAAAAGAAAACTAGCTTAACACAAACTACGCTATTCTATCAGCTGTGTAAAAACACGTAATCTAGCACAGTCCTCGGATTTAGGCAACGGTCGTGGTGGGCATTAAATCTTCTGTTGGATTCGTGTTTCCCATCATCTGCGTGGTTGAGGAGGATGCCAGTTGTTCTTCACGTGCTCTAAAACCGAACACGCAGAGCCATGCCACCGCCAATGACCTCTGTTTGACCGTAGTTGCCCCCTCGTTGACCATGGGTTTTTATGACTGGTTTGGCTGAGTTGGAAGGACACACACCATGTCCTTGATTCCACGAACTTGCCCATGTGGCTCTTCTGCCCGGAGGACACCTGGAACATGTCGTTTAATAAAACAGCTGCGGAATCCGGGGTTGGCTGCGGAAACCGGGATCAGCTGCGGAAACCCTGTGTGAGATGCGGAAAGTGCAACACTTGAACCAAAATTCTAAACCAACAACACAGTCATTAGCATAATTAACAAACCATGTAAAAAGTCCTAAAATACAATGATTTGAGCAATTTGATGGAGGGAATGAGTGGCAAAAGAAGGAAATGAATAGGAAAAGGAGGCTGAGAGGATGTGTAAAGAAGTGCAGGTTTGAGGCTCAACATACCCCCACTGTGAAGGTGTTTCATGTCCTCATGCAACCAAAACTTTGTCATTGTTGTTCAGTCCATGTGTTCAGATGCTTCTGCCAAAACATCTAGCCTTCTTTTCTTTCTTCTTGTTGCCAAAATTGTTCTCGGTTTCTTAACCAAACACTTGAATTTCAAATTGATCAAGGCCCTGCTCAGTTTCTTGCATTTTCTCTTCAATTTTTTGTTCTTCTTCTGCCAGAGTCCTAAGTGAAGCATGGTGTTGTCATGGACAATTTTGTCCACCTTGCTTTGTTCTTTCAATGCTTCGTTTTCTTGTTTTATATGCCGGTTCAAGACTTCTAGCTCAAACACCTCTTGTTTCAAAGATTGGACATGTTCATTAAGAGGCAATATAGTGCTTGGACCTGCAACTAATTGCTCTAAGGTCTCCAAATAATTGTATACCTCCTGCTGGTCAGGGTCAATTTCAGGTGATCTCTTTGGGCTATGCTCAAAATCAAATTCTGTTTGAAGTTCTGGCTGAAAGGGGCTCTCTTCCCATGGAGGAGTGGACTCAAGGTCAATCTGAGTTGGAGCCTTTTCAGGTGTACTTTCTCCCAAATCAATGAAATGTGACTGTTTTACTTTAGTCACACTCATTCCTTCTTTAATTCTACTGCTTCTTCTCACTTGTACACTAATGCTCTTTGGCTGGACACTCTGTTTTTCTTTTTGTTTCTTCTTTGAGAGGGCAGCAGCTTGAAGTTGTGAGAGTCTATCAGCCAAGGTTTGATAGTCTTCTTCTATTAAAGGTTCAGGTGATGGACATGATTCTTGAACAATTGCTTTCCCTTTCTCCTTTTTCTGTTTCTTAGCTTTATCTCTCTTTACCTCTTTTTCCTGAGTAGTCTCCTGAGTTTCTACAATAGGAGGATCTTGGGCTGCAACATCTCTTTTCATTCTCCTACTTCTTTTTGGGACTCTAGGAGAACTGCTAGCGGAAGCTTCAGTTGCCTCTTGAAAATGATTCCTGACTAAAAAAATTTCCCATGTATCATTGTTGTTTTTCAATTGGTCTTCTATGAGAATTTTAATGAACCCGTGATGATACAAGTGAGGTTCAATATGGTCTATATTCTTTTGGACAGTGGAACTCATTTTCGTTAGGCTTCTTAACAGAAAATAGGGTAAATTGATGGCATGGCCTTCCATGAAGTTCATCATAATTCTAGCATGGTACATATACATAGTGCCAAAGCGGCCCTCACATGTAACAAACTTTTGAACAAGTAATAACAATGCAGTCCATTCTTCCTTAATCACATGTACAGGAATCCCTTTGGTGAGTATTGAAGTGTCCATACCTGGGTTATTAAGCATATCTTTCCATCCCTGATCTTCCACTGTTATGTTCTTAAACCATCGGTCTCCCACCTGAGGTAAGCTGGTTGCTGTTGCTATGGAGTTCTCTATAATTGTGAATTTCAGGTCCCCTACTTCCACAGTGTGTCCATTGAATGATCGAGCAAACGCTTTCGTTACCTCCTTGTCATATCCTCTGAATTTTTGGATGAACTTCAACCATTTTGCCTTCTTTAATGCTTCCTTTGTCTGTGGGTATCCTTCTAGATACTTTGAACCTTCAGGTTCAGCTCTAAGCAGCTTCCCCATCTTCGACTCTTAACTTCGGCTGAAGCTTTGACTGTGTATGGATGCTCAAGGAGGATGCTTACGGGAAAAACAGATGGACTACGGCTGTAAGTGGAATAGCCGCAAGGTAATGCAAGGCAATACGGGTTTGAAACGGAACTGTGGAGTTTGAAACAGGGCTGCGGGGTTTGAAACAGAGCTGTGGAATTTACAGCGAAAATGAGAGTGGAAATGCTGTGAGTGCGAGGGAGTAGAAGACAACCACGAGAATGAGTTCAAATGCGTGCGGAAATGGGGTGATAAGAGAATGGAATAACGGCCGAATCCCTTGAAGTTCGGGTGGCTTACGCACACATTTTAGTATTGGCTGCGGAGATCGTGGTTGAGAAGAGACGTAGTACGATAGGTCTCTTCTTCCTTGTACGGCTCATAAATGAAAGCGCAGTCTCAACTTGAGTTTGAACTAAGAGTGATTATGAGACCATTAGGAGGGTATGAGGTGGATGAAGGATTATCGTGGAGGAGAAGTGGGATGATCTTGCTGAATCATTGCATTTAGTGGCTCTGTCCACGATTTAATAATTATGCGTAAAATGACATTTAAATGGTTGTTTGGAAAAGATTTTGATCATACCTTCATGGGTTTTCCATTTGTTGATTAAGGTTGTTGATCCATGATTGCTTTTTGTTCCTGCAGGTGCCTCCTATCCTTGTTGCCTTTGGTGATGATGATGATGTTAATCTTTTTGAAACAGAGTGCTGCTAGCTGTAGAGACAGAGTGGTGCTGGCTGCGGAAATCGTTTCTGGCTGCGGAAACTGGTGCGAGCTGCGGAAACAGTTTCCAGCTGCGGAAACTAAACATCTCCCTTTTAACTGCACAAAATTAGTTAGAAAAAGACTAACTGAATGGAAATAGTCCTGAAAGGGACTTTTATTAATGGAATGAGATGGAGTGAATGGAGTGAAGTGGAAAATGAAATGGAATGAAGCGAAATGGAGATGGAAAATGATGAAGGTGAAGTGAAATGGAATGAAAATGAAGTGAGGATGGAAAGAGAGAGAGATTTTTTTTTTGGAAAATATAGAGTGTCAGGTGTCCCTGATTTTCACTCCATATTTTCTGTATAAGACCACCAATCTGAGATTGGTTTTCAGGCTTATACACTTTTTTTTCTTTTTTTCTTTTTCAATTCAGAAAGAAACAAAGATTAGGCTGATGGAGGAGAAGAATTCTTCTCCACTAGCCTCATTGCAGAATTTTCTTGGAATATTTTGACAAAGTCCTCTTTTGAGAGTGGCTTATGATAAATTTTCAATCGGTGGCCATTCACAATGAGAGGAGTTTGAAACTCATCAATAGTCTTGATTCGAACTACTCCATTGCTAAAGACTTCATCAATCTCATATGGCCCAAGCCAATGAGTTTGAAATTTCCCTTTGAAGTCTTTAAACTTTGAATCAAACAGTAACGCCCAATCTCCCTTTTGAAACTTCTTTTCTTTGATGTATCGGTCATGCCATTTAGTTCTTTGGTGCTGAACTAGATCGGTCCTTAAAATTGCATCTTGTCTTATTTCATCTAGCTCATTCAGCTGCTCCATTCTGTGCTTTTGGGCTTCTGATAAACTCATCCCCAACTGAACTGCCATCTTGAAGGTCTTGATTTGAAACTCAATGGGGAGCAAGACTTCTTTCCCATAAACAAGTTCATAGGGAGAATGTCCTGTTGTGTTCCTCCATGTAGTTCTATAGGCCCATAAGGCTTCAGGAAGCCTTTCTTCCCAATCTCTTCCGTGGAGATGAACAGTCTTAGTGATGATGCTTTCAAGAACTTTGTTTGTAGATTCCACTTGACCATTTGCTTGCGGATGGTATGGAGTAGATTTTCTATGCTTGATTTTGTATTCCTCCATCAACTTATCCATCAATTTAGATGTAAATTGACTTCCTTGATCTGTCACAATTTCTCTTGGGACACCAAAACGAGTAAAAATATCCTCAAAAAGAAATTGAACAACTGAATTTTCAGTGGCAGAAGGCAATGCCTTGGCTTCTACCCACTTAGTAACATAATCAGTGCAAATCAATATATACTTCTTTTTTTTAGATGGGGGATTAATAGGCCCAACGAAATCTAAAGCCCATTTCTCAAAGGGTTCGATGAGTACCTGTGGCTGTAGTGGCATTTCATTTGAAGGAGTTGGTCTCCCAACTCTTTGGTAGCTGTCACACCTTCTAACATATTGCTTTGCATCTTTGAAGAGAGAAGGCCAATAATATCCGAAAGAAAGGATTTTATAGGCCGTCCTCTTGTCAGCAAAGTGTCTGCCGCACGGTTCATCATGACATGCCTTAAGGATGTCAGGCATTTCATCTTCCCGAACACATCTTCTGATCACACAATCTAGCCCTGTTTTGAACAATTCATTAGAAATCCAAGAATACTTTGAGCTCTCCTGAATGATTTTCCTTTTCTCATTAGGAAATAAGTGTGGAGGTAGCTTCCCTGTAACCAAGTAGTTAGCAATATCTGCATACCAAGGAGTTTTAGTAGTTACTGCAAACAGATATTCATCTGGAAACTTATCCTCTACGGGAGAATCTTCGTTAGTATTTTGGATTCTAGACAAGAAATAAGCTACTGTGTTTTGTTTTCCTGGTCTATCTAACACAGTAATATTGAATTCTTGTAGAAGTAAAAGCCATCTTGTAACTCTGCCATTAGTAACAGGTTTGTTCATGAGATATCTAATTGCAGAATGATCAGTATGGACAAAAGTTTCATAGCCTGTTATATAGTGTCTAAACTTGTTGATTGCATGAACAACGGCTAAGAACTCTTTTTTAGTCACATTATAATTTAACTCAGTGGGAGTCAATTTTTTACTGGTGTAATAAATGGCATAAGGAACTAAATCCTTTTGACCCAACACAGCTCCTAGAGCTGTATCTGAAGCATCTGTGGAAATGTGGAAAGGGAGTTTCCAATTTGGCCCTCTCAAAATGGGTGCTTCAGATATTCTAGTTTTTAAAGTTTCAAATGCAGATTGATAGTCAGGATCCCACTTGAATTCACAGTCTTTGGTAAGTAATTTGAAGAGTGGAGATGCTATCTTGGTGAAGTTCTCAATAAATCTTCTATAATGCCCAGTGAACCCAAGAAAACTTCTAACATCTTTTTGACAATTTGGAATAGAAAACTTGGAGATGACTTCGACTTTTGATCTATCAACTTTGATTCCATCTCCTGAAATATGATGTCTTAAAACAATCCCTTCAGTAAAAATCATAAAACATTTTTCATGACTTAATGAAAGATTTGTTTCTTTACATCTTACAAGGACTTTTTCCAAATTTTCTAATGCCTCTTCAAATGAATTACCATAAACTGTAAAGTCATCCATATAGACCTCTACACAATCATGAATTAGATTAGAAAATATTCCTAGTACTGCCCTTTGAAATGTTGCAGGTGCATTACATAACCCAAAAGGAAGTACTCGGTAAGAAAAAGTTCCCCACGGACAAGTAAATGTGGCCTTGTCCTAGTCTTCAGGTGCTACCTGAATTTGATTGTAACCACTAAAACCATCCAAAAATGAGAAATACTTTTTACCTGCTAGAGTATCTAATACTTGATCAATAAAGGGTAAAGGAAAGTGATCCTTCAAGGTTGCTTTGTTCAATTCTCTGTAATCAATGCAAACCCTCCATTTACCATTCTTTTTAGGTACTATAACCAAAGGGGAAACCCACCAGCTATCTGAAATAGGATAAATGAAGTTGACATTAAGTAACTTTTGGAGCTCTTCTTTCACTATCTCCCTAAGATTTGGATTCATCCTTCTTTGAGGTTGTCTGATTGGTCCACTATTTTCCTCAATGTAGATGTGATGAATGCAAGTCTTAGGATCAATACCTTTCATATCGGTATACTCCCATGCAAATGCAGTGGAATGTCTTCGCAAGATTTTGGTTAGCTCTTCCTGTTGTGATTTTTCCAAGTTTTGTTGATGTTTAATGTTTTTCCTGAAAGATCTCAATGGCAGAACTACCAAACTCTTCCATAGAGAAAAGAGACATTTGTCTAGATGATAGACACTCTATGTCAGAATCCAACTGAAATTGTGTGGAGTCATATTCTGAAGATGGTTCAAAATTTTCTAATGTGTTCAGAATTTGACTATCTTCACTAATCTCAGAAATGGTAAAGACAGGTTGTATAGTATCTTCATCATCAACCCACTCATTATCTCCTATTTCTGTGATTGAACTTCTTTGTCGAATTACCATCAAAAATGTACATATCCCCAGACCTACAACTTATGAAAGCATCAGTTGTGGCTAGCCAAGGTCTTCCTAAAATAAGAGGATGTCCTCCTAGATTACTCTTGGGAGTTAAAATCATGAAATCCGCTGGATATTCCCAAGAATCTAAGGAGACAGGAATGTCTTCTAATACACCATCTGGTTTAATAATTGATCGATCTGCAAGTTGCAATAAAGTAGGTGTAAAAAGAAGATTAGGAAGTTTTAGTTGTTCCATAGTTTGCCTGCTCATAATGTTAATAGCAGCCCCTAAATCGATCAAAGTATTTGGTATTTCTACCCCATTGATATGTGTTTTTACAATTGGACTACCAGGATCTACATATTTCTGCATAGTAATCTTTCCCATCATGATGTCTGCAATTTTTCCTACCAGGTGGATCCTTCTGGTATCTCATGGTTTCCTTCCTGGTCTTTTAAGGCTCAACTCCTTTATTGTTTTCGCTAGAATAGGAATTTCCTTAATGGCTTGTAACAAGGGAATCTTGATACAGACATTATTCAATTCATCTAGGAAATTATAGTCAGGCAACCAAATTTGTTTTTCCACTCCTTTGTCAATTTGTAATCTTTCAGGAAAAGGAGGTGTGGATAGAGATGTAGGTTTCTCAACTATAGGAGTTGTGGGGGTTAATTCTTTTTCTTTTCCTTTTTGAGCGTTTGGGTTTTGAAGAGATGCTTCAGAACCCTTATTGGCATCAAGAGATTCCTCCTCAAGAATGCTTTGCTCTTGAGCTTTTATAGAAGGCTTGTCTAAGACTCTACCTGATCTGAGTTGTACTTCATTGAGAGGAACAATCATATAGGTAGGAAAAGGTTGTCCTTCCATCATGTAAGCATTTTGAGGATTTTTATTGTTGGGGTTTGGCAATGGTTGAGAAGGAAGTTGATTTGACTTCTGTTGGAATGGAAGCAAGAGTTGAGAATTGGGATTCTGTTGAGAAGGTTGTTGTTGTTGTGGAAATGGTAATGATAGTTGTGGATTTTGATTTGGAAGTTGCGGAGCTTGTTGATTTTGGAAAGATGGAGGATATTGGTAGAATTGAGCAAATCTACCATAAGGATTCTGCATACCTTGTACCCATGCTTGAAAAGGATTTTGAGGTTGGGGCCAAGGTTGTTGCCAAGGGTTCCAATTTGGTGGAGGTTGAAAATTCATAGAGTTGTTAAACCCTTGATTTTGTTGCCCCTGCCAAGGTCTCCTTGCAACAAAACAGAGAGATTCGAGTGTACTTGTATCTTCTTGAAAGAAAACTTTGAGCCCAGGGATTTAAGGACAATCCGTGGTCTCATGATTCTCTGAGCAAATTACACATGTCTCTACAACTTTTGCTTCCAAGGGACATTCCCTTAGAGCATGTTTCTTTCTACACTTTGGGCAAAAGATGGCCAAAGCCTCAGCTTCTGCTTTCTGCTTATTATGAATCTTAAGAGTGTCTAGTTGTTCACTAAGACTCCCTAAGATGTCAGTTTTAAATTCATCAAGCATACTGCCGATTTCAGCCCTACTTACTGATCCAGTTGCAGATTTGTTTGCTCTGAGGAGAGAAGGATCTCTAGGCCCTTTTTGAGTTTTAGATTTCCCCCTTGAGAGATGGACACATAGTTCTGCTATATCATTGAGTGAAAGTTGAGATATATCTCCCTTCCCCATCATGTTCAAAATGTCTATCCATTCATCTCTAATGGCTTTTAACAAAAGGGCTTTCAAGGTCTCCTCATCTAAGTTGTTCATTTTTGCTCTTTTCAAATTGTATTGAAATCTTTCAAGCAAATCCTCCAAATTTTCATCTTCCTTTTGTACCATTTTGAATACCTCATCCTTGTGATTGGTGGGCATACAATAGTCCAGGTATCTATCCAAAAATGTTTGTTTCATATCATTCCAAGACCTAATGGATTGAGTGAGTAATCCCATGAACCACTTCAGAGCTGCTCCTTTCAGTGTTGAAGGAAACAGTTTGAGTTTTTGAGAGTCTTCCAGATAATCATAAGTTCGAAAAACGACTTCAAACTCAAATAGAAATGTTTCAGGGTCCTCATTCCTCATCCCATGGAAATTTGGGAGGACAGATGGTGAGATGTTTTTCATGGTGGCTCGGGAGTCCTCATCAACTATAGGAAACCCGAATGAGTTATCTCCATCCCTATTTCCCCCAATGTTACCTCGACCTCCTCCATTGTTTCCTCCTCCTCCTCCTCTACCTCTACCCCTACCAAATCCAGTTGATCCTTCCTCTGTCATGATAGTTCCCTTGGAGACTTCAGAGTTTTCTGGTTCCTCTACTAAGGGTGAACGAGAAGGAATTTCTCCCTCTTCTTCAGATGTTTCTACTTCTTCAATTACAATTTGTCCTCCTATGGAAGAGAGAAAAGGGTCTCTTTCTTGTTCAGATTCAATGGATGGTGTGGGAGAGTCAACTATTGCCTCTTGAATTCCAGGAATCCTAGGGCTAGGAGTGTGAGTTGGAGATGATGGAGGTGTCTCTTGTCTATTCCTTGGAGTAGATGGACTTGTAAAAATCGAACTCTTAGCTCTAGCTAAAAACCTTCCCCTAGAATCTCTTGCTCTATGCATGTCATTTTTTTATTTTCCTTCAAGTCAGGGTAATAATTCTCTTTCTGATCTTCCAGGTCACTCTAGGTGCAAGAAGAGAGCATACTCAAGAAACTATTAAACCAATAACTTTCTCTTTTCTGATCCTCCAGATCACTCTAGGTGCAAGAGGAGAGCATACTTTGAGAGGTTATTAATTTTCCTTCCTTGAAATTTTCTTGTTTTTTTTTTTAAGAATTGGCTACCTAATTTTCACTTCCCCGGCAACGGCGCCAAAATGTTTGGTCAATTTAGTGATGTCTAAATTGCAACTTTTTAAATGTCAACCCGGGGTTTGTAAGCTGATGAAGTGATGTGTACTGTATGTACTTAGGCAACTGTTTCTTAAGTTTTTGTCGTTTTTAACTTTTTAAGTTTGTTTTCAAATCTATTTCTCCTACAGTGATGTGATGGAAATGAAATAAAGTGAGTGAAGTGTGTGTGATTGTGATGAGTTCTAGATGATTTCTTAAAACTTAAAAGTAATCTACAAGAAAGCTTTGAACAACAACTGAAATGAAATTAACTCTTAAAGGAAAAATGAAGGCATCAAATAAAAGACCAATGGCATTGGCCCAGTACCTCTACTGTTGATAAAAATGAGGTTGAAAATGACATCTACATCAACTCAATTAAAAACAAGAACAACTACTTTAACTCTTCAATTAAATCTTAAGAAATGTAAAATCTAAATGACAAATCACACTACTTAATTTTCCCTTAACCTTTCTGCCTTCAGCTGGATTGATCATATAAGAAAGATTTATGAGCAAGTTAGCAATGTGAGTCTTAAAACAAAATAAACCAAGCTGCACTAAGTGATGTTCTGGCTCCACTAAAAGTTAGTTGATTATGATAAAAAGAGCCATTAAAAGATGAACAACTTGATAAGCTATGAGCAGAAAGTAAAGTGCAAACTAAAGCAATGATACTAATGAAAATCAAAAATAAAGATCAGCAGTCTAGATAAGACGATCACAAATGCCACTAGTTGTAAAAAGAGAAGAAAGAAAACTATCCCGGGCACCTAAGAAATCTGCAAAAACACACTGATCAGTCATGGAAAAGTGCAGAAATATAAATGAGCAAAATTCAAAGTTATATACAGCTATTGTACATGATCAAAACATAGCAATCAAAAGCATTCTGTACAACTATTATACATAAAATGATAAGAAGAAATGCTAGAAATGAAAAGCACTGTACAAGCCTTAAGTAAATAGGGGCCCTCTGCCTACTCCAGCCAGCTTAAAAGATCAGTTACACGCTTAGAAACAGAACGATCTTCTCATATATTATGTAGCAAAATAGAAAGTACAGTGGGAGATCAAAATTACATAACAGCGGCTAGCTAATCAGCGTTTAGAGGCGCTTTATTTATAGCAGAGAAAACAAAACTAACTTAACAGAAACTACGCTATTCTATCAGTTGTGTAAAAACACGTAATCTAGCACAGTCCTCGGATTTAGGCAACGGTCGTGGTGGGAATTAAATCTTCTATTGGATTCGTGTTTCCCATCATCTGCGTGGTTGAGGAAGAGGCCAGATGTTCTTCACGTGCTCTAAAACCGAACACGCAGAGCCGTGCCACCGCCAATGACCTTTGTTTGACCGTAGTTGCCCCCTCGTTGACCATGGGTTTTTATGACTGGTTTGGCTAAGCTGGAAGGACACACACCATGTCCTTGATTCCACGAACTTGCCCATGTGGCTCTTCTGCCCGGAGGACACCTAGAACATGCCGTTTAATAAAACAACTGCGGAATCCGGGGTTGGCTGCAGAAACCGGGATCAGCTGCGGAAACCTTGTGTGAGCTGCGGAAAGTGCAGCACTTGAACCAAAATTCTAAACCAACAACACAGTCATTAGCATAATTAACAAACCATGTAAAAAGTCCTAAAATACAATGATTTGAGCAATTTGATGGAGGGAATGAGTGGCAAAAGAAGGAAATGAATAGGAAAAAGAGGCTGAGAGGATGTGTAAAGAAGTGCAGGTTTGAGGCTCAACAAGCCTATTACGACCTTGTACCACTTCTGATCCACACAATCTTCAATATCTTTCTACGCAAGGCTTCAAAATTCCACCATTATACATCCCTTAGGTAGATCTTGGTCCCAACAATGGAACCATTTGTTGGCTTATTGGGCATTGACCCAGGTTCGAAAGAGTGGTTAGCCAAACAAATCCCATAGCTACCGACCCTTTCGGCAATAGTCCGTAGAGCACAAACTGAGGTCTCACCCGAGGTAGCAGGGGAGGGTGCTGGAACCAAGTTTCCACACCCTTGGTATGTCTTGATGTGGTCTGGAGGGGTCGCGAACTATTATGTGCCCTTGCCCCACTCTGGATTATTATTGAGCTTCCACAAAGATCCGCGTGGTTGTACTTTATTATTAATGAAATTAGTATAGATCTGATATTTTAATTACAGCCTTTAAGCAAGAATTTAACAATAAAACCCAATGCGTGCAATTATAAAAGGATAGAAACTCATATAACAGATGTAGAAATCAGAACACAATAGATCCGTGATATTTCAAAAATCACTTATCTTTATTAAAATCTTAGCCAATTGTTGCACTGAAAATTGTCACCTTGACATTCTACTATTTGTGTGAGTTCATTACCACTCATACTTTCCTCCTCTGCAAGTCTAAAACATCAGTTCCTCATATCAAGCCTTGAAAATAAGAGAAAAGCTCTCAAAAGTTTGTAAAACTCTGGTTCCACACTTTCTCTTTGTCTTACCTGTGGTCCTGCACCTAATGGTCATGTCTCTAGCGCACCTGACTGCACTGTCTCTGTGTTAAAGGTGCGGACCCCTGTAAAAGTTAAAAAGGCGTGAGTATATTCTGAAAAACTCACTTTCAGTTATTTCTAGAAGCTTCTGGAAGGAATCTTGAGGTGGCAAGTTCGCTCTTTTAAGGTTCATGTATCTCATACCTTAAGGAGCTAACCCCTTGATGTGAGGAGCTTATCCCTTTGAAGGAGGATTCTATCCCTTCATAGGTGGACCTGTAACCTCCTCCTCTGTACTATAAAAAGAAGCATTGGGCTGGTTAACGGGGAGTTAGAAGCTTGGTATTTTTGAGGGAAAATGTTGTTGGAACTTAGACTTCTTTAGTTGATTTTTTATGAGGAGAGATTACATACCACTAAGATCTCATTTGGAAGAGTGCAAGACTTATCAAAGTAAAGGAAATTCCTATTTTGGACCCCAGGAAGAGCTTGTTCAAAATCAAGGCTGAAAAGGTTGTAAGGTTCTTCTACTTCAAAGTTAATACAAATAAATTTGTTTTTCTCAATAAGCTATTAATTCATGGTTTATTTTATGGATTCCTTGATCACCATAATAGGCATGATTTATAATATTTGCTATGCAGGTGCTATTTAATGTTTGCTTGTTTGTGATTGCAGGTCTTCATAGATAACTCTTTCGAATGACTGGAGGATGACTACTATGAAAAAGCATTGGATCTAGGGTAGGATCTTAACACCTTTGTAGTATTTACTTATAAATCGCATATGTCTAGAGAAAGATAAATTTGTTTGTCTGTTTGTTGCTAGACTATCTTCTGATACTAGGGAGATCGGCCTTGTCTGCAAGATCGATTTATTCGACCAACACCAATACAACTAGACCTGCCCTGCGCACTCAGCTGCAGGGGTCAGTTCACACAGTTGCGGACTCTACCAGGCCTCTGCGCACACAACTACAGAGCCTCTACCTATCTACCAACAACCTTTACTCGAACTTACAAACACAGAGAATATTTCATTCACAATCTTATAATCGTCAAGATCCCATAATTTAACTACCCCCTTCTACCCTTAGAGCCTCGCTCTATTTATACATTCCCATGGTCAGACTGACTTACTTTCTATTATTCTATATTGTTTTTGGGTGGACAACCCTTTGACTCGACCTATTACATTTCGAGCTCTGCGCATTTTGGAGATTTACAATATTATTACCTAACTTATAGGCTTTAAGCCCCAAAACTATTACGCGGGGCCACCGCTACCCAACAGAAAAGGAAAGAAGTTTGAATAGACTAAGGGGTGTGCAACTAGTTTTCAGCCGTTGAAGCAGTTCCTTACGAATGCATCAGTCTTGAAGACTACAGATCAGATAAATAGTTTGTGGCATGTATATGCTTACAAGAGAGGACTTGGTGGAGTCTTGATTCAGGAAGGACATATAGTATGTTATGAGTCAAGGAAATTGAATGAACATGAGAAAAATTAACCTTGGCGGGAGGCTCATTTTGATGACTGATCATAGTGGGCTGAGATACTTATTTGACTAACCTAATCTAAATTATAGACAAGCTAGATGGTTGGCCACACTTAGTGAGTTTGGCTTCGATATCAAGTAGATTAAGGGTAAGGAGAACTAGGTTGCATATGCTCTTAGTAAAAGAGTATAGGTGAATCATATTGAAACAGTGAGATCTTATGGGACAAACTTGCAATAACGGATCTTGCAGGAAGGAAAATAGGATGACAGGTACCAACGTCTTAAGCACAGGTTACAACAATAAGGTACAAGTGATTAGGATGTGGATTATCATCTCAGGAAGTATGGTTTAGTAAGATTTAGAGACAAGATCTATGTGCTAGACAACAACGAGCTCAAGAATCTTATCTTGAGGTACTTTCATGTGAATCTATATTCAGGTCACCCGAGATATCAAAAGACATTGACAATGGTTAAGAATTTCTATAACTTACTGAACTTGAAGAAAGAGGTGGTTGAGTATGTTACGATATTTTTGGATTTTCAGGAGGTAAAAGCATAGTGTCAGTCCATGTGGATTATTACAGTCGATTATGATTCCAAAGTGGAAATGGGAGGTCATTTCCATGGACTTTGTGATAGGTTTGACGAGGACATCAAAGCAACATGGTTCTATTATGCTTGTGATCGACATGTTAAGTAAGGTAGCACCCTTGGTTGCAGTTAAGTCTATTAATTTAGTTGGGGAGGTGAAGAAAATAAAAGAAAATAGAAGGAAGGTGAAGAGACACAAAATTGCATGAGAGGAAAACTAAAGGAAAAATAGAGGAAAATAAAGAAAATAGAGGCCTCAATGATAAAAAGGCTTATGCGGATCAATTGCTAGTCTTTTGTTAGTTTAGTTTTTGAGCTCTCTTTTATAATCTCATTATCTCAAACTCTTGCACACTTAGAGTATTCTTGGAGTACTTTAGCATACATTGGATTTGGAAAAAGAAGGCAAAGGAAAGAAGGAAATCATAAGGCAAGAGGTGGATCATTAGCTAAAATTGGATTACTTTGCACGTAACAAGATGCATGTGAGATTTCCTTGTTGATTTATGGATGAATTACATATGCATGTGGTTTTCTGGTTATGCGTTGTCATTGACATAGAAGATTGCCTAGATTGACAGTGGTTTTATCGTTGCCTTGAAATTTCTTAGATGGTTATGGTGTTGTGGGGTTTTCCATTTGATTGTTTTATGATTGGTGCTCATAATTTCTTATGGCTTTGGTTTGGAACAAATGCTTTGAAATCCTTGGAACAACTTGGGTTGAGTTACTAGTCTTGGAGCCTAGGTTGGAACAAATGATCTGGAGCCCTTGGTGGGTTGAGTTACTAGTCATTGGAGTCAGTTGAGCAAACGCTATGGAGCCCTAATAGGTTGTGGGTTAAGTTATTAGTTCCTGGAGCCCTGGACAACTTGGTTAGAGACCGTTCTGGTTGGTGTTACTGATGTCCAACCATGAGGTGGAATCACTAGTTAAGTGTTGGCCTTTGGAAGCCCTGGTTTGTTTTTGTTTGGTTTATTCCATGAGATCCCACGTTCACGCTTGGAATAGGGTGCGAGGGTGATTGGATAAAAGAGAGATTTGATTCAACCTAATTTATGGCTTAGTGGTACGTGGAAGTGCCTGACTTTGGTTGTTATTTTCATATGTTAATAAGAGTTATTTTCCTACTTTGATCCATGTATATTTGTAGTGATTGTATTTTTGTTATTATGGTTTGGTTTCCATGGATCATATCATGGTTATTTTCTAGTTATATGATGTTTAAATGATGTGTATCATCTATGGATATTTCCATGAATTGGTTAGCTATTGATTATTTGATGGATGTGTGGACTAATAAGTGTTGTTGCAACTATGTGGAGAGGGCATACGACCTTCTTGGTGATTCTCAGATGAATCTCATACTTTTATGATCAGATATGCATTCATGACTTGTAGCTTACATGTTTTCCATGTGTTTAACGAAATCTTTTATATGTCCTAGGTAGTGTAGGTCAAGTTTCACCTTCAAGTTTGTATTTTAGCTTTGTTTTCATGTCACTAATGATTCTGAGAAGTCTTAGGTAGTTCTGAGCAGTGGTATGGAAGTTGACCTAGAATCATGGCTAAGATATCGAGACTACACCCTTTGAGCTAGACATTTTGAGTCACAATTGCACTCAGGCAATGTTGTGTGTGTGGGTGGAGGCCTTCACCCACATTCTTGCAGTCTTATCCATGCGATTGGAGGTTAAGTTGTGTGAAAAGGAGCCCCAACTTAGGGGTTGGCCACCTAGGGTGATTCTTTGGCCCCTGAGTGTCCCTATAGCCTTGAGGAATGTTTTGATTTGTCGTGGTCATTTGTAGGCCCCACTTCCTTAATTAGATCTAGGAGGTTGTGTTATGTCATAGTAACTCTTGTCTCATGTTTAGCCTGGAAGGATGGTGAAATTAGGTAAAAGTCGGAGGGGTGGTTACAAAAATGTCCTCCAAAATTCTCTTCTCAACATATTTCTCATCATTTTGTGCATGCCAACAGACATACACAACAAGCTCCATATTTTTCTATTGTGTATGCAAATATGAGGAGTCTATTGTGCATGCTTGTTGACATACACAACATGCCCACTAGCTTGATGTGTAACACAACGTTTACTATGTAAGACTATAGGAATACATAGTAGGCTCTAGACCCTGCCATGTATGCAAGTTTTCATACATAATAGACCATTGTCCTACTGTGTATCTCAACATCATACATAAGGGGGCCTTGTGTATTCATGTTGGCATACATAGTAGGGCCTAGAGCCCCCCTATGAACCTACTTCTTATTTGGAGGATGGTTAAACCCATAACCCCCTCGCTACAAAGTCCAGTTTGCAAGCAATATGCACAATTAGATTCACCTAAATTTTCTAGATAAGTTCTAAATCTCTAAGTCACCTTGTTCGTGTCTGAATTCAGTAACAATTAAATTCCATAAAATTCATCATAATTCATCATTAGATATGATTGTGTGTGTGTTTCTAGAGTGATTGGGAGGAATGATTGTTATCCTATCCAAGTTGACATGTTAAACTCATGACTTTGGGTTTTATTGTTATATAGCCTCAAGCCCTATCAAATATCTTATCCTTACCTACATGTTAAAGAGTGGAATGCTTTATATATATATATATATATATATATATATATATATAGATATAGATATCAAATTTTTAACTATATAACATAAAAATTATCATTAATTATATAATTTACATATTTAATATATAATATTTATTAAACAATAAATATATTATTTATTAAAATTAATATATAATTTTATATTAAAATATATATAAATATTATTTGTGGGAGAGTGATTTCCAATTGCCATGTTATGAAGTCTTGTGTAAACTATGAGATTCAATGTTCAAATCCCTAACAACTCAAACCAAGGAATATATATATATATATATATATATATAGATATATATATATATTCACTTTATAATAGAAATTGACAAAATTAAATTCTATATGAAAATTCATTTAAAACATATTAATATCAATTTATCGCTTATAACTACCATATAAATTGAATGACTAATAAACCACGATTCGAACCTCATCGAATATGTGCGACTACTGATTAAATATGCCGAATTTCAAATTTGATGTTTAAAGTTTGGCTAACACAGTAACTATTTCTTCTTCCATACTCTAATGTTGTTATTGCAAGCCAATTTATCACATAATGTCTGTAATACACGGTAACCATATAGTTATACTTAAACTACCTTCAATGTAATAACATTGATCCTAGTGAAACAAGGCCACATACTTAAATTAACATTGATGTTATACTTAAATTAACTTTGGACAAGTGATTGTCGATGTCAAATAATTATTGACATCAATAATCAATGATCATGGAACTTCAACTCTAGATGAAACCAAAGGTGATAGTGCTTCTCTTTTCTGGTCTCTCAGATGAACTTAATATAAAGTTCTAGCAACTTAGAAAGGGATGAAATGGATCAGTTCTTAAGGGTTCTTTCCTGTAATTTTCCAGTCGGGGACTTATCTTAAAACAGGGAAAATTTTCAAGATATTAATTGTAAAGTTAAATAACATCAAATTAATCAGAAGTGGCAGACATTGTAGATTGATACTATTAAGATGCACAAATTAAGATTGCATTGTGGTGATATCTAGAACCATCGTAAAATCCAAGTATAATTTGGTTAGGATATTGAAAGGGAATTATTTTCATCTATTATCGTTGTGACTAGAACTTGTCGTGTCCAAAATGTTTAGAGTTGTAATATATGTGTTGCATTTCGCTTGGAATGGATTGAATTGGAATTGCAGAATAGAGTCTCGGTAGACTTGGTAGGCCTAATGTTGCAATATTTTCATCTACATTTGATCGGATGTATTCTATAAAATCTACTATGGTTTCATTTTGATAGAAATCAAAATGTATTGGAAATTACATCAATTTTGTCCTAAAACAAATTTGGTTTTAAGCTTTGAAATGATAGGGATGTAATCCATAAAATCTATTGTGGTTGTATTTTGATAGGAATAAAAATGTATTGGAAATTGCATATTTTTTTCCTAAAATAATTTGACTATATGCTTTGAAATGATATGGGAATATCTGAGACAATCTATTATGGAGAAGAGGCAGAGGAATTTGAGGGCCTTTATGAATGTCATAGAAGAAGGTTTTATGAGGAGTCTTATGGATAAGGACTTGGAGATGGAAAATGTGAATCGTAGAACATGTAATTGGAGAGGCTTAAGCATTTGTAACTAGAAGCCCATTAATGGTAGAGAAAAGCGAGAAATCATGAAGTGACGGTGACAACATTAAAAATAATCTTCCAGGAAGTGGTGCAAAGCAAGGAGCAAACCATAGAAGGATGTGGCAATAATGAGGCAAATGATGCAGAATCGGCTCATTTAAATGGTTGATATACGCCGATGGGCGTATATGAAGCATATATACAACCACATTTTCCAATGTGGTTGATATACGCCGATAGACTTGTATCAAGGACATTAATACTTATTATGTGTATTTTTTTAAACACCAAATATTGATGATTATTAATAACTATATAAATAATAGCAACCATATTCTTATATATTTAGCATATATTATTATATTAATATTATAATAATAATATTAACTCATAATAATATTATATTATTATAATAATATAATTATTATTATTATTATATTATTATAATAATAATATAATAGTTATAATAATTATTATTATTATATTATACCACTATTATAATAATAATAGCAATTATATGGTATTATTATTATAATAATATAATATATTTATTACTATATTATAATAATAATAATAATTCATAATAACAATCATAGTCCAATAATAATTGGAATTGTGATAAGGGACTTATTATATGTATGTTTTTAAAGACAACTATTTATGATTATTAATAACTATATAAATAATAACAACCATATTCATAGGATTATTATACTAATATTATAATATTAATAATAATTAGTAATAATAATAATGGATAACAATATTATATTACCCTTATATAATAATAATAATTATTATAATTATTATTATTATTATTATTATTATTATTATTAGTAACTCATAATAACAACCCATGGTCCAATAATAATTAGAATTGTGATAAGTGAATAATAAACCCAAGGGATTAATACTAAAACCCAATGGAATAATGTTAAACCCAAGATATTAATATTATAAACCCAATGGATATAAACCCTAAGATAAATTTTATAAGCACTAAAATAAACATGATTCACCATCGTCAATTTTTATAAATAATGACAACCATATTCTTATGATTATTGTATTAATATTATAATAATAATATTAATTAGTAATAATAATAATGGAAAATAATATTATATTATCATTATATTTATAATAATGATATAATATAATTATTATTATATTATTATAATAATAATTATAATAGTTATAATAATAATAATAATTGTTAACTCATAATAACAACCCATGGTCCAATAATAATTAGAATTGTGATAAGTGAATAATAAACCCTAGGGATTGATACTAAAATCCAATGGAATAACATTAAACCCAAAGGACTAATATTATAAGCCCAATGTATGTAAACCCTAAGATAAATATTATAAACACTAAAATAAACATGATTCACCATCGTTGATTTTTATATTGAGACAGTCCTTATCACAATTCCATGTTTGACCATGGTTGGCCATGGTTGGCCATGGTTGACCAGGGAATAATAAAGCCAAATCAACAATAAAGCCAAGGGATTAATACTACAACCCCAAGGGATTATGAACCTAAGGGAATAATATTAAACCCAAGGGACTAATATTATAAATACAAGGTATATAAACCCTACGCGAAGTCAATTTTTGTCATAATGCGAGATCAGACCATGATTTACCACAATTGACCATGGTTGGTTATGGTTGACCATGATTGATATTATAAACCCAAGGGATTGATATTATGAACCCAAGGGATTATGAATGCAAGGGAATAATATTAAACCAAAGGGACTAATATTTTAAGCCCAACATTGGTAAACCCTAATACAAATATTACAAACACTAAAATAAACATGTTTATTTTCATAGTCACACAATTCTTATCACAACGAGACATTCAACCATGGTTGACCATGGTTGGCTATGATTGACAATGGTTGACCATGATTGATATTATAAACCTAAGGGAATAATAAACCCAAAGGATTGATATTATAAACTGAAGGGAATAATAAACCCAAGGGATTAATACTAAAATAAAGATGGTTGAATTAATAAACCCTAAGAATTAATATTTTAAACTCAAAGGATTAGTAAAACAAAGGGATTATTAATATTATAAACCCTAGGAACTAATAAACTCAACTGTTCAATATTATAAACCCAAGGAATTAGTGAGCCCAAGGGATAAATATTAAAAACCTAAGGGATCAAGAAGCGCAAGTGATCAATACTACAAACACAAGAGATTAATAAAGCTAACCATGATTGATATTGTAAAACCAAGTTAATAATAAACCTAAGGGATTAATACTAAAACCCCAAGGGATTATGAACCCAAGGCAATAATATTAAACCCAATACACTAATATTATAAACCCAACATTGGTAAACCCTAATATAAATACTACAAACTCTAAAATAAACATGGCCTATTTTCATGGTGAGAAAATGTTTGTCACAATGCGACATTCAACCATGACTAGCCATGGTTGGATATGATTGGCAATGGCTGATCATGATTGATATTATAAACCTAAGGGAAAAATAAACCCAAGGGATTTATATTATAAACCCAAATTAATAATAAACCTAAGGGATTAATACTAAAACCCCAAGGGATTATGAACCCAAGGGAGTAATATTAAACTCAAGGGACTAATATTATAAACCCAACATATATAAACACTAAGATAAATATTATAAACACTGAATTAAACATGATTGACCATCGTTGATATTCATATTGAGACAATCCTTATCACAATTCCATATTGGACCATGGTTGACTTCATAACAAACCATGGTTGGCCAGGGAATAATACACCCAAGCAATTGATATTATAAACACAAAGGAACAATAAACCCAGGGGATTTATACTAAAACTTGAGGATTAATATTAAAGCCAATAATAAAAACCCTAATATCATAATCACAATATTAAACTCTAAAATAATAAATCTAATATTAAACATAATATTTAGAAACCTAATATTTGAAACCCTAATATAAATATTACAAACTCTAAAATAAACATGGTTTATTTTCATGGTGAGACAATCCTTGTCACAATGTGACATTCAACCATGGCTGGCCATGGTTGGATATGATTGGCAGTGGTTGATCATGATTGATATTATAAACCTAAGGGAAAAATAAACCCAAGGGATTGATATTATAAACCCAAAGGAATAATAAACCTAAGGGATTAATACTAAAACCCCAAGGCATTATGAACCCAAGGGAATAATATTAAACCCAAGGGACTAATATTATAAACCCAACATATATAAACCCTAAGATAAATATTATAAACGCTAAAATAAACATGATTGACCATCGTTGATTTTCATATTGAGACAATCCTTATCACAATTCCATATTGGACCATGGTTGACTTCATAACAAACCATGGTTGGCCGGGGAATAATACACCCAAGAAATTGATATTATAAACCCAAAGGAACAATAAACCCAAGGGATTTATACTAAAACCCAGGATTAATATTAAACCCAATAATAAAAACCCTAATGTTATAATCCCAATATTAAACTCTAAAATAATAAATCTAATATTAAACACAATATTAGAAACCTAATATTTGAAACCCTAATATCAAACCCCATTTTTCTAATGTCACATTACAACATTGAATATCACATTATTATTGGATTAATTATCACATTGAGACAATGTTTGCGACAATGCAATGCTTGACAAGTTTTCAGACAAATGTGACATCCTACCATTGTTGACCATGATTGACTATGGTCGATGACGACTAACAATGGTTTAACATCTAGGCTAAACTTCAACCTATGTGCAAGAGATAGGCATCCATACACTAATAAGGGATGTGTGGATTCTCAAGAAGAGAGGATCCGAGGTGGATTACCACTGACTCCCATTTCACTCGCCGTTACTACGGGAATCGTTTTTGCTTTCTATTCCTCTGGCTACTAAGATGTTTCAATTCACCAGGTTGTCTCTTGCCTGCCCATGGATTCAGCAGCAGTGAAAAAGGTTAACCTATCATTGTTTACAATAGTTGACCATGGTTTATTTTCATATTAAGACAATCTTCCTCTAGGAATATGAACCCTTAAATTAATAAACCCAAGGGATTGATATTATAAACCCAAGGGATTAATATTAAAACCCCAAGGGAATAATATTAAACCCAATGGATTAATATTATAAACCCAAGGTATATAGACACTATGATAAATATTATAAAAAACATGGTTAATTGTCGTTTACCATGGTTGATTTTCACATTGAGCTAATCTTTGCCACAATGCGACGTTGGACCATCATTGTCCATGTATGATCATTGTTGGTTTTCATATTGAGACAATCGTTGTCATAATGTGACGTTGCACCATGGTTGACCATGATAGACCATGGTTGATTATCATATTTAGACAAATCTTTCTCACAATGAGAAATATCGTCTCAATATAATAAACCCAAGTGATCAATATAATAAACCCAAGCAATTAATGAACCTAAGCGATTAATAAACCTAAGAGATTAATAAGCATAAGATATTTTCTCAATACCATAAACCCAAGCAATTAATCATCCTAAGGGATTGATAAACCTAAGAGATTAATAAAGCCAAGGTATTAGTATTATAAACCTAGGGGATTAATAAACCCAAGGAATTGATATAAATAGTAGGATTAATATTACAAACCCTATGATTAATATTAAACCCAATAATAAAAACCCTATTATTCGAATCCCAATATTAAACTCTAAAATTATAAATCTAATATTAAACACAATATTAGAAACCTAATATTAAACCACAATTTTCTAATGTCACATTACAACATTGAATAAATTTCAATGAAATATAACATTGCAACGAACATTATTAGATTTATTATCACATTGAAACAATGTTTGTCACAATGCAATGCTTGAAAAAATTTCAGACGAATGTGACATTCGACCATGGTTGCCCATGAGTGACCACGATTGACGATGATTCACAATGGTTTACCATTGTTGACGATGATTCACAATGGTTTACCATTGTTGACAACAAGTAACCATGGTTCAGTTTCATATTAAGACAATATTTGTCTAGGAATACAAAGCCTTAAATTAATAAACCCAAGGGATTGATATTATAAGCCGAAGGGGTTAATACTAAAACCCCAACGGATTATAAATCCAAGGGAATAATATTAAACCCAAGGGATTAATATTATAAAACCAAGGTATATAAGCACTAAGATAAATATTATAAACCCTAAAATAAACATGGTTAACTATAGTTTACCATCGTTGATTTTCATATTGAGCTAATCTTTGCTACAATGCAACATTGGTCCATCATTGACCATGGTTGACCGTGGTTGATTTCCATATTGAGACAATCTTTGTCAAAATGTGATGTTGGACCATGGTTGACCATGGTTGATTTTTATATTTACACAATCTTTCTCACAATGACACATTGGACCATGGTTGACCATCGTTGACAATGATTATAAACCCAAAGGATTTTTATCAAACACTATGATTAATATTATAAACCCTATGAATAATATTATAACCTAGAAATATGAACCCATGGATTAGTAAGCCCAAGGTATTAATATTATAAACCGAAGGTAAATAAACCCTAAAATAAATATTATAAACCCTCAAATAAACATGGTTGACTAAGGTTTACCAAGGTTGATTTTCATATTGAGACAATCTTTGTCACAATGCGACGTTGGATGATGATTGATTTTGATATTGTGACAATGTGACATAAGATGATGCCTAACCATGATTTACCATGGTCTATGATGATTGACAATGGTTTACCATTGTTGACCATGGTTAACGATGATTAACAATGGTTCATTTTCTTATTGAGACAATCTTTGTCACAATGTGACATTGGATCATGATTGACTAAGGTTTACCATGATTATAAACCCAGGGGATTTATATTAAACCTAAGGATTAATATTATAAACCCTATGAATAAACCCAATGGTTTACCAATGTTGACCATGGTTGAATATGGTTGACCATGGTTGATTTTTATATTGAGACAATATTTGTCATAATGTGATGTTGGACTACGGTTGAAAATGATTATAAACCCAAGGGATTTATATTAAACCCTATGTATAATATTATAAACCCTATGAATAATATTATACCCTATGTATATGAACCCTTAGATTAATAAACCCAATATATTGATATTATAAACCCAAGGGAATAATAAACCCAAGGTGTTAATACTAAAATCCCAAAGGATTACAAACCCAAGTGAATAATATTAAACCCAAGGAATTAATATTATAAACCCAAGGTAAATAAACCCTAACATAAATATCATCGTTGACCATGGTTGATTTTTATATTGAGACAATATTTTTCACAATGTGATGATGCAACATGATTGACCATAGATATTATATCCAAGGGATTAATATTAAAATCTCAAGGTATACAAAATCTAAAATAAATATTACAAACCCTAAAATAAACATGGTTGAATAAAATAAACATGGTTGACTATGGTTGAATATGGTTGACCATGGTTGACTATTGTTTGGAGATTTATGAGATTTAAATTAAATCGAACTATGAATATTATGAACCATATGAATAATAGTACACCCTATGAATATGAACCCTTAGATTAATAAACATAAGGTATTGATATTAGAAACCCACACGAATAATAAACCCAACGGATCAATACTAAACACCCAAGGTAATAATATTAAAGAGAAGGCATAAATATAATAAACCGAAGATATATAAACCTTAAGATAAATATTGTAAACCCTAAAATTATCATGGTTGACCATGATTGGTTTTCATATTGAGACAATCTTTGTCACAATGTGGCATTGCAACATGGTTGACCATGGTGACAATGATTTATTTTCATATGCACACAATCTTTTGTCACAATGCAATGTTGGACCATGGTTGGTTTTCATATTGAGAAAATATTTGTCACAATGTTATGTTGGACCATGATTATAAACCTAGGGTATTTATATCAGACCTAAGAATTAATATTGGACCCAAGGATTAATTCTGAAACCCCAAAAAAAAAAATTCCCCGAGGAAAAAGTCGTAATTTTATTCATATTGATAAAATTACATTTTGTAGATGCTTGAAGCATATGCATATGGCTGTTCCTGTGATGACAGGCAGCAAACAGAAATAAAACACAAAAGGTCAAAAACTGTTCCTGTAAATACAGGAATACAACAGAATTGTTAAAGTTGTGTCTACAGGCCTATATTTTCCTTCCTTTTTTCTTTTCTACTTTGCGCCATACTCCCGCGTTGGGTGTAGGGGAAATTAAGGCAAGATGGTTTTCCCCTGTATACACTGATTGTTCTTTGTCTGAGTCAGATCCTTCGGGGTTGTGTGCTCTTTTGGCTCCGCTTATTTCCAGCTGTAGATCTTGCTGCCGTTCCAAGTTGTTTGGCTCCAATTTGGGTTCTTCATTGTTTTCCTCCATCGCTTTGTCCTGTGTTCCTTGTAACTCTGTGGGTTCCGTGTTCAGTGCTTCCTCCTCCAGTGGTTCTATATGCTGCCAGCCCTTTGGTTTCTTCTGTTGTTTCTTGTTTCCTTTAGGTTCCTTATTGGACAGAGGACATGCATATTGTAGGTGCCCTGTCTGCATGCAGCTGCGGCATCTGAATGTTGTGTTCTCGTAATCAAGTTATTGTGTCCACAATGAATTGTTAAAGTTTAGTGTGATGTAATCTGGAAGCCCTTGGCTTAGATCCACCTCGACACATATTCTGGCATATGTGAAGATTCCCCGGTTGGCTCTGTCTTCATCGATTTTTAGATGTTTTCCTAAGGAATTCCCAATGGCTATTAATGCCTTCCGATGCCAGAAGTGCAGCGGGAGGTTATGAAGCCTTACCCAAACTGGCATTGTCGATACAACCATTTTGTTAGCATCAAAGTCCGAGAACCAGGGGGTGATAAAGAGGTCAGCATTGCCCCAAAACCAAGGCCCTTGGTTGATGATACTGTCTCGTTCCAGTTCTGTGTTGAATCTGACTATGAAGAAACCCTTAGGGCATAGATATATTTCACACTTGGGTGACCATGAAGAAAAAACCCATTGATGCAGTGCATCATCTTTGGGCCAATAACCATTGAATCTACAAATAACGGAATTTTTCATTAAATCTGTGTACAGATCTGTTACCTCAGGCAGTGATACAGTGAGCATGGGTGCTTCTGGCCTCTGTTCCACTATATAGGGCCCTGGAAGCTCTGCTGTGGGTGTTGGTTTGTGTTGCATTGGATCTTTCCCTTTGACTGCATCATGGAAAGAACCTGTGTTTTTTGAGGTAGTTCCCTTGCATCCACCTCGGAGTCTCAGGTTGAGTATGATGGTTGAATCATTAGTAACTCCATAATGCTGAAGGGTATGTAGATCTTGCAAGCAATGTCCTGAAAATAAAAGATTTTTATATGATATCGGAATGCCCAGTTTATTCTGGATCTGTTTTTTTACTTCCAGAACCTCCATGCCTTTCTTGCTTTGAACACAATAGTGTTTGTCGTCTACCGATCTTATGAATATTTTCAGATCTGTCGGATCTACCTTAACCAAGCTCTTATTTGTCTGTTTATTGTCCGGATCTGGTGGAACGATGGCGGATCTGGGGTTTGCATACCCGCCTTCCGCATTGTTGGGCTTTCTTTCTGCTTCTGGATACATCCGTGGTGGTTCCAGTGGCAGCCATGATAGATCTGGGGCACCCGCGCTCATTACCGTCCGGAACTTTGCCTCCGAGGATCGATCCCCGGTAGTTGGAAGCCAGATCCGTGGCGCTATGACCAAATCTGTAGATCTGAACCTTGCATTCACTGTTCCTTCGGCGTTATGCACTGATCCGGTGGCGTTGAAGGTTACTTTGGCTCTGAATGTCCAGATCTCTTCGAGCCGCAGGGCCGCAGCCATAACCGCTTTCGGCCATAACAAAACTCCATTGTTTAGCGAGACAAACAGTTGCTGCATGGGTTCTAAGGTCTGTTGTTTGTATGTGGCCTTCAATCTTCCTTCGGGAGCTGGAGGCAGGTCCTTCGATCCCCGGTGGCCTGCGTTTCTGGTGCAACCTTGCAGCGCCATTCGAAACCCTCGTATCGCCCCTGAAACCCCAAAATTTTATATACTCAATGGAATAATATTAGACCCAAGGGATTACTATTATAAACATAAGTTATATAAACCCCACAATAAATATTATAAACCCTCAAATAATCATGGTTCACTATGGTTGACCATGGTTGACTATGGTTGATTATGGTTGACAGTAATATTAAACCCCAAGGGATGAATATTATCAACCCAATTTAATTAATGAAATTCATGGAATTGATATTAAACCTAAGAATTAATATTATGAACCCTATGAATAATAGTACACCCTAGGAATATGAACATTTAGATTAATAAACCCAATGGAATTATATTATAAACCGATGGGAATAATAAACCCAAGGGATCAATACTAAAAACCCAAGGGAATAATATTACAACCAAGGGATAAATATTGTAAATCTAAGGTATATAAAGACTATAATATATTTTGTAAACCATAAAATTATCATGGTTGACCACGGTAGATTTTCATATTGAGACAATATTTCTCACAATGCAATGTTGCAACATGGTTGACCATGTATATTAGACCGAACGGATTAATAGTATAAACCTAAGGTATATAAGACCTAAAATAGATATTATAAACCCTAAAATAAAAATGGTTGACTAAAATAAATATGGTTGGGAGTAATATTAAACCCAAGGGATGAATATTATCAACCCAATTTAATTAATTAAATCAATGAGATTTATATTAAACCCAAGTATAGATATTATGAACCATATGAATAATAGTACAACAGAGGAATATGGACCCTTAGATTAATAAACCCAAAGTATTTATATTGTAAACCCATGGGAATTAAACCCTAAAATTATGATGGTTGACCATGGTTGATTTTCATATTGAGACAATATTTGTCATAATGCGACGTTGCAACATGGTTGACCAATGATATTATATCCAAGGGATTAATATAATAAACTGAAGGTACACAAACCCTAAAATAAATATTATAAATCCTAAAATAAACATGGTTGACTAAAATAAATATGGTTTACTATAGTTGACTATCGTTGACTATTGTTTGGAGTATGTTATGAAACCAGCTCACAAAAAGATAGAAAAGAGAGATCCACGCCTTAGAATTCAGCCTCTTCGAGGGGGCAACCTCCTTTACATTACATAAATGAACAATTCTTGGATGATACAAATGAAAAACCTCCTTTCTATATATAGGAGTCTAAGGGTCCCAATAATCAAAGCCTACATAACAATAATATTATAAGGCACAAAAATAACAATAGTGGGATTCTATGGGCACAATAGTAACAATATGGGCACTACATGGGTACAACAATATAAATAAGGGGTATAACTACAATAGTAATGGGGTAATCACTAGTATTATAGGGACCCAACATGCCCCTCTCCTTCAAAAAAGTGTTGTCCTCAACGCTTGAGTAGTTCTGGATACTTCTGCATAAAATTCTCATCCTCCCATGTGGAATCTTCAGCGGATAAGTTCTTCCACTTGATAAGATACTCTGAAATTGATCGATTTCGTAGCTGTCGAGTTCTTGTTTCTATGACTGCTTCCGGTTCCAATATAATTTTTCCTTCCTCGTCAAGTTCTGGCAATATTGTTTGAACTGGGAGCTTGTCGCCTATAACCTTCTTTAAACATGAAACATGGAAAACTGGGTGCAATCGAGAAGCTGCAGGAAGCTCCAATTTGTATGCCATAGTACCAATCTTTTGCAACACCTTGTACGGACCATAATACTTTGGTGATAATTTATTATCCTTCTTAGCTTGCTTGAGGGACATTTGCTTATATGGTTGTAGCCGTAGGAATACCCAATCACCTACATCAAAACTTCTTTCACTGCGATGTTGATCTGCCTGTTGTTTCATTCTATTTTGTGCCAACACGAGGTTATCCTTTAAGAGTTGGAGGACTTGTTGTTGATGTTCGATGTGATGTTCCACTGCCTGAACCTTAGAATTTTCTCTTAAATATGATGTGATGGATGGTGGTTGATACCCATAAAGTGCCATAAATGGGGTCATTTTTGTTGCTGTATGGAAGGAAGTGTTATACCACCATTCAGCCAGAGGCAACCATTTGACCCATTGTGTCTGTTTATCAGATACAAAGCAACGAAGATATCCTTCCAAACATTTGTTTACTATCTCAGTTTGCCCATCAGATTGAGGATGATAAGATGAGCTATGAGCTAACTGAGTACCAAGACAAGAAAATAATTCTGTCCAAAAATTTCCAGTGAAAATGGGATCTCTGTCACTTACAATAATCTTTGGGTTTCCATGTAGCTTTTGAATTGTTTCCATAAATGCAGTAGAAACTGTACTGGCTTTAAATGGATGTGATAATGCACAAAAGTGTGCATACTTGGTAAGTCTGTCAACTACCACCATGATGACACTCTTTCCCTCAGACTTGGGTAAACCTGTGATAAAATCCATTGAAACCTCCTCCCAACGTTGGCTTGGAATGGATAAAGGTTGTAATAGACCCGGTGTCTTAATTGTTTCAACTTTATTTTGCTGGCAAACCAAACATTCTGCCACAAACTTTTGAATATCTGATTTAAGGCCATCCCAAAAAAATTCCTTCTTAACCCTGTGGTAAGTTTTTAAAAATCCTGAGTGCCCTCCTAAGGGAGAAGTGTGCAATTCCATAAGAATCTTTTGTTTTAGCTGGGAATTCTTACAGAGGTATAAGCGATCTTTGTACCATAACGAATCATTTTTCCAGCTAAATGTATCAGACGTACTGGAATCTTGTTGTAGCTTTCGAATAAGTGCCCACACTTCTTCGTCATTCTTCCATTCCTCCCTTGCTTCGTTTATCCAATCTGGTTGGATAATAGAAATGGCGCACAACAATGCTTCCACATCCTCATCCTTTCTTGAGAGTGCATCTGCCACCACATTTTGCTTCCCTTTTTTGTAGATGATTTCAAAGTCATAACCCAACATCTTTGTGACCCACTTTTGTTGCTCTTCAGAGGATAATCTTTGTTCTAAAAAGTATTTAAGGCTATCATGATCCGTTTTTACCTTGAAGTGTCTTCCCATTAGGTAGGGTCGCCATTTCTTAAGTGCATGGAGTATTGCCAACATTTCCTTCTCATAAATAGCTTTGCTTAAAAACTTTCCCTTGATTGGACGACTTTCAAAAGCAATGGGTCTTTCATCTTGCATTAGAACAGCACCAATTCCATTTCCTGAAGCATCACATTCCACAATAAAGGTTTTTGTGAAGTCCGGTGTAGCTAAGACCGGTGCTTGGCACATTGCCTCTTTAAGATGTTCAAAGGCCTTTGTTGCTTCCGGAGTCCATGAAAATGCATCTTTCTTCAATAATGTTGTTAGAGGTGCTGCTATTCTCCCATAATTCTTAACAAACTTGCGATAATACCCTGTCAACCCAAGAAATCCTCGCAGATGCTTTATGGATGTGGGGATTTTCCATTCCTTAATGGCTTTAATTTTGCTAGGGTCTACCTTAACTCCTTCATGAGATACAATATGACCCAAATATTCCACCTCCTGGACTCCAAAGAAACATTTGGATCTTTTTGCATATAATTGTTTCTCCTCCAATAGTTGTAGCACCCTGTCAACATGTTCAACATGATCCTTCCAAGACTTGCTGTAGATTAGTATATCATCAAAAAATACTAACACAAATTTTCTAAGGAATGGTTTGAAAATTGAATTCATCAAACCTTGAAATGTTGAAGGTGCATTGGTAAGGCCAAAAGGCATGACCAAAAATTCATAATGACCCTCATGAGTTCTAAATGTCGTTTTCGGAATGTCTTCAATCTTCATTCTGATTTGATGATATCCTGAACGAAGATCCAACTTGGTGAAGTAAATTGATCCATGCAATTCATCCAGTAATTCATCAATGACAGGAATGGGGAACTTATCTTTAATAGTGAGCTTGTTGAGCTCCCTATAATCCGGACACATGCGCCATGATCCATCCTTCTTGTGCACCAATACTACTGGAGCAGAGAAAGAACTTTGACTCGGTTGAATTATACCAGCCTCTAGCATTTCTGCAACCATACGTTCAATTTCACTTTTTTGGACATAGGGATATCTGTACGGCCTGATGTTTGGAGGAACACTTCCTGGAATCAGATGAATAGCATGATCATGATCACGCATAGGTGGGAGACCTTTGGGAGTCTCAAATACCTTGGAATGATTGTCCAGGACTTTTTGGAGATCTGGAGAAATAGATGATTCCAATGTGGAAACATCTAGCGAACATAATTGTGCAATTACACCTCTTTGCTCCTTTTTTAGAAGCTTTGTCATACCATTAGAGCTGATTATCTTTCCTGGTTTCCCTGCAATACCCCTTAATTCAACTTCCTTTCCTTCCACAGAAAATTTCATGAAAAGTTCTTGAAAATTAAAAGCTATTGTACCCAAGGATTGTAGCCATTGGACTCCTAGTACAACATCAGCACCTCCCATTGGAATGGAAAGCATTGGGCTAGTCAATACATATTCTCCCATGGATAGCTTGATATTATGGCACTTTCCAGAGCAATTTATTGTTCCTCCATTTGCAATCATCACTTGACACTCTGGTGCTGGATATAGGAAGCAATTCAATTCTTTTGCTACCCTACAATGAATAAAATTGTGGGTGCTTCCTGAATCAATCAACACTATTACCTTTTTCTTCTTGATTTGTCCTTCTATCTTGATGGTTTGAGGAGTGGTAATTCCCGCCAATGCATTACAAGATATGGTCGGATTTATTTGTTCTTCATCTAGGCTTTGTTCCTGGAATATATCCTCTTCTTTTGACCTTTCTTGCTCCTTTTCTTCTTCCTCTTCACAATCTATGTAGAATAATTTCTTCTCAGCACACTTATGACCTTTTGTGTATTTGCTATCACAATTGTAACAAAGCCCTTTTGCTCTTTTTTCTTCCAATTGTTGTGGTGTCAACCTTGTAGGTTGTGGAAGACTATGGGCAACAACACTTCCGTCTTTATAGTTGTGAATGGTATGCTTCCTAGTTGCCATAATTTTGCTTTCCATTTTTCTTGCTAACCTGAATGCCTTCTCTAATGAATCAGGTTCCCAAAGGCGCACATCATGTTGGATATTATCCTTTAAAGACCCTATGAACACATCAATCCTATGCTCCTCTGGAATATCTTTTACCCTTATGTTCAATTTTTGGAACTCCTCAATGTGCTCCATTATTGAACCCTTTTGTTTGAGACTTATCAATTGGCTAAAAAAAGTGTTGCTTTTTGTATCCTCATAATGTGCTATCAATTCTTCCGTAAAAATTGCCCAAGTGATAAATTGTTTACGAGAACAAAGCCATTGATACCATACAAACTGATTTGGTTCCAAATATAAAGTTGCCATACGTACCTTTTGTGTGTTTTGCACATTATTGAGATCGAAGAATTGCTCCATCTGTAATATCCATGTGGCGGGATCCTTGCCATCAAACTTCCTCATATCGATTTTTGGAACATGATGAGTCTTCGATCCAACATTAGTGTCTATGGTATCATGATTAACATTTCTTTTGTTCTCATCATGAGTTTCCTTTACTACCTTTTCACCATTAGTGACACTTTCTTGTAGCAACTTCTTCAATTCTTCCATATCTGTCTTCAAATCTATCTTCAAATCTGCCATGTCTCTCTTCAAATCTATCTTCAAATTTGTCATGTCTCTCTTCAAATCTATCTTTGAATCATCCATCTTAGCTTCCATGCCCTTTATCTTAGATTCCACGCCACTTATCTTAGCTTCTGTTAGCTTTTGTGAGCGTGACATTTGTTGCACTTGTTCTTGTAATTTTGATATATCATGTAGCATTTCTTCCTCTTCTTCATGAGTCATGCTAGAGCTTTCAGGTTCCTTACTAGGTGTTTGCATTTTCTTTCCTCGGGGCATCAGTTACCGATAATAATGCTTTACTATGCCCTTTGAATTCCGTTAAACCAAGCTTACACAAAAATTTAAAAAAAAACTACACACCTTTTTTTTCACTTTATAGAAGCCTGATATTGAATCTGATGTATCTCTGTAATTTCGAATCATCCAGTTCTGAAATTGCTACCTGTAGTAGCCTTCTGCGTCCTCTTTCCAATGCCACAAGTCTGAGCCAAATTGGATTCTCCAAGGAAGAGTTATGTGAAATCTCCCACAGTGACTTGCTTTTAGACTGGTTCAGTAGAGCGAACTTGTACGACGTGCCACGAGTCACTGTTTCAACCTTTGAATCTAAAACACACATAAAAGAAACTACAGTCCGTTCTCTTTCTGTACCTTTTTACGAAATTTCAATCCGATCCTCAGAGAGAGAGTTATGACGATTTTCCCCAGGTCACCTGTTTTGAATGTAATTCAGGAGTCTGCAAAAAGACCAACTTCCTCAGATCATATCTCCGAAAATATCGCGCGAAAAGCTCTGAAATTCGGACCCAAGGTTCAGCGCCAATTCTTCTCAAATGGGTTTTTTTTGCGACTTCTGAAACGTCACAGAAAAAAAGTTATAGCGAAAATTCCACGATGACCTGTTTGGAGCAGCGAAACCCTAGAATCCAAAGCTCTGATACCAAATGTTATGAAACCAGCTCACAAAAAGATAGAAAAGAGAGATCCACGCCTTAGAATTCAGCCTCTTCGAGGGGGCAACCTCCTTTACATTACATAAATGAACAATTCTTGGATGATACAAATGAAAAAACCTCCTTTCTATATATAGGAGTCTAAGTGGTCACAATATAATCAAAGCCTACATAACAATAATATTGTAGGGCACAAAATAACAATAGAGGGCTTCTATGTGGCACAATAGTAACAATATGGGCACTACATGGGTACATCAATATAAATAAGGGGTATAACTACAATAGTAATGGGGTAATCACTAGTATTATAGGGACCCAACAGAGTAATATTAAACCAAAGGGATGAATATTATCAATCTAATTTAATTAACTAAATCCACAGGATTTATAGTGAACCCAAGGGTTAATATTATTAACCCTATGAATAATAGTACACCCTAGGAATATGAACCCTTAGATTAATAAACCTAAGGGATCAATACTAAACACCCAAGGTAATAATATTACACACGAGGGATAAATAACCTAAGATATATAAACCCTAATATAGATATTGTAAACCCTAAAATTATCATGGTTAACCATGGTTGAACATGCTTCATTTTCATATTGGGACAATCTTTGGCACAATGCGATGTCAGACTATGGTTGACCATGGTTGATTTTCATATTGAGACAGTCTTTGTTACAATGTGACATTGGACCATGGCTGACCATGATTATAAACCCAAGAGATTTATATTAAACACTAGTATTAATATTATAAACCCTATGAATAATATTATACCCAAGGAATACAAACTCTTACATTAATAAACCTAAGGGATTGATACTATGAACCTAAGGGAATAATTCTAAAACCCCAATGTGTTATAAACCCAAGGGAATAATACTAAACCCAAGGGATTTATATTATAAAACTATGGTATATAAATCCTAAAATAAAAATTTATAAACCCCAAAATAAACCTAGTTCACTAAAATAAATATGGTTGACTACGGGTTGACCACAATTTTAGAACATTGTTTATGGTGACTATGGAATTAATAAACAGAAGAGATTAAATCCTTGGATTTATTAATCACTTAGGTATATTATACTAATCAGATAAGAGATGTTATTAAACATGATTAATATTGTATTAACAATGTTAATAGTTTTTTTAATTAAGAATATTGTTTCCAAATTCATTATGATTAATGATATATTTTATTTAAATATCTTTTAGAATATATTATTTATTTATAATAACAATTATTATAATGTTATAATAACTAATATTTAAAATGTTAAGGTCGTGGAGGCGGCGTAGTGGTAAGGTCGACCTCGTCATGACGGACCGATCTTGTGTTCGATCCCGAGCAAGGTCGGTGCTCGTCGTGCGAAAAGTAACCGAACCGGGCCAAGCCCACTACCTTTTACTTTTTTTCGGCTCCCGCCTGCGGATTTCAGAGCTCGGCCCGCAGCTAGGGTTCTGACCCCGCCGCCCTGTGCTGGCTGCTGCGCCTCAGCGCACAGCTCCCCCCCTCCCTCTGCAATCAGATGGAGGCCCCTGAGGGCCCTTCTCCCCCCCCGGATCCGCCCCCTGAAGTTTCAGCTTTCAAGAATCTGATAGCGAACGGATCTCTTCGGCAACCTTCACTGACCCAGCAAAAATTCATTAAAAGGTTGGAATCGATCCCTTCTGTTGCCCTGCCAGAGGAGGATACCTGCAAAGCCGCTCTGAATCTGTCTGAAAAAGGCCTCATTGGCCAGTTTACAGGCCTATGGCCCTCTCCCAAATCTGTGGAGGATTGGACCCAAAGAAACTGGCAACCTCTCATAAAAAATGGAGTGAAGAGTTACTTCGTGGGCAAAGGGTACTTCGTCTTTGTCTTTGAATGCTCAGAAGACAGAAGCCTAATATTCAGAAACGGCCCCTACTTCATGGGGCCGCAGGGACTCTATCTAAATCAATGGAATCCAGATTTTGATCCCACTCAAGATGTTCCATCCGCGGTACCGGTGTGGGTTAGACTTCCCCATCTGCCCCTTCACTGCTGGAACCAAAAGTCGTTCCAGACCATTGGGAACGCTCTAGGTAAGTATATAGATCAGGCAGTAAGAAGAGATCAATACTCCTGTGCACGCATCTGCGTCGAAGTGGATCTCGAAGAAGGATTGCCGGAAGCGATCAAGCTCACGGTGGCAAGTTGGTCTCACATTCAAGAGCTTGATTACGAACAGCTCCCATTTAAATGCAGACACTGTCATGGCTATGGCCACTTCACCAAGAACTGTAAGAAGAAAGCAGAGGAACAGATTGAGAAACAGAATGGAGAACAATGGACATTAGTCCAAAGATCAGTCCAAGCAAAGAAAAACTCAGGAAAAAGCGCTCCAACAAGTGACAGGAACAAAGATACCCCAGCTCAGGAAACGGGAGACAACGAAAAAGGATCTGAGGAGGCGCAACCAGATCTGCCGACCAAAGCTCAGGCTAATGAGAATCCTGAGGAAACCCCATCAAAAAGCAAAGAGGCAAGAGGTGAAATCCACATTGAAGCCAACCAAGGCAGCCCTTCAAGTCCCACGTATGCTGACATGGCGAAGAAAAAGCCAGCTATAAGCTCTGAGTCTTCAGAAGAAGAACTCTACGAGAGGCCATTAAAAAGACCAGGAAGGAAATCCCGTAAAGAAAAAAGAGAAGAAGAAGCAGAAAGGTTCAAAACCCAAGGGAGCCAATCCACGATAGAAATGACAATCGGGAGAAGTAACAGGCCCAGGACTTCCAAGGGCGGTTCCACCCCAAGCATAGGTAAATAATGAAATTAGTCTCTTGGAATTGCAGAGGATTGGGGAGCCCCGCAAAAGTCGAAGCAGTAAAAGACCTTCTAAAATCGGAACCTGCAGATATCCTCATGCTCCAAGAGACTAAGATTGCAGGACAAGCCCTGCTAGAAACTGGAAACTCAAAATGGAAGAAGAACTCAGGCATAGCTGTCAGCGCTCGGGGATCCTCGGGAGGCCTGGCAACGCTCTGGAATGGAGACCTATACCAGCTGATTAGCACTCATGAGACCTTGCACTGGATCTACACAGAACTCATCCACACTTCAAGTAAGTTAACTATCTCTTTGGTCAATCTTTATGTTCCAGTTAACTATTCAGAAAAAAGAGACTGTTGGAAGTCTTTGGCAGATTTCCTCGAACAGGAAGCCCCTAACAACATCATCCTCGCGGGTGATCTCAATATTGTCCTGAAAGCCAAAGAAAAAAGAGGAGGCGCTGGTCACAAGGACCCTATGGTGGGCGTAGTGGAGGATATCGCTCAGACTTGGGATCTTCATGACATTAATCCAATACACGGTTTATATACCTGGTCAAATAATAGATCTGGAGCAGACCACATCTCTGCCCGGCTTGATCGTTTTCTAGTACAATCTCTCCTCATGAATAAGAAAATCATATCATCAAAAATCCTGCCCAAATTGTCCTCGGATCATAAGCCAGTTCAGCTCTGCCTAGAAGACGAAGAAGACTTGGGCCCCATTCCCTTTCGATTCTCTCCTCAGTGGATTGAAAGAGAAGGCTTTATGGACACGGTGAAAATATCCTGGAACACCCCCATTGCAGGATCCCCAAGCTTTGTTTGGGAGCAAAAACTGAAGCTCACTAAAAAAGCTTTGAAAGAATGGATCAAGAAGCCAGCGCCCAATCCCACCTCTCTAAGAGTTGCAGCTGTCCAGGCCCTGCATTCCCTGCAAAATAATATGGAAAACAAAATTATTAATGAAAACCTCTTGGAAAAGGAAATTAGAGCGCAGAGAGCAGCCTATAAATCTTTCAGAAACGAGGAAGAATATTGGAGACTAAAATCAAGGAGCCTGTGGCTAAAAGGAGGGGACCGCAACACCTCCTTTTTCCACCGGCAGTACAGGGCAAGATTGTCTAGGAATCACATAACAGAAATAAAGACCATGACGGGCCAAATCTGCAAGGGCAATCAACAAGTTAAAGAAGCTGCAGAACAACACTTTCAGAACCTCTTCAGCTCGGATGATCAAGGTGAAGAAATGGAGGAAGCAGAATTTCTCAATCACATTCCCTCCTTAATTTCGCCTGAGGACAATGCAGAATTATGTAAACCTGTCACAGAGGAAGAAATTATCAAAACCATCTGGTCCATGGACTCTGACAAGGCCCCCGGACCGGACGGCTTTTCCATTCACTTCTACAAAGTCTGCTGGGACATAATAAAATATGACCTCCAAAGGATGGTAAGGGGATTCATGTCAAAAGCCAAAGTAGGTGGTAGCACCAACTCAACCTACTTAGCTCTGATCCCCAAGGAATCTAACCCGGAAACTTTTGCCAGATTCAGGCCAATTTCCTTATGTAATGCTTCCTATAAGATCTTGGCAAAGCTGATGGCCAATAGAATGAAGCCCTTGCTCCCTAGAATCATCTCAACATCACAAGGAGGTTTTGTGAAGGGTAGACACATCCTCGACAACGTCATCCAAGTTCAAGAGACCATCCACTCAAGCCAGCAGAGAAAGGAGAAAGGCATGTTAATAAAGCTAGATATGGCAAACGCGTTCGACAGAGTTAATAGAGAATTTCTCAGCAAAGTCTTGTTGTCCTTTGGCTTCTCCATTCAGTTTGTTAATCTTCTAAAAGCCTGCATGAACAATCCTTGGATAGCTCCTCTCATAAATGGCAGACCTGCAAACTTCTTTAAAGCGAAGAGAGGCATCAGACAGGGATGCCCTCTCTCTCCCTATCTTTACATCATAATGGCAGAAGCATTGAGCAGAAAACTCGAAGATGAAAGACTGTCAGGCTCCATCCCAGGCCTCAAAATCACCAGTAGATTAAGCCCCATAAACCATGCTTTATTTGCAGATGATTCGATTCTTCTGGGGGGCGCCTCAATCAGAATTGCAAAAGCCTGTGGCAAGGTCATTAGGAGCTACTGCAAAGTCTCAGGAGCATTGGTAAATGAAAGCAAAAGTGAAGTCTACAGCTGGAATACAAACCACCAGGAACTCATTAACATAGCCAACACTCTTGGATTTAAAGGGCATTCTCAATGGGAGAGCATCAGATATCTCGGCCTCCCTATAATCTCAGGAATGAACAAAAGATCGCTGTGGAGTGACATAATCTGCAAATTCAAAGCCAAAATCTCGAAATGGGGAGGCCATTGGCTGACAAAAGGAGGTAAGGTTGTTTTAATCAAATCACAGCTCTCCTCTTTAATAATTTACCAAGCTGCATTTCTGCTTGCTCCCAGAAATATCATGGACCAAATCTCTTCTCTTCTTAGGAATTTCCTCTGGCAAGGGGGCAGGGGCAACGACAAGAAACTGCACCTGGTCAACTGGGAAACAGTCAAGAAGCCTCTCGATGAAGGAGGTCTCCAAATCAAAGATCCCTCCCTGGTTAATCTTGCTCTAGGCAGTAAGATCCTGTGGAAATTGTATAAAGAGCCAAGTCACCCTGTCAGCGCCACTCTTCGCTCAAAATACACTACCAGCGGTGAGCTAAGAAACCTTCGACTGGACCACACAGCCAACAGCACTCTTTTGTGGAAACTCTGTCTCAAGAGCAGCAAAATTTTCAATAGTAAAATCTACAGAATACCGGGGAATGGCAAGAAAACCAGCATCTGGAATGATAGGATAATGGGGCGGGATGCCATAAAGGAAAACGAAGAAATCGCAGGTTTAATAGAGTGGTTAACCTCTTCCGGGAAGACAAGTCTCTACGACATATCTGAATGGGACCAGCAAGGCGATTGGACAGGTTGGGCAATCCCTGCACCACCAGCCCATCTACTGCATCAACTGAACATCTTCATGGAGCAACTCGAAGAGGTCGCCCCGATCCACAGAGCAATGACAGATCGATGGGGATGGGGCCATTCTGGCGATTACTCTACTGCGGAAGGATACAAAGCATATCAAATAAAAGGAAACAGCAAGCACAGTCCAGCGCTTTGGAAAAACATATGGGCTCCCACTGCGCTTCCGAAAATCAATTTTTTTGTCTGGACCCTGATCCATAATAAGATCCTAACAGGTGATAACCTTGCAAAAAGAAGTTTTGCCGGCCCTCATTGGTGCGCCCTCTGTAGAAGCCACGCCGAGACTGTGCAACACCTTTTTATCGACTGTCAATTTGCAAAGGCAGTTTGGGAACATACGCTGCAAGATCTACATATAACCTCCCCGGCTCACATAACAATTCCGGATCTCTTTTCTGAATGGAGCCGTCGGTACCCTCGACACATACAGCAAAAATCGATTTGGAATAAAATTTGGAATGCGCTGCCCAAGTTCGTCTGCTGGAAAATCTGGTTGGCCCGCAATCAGAAGGTTTTCAAGGAACATCAGTTAACTTCTTTGCAGGTAGTAGCCAAGGCTAGATCGCTTCTCCTAGAGACGGTGCAGCAACAGTACTATAAAGAAGATGAAACTCTACAACAGGTTGAGAAGCGCTGGATTGGAAAGCTTACATTGCAAAACAGAAAAACTCTCTTTGCACCTAATCTAGAGCACCCAACCTGGAAGAAAAGAGATGCAGATGACACATTCCAGAAGTGGTGGAGAGCTCAAAACATTCATACAATATTCTTTGACGGGGCTTCTAAAGGTAACCCTGGCCCCTCGGGCGCCGGTGGGATCATCTTCTCTCCTGAAGGGCGCTCCAGAGATTTTTTCTACTGGGGCCTCGGCGTGAAGACCAACAATCAAGCAGAACTTCTCAGCCTCCTTAAAGCCTGCCAAATTGCCAGAGCAAAAGGGGTCAAGGATATCCAGATCTTTGGAGACTCGGAGATTCTAATAAAGAAGTTGAGGGATGGAGAGTTATTCCGAAATGTAGGCCTCAACAGAACTCTGGAAAGACTAAAAAGAACTCTTTCATACTTTACAACCACCAAATTATATCATATTCTCAGAACTTCCAACAGTGAAGCGGACTTGATGGCAAACAAAGGAAGCGCACTGGTCAGAGGGCGGCTCTTCATCAATGAGGATAGCTTCATAGAATCTCCTCCATAATAGATTGTTTCAGCAGCTGTATTAGAAGCACAAGCAAGTTGTAAGCAGGGCTGCCTCGGCAAAGCCCCTCTCCTTTTCCTCCAGTTTCAATAAAATTCCATAACCGTTACAGTTAAAAAAAAAAATAACCAATATTTAAAATGTTACTTTTTTTAAATATTTAATAACCTAAAATTGTAAATGATGGAGATCACATATGAGTTTTTTTATCCTATTTATGAATTCTTCATTGCAATTTATATATAAAACTACTAGTACATTGGATTTAGTTTTAATATTCAATCGTAGGATTAATATTATAAACCTTATGAATAATATTATACACTAGGAATACAATCCCTTATATTAATAAACCTAAGGGATTGATATTATAGACCCAAGGGAATAATTCTGAAACCCAATGTGTTATCAACCCAAGGGAATAATATTAAACGCAAGGGATTTATATTATAAAACTAAGATATATAAATTCTAAAATAAAAATTATAAACCCTAAAATAAACCTAGTTCACTAAAATAAATATGGTTGACTATGGGTTGACCACAATTTTAGAACATTGATTATGGTGACTATGGAATTAATAAACTGAAGAGATTAAATCCTTGGATTTATTAATCACTTAGGTTTATAATATTAATCAAATAAAAGATGTTATTAAACATGATTAATATTGTATTAACGATGTTATTAATAGTTTTTAATTAATAATATTATTTTCAAAATGATAATTTTTATTTATATATTTTTAAAATATATTATTTATTTATAATAATAACTATTATAAATTTATAATAACTAATATTTAAAATATTATTTTTAATATTTATAATAGCTAATATTTAAAGTGTTATTTTTTAATATTTATAATAACCAGTATTTAAAATGTTATTTTTAATATTTATAATAACTAACATTAAAAATATTAATTTTTTTAAATATTTAATAACCTAAAATTTTAAATGGTAGAGATGACATATGAGTTTTTTATTCTATTTATGAATTCTTTATTGCAATTTATATATAAAATCACTAGTACATTGGATTTAGTTTTAATATTAAACAGTGGGAATACAAACTCAAAGGATTGATATTATAAAACTAAGGTATATAAATCCTAAAATAAAAATTGTAAACTCTAAAATAAACTTAGTTCACTAAAATAAATATGGTTGACTATAAGTTGACCACAATTTTAGAACATTGATTATGGTGACTATGGAATTAATAAACCTAAGAGATTAAATCCTTAGATTTATTAATCACTTAAATATATAATATTAATCAAAGAAACAATGTTATTAAACATGATTAATATTGTATTAACAATGTTATTAATATTTTTTAATTAATAATATTGTTTTCAAATTTATTATTATTAATGATAAATTTTATATGTATATATTTTTAAAATATATTATTTATTTATAATAATAACAATTGTAAATTTATAATAAGTAATACTTAATTTTTAATATTTATAATAACTAATATTTAAAATGTTAAATTTTTAATATTTATAATATCTAATATTAATTAAATAAAAAATGTTATTAAACATGATTAATATTGTATTAATGATGTTATTAATATTTTTTTTTAATAATATTGTTTTCAAATTCATTATTATTAATAATTTTTGTTTATATATTTTTATTTATAATAATAAAAATATAAATTTATAATAACTCATATTTAAAATGTTAATTTTTAATATTTATAATAACTAATGTTAATTTTTTAAAATATTTAATAACTTCACATTGTAAATGGTGGAGATCACATATTCTAATGGTATGTTAGAGCATCTAGGATTTCCTTTAATTTAGTTAAAGCTAATGTTTTTCGTATAGAAAATATTTTCATATTTACTATTCATATGTTATTGTGAAATGTGGAAACTTTCCCTTAAATTTTTTTTTTTTAAATATTTTCAAATTTATTATTCATATACTATTGTGAGATGTCTGGAAACTTTGTTATGTGTTGTAAATAAATATTTGTTTCAACATGTTGTAAATGTGAAAGAACATGATGCAGTATATCCATATCAATAGCATGGGGTTTAACCATTTTGGTATTTTCTCAGCATTTAGTTTATGATAAAATTGTAATTTTCTTTGTAATTCAAATTAAAAATATGGAATTGGCGCAGCGAGTTTCTGTAAAATGAAAGGATGGGATGATTTAAATCGAGATGCCAGAGTAAATTATAAGACTCGTTCACTTGCTATAGATTTATAAATTTTTAATTGTTATAGAATTTTCAAAGAGCATATGGATTGTATGGCTAATTTGGTTGGGAAGCTTCAAAGTTTCTCGCTACACTCTAAAGGAATCAAATTTGGAATATATTTTGTTGCTAGATCATGTAAATCAAATATTAGATAAATTAAAACCATTCTGTAGATATCAAAAATCTGTTTCATTCTGGTTTTATCTTTGCATTCAAATTAATTTTGTGTGGAAGTTTGGCATGTTTTTTATGCATGCAAAAAAAACCATAGGAGGTTCCCTTGGTTATCAGGAACACGATGCCTTTATAGATTATCTAGTCTATGCAACATTGGTGTGGAACTTTGATGGAAAATTAGGGATACCCAAAAATGAGCAAAACTCTTACTAACAATATAAAAAATTATCAAACCATTCCTAGTTGGTTTTGTTGGGTTTGTTTCTTTGTATCTTCACTATGAAAAACTTTGCATTCACTATGAATGCTTGCGAGAGAAAGTGAGAAAGTTGAGAACAAATGGTGTTAACAAAGTTGAGAGTATTTGAGGATCTGTATGCAAAGTTTGGTTAAAATATAATGAGCTTGTGAAACTAATTGTTGTGTTATTCACCAGCTAACCATGGAGCCCCATCTTGAAGTATTCCAATGCTCCCCTCAATAAACCATTTTCCTTCTATATGCAAAGTGGCACATGCAATTATCTCATCATTTAATCATGAAACGTTTGACTGTTGGCATTCTATTCCACCATTCGAACAAAAAACTCCAAACAAACTCCTTCAATTCAATAATTCAAATCGAATAGGTGTTTGCTAAATGGATGGGACCTTGTGGAAGTCTATTGGCTTTTAGAGTGTGGTCTGATATGGCATGACAAGTTCAAGCCTAGTATTCATGCTCCTTTTTTCTTTTTCGGACATTTCCAACAAGCTCAGTGTTATTTTGGCCAAGGAGGGGGAGGAGTAAGTATGTAAAAAAAAAAAATTGGTTTAGGTGAAGAAACAAAAGCAATTAGATCCTAATTAATTTTTACGTTGTATTAATTTATCTTAGCAGAGAAATAATAGTCATTATTATTTTCAACACATACCTAATTAAAAATGGTACTATGTAACTATTAAATTAGAAAAATTATATGATAAATACAAAGAACAAAAATAGATTAAAGATTAAATATCATTAATATACTCCGACACGATCATTTTGATCTTCATATAAGTGTTCACATAGGATATATAGGTTGGTTTGGATATCTCTCAACTGATCTGGAATCCAACTGAGAAAGAAAATAAAGCTGAATTATGGGACCAAGAGAAAAGGTAGGGCCTTGCACAATTTCTCCCTCGATTTCAATGCCACCTTGCTCGTCACCATTGCACTCACCTGCCCTCTCCACATAAGCTCTTTGATGCCCCTGTGGCCACCTCCTCTACAGGGATGACTGCGTTGATGGATCATCCATGCTTGAAGCAACAAGCATGAAACCTGTACACCAACATAATTGCCTCTATTGATGGAATTTCTCTTACACCAAAAATTCCATTCCCTGAGCTTAACACCCACCCAAGCTAAAGGAGAAGTGTCTGGTGAGTTGTTAATGTTGAAAATAGATAGAACTGGAAGAAACTGGTTCCCTTAAAGAGCTCACCACCAAAGAAGTGGTAGCATAACCAAAAGAAACCAACATCGAAAGTCACTTCATCTTGTTTCTTGCCAAAATAGATAATGGAATAGGAAGAGCCCAAGACCCAAGAAATTCAAATTCACTAAGGAAAGATAAAATTAGCATGGGGAATGCAAACCTCGCCACCCTATCTACACATGAAATAATGGGGCCGTTCACACACACAATCCTCCCATGCACTAACCTGAGTGTCAAGCACTTCAGAGCTATAAAATTCCAGCACTTCACAAGAAAAACTCCAAACTGAACCCAAGATGATAGGGTTACCTTGATAAAGGCTTCAAGGATGAAATGTTGAGGCCACAGTTCTAGTAGCCAACTGATTACACCATAAATGGTCTCGAGGCTGAAAAGCAGAAATAGTCCATGACACGACCCGGATAGTGGATCCCATATAATTACTTGAATTATGCGCGCTCTCAATTCTTACTTGAACTACCCACCTTCTCCAATGTCACGACCCTCTTTCGGCACATGAGCAGAGCGCTCCTGGCAATCCGAGCAAGAAATTCTTTCTGAGGCATAGTTTTTCATCTTCTAATTGGTGCTTCGTTTCCCACACCCAAGGTGTAAATTAGTCACTAAAATTAAAACTAAAAATAAAATACAATAAAAGATATAGAATAAAAACATATTATATATAATTAAGTTGGTTAGCATCCAATGTTTGCGAAATCTAGAAAAGCTTAGAATATAGTAAGAGTTTAATACTATCACCTTTCATTAGTGAGAGTGGATCTCGTGATCTTGTTTCCCTATGGATTAGGCTGCCTTATATATTATAATTACAAAATAAAAATAAAAAGTTTACAAAAATTATTATAATTACGAAGGCTGTTATGTACAATTTAACTAAACCTAATATCCCAACACAAGACAATATATGACTAAGTATATAAAAGATGGCTTGTCCCTCCTTGGCCAAAGCAACACGGTGCTTGTTGGAAACATCTGAGAAAGAAGAGAGGAACATGAATACTCAAGTTGAAATTTTCATGTCATATGAGAGCACACTCTAAAAGCCAATCGACTCCTACAAGATCCCATCCATTTAGCAAACACAGAATTATTGAATTGAAGTAGTGGATTTGGAGTACTTTGTTCCACTAGTGGAGGAGAATGCCAACGCCAAGCTTTTTATGATAAGTGATAGGATAACTATGTGGATTTGGAGTACTTTGTTCTACTAGTGGAGGAGAATGCCAATCATAAAACGTTTCATGATTAAATGATGGGATAACTGCATCTGCCAAGTTGCGCATATAGAAGGAAAATTGTCGCTCTATATTGTTTCATATACTTTTTTATTGATTTTTTTAATATCATTTTTGTTATCCTTATACGCAGAGATAAATGAGAGACACGGTAAAATTTTAATCATCCTTTGGTAAAAAATTAATTTAAATAGGGTTTAAACAGTTGATTTAGATATGCAAGGAAGTTATGGTTTTTAATTTCATTCATTGATGGAGTGGCAACAACGAGAATATACTAACATCTTTTAGTTTAGACTGTTAGATCAAAAAGATTAATTAGAAAAACGATTAAAATGGCCAATTCCAATAAGAGGGACACCTATCGGCGTAATAAAATCAAATTAATTAGAAGTGGCAGACATTGCAGATTGATACTATTAAGATACGCAAATTAAGATTGCATTGTGGTGATATCTAGAATCATCGTAAAATCCAAGTATAATTTGGTTAGGATATTGAGAGGGAACTATTTTCATCTATTGTCGTTGTGCCTAGAACTTGTCGTATCCAAAATGTTTAGAGCTGTAATATATGTGTTGCATTTCACTTGGAATGGACTGAATTGGAATTGCATAATAGAGTCTGGGTAGACATGGTAGGCCTAATGTTGCAATATTTTCATCGACATTTGATCGGATGTATTCTATAAAATCTACTATGGTTGCATTTTGATAAAAATCAAAATTTATTGGAAATTACATCAATTTTGTTCTAAAACAAATTTGGTTTTAAGCTTTGAAATGATAGGCGGTGTAATCCATAAAATCTGTTGTGGTTGCATTTTGAAAGGAATAAAAATGTATTGGAAATTTCATCATTTTTTTCCTAAAACAATTTGATTATATGCTTTGAAATGATATGGGAATATCTCAGACAATCTAATATGGAGAAGAGGCACAGGAATTTGAGGGCCTTTCTGAATGTCATAGAAGAAGGTTTTCGAAGGAGTCCTATGGATAAGGACTTGGAGATGGAAAATGTGAATCATAGAAAATGGAATTGGAGAGGCTTAAACATCTGTAACTAGAAGCCCATTAATGGCAGAGCAAAGCTAGAAATCATGAAGTGATGGTGACAGCATTAAAAGTAATCTTCAGCAGGAAGTGGTGCAAAGCAAGGAGCAAACCATAGAAGGATGTGGCGATAATGAGGCAAATGATGCAGAATCAGCTCATTTAAATCCCAATGAAGAGGTTAGTTATGCTAAACCACTTAGAAGTAGCAAGGATCATAGAGGCCAAATAATTTGTAAGATCAGTCGAAATATTGTTGTTTCAATTATGTTGTTGCCATATAGACACTTGTGTATATGTAGGGACCGTGAAATGGCATTGGATACATGTTAGGTTGGCCATGCTATAAAGAATACAAACTGTAAAAGCCTATATATCATGAGCTATTTTTTTTAGATTGCGTGTTTTTCTCCACTTAAAAAATGCATAATCATATTATGCTAAATACAAGTGTGAAAGTAGTATATTATTACTACTTTCGGGAAAGGCTATATTATTAGAGTGGCATATAACACAAGCAGACTATATTATTACTGCGACATGTGTTTATGTTGGAATGCGAGTACATTTGAGTTACTTATTAGTCCTTGCCTACGACAAAGAAGGGATTATAACGATTGATAGACTATTCATCAATATTAAATCTATTTGACTTATCACTGTGTTTAATTTTTAGCCAATGTTTTAATAAAAATGTTTTGGCGAATTTTTTTATTATCTAAAGTTACAACTTGGACGTCTTATTGCTGGTGATAATGTATGATTTTTTTGATACATGATTTTTTAGGATAAATTGTTTGGAAGGTTTTGAATTTTAATTAGACGCAGTTTAATGCTAGTATGGTTTCAACATTAATTTAAAAACATTTAATGTTCACCTACATATTTTCCATTTTGCTAATCATAATCCAAAGAGTGTGCTGCAAAGGGTGTGGTGTAACTTGCTATTAGCATGTCGGCCATTTGTCAGGTTTCTCGTAGTTGCTAGAAGTTGATAAACCTAAGATGCTATAACATTGGCCTATTGGGAGAAGGAGTTTACAACCTATCCAAGGAAGGGTTCAATGAGATAAATATATGGTTCAGTAAGTGTTTTCTCTACCGGGAAAGAACCATACATATTTCAGGATGCCCATCCCTATTCATCCCTAGGAAAGGCTACCCCATCCTTGTTTTAGGAACAACTACCCTATCTCATTGGAGAGTTTACCCGTTTCCTTTGAGGAGCTTCAAAAGTAGATGGACTAGACAAAGAGATAAATCTTCAAATAACATTACTGAAGAGCTTTAATCAACCAATGCAGACACGCTTTAATCAAGCAATGCAGACATTTATATATTGTGAGTACTTTTAATAGCTTAACTGTGTATCTATCTGTAAAATAACAATTTTTAGATTTTAAAAACTTCAATATAAGAAGTTATTTTACATTTTAAAAACTTCGATATGAGAAATTAACTTGTACAACAGGTGACAATTTTTACATTTTAAAATAACAGTGTTGACATTTTAAAATAAATTACTTGGTAGGGAATTTAGATTTGTACCATTAAAGCTATCTATACCAAAGATCATCAATTAACTTGTAAAATAAATAACAATTTTTACATTTTAAAATAACAATTTTTACATTTTAAAATAAATTACTTGGTAGAGATCTGCACAAACGACTATCTGCAGAAAATATTTGTTATTGAAACATTTCCTAATACTCACTACTCATAACAGAAACACCCATCGATCTTATTGCTACCAAAACGAAGAGTGAAGTGATTATACTGATGCAACGTAGGTTGCATGCTATCAACTCTGAGTAGAAAGGGGCAAGTGGTGCATACATGCCCAACCTCCCTACCTAAATATTTTTTTAATTTTTTTATTTTATTTCAATTATTTATATTTTTATATATTTATTATTTTATTTAGATAAATATGTAAATAAAATCAAATTTAAATTTATTTAAAATATAATAAAATAATGCCTGCTTAGCGGTTGCATGTAGGGCACATTGCCAGGGTCGAGTGACTCAGTCCCTCTGTGTATGGTCGATCGACAATCCCTCACTTTCTTAAGTAAGAACTTCCATCGTTGACCTATCTCTTAAAAAAATGTATATTCATTTAATTTGCAGTAGTCTAAAAATATTTTTTTTGCTTTAAGAGTTATGGAAATTTAAGTCATATTTTGAAAAAAAATTGACAAGCCATTTTTAAATATAAGTAAAGTTATCAAAATTCATAATTTTAGGTGTTATAGATGTTTTTCATAGTGCTGAATCTAAAATTCATAATTTTAAATTCATAATTTTAAGTATGTTTTTGAGGGTGGTGAATCCATTTTCATAATTTTGAGTGCTGTACATGTTTTTTTCATGGTGCTGAATCCAAAATTCATAATTTTAAGTGCTCTAGATGTTTTTGATGGTGCTGAATCCATTCCACCATAAAAAACATGATTCAAACATTTCATCTACAAGATTTTTTGAAATTTTTTTACCTTGATTCCAGTCACTTTTAAGACAATTCAATTCCTTGACCTCCATAGATGACTCCATTTCATTTTATCAATGATTAGATTCACGATTAGCTCTTTTTCCCTCGACCATAGATATTCCTCCCGCTCCCACCTCTCCTTCTTCTTCAATAAAAATAAAAATCTTTCGGGATAGCCAGTATTGTCCAGAATCTCTTAGAGATTTGAATATTGTCCAGAATCTCTTCGAGATTTGAACCCATAGCTCATAATAAAACTGGAATAAATATTTTTTGTTTTCTGATTACACAAGCCCATATCCTTTCTCCCACATAGATCTCTAATTTCGATCTTCTTCCCCAATCTAAAATCAGAGCGCAAGTATAAATATAATTAATTCTATTATGGTCTAATTCCGAATGATAATAAATACCAAGACTTATTAATATTTGATTAACTACGACTCTGTAAATCCCATTTACTATGAATGTTTCCATTAAATCTATTTCATTTTATCAACGATTAGATTCACGATTTGCTCCAGTCACGCTTTTCAAAATCATAATTGTACGAGCAGGAGCTCTAGATCAACAGATAGGACATATGTAAGTAGATAGATAGATAGGAAATCTGTAAATAGAATAGATAGAAAGAACATTTCTAATTGCACGTGACATGATGGTTGGGGTGGATGGCTTTCGCTCTCTCCAGTCAGGATCGATTCCTGGGGCGGTGGTTGAGGACCGCGCTAATGGTGTGATTTGTGACGGCTATGCTGTATTTCTGCTCATCTGCTGGCTTCGGCCAAAAATTCTGTTCATCTGCTGGCTTCGGCCATATGTAAATTGTAAAAATCTGCCGGCTTCGGCCATATGTAAATTGTAAAAATCTGCAGGCTTCGGTCATATGTTGATTTTCCCTCCGGAAAAAAGATAGAACATTTCTAAATAGATAGATAGGAGATCTGTATCCCAATTAATTCTGACATCTGGATAGCTCTATTTTTCTTTTTATTCCCAGATTCGTCTTTCCCCGACGGTTACCTTTCATTCCTTCGATCATACCCGATTCGGCTGATCGAGCCATTGCTACCTATACCTAGATGTGTAATTGCCAAAGGTAGGCGATGCTGCCGATCCAGATAGGTAGTTATCTACTCGATTATGACTGCCGGTACTCCATTATAACCGAACATATCCACTTTATGTTAGATGGGTCGTCCAATTTCCCACTAAACAGGACGAATAGGTTCTGCCTTCTAGATGGAAACAAGTAGCAAAGGCTCCCACAGAACTATCAACAGATCTTATACCCACCAAGCCTACTCATACCAGCATCTCTGTGGAAATAGAATGGGAAACCCTTTCATATCAATCCTATTTTAAGCCCTCACGAAAAGATCAGTTACTAAGAGAACAAAAAGAAGCCTAAATCTAAGTTTGTATTTCCATCTTTGCCATATCTCTGAGGTCATAACCAATGTAAGCTATTTGTTTGTTTCCACGATTATGCAGTGAACAAACTCTATAAAATTCCAAGGCCCAACTCAAACGTAAAAACATTGATTTTTCACCACAGTTGTAGCTCCAAATGGAGCTTGTGCACCGTCTCCTGCAGCTAATTCTCTAATGGCAGATTGATACCATTTGTTTTGCTCTGTAAAAGTATTACGTTTAAGTATTTCATAAAAACTTAACCATAATGTAAACAACATCACAGAACAGGCAATACGGCAGGGACTGCCGCTACGCAGTTGCCTTGTTTTTTATTGTGTTTTGTCCATTCTTTCAAGTTTCCATACGAGGGATAGAAATAAAAAAGTACTTAAAGACATAAATAAGAAAATATATTATAATAACATGGGAAAACCGTAAAAATAAGGGTTTTAAAAATTGTAATATACAGTGACAGATTTAAAAAATAAATTTGTTGGGGGTTTTGAAGTGTTTTTTAAGATTACCCAGTAAAACCCCGCATCCGAATCTTTTTTTAAACGAAGTATTTAACAAATTTGATGACGTACCATTTCTATATTTGTTATTCTGACACTGAGACCAAACCACAGAAGCAATTCCACCGGATTTTCGTCGTAACCTAAGCGGCAGCCGTTTAGTTGAATGCCTCCAGAAGTGCCGTTGCATATCTGAACAAGCCTGGTCTTCGCCGTAGATGCGCACCGATGACACTCATAGTGCTCTAGAATTGCTAAGCACTGGACAAAACCATAAACAGTACTATTGGAACCCTCGTCACCAAACCTAGAAGTATTGTATGCGCTGTAATAAGCACTCTTCACAAGTCTTCCCATAACCTTGTTTAGATTACGTTGGAAGGCGCTACAGTTTCTATATTCGCTGTGATTCCCACAATGATACGAAACCATATTAGTGTACGGCTCAGCCACTGAGAGAGGCATATGCACAGCCACACAGAGAACAAGTAACAGGCTCATCCTCGCGGCCATTGCCCCGACTGGATGAACGTTCTTTTCTTTTTCCATCTGCATTCAGAAAAGAGAAAAAATTGTATTCTGCTAAGTTGAGCTCCTCCTCAACCCAAGGTCATCATTAAAGAGTGAATGCAAAATTCAACCTTATTTGCTAGTCAACCTTGTAAATGACAAGCCATGCACTAAACTCATAGCCCAGAGTCACCGAATCCACATATTTTAATAATTAAAAAAAAAGACTTTTTAAATCAGAAATGGCGAAAATTCAAGAAGCATCCGTCTAGTCACTAGTAATTTTAGAGTCTTAAGATGACTTTGCAAGTTACAGATGGCGAAAATTCAAAAAACATCCATCTAATCACATCACAAGTAGTTTTAAAGTCTTAAAATTATCCATACACTCACAAAATGTACATCTTAATGTCTTATATGATATTCTTTTTGAGTTTATGTCAAATCAATGTTCACATAGGGTTATGATATTTTTTTATATTTTTATATTTTTTAAGTTGAGGTTAAATTAATGGTTTTATATTTGATTTTTTAATCCAGGTTGATATGTTTTTAATTGAGATTTCAATGATTGAGTTATTTAAAGAATATTCAAAATATGAATCAATATAGATCTATTTTAAGTATCAACTATATTTGCTGGTCAATACATGGAAATAACAATCCAATCCATGCACTAAACTCATAGCCGAGTCACCAAGTCTACATGTTTTAATAAATACAAATAATTTTTCAAGTCACAAATGGCCAGAATTCAAGAAGCATCCATGTGATGACCCCGGGAAAATGTAAATATTTAAATCTTACTGTGGTAAAAGACAGAATTAAGAATAACATTGGAAGACTGTTTGTTTAAAAAAAAAAAAAAAAAAAAACCTTAATAGTATTTCTTTCTATTTTATATGTGCATTAAAAATATTCCAATAAAGAAATACTTATGATAGTGCTCCCGAAAAGGAATTGGTAAAGAAAATCAGTTATCAAAACTGCATATAACCACCTTCCCTAACTGGAAAGGTCTCCAGGGGAAAAGGGAAGGGGGATGGCAAAAATCTGCGCGTTGTAGGGACAGGTAGAGACAGAGAGACAAAAAAGAAAAGGCAACACGAAAAGACTAAGTCTGGTAAGGACCAAATAGTCGAGCACTAAGTGCAACCTTGCTGAGGATAGTGATCTGGCAAGAGAAAGCTTGGGGGAGACTTTGGTCTTGAAGGACGAGTCTCAAAGATGGGCGGTTAAACAGATATGCACAGATTCTGCAGGTGATCTACTAAGGGATTAAAGAGCTGGCAACCCTTAAGCCTCTGCAAGTTATATGTATGTTATATAAGTTATTTGTTTCCTTGAAAGATACAATTGTTACTTCCTATTGCTGCATTAGAAGTTCTGCAAACGATAGTTGTTTGAGCACAGGAAACTATATTCTTGCACCCTATACAGGGGTAAGGGATAAGAAACAGTGCTGGACAGAAACCTGGACGGTTGAAGTTACAGACTCACTGTCAACGCAACAGGAACGAAGATAAGACTAAAACACCGGCTGTAAACAGAGTTGTTAGTGAAATTGTTTCCTGAGTAGTTTAGAAGAGAGTCTTGTCAGAATTAAGGAAACTACCGATAATAGCACAATGGAGCATAATGATAATAACCATAACTCAAACTCATTACATGAAAAGATAGTATTCTCCCGAGATTTGTATCGAGCTCAGGATACAAGATAGGTCTAGAAAGGGGTATGGCAGTCTGTGGCTGCATAACAAGGAAACCGAGAAAGGTTGCTTAACTAGAAAGTAAAGAAAAACGTAACCCTTAGAGCCGGGTAAACTCCTGCAGTACAGAACAGTTCCGCAATCATATTGTGAATAAAGAGTATCTAAATATGTAGTGAACACCTGAAGTACGACCGCATACCCCTGCAATCTGCAATCTCATGGAGCAGGAATCGGAAATATATTCAAGTCATCATCTAAGCAAATCTTTGGAATAAGCCGAGTAGCAAATAGACTATTAATCAAGGAATTATTAAAAAAAAGCAGCGATATAAAACGAGCTATGGAACCGAGAAACCATCCTGGCTCGTTGGCTTGAACAAAAACGATCAGCCTACTCACTGATATACAGTAGGCATAAGGTCGAAACGACCAAGACTATTTTACCTTATCCCGTGAAGCAGCCATAAATAATCATACAAAAAAAAGACGTAATGAAAGTCCTTGCTGAACGAGTATATATGAACATACATGAATCTCTACCAAACACCAGAAGAATAAACAATAGGATTTCCTAACAGTGAGCTTTATTGCAAATTTGTGCAGTATTCAGGTCGACAGAACCCATAACATTTCTTAAAAAAAACTCACAATCTAACATGAAAATAAATACATATATTAAAGCCAGAATAGGTAACGGCCGCAAGGCTATAACAATCCGTTTGCCGGAAAACAAATGGGTCTGAAACCCAACAACTGTAACCAATAGTGTTGCATTCAGAATTATCCCAAAAGATACATATGCATTATAACAGTTCAAATCTACAACAATTTAAACATGTGGCTGCAGTTCTTATAATCTAGTAATCTTTCCAACCCAAAAAACACTAGAAGCGTTAGGGTTTCGCCGGAACCCATATCTTGTAACAGAGAAGACACGGAGCAGGTCAAAGAAGAGCCTCCCGTCGCCATCTGCGACCATCCATGGTAGAAGTAAGGTTGGGCTACGGCCAGGCACAAGGGAGACCCTCTGCCGGCAGATATAAGACCAAAAACGAGGGGAAAACATTAACCCAGATCTAAATACATGCAAAAACTAAGAAGGGTCGCACCTGATGAATAGTCGGTACACCATAGCCCTTGAGAGAGGACCTCCTTGCCCTGAATCGAACTCGGAAGCAGACAGATGCATTCATACATCAACATGACAGAGGATAACCATTAGCACTGCTTCCTAAGGGAGAAATCATGAGAACCGAGAACGATAAACCCAAAAGGAACAAAACTCATATGTTAACGACTGCAGCCTTACCTCTAGAATTCTTCACGAATGTATATAATGCACAGATCGGACGCTCGGCGATGAGGATGCTCGCTCAGCGGAGAGGTGTTCGCTCGGCGCAAGAACTTCAATCAATCCACTCGCTGTGGCGAGGTGGAGCGGAAGACAGCAGGGTCGTCGAGCCTTGCCGAAACTCGAAGAATCGAGAAGAGAAATGACCATATAGTATCAATCTCTGGAAGTGGTGTCAGGGGGCATCACCACCCTCGGATCCACACTGGATCATCCTCACCGTTGAATGAGGCGGTAAAAATTAGGTAGAAATTTCTAACACCAAACCACACCCCTTCATGTGAATAGGCCAGCGGAAATAAATGCCGCGTCCATATGTTCACTGCAGATAATGCCAGCGATGCTGCCAGTCAAAGCTGCCTCGGGTTGCTAATCCGGCGACACATAGGTTATATGGTGGGCCTCATATATGGGTTTGGAGCGGAACATTAAGTTAAACGAATATATCATACATGACCCTTATCGGTCCATGGTAAACGTAAACCATAACAGCAAATGGTAATATAACCTTTATCGTAAATCTTTTTATTTTATGTGTCCGGGTATGTGACAAATTGGTATCAGAGTAGAGGTTTCCATACTGTGACCTCTGGGACAAGTCTGAACATGTTAAATTGTGGAAGTAAACACAACATTTTTTTCCCCCCTTTTTGGGCACTAAGATGTACAAATAACTAATAGTGTCAAATATTCTCCTGACTTTATTTCAGGCAAAAAAAAAAAAAGAGAAAAGAGAAGAACAACAGTGAGACACTACATAGTGACAGTCAGTATGTAGAGAGCTAGCAGTGCTACGCATAGAACGATAGCAGACCAGGAACCTGCCACAAATCCTAGGGATAACCCAGAGCTGTGGGTACAGCTTAGCGAGGAGACTCGGAGCACAAACTTAGCCATATTAGAGACAGTCCAGGAACTGAAAAATGAGATGGCTCGGTTGCGAGAGGATAATGCGCGATTGACAATGGAGCAAGAAAGGATTTTAAAGAGTTTGTCTGAAAGGCAGAACCCGCCATTAGCCAATCCCAGTGCAGAACAACAGAGAATGACGGAGGAGCAACATTATCAAGCAGAACCTGAAAAATCGGAAGAAGGAGAGGATCAATCTGATAATGCATCCGAACAGCAGACCTCAAAACGTCAAATGGTGGAATTACAGGGAGAATTTCAGAAAATTAAACCCCCACACTTTGATGGGGAACAAGAGGAAGCGGCTGAAGCATGGCTAATTAACATGAACAAATATTTCCAGCTGTATGAATACGACCATAACCTGAAGGCACGATTGGCTATCTTTCAGTTACAAGGGAAAGCAACCCTGTGGTGGGAGGAGGTCAAAATCGTCAAGGGGGTAAGCGAACGAAACATAACGTGAGAAAAGTTTCAGAAGTACTTCAAAGAAAGATATCTGACCGAGCGCTTTTATGATGAAAAGGCAAAGGAATTCCACGATTTGCGGTTGGGACAACAGACTATGGACGAGTTTATTAATCGTTTTACCTCCCTGCTTCGTTATGTGCCCTACCTTAAGGAAGAAAAAGCCAAGGTGCAAATATTTGTTAGTAGTTTACCCATGTATATACGAGAAAGGATTGAGTTTGACAATCCTAGGACGATGGATGAAGCTATTCGCAAGGCTAGAATCTGTTATCAGCAGAACGAACAGAAAGGGGACGCTTCAAATAGAAAATGGAATGAAAAAAGGGGTAGTAAAACTGTTGGAAACAGTAAAGGAAGTCGCAGTGGTGGAGTTAAGGGAGGAAGTAAAGGGCAGAACAGCCGGGCTGTACAAAGAGGTTCGTTCAGATCCAAGACAATCGGTGAATCCAGAATGAGCAAACAGTCTGCCAAGCTGGAGGGCGAAGGAATAACCAGACCTCCAGTACAGTGCTGGGGTTGTGGAGGACCGCACTACGTCAAAAACTGCCCGCAACGGAAGGGAACCGATCAAATATCCTAGATCCACGAGGCATCAACCGTTGGCGATGTGGGACGCAACATGCCTAGGATTAATGCAGCCCTGGATGACCGTCAGGAGGAGTACCAGCCCACCATGGTGGAATTTGAAGGTAAAATTTCAGACCTTTCTATAGTTGTTCTAATTGATCCAGGAGCTACTTTAAGTTATATTAGCCCAAAGATAGTAGAACAATGTAAGTTACAGCCTGAAAAATTTAAGAATTCATGGCTGGTACAGCTAGCTACGGGGGCTAAAAGATGAGTGTTGGCAAAGATTAATAATTGCCCTCTAACAATAGCAGGACAACCAGTGGTAGCAGATCTGAATATGCTTCCACTTGGCTCATACGATGTTCTGATTGGGATGGACTGGCTAGAGAAGCACTGGGCGTTAGTAAACCGCAAGACGAAAACCATTTACTACAAAGATGACCTTGGAAAGGAACAAGAGATGCAAGGGATAAAACGACCAGTGCAGGTCCAGCCAATCACTGCATCTCAGCTAGCTAAGTGTATCAGAAAAGGATGCCAGATCTATGCCATTCAGGTAGGATATGAAGATTCCAAGGATAAAATGGCCACGGTGGACAAACTTCCGGTAATTAAAGAATTTGCGGATGTGTTTCCAAAAGAGATACCTGGGCTACCCCCAAAAAGGGATATAGACTTCACCATTGAATTGGTTCCAGGGGCAGCACCAGTATCGCGGGCACCTTACAGAATGAGTGTACCCAAGTTGACCGAATTAAAAATGCAACTACAGGAGTTGCTAGACAAAAATTATATCCGTCCCAGTGTATCTCAATGGGGATCCCCGATGTTATTTGTCAGGAATAAAGACGGAACCCTTCAAATGTGTATAGATTATCGACAGCTGAACAAGCTCACGATCAAAAATAAATATCCCCTACCTCGGATCGCTGAACTTTTGATCAAGTCAAGGGTGCCACAGTATTTTCCAAGATCGATTTGTGATCAGGTTACCATCAGATCAGAATTAAGGAGGAGGACATCGCTAAAACAACTTTCAGAACACGATATGGGCACTACGAATTTGTAGTGCTACCTTTCGGGTTGACTAATGCACCCGCCACTTTTATGTGTTTAATGAATAGTGTGTTCCATCGATTTTTGGATAAATTTGTACTGATATTTATCAATGATATTCTGATTTACTCTCGTACTAAGGAGGAGCACAAGGAACATCTCAGGTTGGTACTGCAAACTCTTCGAGAGCACCAACTGTATGCTAAATTCAACAAGTGTGATATCTTCAAAGATGAGATACAGTATTTAGGCCATGTAATCACAAAGGAAGGGATTGCAGTGGACCCTGAAAAAATAAGGACCATAATGGAATGGCCCATACCTAAGGATGTGGCAGATATCAGGTCTTTCATGGGATTATCTGGTTATTATAGAAGATTTGTGTAGGGCTTCTCAAGGGTAGCATATCCTATTACTTCCTTGCAAAAGAAAGGAAGGGCATTCAAATGGACTTCAGAATGTCAGCAAAGCTTTGAGAAACTTAAGCGTTTTCTCACCTCTGCTCCCATCTTTAGTATAGATGATCCTAATAAGGATTACGTGGTATGTACCGATGCAAGTCGAGAAGGCGTGGGCGGTGTGTTAATGCAAGAGGGAAAAGTGATCACCTATGAATCAAGAAAGCTGAAGGAGCATGAGAAGAAATATTCTGCCTACGATTTAGAATTAGCAGCCGTCATACATGCACTAAAAATGTGGCGGTATTATCTACTGGGAAGAAAAATTTTGTTGTTGACAGACCATCACAGTTTGACAAATTACTTCAGTCAGCCCACCCTGAATACAAGGCAAGCCCGTTGGGCAGATTTCTTAAGTGGATTTGATTTTGACATTAAGCATTTGAAAGGAAAGGAAAACCGCGTGGCTGACGCGCTGAGTCGGAAGGTGCAATGTTTATATGAAATTTCGTCCAGTAAATGGAAGAATCCCTTGCAAGAAATGATAAAAACAGCCGCAGATCAAGATGCCGAATACCAGCAAATAAAGCAGCAGATACAACTTTCCAGCAAAGAAAATCAGCAGGGGTATGAAATAGATGAGAATGGAATGTTTCTCTATAAAAAGAGGTTGTATGTACCTAATAAAAATAGTCTTAAAAATCTGATTTTGGACAAGTTTCACATCAGCCACTACGCAGGTCATCCCGGATACCAAAAGATGCTCACTGCACTTCGAAAAGAATACTATTGGCCTGGAATGAAAAAGAATGTATCTGAATATTTAGCGCGGTGTTTGGAATGTCAGCAGATCAAAGCATAACACCTACATCCGGCGGGGTTATTGCAACCTTTGCCCATTCCAGAATGGAAATGGGAAACCATATCCATGGATTTCATAACTGGGTTGCCTAGGACAAAGAAGCACAATGATTCAATTATGGTAGTAGTAGACAAATTGAGTAAGGCAGAGCAATTTATACCAGTGCAATCTACCTATAGAGTTGTGCAAATTGCACACATTTTTATGCAGAATGTGTTCAAACTGCATGGGCTCCCGAAGACAATAATATCCGATCGAGATGTAAAATTCACGTCAACCTTCTGGAAAGCATTGTTTACAGAACTGGGTACACAGCTGAATTTCAGTACAGCTTATCATCCCCAGACCGATGGACAGACTGAACGAGTGAATCAAGTAGTAGAAGACATGTTAAGAGCATGCGTGATGCAGAAATCGACACAATGGGAAGAATATTTACATTTGGTTGAATTCGCATATAACAACGGGTATCACACATCAATACAAATGACTCCCTTTGAGGTCTTGTACGGACGGAAATGCCGTACACCCTCAAGTTGGAGTGGCCCTGAGGACAAATTAAGATTGGGGCCAGAAATGCTCAAAGAAATGGAGGACATGGTAAAAAGGGTGTGGACTAATTTAAAGGCTGCTCAAGACCGGCAAAAGAGCTTTGTGGATCGGAAAAGAAGGTTCAAAGAGTACCAGGTCGGCGACCATGTTTACGTAAGAATTCAAGCCAGGAAAAGTACCCTGCAATGGAGCGGTTGCGCCAAACTTGCACCCCACTATTTTGGACCTTTCCAGGTCTTGGCAAGAGTTGGGCCGGTAGCCTACCAGCTCGCCCTGCAAAGCCACATTAGGATCCATAATGTCTTCCATGTTTACATGCTTAAAAAATACATTTACGACCCTAAGCATGTGATCAAATGGCAAGATATACGGGTAAGGACTGATTTCAGTTGAACTAATTGAAAATGTATTTTGGAGATAAATGACGGGTATTGTTGATGGTTGCAGGTCGAACCGGAAGGAGAGGTCCTGGTCGAGCCGCTGAGCATTCTCGACTGGAGAGAAGTACAGTTGCGGAAGCGAGTTATTACCCAAGTTAAAGTGCAGTGGCAGCACTATGGGCCTGATGAGGCCACTTGGGAAGATGAAGAGCTTCTTAAGCAAGCTTATCCGGGGCTGTTTATGAACATCAGACATCGGGACGATGTCCAATCTCAGGAGGGGGAGATGTGATGACCCCGGGAAAATGTAAATATTTAAATCTTACTGTGGTAAAAGACAGAATTAAGAATAACATTGGAAGACTGTTTGTTTAAAAAAAAAAAAAAAAAACCTTAATAGTATTTCTTTCTATTTTATATGTGCATTAAAAATATTCCAATAAAGAAATACTTATGATAGTGCTGGCAACTCCCAAGAGGGAATTGGTAAATAAAGTCAGTTATCAAAACTGCATATAACCACCTTCCCTAACTGGAAAGGTCTCCAGGGGAAAAGGGAAGGGGGATGGAAAAAATCTGCGCTGTAGGGACAGGCAGAGACAGAGAGACAAAAAAGAAAAGGCAAAACGAAAAGACTAAGTCTGGTAAGGACCAGATAGTCGAGCACGAAGTGCAACCTTGCTGAGGATAGTGATCCGGCAAGAGAAAGCTTGGGGGGAGACTTTGGTCTTGAAGGACGAGTCTCACGGATGGGCGGTTAAACAGATATGCACAGATTCTGTAGGTGATCTACTAAGGGATTAAAGAGCTGGCAGCGACCAGGTAAGTAAAAGTAAAACCCTTAAGCCTCTGCAAGTTATCTGTATGTTATATAAGTTATTTGTTTCCTTGAAAGATACAATTGTTACTTCCTATTGCTGCATTAGAAGGTCTGCAAACGATAGTTGTTTGAGCACAGGAAACTATATTCTTGCACGCTGTATAGGGGTAAGGGATAAGAAACAGTGCTGGACAGAAACCTGGACGGTTGAAGTTACAGACTCGCTGTCAACGCAACAGGAACGAAGATAAGACTAAAACACCGGTTATAAACAGAGTTGTTAGTGAAATTGTTTCCTGAGTAGTTTAGAAGAGTCTTGTCAAAATTAAGGAAACTATCGATAATAGCACAATGGAGCGGAATGATAATAACCATAACTCAAACTCATTACATGAAAAGATAGTATTCTCCCGAGATTTGTATCGAGCTCAGGATACAAGATAGGTCTAGAAAGGGGTATGGCAGTCTGTGGCTGCATAACAAGGAAACCGAGAAAGGTTGCTTAACTAGAAAGTAAAGAAATACGTAACCCTTAGAGCCGGGTAAACTCCTGCGGTACAGAACAGTTCCGCAATCATATTGTGAATAAAGAGTATCTAAATATGTAGTGAACACTTGAAGTATGACCGCATACCCCTGCAATCCGCAATCTCATGGAGCAGGAATCGGAAATATATTCAAGTCATCATCTAAGCAAATCTTTGGAATAAGTCGAGTAGCAAATAGACTATTAATCAAGGAATTATTAAAAAAATAACAGCGATATAAAACGAGCTATGGAACCGAGAAACCATCCTGTCTCGTTGGCTTGAACAAAAATGATCAGCCTACTCACTGATATACAGTAGGCATTAGGTTGAAACGACCGAGACTATTTTACCTTATCCCGTGAAGCAGCCATAAATAATCATACAAAAAAAAGACGTAATGAAAGTCCTTGTTGAACGAGTATATATGAACATACATGAATCTCTACCAAACACCAGAAGAATAAACAATACGATTTCCGAACAGTGAGCTTTATTGCAAATTTGTGCAGTATTTAGGTCGACAGAACCCATAACATTTCTTAAAAAAAACTCACAATCTAACATGAAAATAAATACAGAGATTAAAGCCAAAATAGGTAACGGCCGCAAGGCTGTAACAATCCGTTTACCGGAAAACAAATGGGTCTGAAACCCAACAACTGTAACCAATAGTGTTGCATTCGGAATTATCCTAAAAGATACATATGCATTATAACAGTTCAAATCTACAACAATTTAAACATGCGGCTACAGTTCTTATAATCTAGTAATCTTTCCAACATAGAAAGCACTGAAAGCATTAGGGTTTCGCCGGAACCCATATCTTGTAACAGAGAAGACACGAAGCAGGTCAAAGAAGAGCCTCCCGTCGCCATCTGCGACCAACCATGGTAGAAGTAAGGTTGGGCTACGGCCAGGCACAAGGGAGACCCTTTTCCAGCAGATATAAGACCAAAAACGAGGGGAAAACATTAACCCAGATCTAAATACATGCAAAAACTAAGAAGGGTCGCACCTGATGAATAGTCGGTACACCATAGCCCTTGAGAGAGGACCTCCTTGCCCTGAATCGAACTCGGAAGCAGACAGCTGCATTCATACATCAACACGACAGAGGATAACCATTAGCACTGCTTCCTAAGGAAGAAATCATGAGAACCGAGAACGATAAACCCAAAAGGAACAAAACTCATATGTTAACGACTGCAGCCTTACCTCCAGAATTCTTCATGAATGTATATAATGCACAGATCGGATGCTCGGCGATGAGGATGCTCGCTCGGCGGGGAGGTGTTCGCTCGGCGCAAGAACTTCAATCAATCCACTCGTTGTGGCGAGGTGGAGCGGAAGACAGCAGGGTCGCCGAGCCTTGCCGAAACTCGAAGAATCGAGAAGAGAAATGACCATATAGTATCAATCTCCGGAAGTGGTGTCAGGGGGCATCACCACCCTCGGATCCGCACTGGATCATCCTCACCGTTGAATGAGGCGGTAAAAATTAGGCGGAAATTTCTAACACCAAACCACACCCCTTCACGTGAACAGGCCGGCGGAAATAAATGTCGCGTCCATATGTTCACTGCAGATAATGTCAGCGATGCTGCCAGTCAGAGCTGGCTCGGGTTGCTAATCTGGCGACACTTAGGTTATATGCAGTGGGCCTCATATATGGGTTTGGAGCGGAACATTAAGTTAAACGAATATATCATACATGACCCTTATCGGTCCATGGTAAACGTAAACCATAACAGCAAATGGTAATATAACCTTTATCATAAATCTTTTTATTTTATGTGTCCGGGTATGTGACAATCCATCTAATCACAAATAATTTTAGAGTCCTAAAATGACTTTACAAGCCACAAATAGCGAGAATTCAAAAACAACCATCTAATCACAAGTAGTTTTAAAGTCTTAAAATCATCTGTATAATCAAAAAAGGTACTAAAAGCATCCATCTTAATGTCTTATATGATATTTTTTTAGTTGAGGTGAAATCAATGTTCCCATATGATTATGATATTTTTTTATATTTTCTTAAGTTGAGGTTAAATTAATGGTTTTATATGATAAATTTTTAATTGAGATTGGTATGTTTTTAATTGAGATTTTAATGATTATGTTATTTAAAGAAGATTGAAAATATGGATCAGTATAGATCTATCTGACTTTAAAAAATTTAGAATGTGGATAAAGCAAGTAAGTAGAAAAACATATGATATTAAGGAATTTCACCTCAGCATGATGCTAAAGAGTATTTGACATCTTCAACCAAAGGAAAAACTAATATTTTAATTGCACAACTAGTTCTCATTATCTAAGATGTGAAACTAGCAAATAAATGGTCCCTAAAGAAAATTGAAAAAAAAAGAACTCGGATATTTTTTGCAGCAAAAGGATGGTAGAAACATAATAACATTTTATCAAAAAATGTGCAGTATATAAAAATATTCATGCTTAATTTAATAACAACCTAAAAGTGAACAATCTCAACAAACTTTAAAAAAAACAAGACTTCAGCAAACAACAAGTTTCTTACTCAAAATTCATAACAAGAAAAGCAATATGGAAATAACAAGAGAAACAATGCTTGATTTTAGACTTTTGTGATCCATACATCATGAGTTTGTGATTCATCATGAGGACAAAGGTGAAAAAATAAGTAAATCATAATGTTTAAATCGCAAGGATGCATCTGTTCTAGAGTTAGCCGTTAGGAGCCAGTTAAAAAATAGTTGAATAAATTTATTATTATTTTATTATGTTTTATTTTAAATTATTAATGTTTTTAATTAAAATAACAATGAATTCAAAATTAGTTAGATTAATTTAATAATATAATAAGAATTGAATATTTGTAAATATATAATTAAAATAAGTTTAATATGGCTATTATTAAAAATAATAATATTCAACCATTATATTTAAATATTAATATATAAAAAGATTGAATAATATTTTAATAGGGAGATCAAAGAGGATATAAATTGCAATATAAAAATAAAAATAATCAATTATTAATTAAAAAAATATAAAAATTATGAAAAGAGGGCGGGATCTAACTTCTACTTAACTTCCAACCATCGTCCCTGTTAAGATTAATAGAACATTTTCAATTCCAATGGCTTCTCGAAGCTTACATTTTTCAATTTTCTACTTAACTTCCAACCATCGTTCCTGTTAATATTAATAGAACATTTTTCAATTTTAATGGCTTCTCGAAGCTTACATTTTGCAATTTCAATGACTTCTCGAAGCTTCCTATGATGGAAGTGATTAATCTTGGTGATGACCATGGTGATTGGGTTTCACTGCATGTTCACCTAAATCCGAGGAACGAGAGCGGTTGTGCTTAATATCTGCATGTTCTTGGATTCTTTGGTTAATGGAGCGACCAGTTTTCCCAATGTGGAATTCCCCAATGTAGGGAATCCCACGAGAACATGGGATGGAGTACACCCCTTTCATGTCTTTAGGGTTTACCTTGTCTTTGACCATCTAACCATATTAAACTTATTTTTAATTATATATTTACAAATATTCAATTCTTATTATATTATTAAATTAATCTAATTAATTTTAAATTCAATATTATTTTAATTAAAAATATTAATAAATTAAAAAAAAAAACATAACAAAATAATAATAAATTTATTCAATTTTTTTTTAAAAGCTAATTCATAACTAGTAATGGCTAATTTTATAACAGATGTATCTTTGCTATTTAAACATTCTAACTAGCTAATTTTTCCACCACATTAAATGGTTCAAAAAGTCTACCAAAAATTTATGATGTGATTAATCCAAAAAAATTATAAAAAAAAACCATATAAAAAAATAATAGAAATAAAATTAAGTCGATGAAAGTGTGAAGTCTCATGAATGCAATTAAAAAATTAATAATTCATTAAAAAAACCAATTTAATCATATTCTTAGATTATATACTCCATGTCCACGACCATGACCCCGAGGATCGGTCAATAACGCGACGTCCGGCCACGTTTATCCACGCGTTGCGACGACGCCTTGAGACTATCCGCGTCTCATTCATCCAACGGCTCACGCTGTCTCATTCATCCAAGAGCCTAGGGTAACTCTCAAACTTTTCTATTCTCATTAATGGCTTAGTGTTAATTAAAAAATAAAGTGGCGTGGAGTGGCTTGTACGTCGTTGATTTTGGTCTCTACAATTATTAATCGAAAACACAAAAAAATATTTTTTTTTGCTCGGCAAGATTAACTACTGTTCTATTAATATGTACAGATAACTTTATATTCTGAGAGACTATTGACCCAAGGCCTACTACGGCTCATGGGTGGCATTTTCAAACAAGCACATTCGCCTCGCAGGGCCATGCTATCAGAGAGATCAAAAAACAAAAAGCTGACAGTTTCCATAGTGACTCCATAACTACCCGCGCAGGGGCCTTTCCAAACAGACCTACACCCCAACCTACAGTGGAACCTGAAGACCAAAACATGAACAAACCAAAAACCAGGCAATCACCACTGCCGTGGAGGAGACCGCATACAGAACTTGACGGAAACAAAACATAGACAACCGTGTGACCCAGGAAATTGCAATTGTTCTTACCCCACAGCCTGACACAGAACCCCCCGCCAGGGCTATTCCTCTGGCTCTTCTTCCATGGCTGACGAAGAAAGCACAGGTTCCGGCTGCTCGGTAGCTCGAGGTTGGGGAGTGAATTGAGAGCGGTCCGACCCAGAATTGCTCTCCTCATTCGCTGCCGCCTCCACTGGGAGCTGCCCTCGACCGCTTGCTGAGCCCTCCTCTTCAGTAGACTGCTCCCCCATTGGGAGCTTGCCTTTGCTCTGCACAACATTGTCTTCCTCCAGGACCAAAGACGATCCCTCTGCGTTCTCCTCCTCAACTTGGGTGAACAGCACAGAGATATGGGCGTTGATGCCTGGATTATCCATAGAACTACCCAAAGTAAATATAACAGAACCAAATGCAGGTAACTTGTGCTTTCCTCCGCTTGAACTACCCACTTCCATGACTTGACTGGGCTGGATAGGGGTGGCTCCCATCCTCCGGTGGCAATAACAACAACAACAGTGATGGTGAATGTCAGCAGCTGTAGGTCGTGAGGATTCTCCACGCCAGGTCCCTCTGCGACAGGGCATTCTCTCCCGTACCATGACAGCCACCAAACTTTGGTTTCTTTCCCCAACAGACGAGAACCAGCTATGGAGCTGCGCCTTCTCCACAACAAACGCTTCCCAATTTGGGACCAAGCAATTCTTATATAGGCTACAGACTGATACGAGGAACGCAGGCGAGAATTGGAACGCGGCCCAACTCTCCACCTCCTGCTCTTCACACAGACTCTCAACGCTCTGCAAATTCCTATTACCAAAATGAGCGCCCTTCTCCAGGCATTCCACATTCTTAAACCGTTCTCCATAACCTATGAAATGACCAGCCATGAATGCCTTCCGCAGGATAGTAATTCCCTCCCTTTGCTCCATTAAGACTGCTCAGAGGCCGCTTCAGACGAGAGGTATTGGCGGCGTATAACATTTAATGGAGGAGCTTCATCACGTGGCGGCCCATGGCTGTCATGTGGCACGCCATTGAATATCATACAGCCACCCGCATCCGAGGTGAAATTTCAAATCACATTATAAGATACTTTCCGATTTTCATGTCCATTACATACCCCACTACGAAGGAAGGGTAGCCCAAGATTTGAACCTAAGACTTCCGGTTCAGTGAGACTTCATTTCCACGGCCATTGCCACTTGAGCTACCCCATGCGGACAAAACACAAAAAAATATTAATGACTTAGTGTTCATTAAAAAATCAAGTTATTTAACAATGTGATCCTTAAATACATACAAATAAATAATATAACAAGAGGATGTGGAAGTAATTGGTTTTGATCCCTATAAAATATTTCATCTAGATTTGGTATTTGGCATATTAACAATCGTCTTTTTCATTTGAGAATAGGTTTGACATGTAGATACAAATTTAGGTTGTCCAATATAATAAGTATAAAAATATAGAATTGTTGGCTTGCTCTTTTTGGTTTAAATAAATTTATCATGATTTTTTTATTGGTAATTCATTTAATTGATTATTTAGTAATATATTTTGTATAATGATTCAATTGCATGTCTAGTTTAGAGATTAGATTTTAAATTTAATTTCATTAATAAAATATTAACCCTTTTTTCAATAATTTAATTTCTTAATCCATGAAAGTGATATTGAAGAATCTTCAATTTTACCTAAAATTAAGTAAAGAAATAATAACATTAACCGGCCAAACAAAACATTCAAAATCAGGCTAGAGCAAATGACAATAAAGTCATGAAAGTGATATTGAAGAATCTTCAATTTTACCTAAAATTAAGTAGAGAAATAATAACATTAACCAGTGAAACAAAACATTCAAAATCAGGCTAGAGGAAATGAAAATAAAGTCATGAAAGTGATATTGAAGAATCTTCAATTTTACCTAAAATTAAGTAGAGAAATAATAACATTAACCAGCCAAACAAAACATTCAAAATCAAGCTAGAGGAAATGACAATAAAGTTATGAAAGTGATATTGAAGAATCTTCATTTTTACCTAAAATTAAGTAGAGAAATAATAACATTAACCAGCAAAACAAAACATTCAAAATCAGGCTAGAGGAAATGACAATAAAGTCATGAAAGTGATATTGAAGAATCTTCATTTTTACCTAAAATTAAGTAGAGAAATAATAACATTAACGAGCCAAACAAAACATTCAAAATCAAGCTAGAGGAAATGACAATAAAGTCATGAAAGTGATATTGAAGAATCTTCAATTTTACCTAAAATTAAGTAGAGAAATAATAACATTAACCAGCCAAACAAAACATTCAAAATCAGGCTAGAGGAAATGACAATAAAGTCATGAAAGTGATATTGAAGAATCTTCAATTTTACCTAAAATTAAGTAGAGAAATAATAACATTAACGAGCTAAACAAAACATTCAAAATCAAGCTAGAGGAAATGATAATAAAGTCATGAAAGTGATATTGAAGAATCTTCAATTTTACCTAAAATTAAGTAGTGAAATAATAACATTAACGAGCCAAACAAAACATTCAAAATCAGACAATAAAGTTATGTTGAGAAAACCCTTATCATATAAGCACAAATCCAAATCATACTCTCCTAAAAACAAAATATTGCAAGAAAAAAATAAAATTAAAAAATATATATATATGATTTTTTTTTTTACATCCGATTACATATTTGAATCCACCAAATTTATAGCAATAAATGTGCAGTGATAATCCTCCAAATTTATAGCAATAAATGTGCAGTGATAACTATGCTTATTGAGTCATTAAGCAAATATCCATATCCTTGTACAATGGCACATACCTAAAACCAGATTATAAAGCCACATCAATTGCATGCGCAGATATAAAGTTGTTTCAATTGTATTAACCAAAGTCGTTTCATGGGCACCACTCGACCCACGAATTTTCCCACCGTTGTCGTTTTATTATCATTTTTTAATAGTCGAAGCAGTGCCGGGGACACGTATTTGGTATTTTTTTAACAGTCAAAGCAGTGCTAGGGATAGGTATTTGGCCATCAAGTTAGCCATGGTGGCGTTTCAATTAAAATTACTATTGAGAGCAGGAAAATAATACAGTTCTTGGATTAATCTGGGCGCTCCAGGGGGTTATTTGACTATATTCTTCCCACACTCAATCCTATTTATCCATTAAAAAAAATTAAAATCAACTAACCTCCATCCAGAAGTTGAAATGGGGATGCTTATGGATATAATTAATTTTTCAAATTTTAATGTTTGAAGTATATTTTTTTTTCAAATTTATTTGAAATTTATTTGAAATTTTGTAGAGAATTATTAAAAACACAAATTTGAATATGAAATCTATATATTAAATTTATTTATACATTAAAAAATATATTTTAAATATTTAAAAATTCAAAATTTAATTAAAAATTATACCATTGTATTCCTACCAAAAAATCATAATTTAAAATAGATAAAGAAGATCACCCTTATGTTTTAAAGTAACTTTATAAAATATCAAACCCTTATGTTTTAAAGTAACTTTATAAAATATCAAACTTTTTCATAATCTTATGAGATTCAAATCCATGGAAAAGTGAATCAAACAATAGGTCAAAGTGAGAAAAAATACTATCTCCACATTATTTCAAATGACAAGAAATAAGTGCTTTATTGAAGTGCTTTATGGGTTGGCATTGTTTTTTCATTGATTCAATAGTCAATGTAATATCTATTATTTATTTTTTAAATCATGGTGGATTGGTAGTTATTTAGGCTAGGCCTAGGATCAAACCTTTGAATTGCCGCTATACCACCAAGAGTATATATGATCTACGTGTAAGACAAATATACTAGGAATATATGACTTAGCAAGAACATCCTATATTGACTATGAACATAATACTCACTAGGGTCACTTATTCCTTTAGCCACCTATTCCTCGAACATCATCATAACAGGCTTGACATGTCATTTCGTGGAATCGAGCTCAAGTGGAGAATGAGTTAAAAACCCATCTTAAACACTTGGTTTACCCTTACTTGACGATTAATGTAATATCTATTATTAACAATCACTTAATGAAAGTGAAAGGTCAATAGCTTCTATGGTAACTAGCGGGTTTAATTACTCCCTTAAGACTTGTTAGCCTCTCTCGCAAAAATTTAAACAAGTTGAGAATCCTGATGAGTAATTCCTCTAAGCCCAAAGGGGATATCTTGATATTGAGGTGAATAAAAATAGTTGTTGTGATTCAATCTTAGGTCTTACCCAATCATTTTCAATTATGTAGTTATAATATGTACAAGAAAGATTTTTAGATTTGTGAATAAAATATATCAATATAATTGATGGGTCCAGCCCACCCTTGTCACACCACACAAGGTTATTAACGCGTGAATTAAGGGAATTTAATGATGGCAGGTAGATTAGGTGTAAGGATGATTCATCCGGCGGTTGATTGGAATGATTTTGATTTGGTTTTTGGAGTCCGCACTTGTAATTGGTACCTTATGCCTTTGTTGTTGGACAAGTGTCCACCCTTGGGATTGTCAACCCTACCTTGGTATGGGTGATCAAACCCTAGCGTAAATCATTTGCATGCACATTCGTTCAATCTGTAAGCTTTGCGTTCTTAGTAAGCCATGGTTGTTTCTGTGCAAGGTTTCTGCTATTATGTGCTCTGGTTCGGTGTTTGACCTGAAAGTTTTCGTCCTTCGTCCGATATGAAGTGTTGTTACCACTGTAAATTTGGTCTTGTTACTTTACCTGCACTTGTTTTGGTATATTATTATGTATTTGTAGTTTGCTGGTTAACGTAATTCTGCGCCTTCTTTGTATGCGGTGCCAATGCTGGTGGTTTGTCTGGTTGATGTGATTCTTTCCAGCTTGAACCTTTCTAGGTGACAATTACTGAGTTTCTGGTCGTCTTTCCTTAGGTTCGAAATAGGATGTGGTTGCAGTTCCCTTCGGCTCCTTCAACGTTGCAGGGGTAAGCTCTATGGTTCTATGCTGTCAGTAGTTCCCTCTTTTCCCTTAGTTGACTAATGTCTTTGTTCCTTCGTGAGCAGGGTAACCTTAATGAACTACCATGACCACAGCTTGCCTCTGTCGGGTAAATTTCGGAACCAGGTTTATTATTCCATTTGTTCTCGCCTTACTTTACCGTTCAGTTCCCACGAAGTTTGTTGAATGGATTTCGTTGCAGGTATGATGACCTGGAGGACTTCGAAACCCAGCTGTTCAAAACTCCGGCTAGACCCGGGTAGTGTCGTTCTTTGTTCTTCTTGTTATTTGCATTCAACGCCTTAAGTTTGGGGTTATTGTAATTCCTGTTTCCAAACTTTATTGATTCGTCGACTGTGTGAAGTCTCGGCCGTTGGCATGCACAACCGTTCTTGTTATTTGATAGCTGTAGGTTGGCCTTAGGGTTTCTAGGCCCGCACAGTATATTATCTTGAACTTGTAATATGTTTTGGCATGGACTGTATAATTATTTGAACATGGTTTTGAAACAATGTATGATTGAATAGAGATTTTTCTCGTGCTTATTTTATAAATGAAATTATGAATTTTGTTCTTCAGGCATACCTAGGTACTCTGCTTGGTTTCCTGTTTGCCAATGCTTACACCTTGTTTGTATATTTGATGCTCGAGATATTCAATTTGTCCTGGATTCTTCGGCGTTCATATGCTTGTTGTATCAGGGTTCGTGGGTCTTGTCTCTGCAACACATTCTTGGATTGTATTTGCAACTTATCTGGTTTCGTATGCTCGCTTGGACCAATATAATTCGAAGTACATGTATGTAAATATACTTATAGGATATAATAAAGACCAGACTTGTATTGTGAATGGAAATCAATAGAATGTCATATAAATAAATAAATAGTTACAGGACGCTGGAGATAAATGTTTGTGTGCCCAGAGATATATTTCATTAACTTCCAAAAAGTCGAAGCCCACAATAGTATTATGTTCCCCTTTTAAAATGATTGTCAGGAACTGTTTGTATGGAACTATTTTTTTTCCAACTATTTTTGGTTACATTCTGTTGGTTACATGTATTTAGTTCCAGGAACTGTTATTGTCTTACAGTATTATTATGAAAATAAAACTAGTTTTTTATAACAATTATCCTAATTAATTCTTGACCTTCCTACGTACTGTCCTTTTATTAAATTAAACAACATAAACAAATAAAAGTAAAAAAAAACAACCACATTGTTCACTTAGCAAATTCCTCCTCTATCCTCTTCAGAGACCAAACAACCTCTCCTTTCGTCTTGACCCGTCAACTAGATGCTCCTACATCAGGGTCTCAGGGTAAGAAAAAGTCATGGCTTCGTTCCATGAGCTCCTCCACAGAATAACCAGCCTTCTGTATCTGTGCTGCGTCGAGCCACGAACTGTCCTCAATTGGACGGTACTTCCACTTGACAAGGTATCGCAGATACTCTTTCCTGCGAGTCTTCTTGGCTACCTATGTGTCGAGAATCTTCTTGATCTCATGGGGTTGAACCGAAGGCATGTGACTCATCCAAGAACTGTCTCCAAATTGGGTGTCCCGTTCTGGCCGTACCATACTATTTTCCTCCGGGTTGGCAGTATATGGGAACAGGTCTACCACATTGAAAATAGGTGATATGCCTATATCAGGTGGCAGTTGTATCTCATAGGCGTTGGTTGAGAATTTACTCAAAATCTTTCACGGACCGATCTTTTTGAATTTTAGCTTGTTGTACGCGCCCTTAGGAAACCGTTCTTTGCGTAAGTGTGCAAGGACTTCATCACCTATATTGAATTGGACTTCTCATCGCTTTAAATCTGCTTGTTGTTTATATTTCTGCATGCTGTCCTGCAACTTTAGTTTTACCTGTTCGTGTAGTTCACTCATCGCTTCAGCAAAATCTTCCCCATCAGCACTTCTTCTCTCCAACTTTCCCAGATCCAGTAGTTCATGTATTCCACAAGGATGCATGCCATACAAGATCTGAAATGGACTGTATCTGGTGCTACGGTTCAGCGAATCGTTATAAGCGAATTCTGCCTGAGCGAGAGCACGATCCCATAACTGTGAATTTTCCCCAGTCAAACTTCGTAACAAGTTTCCCAAACTCCTGTTCACCACTTCTGTTTACCCATCAGTCTGCAAATGATATGCAGAACTGAAGTTCAGTTGTGTGTCCAACTTCTTCCACAGGGTGCGCCAAAAGTGTCCCGTGAATTTTACGTCCATGTTAGAAACAATAAATTTGGGTAGGTCGTGTAATCTAACAATCTCTGTGAAAAACAGGTGAGCTACGTGAGTGGCATCACTAGTTTTTCGACAAGGGATGAAATGCGCCATTTTCGAAAACCTGTCTACCACCACCATCACTGAGTCATATCCTCACTGTGTTCTAGGCAGTCCTAAGACAAATTCAATGCTGACTGAGTCCCATGGTCTACTTGGAACAGGTAGTGGTGTGTAAAGTCCAGTGTTTTGACTATGTCCCTTCGCTAGTTGGCAGACTTTACACCTATTCACATACCGTTGTACATCCCTTTGCATTCTTGGCCAATAATAGAAGTGTCCGAGCTGCTCCAAAGTTTTGTCTATGCCGAAGTGTCTAGCTAGACCCCCGCTATGTTTCTCCCGTATAATATTTTCTCTCATCGAACAATCAAGGATACATAACTGTCCCCCTCTAAACAGTAGTCCCTCCTGCAAGTTGTAGTCCAACCATGGACTTTTGTTCCTCAGCACAGGATTTTGACAGGCTTCAAAGGCCTCTTTGAAATCTGTGTCGGTCTAGTACAAATCTTTCAAGTGCTCGAAACCCAACACCTGTATTGTACTTTCCTGTAAGAGCAAGGCTCTTCTGCTCAATGCATCCGCCACCTCATTGGCCTACCCACTGATGTTTTTCAGCACAAAGGTGAAACTTTGTAAATACTCCACCCATTTGGCATGCTTGTGGTTCAATTTGTGTTGTTGCATTACATATTGTAGCACTGAATTATCATAAAATAACACAAACTCATTCCCCAGTAGGTAGTGTCTCCAATGCTTTAAAGCTTGGACAATAGCATAAAATTCCTTGTCATATGAGGAATATTTTTGCCTACTTTCATTCAATTTCTCACTGAAAAATGCAATGGGCATGTCTTCTTGACTGAGTACAGTGCCAATGGTTGTCCCACTTGGATCGCATCGAACTTGGAAAAGCTTATTAAAATCCGGTAGCCTTAGAATCGGCCTTTCTATAATCTTCCACTTCAGGAGCTGAAAGTTGTTCTCTACTGCCTTGGTCCAACAAAAAGGTTGACTGCCATTTTTTGTCGTATCCAGCATAGGTGCGAATATTTCACTAAAGTTTCTTATGAACTTGTGATAAAAACTTGCCAGCCCATGAAAGCTACATACCTCGAATAAGCTCTTCGGTGATGGCCAATTAACGATTGCTGCGATCTTTTCTGGATCTGTCTTCAATTCATTTTCTGCAATTACAAAGCCTAAGTAAACCAGTTCTCTCTGTAGGAAAGTACATTTCTTTAAGTTTATCAGTAGTTTATTATGTTGTAATTTCTCTAGCACTCTTCGAACATGTTGAAGGTGCTCTTCTTTAGTCCTGCTAAAAATCAATATGTCATCAAGATATACTATCACAAATTTACCGGTGAACTCTTTCAACATTAAATTCATCAACCTCATAAAAGTACTAGGAGCATTACTCAAACCAAACGGCATGACCAGCCCTTCATTGGTCTTGAAGGCTGTCTTCCACTCATCTCCTTCCCTGATCTGGATCTGATGATAGCCACTTTTCAGATCCATCTTCGTGAAATATGCTGCCCCACTTAGGCAGTCCATCATATTTTCCATCCTTGGTAGAGGAAACCTGTATCTAATGGTGATTTTGTTGATGGCCCGCGAGTCCGTGCGCATCTGCCATTCTCCTCCTTTCTTGGGAGTGAGAATTGTTGGTACTGCACAAGGGCTCAAGCTTTCCCTTATCAGCCCTTTATCTAGCAACTCCTGCACCTGTTTCCTAATCTCTTCATTATCTTTGGGGCTCATCCGATATGATGCCTTATTTGGTAAGATTTCTTCGGGTATGAAATCGATATGATGACTGATGCTTCTTTTAGGAGGCAACTTATCCGGCAAATCATCAACTACAATGTCCTTGAATTCCTATAGCATCTCTTGAATTTCTGTAGGCAATTCAGACATTTCTATGTGCAACAACACTGTCTTAGTCCTCCTTACAACAACATAATTCACTTCATTTTCCTCAATCTGTTTCACAAATTGTTTTCCACCTACTAACCATGCTTTTGTCCCACTTGCTTCTGCTATATCCTCTTCCTTGATGGGTACAAGCGTATGCTTGACTCCATCTTTAACAAACTTGTAGCAATTCATCTTCCCATCGTGTACCACATTCCGATCATACTGCTATGGTCTTCCTAGCAGTATGTGACACACATCCATTGGCATAAAATCACAGACAACCTTGTCCTTGTACCTTTCAATGTGAAATTCAACCTCACATTGTTCATCAACCAATAGTTGGTGGCCCTTCTGCAGCCACGACACCTTGTAAGGGGTGGGGTGCTTATGTCGCCTCAATCCCAGCTTCTCCACCATCTCGATGGCAACCAAATTATCTGTGCTCCCACTGTCTATGATCAATTTGCAACACTTTCCATGTGATTTGCAAACTGTCCGGAATAGTGCATTTCGTTGGGTCTGCTCAGTAGTTTCCTTGGATGGCTTCAGCAATACTTTGTTTAGAACCAAGGCCTCCCCCATTTCTACTACATTTTCTGCTTCCTGGGGTGGTGCCTCAGCTTCCTTAGGCTGTGCAACAAATGTTCCCCTCTGACCAGCTTGCTCTGCTTCAGGGCATTCAAAAGATCTATGCCCCCACTTGTGGCATCTGTAGCACCGGAAACTAGCTCCTCTTCCTCGGCCATTCCCTCTTCCTCGCTGATATGGCCTGCCACCTCTAGTGCTATCTCCTTTCTCTGTTGTTCCTGAAGCCCTAGAGCTACTACCTTCTTCGCTGTTACTGGCAGTTCTCCCTCCGCCATAGGACTGTCCTTGTCCTCTACCATTTCCCTGTCCTCTCCTATTATTATATTATTCTATTAATCTTTTCTTCAACCTTTACAACACTCGGATAGGCTTCCTCAATGTTTCTTGGGGAAAGAATACTGATTTCATCCAGTATTTCCAGCCTCAAACCATTTACGTATCTTGTTGTCTTCTTCGGAGTGTCATCAGTATAACCAGCCCTCAAGTTCACATGATAGAATTCTTTTGTATACTCCTTTACTATCATGTCTTTCTGTCTTAAGTTCTGCACTTGTCGGTAAAGTGCAACTTGATAATCCTTAGGCAGAAATCTTCCTTTTAGCTTGGCCACCATCCTTGGCCACTTCCTTATCGGTAGCTTATTCATTCTCCTTCTGTCCGCTTGGACACTATCCCACCACAGGGCAGTGTGTCCCTTCAATTTGGTTGCAGTGAACCTGACTCTTCGGTCCTCGCTGATCTCTTCACTCTCAAAATACTTATCCAACTCGGTTATCCAGTCCAACAAAACTTCTGTGGACAGACTACCATCATAGTTAGGAATTTCTGGTTTGGGGTTACTGCTGGGTAACAACACTGACCTCAGCAATCTTATCTATGGGGCTTCCTCATCTGATCCATCTGTAGTAACTACTGCCTCCTCCTCGCTGTCATCTCCAAGTTCTGGATCTCTTCTCCTTCCTGCCTCCACTGCCTCTAAGCAAGCAGTAAGGGTCCTTATTTTTTCCCTCAATCCCTTGTCTGCTACTCTACGCACACCTCTCCCATGTCCTCATCTTCCAACCCCCATATCCTGGCTCTTTCAACTTCCTTCTCTGATACCACTTGATGGGTCCAGCCCACCCTTGTCACACCACACAAGGTTATTAACACGTGAATAAAGGGAATTTAATGATGGCAGGAAGATTAGTTGTAAGGATGATTCATCCAGCGGTTGATTGGAATGATTTTGATTTGTTTTTTGGAGTCCGCACTTGTGATTGGTACCTTATGCCTTTGTTGCTGGACAAGTGTCCACCCTTGGGATTGTCGACCCTGCCTTGGTATGGGTGATCAAACCCTAGCGTAAATCATTTGCATGCACATTCATTATGTCTATAAGCTCTGCAGGCTTGGTAAGTCTTGGTTGTTTCTGTGCAAGGTTTCTGCTATTATGTGCTCTGGTTGGGTGTTTGACTTGAAAGTTTTCGTACTCCATCCGATATGAAGTGTTGTTACCACTGTAAATTCGGTCTCAATATTTTACCTGTAGTTGTTTTGGTAGATTATTATGTATTTGTAGTTTGTTGGTTAACGTAACTCTGCGCCTTCTTTGTATGTGGTGCCAATGCTGGTGGTTTGTCTCGTTGATGTGATTCTTTCCGGCTTGAACCTTTCTAGGTGACAATTACTAAGTTTCTGGTCGTCTTTCCTCGGGTTCGAACAGGATGTGGTTGCAGTTCTCTTTGGCTCCTTTAGCATTGCAAGGGTAAGCTCTCTGGTTCTATGTTTTCAGTAGTTCCCTCTTTTCCCTCAGTCAACTAATGTCTTTGCTCCTTCGTGAACAGGGTAACCTTAATGAACTTCCATGACCACAACTTGCCTTTGTCAGATAAATTCCAGAACCAGGTTTATTATTCTGTTTGTTCTCGCCTTACTTTACCGTTCAGTTCCCACGAATTTTGTTGAATGGCTGTCGTTGCAGGTATGACGACCTGCAGGACTTCGGAACCTGGTTGTTCGAAACTTCGGCTAGACCCGGGTAGTGTCCTTCTTTGTTCTTCTTGTTATTTGCATTCAACGCCTTAAGTTTGGGGTTATTGTAATTCCTGTTTCCAAACTTTATTGAGCCGTCGACTATGTGAAGTCTCGGCCATTGGCTTGCACAACCATTCTTGTTATTTGATAGTTGTAGGTTGGCCTTAGGGTTTCTAGGCCCGCATTGTATATTATCTCGAACTTGTAATATGTTTTAGCATGGACTATATAATTATTTGAATAGGGTTTTGGAACAATTTATGATTGAACAAAGATTTTTCTCGTGCTTATTTTATAAATGAAATTATGAATATTTTTCTTCAGGCATACCTGGGTACTCTGCTTGGTTTCCTGTTTGTCAATTCTTACACCTTGTTTGTATATTTGATGCTTGAGATATTCGGCTTGTCCTGGATTCTTCGGCGTTCATATTCTTGTTGTATCAATGTCCGTAGATCCTGTCTCTGCAACACATTCTTGGATTCTATTTGCAACTTATCTGGTTTCGTATGCTCGCTTGGACCAATGTAATTTGAAGTACATGTATGTAAATATACTTATAGGATAGAATAAAGACCAGACTTGTATTGTGAATGGAAATCAATAGAATATCATATAAGTAATTAAACAGTTACAGGACACTGGAGAGAAATGTTTGTGTGCCCAGAGATATATTTCATTAGCTTCCAAGAAGTCGAACCCTACAATCGTATTATGTTCCCCTTTTAAAATGATTGTCAAGAACTGTTTGTATGGAACTGTTTTTTTTTTCCAACTATTGTTGGTTACATGTATTTAGTTCCAGGAACTGTTATTGTCTTACAGTATTATTATGAAAATAAAACTAGTTGTTTATAACAATTATCCTAATTAATAATTGACCTTCCTACGTACTATTCTTTTATTAAATTAAACAACATAAACAAATAAAAGTAAAAAAAAAAAACCACATTGTTCACTCAGCAAATTCCTCCTCTGTCTTCTTCAAAGACCAAACAGCCTCTCCTTTCGTCTTGACCCGTTAGCTAGATGCTCCTGCATCAATAATTAATAATGAAAAACTTAATATATTTTAGTATGGTTGAGAACAATAGATGATGACTTTCCATTTTTCATGGTTGATTATGTTTAACCACGTTTCATTGTTTTTACCGTTAGTTAACTTTTGTTACACATGGTATATCAAACTTAATTCAACCATGGTATACTATTTTTTACTGTGGTTGATTATAGTTTACTATGATTAACCATGTTTTACTATAGTTGAATTTAGTGTTACTTTGGTTGACTATATTTACAATTACTATGTTTCCCCATATTTTATTATGCTTGACCATGTTTTACTATTATTGACCATAGGTGACCATGTTTCATTATGGTTTATCATGTTTGACTATGGTTGATCATGGTTAAATTTACTTAACTATGTAAACAATCATTGCCTATGGTTAACTTTGGCGCACCATGTTTGACTATGGTTGACCATGAGTGACCATATTAATGTTGGTTGACTATGACATGGTTAACCATGATTTAGTATGTTTATCTTTGATTAACCATGGTTGTCTATGGTTGAACATGCTTGTCCACAATCCACTAAAGTTAACTTTGGTTCGCTATGGCCAACATATGGTTGATTTTGTTTTTATGTTTCATTTACAATGGTCAACTTATGGTTGAATTTAGTTTATGTTTGGTATAATATGGTTGATTATAATCTACTATGGGCTCACTGTCGTTTATTTATGAGCCTCGGTATTGCAACAAGAATGTTGCAACTCCCAAGACTATCGACTTTAATTATCAACCCTGGGTTCGTACAAACTTAAGAGGTATCATAACTATATGTGCAACATACAATGTGTCCTTCCTTTGCAATCATGATGTAATGGAGTGCATGTACTGAAACCAAATCCTACACCAATTGTAGAAAACAAAATGCTCGAAATGGAAACCTTAACCTATTGCAAGAAATAAAGTGCAAAGAAATAAACCTATTCTAATTACGTAAAGATCATGACATAAATGTAAAAGAAACGTAACTTAACCCTATTTATCTCATGTGCTGATTTAAACTAATTGAACATGAAATCTTATTTAGAGAGTACTAACTATTGTGTGCATGTGTAAATATAAAACAACTCGTTTTTTAAATCTTTTTTCTTTATAAATGCAAATGTTAATCTTTCCTTGATCTTTGGTGGTGGAGACAAGTGTGGAGAAAGAGGGTTAAAATGGTCTTGATGGCTTGTAGGTCAAGTAGAGGCCGAATCCCAACTTCAATGATGATTTTTCTCAATTCAGGCTCAAAAAAGGCTTTCTTACAGGATCCAAATTTCCTACACGATGCTACAATGATTTCCTACAGGATCCCCTGATTTACTAAATGACGTTACAGATTTACTGTACGAAATTAAAATTCATCTAATGACCAAGCAAATCAAATCAAAATTGGATGGGACAAATTTTGTTATTAACTAGGATGTCTTAGGTCCCCATTCCAAGTGGAATCACTCAAAAAGACCCCTATTAACCCATGCTACAAAATAGAAAAACATTACTAGTCGAAAATCTAGAAATTCGAGAACTAGTGAGCTAGTAAATCTAAAAAATGCCTAACCTTATCAAGTGAAAATGTTGTGGGATAATTTTTGTTATGAACTAGAATGTTTTTGTGATCTAATGCAAGTGGAACCAACTCGATTGAAGCTTGTTAGCATGCTCTAAAAAATAGCAGAAATTTATTGTTCTTTACTAAAAAGGAGGTCGGGCAATCTAGATTTGGGAATAAGAAGACTAATCCAAGAAGCTCAGTGATTACTATGAACTTCCAAAGCTTTTCCAAGGATGAAATAATGCTTGTGATCCTATAAAAGAACTTATATCAACCATTTAACTCAATCCCACAACAAGAAATCATTAATACTAAATGCAAAAGTAGAAAGAAATAAGAACAAGAGATGCATGTGAATAAGAAGTGAAAAGAAGGAAAGAAAATGATACAAAAGGGCTCTGAGACCCCTAGGATGGCCAAGCCCAGGGAAGCTCAAAGACCTATGGAGGAGAATAATATTTAGAAGCTAAACATGACACCAATATTCATTATTTCATCAATACAATTACATCCCTATAAGAAAATACAATGGCGCTGCAAAAATATGAGTTCTCTCCACAAGAAAACTAATGAAAATCTCTCCATAGAGGCAAATTCGACTTGGTACTTATACAAAATGATTAGGAATCATTCCCCATGAAAGGAGGAAGCTTTCCCCACCAAAATCCCTTGATTAGTGGATCTGGTCCCCAATACTTGGAATCTGCATTAAATGGTAGGGAACACATTCCTAGATTTTCTCAATCATTGGAGTTCCACAATCTGTGCCATAATTCCATAAGAGGAACAACCTGAAATTCTTTTGATTGATTTTCTGAAGAACAAATCCAAGCAGTAATGGAGGACCTATCACCAATGACTTGCATCCCCAAGAGAGAGTAGACCTTCATTTAGATGTCCTGAGAGAAAGGGTAGAGAATGAAAATATGTAAACAATCTTCCAAATATTTTTTATAGAAAGAGCATCTGCCAGGGCCCACATAACCTTTCTTCAATAGACTATCCCAGGTTAATATATGATTATGTAGAATAAACCATGTGAAGCATAAAATCTTGAGGGAGACATCCCAGGACCACATTTGGGCAGTGAGATTGGTAAAAGGGAGATTTTGTGAGCAAGAAGTGATGTGCTCATATGCTTCAGAGGCCAATATCCTTCCATCAATTAAATGACCTCCCCAAACTAGATTGTCTGGGAAAGTTGACAACATGATACCTCCATGAAAGATATTTTTGTGGTATACTTCCCACTCTGCCTTCAGATAAATTGGGACCCAATTTCCCAAGCATGAGGCTAATTGGGGGATGAAAAATGCAATTGAGGGCCCCTCCAAATAGTGGCCAAGGTGGAAATTGTAATACCCTCCTCCCACATTTACCCAAGTTAACCTATTAGTTGGGATAAACATGTGACGAGAGGCTACTATGTTGTGATTCAACTCCCCATGTATAGTTATGGAAGTGGAATTGACAAAACCAAACCAATCTGACCTTTCACACATGGTATAGAACCTTTAGGAGTCAATCAACCCTTCCAGGTGACTAATGTAACCACCCTCCTCCCACATCTACCTAAGTAACCAACCAACCGGGGTAAACATGCGGCGAGAGAGGCCACTATGAAGGGATTCAACCTCCTTGGTGACCTTATGGAAATGGAATCGATGGAACACATCAACCATACCTTCCACATCAGCAACAACATCCCCAGGAGACATCTCAGCTACTTACGCATCATGCCCCTCGGTCCCACTAATCTTTTAGACCCCTTGACCTCTGGATGCTCTCATGCTATGGGCATGCCAGCATCCAGGGATCTCTGGATGCTCTCACTGACCAACAAGCTAGTGTCCATAAACTTTTCCCAACATACTTGTGTCAACGTCCGTGGAATTTAAGGCACTTTTCTAGCCCATAATTCCAGTCATTTCCCAGAACTTGTTGTAACTTCCAGAATCCATCAAAGACATTATGACAAGACTAATAAACCAAAAATCAACTCCATGACTAGGCTTGACCATCCCCAATCGGGACTTACATTATGTCAAACACTTGGCATCAATGAAACCTATAGGTCTAGGATACAAGACATAGCATGAATTACTAAAAACTATTTTGAAACATGACAAGAGGGATCACCAACTTCTCCCTTGAACTGCTATGACATCATTTAGGTGTTGCATCCATCATCTTAACAATTACAAGTAAATACATGAAATAACCATGACATGAACCAATCAATTAATGATGCTTATAACCAGTATAAAACCATGGAAATAACAGAGATATAACATCCATTAAATCCACATATAAACAAGTGAAAAATCAAGAGAACTTAGCTTTCATTAATTATAGGTAAATCCAACCAGGTTCGAGACTTCCACGTGCTACCCGACCATAGACATGGCTGAACCAAATCTTTCTTTCAGATAATCATCCTTATGCCATATTCCAAGCATGAATGTGGGATCTCATAGATAAAACAATCCAAAATCAACCAAGGGAATCCAAAGGTTAAACCATCTCCAACCTCACCAAACCATGATCACACCAAAACTAGTGTTGCGATCACAACCGAACCGAACTTGGAATGCCATCCGGAATCCATCACTATCCTTAATGAATTTTCTATCTCCTTGTCTCTAAGGCTTTACTACAATACAATCCCGGATCACTAGGCCCTAAACTGAGACCAGTCTCTCCAGCTTTACCACAATCCAAACCCGAATCACTAGGCCCTAAACCGAGACTCCTCCCTCATGCTTTAACATGTATCCCACCAAAACTGATCAACGGATTCCTAGGACTTTGGGAATGAACATTGAGACCACCTCTACCCCGGATTTTGAAATCCATCTAGAAAACCAAAGCTCAAAACCGAGATAAACATCGCAAAATACCTTGGCATCCCAAAAAAGGAAAGGCTAGGCTGAAAACCATTGTCATAACCCAGAAAAACCATGCCATTGATAGCAAGAGAACCATACACCAACATGCAAATCCATGCATGTCAAAACCAGCTAGGAAATCACACATGTAATATGCTACTTGCAAGTATTCCTACTGAAGCTTCCTAATCCTGCTCTTCCTTCCTTGATCTTTACCTTCCTTCGTTTCCATTTTGTTTCCTTTTCCTTCCTTGATCCAACGCTAGAGTGCTCCAAGAAAACTCTAAGTTACCAAGAGTGTGAGAGAGAGAGAATAATGAGAGAACTTCAAAACTTGAACTGACAAAAAGTTACCAACTAATCCTCAGGAACCTTTTTATTAATGAGGCCTCTAATTTCTTCATTTTCCATTATTTTCCTTCATTTTCCTCCTCACATGCAACCTGTGACCTTTCATCTTACTTTTCTCCTAATTTCCTTTATTTTCATCAAAAAATGTGCCAAAATGCCTTTTTTCCTCATTATGCCTTTGCTAAGGCCTTTGCCAATTTCCTTAGCCAAAAACACATCCAATGAGTCCCACTAGGATATGTTTGCCCAACATTCAGATTGGAATAAGTGTCCCTTAACCGTGGTCTTATTTTTCCTTTATTAACTTTTATTACATGAAATTTTCACCAGGGATATTACAAAACCCTCCCCCTTATGGAACATTTTCCTCAGTTTTAAACCACACCAAGACCTCAGCAAAACTGTTGAAAAGAAAACATACTACCCATGGAGATTTATAACTTAGATCGTTGCAATATTTACAATGAAAGGCCTGATCAAAGAAAGACATCGTGACAACATGACAAGATAACAGCCATACCATTCATTGGAGCTTTATAACTTAGCTCATGGCTGTATTTATATATATATATATATATATATATATATATATATATATACATACATACACCAAAACATCAACAAACATGTGCCAAACATATACCAAACATCAAACCAAAACTGCATTGCCTCAATCGACAAATAATAAAGGATACAAGGCCCACATCTAATCCGCCATCTCCCATGTAACTTATTCAAGCCTAAAGTGCTTCCACTACACTTTAACTTGATCTATGGATCTATTCCTGAGCATGATATTCTTCCGTTGAAATATGCACTAAGGCTCCGGTTGGAACTCTCCTTCTTGCTCCACCTGCAATACAAACCAATCCATAACATGATCAACATCCTTTATATACCTCTTAAGCAATAAAATATGGAAAACATCATGGACTTTCACTGTTGGAGGTAGTGCAAGTCAATAGGCCACTGGTCCAATCCTCTCAAGGATCTAAAAAGGCATGCAATACTGTGGTGCTAACTTTGCACATGACCAATCCTCAAAGAGCTCTTATTGGGCTTGATGCACAAATACACATGCTCCCCAACCTGAAAATCATTGAATACCTTGTGATAGTTCGCATAACTCTTATGTTTATCCCGTGTTTCCTTTAGATTCTTGTTTATAGCCTGCATTTCTTGTTCCATGTCTGCCAACATATTCAGTCCAATAAGTACGCTATTCACTGGATCACTCCAACTGATGGGAGCATTACAACTTCGTCCACACAATGCCTGGAAGGGACTCATCCTCAATGACTCCTGATAACCATTGTTGTATGAAAACTCAACCAATGGAATATACTCCTCCCATTTCCTCTATTTTTGCATCACGTACATCCTCAACATATCCTCCAAGGTCCTGTTGACCCTCTCTATTTGTCCATCTATCTACGGATGATAAGTTGTATTGGAGGCTAACTTTGTACCCAAACCTGCAAACAATTCCTTCCAAAACTTGGAAGTGAATTTTTCATCCCTATCTGACAAAATATTCTTCAGAACACCATTTAATCTCACTATCTCTCTAATGAAAACCTATGCTAACTCACTGGTTGAATATGTAGTCTTCACTCGAATGAAGTGAACTACCTTGTTCAACCTGTCGACCATAACCATAATAGAATCATGCCATCTCACTGTCCTCGGAATACCTGTAATGAAATCCATGGAAATGACGTCCCATTTACATTCTGGAATCACAATAAGTTGTAGTAGACCACTTGGATGCTTACATTATGCCTTTACCTGCTAACAATCTAAACATCTAGCCATGAACTTTGCCACTTCCTTCTTTAGATTTGGCCAATAGTAGAAATTATTCACTGTCGTCAACGCCTTCTGATATCCTGGGTGACCCGTGTATGGCTTGACGTGAAAGTCCATTAAGATAAGCTTCTTGAGCTCACTGAAATTCGACACATAGATCATGTTCCTAAATCTCACCAAACCATCTACTGTGAGATTATTGTCTGCATCTTGATCACCTGTACATGTGCCTCTAGCTGTACCTTCTCCTACACCTATACCTGTACCTGTACTCTATTGTAACTTGTGCATGATCTCCATGTACTTTTCATCCCATTGTCTTGCCTACAAGATCCTATCTTGTAACTCTATCCCATAAGAGCTTATAGCTGCTATATGATTTACTTGTACCTTCCTGTTAAGGGCATCTACAACCTACTTCTCCTTTGCTTTGTTGCATCTGATCTTGAAGTCGAACTCACTAAGGGTGGCAAACCATCTATCTTGCTTTACATTTAGATCCGGTTGGTAAAAAAAAATACCTCAACCCACTATGATCGCTCATCAATACAAACCTCCTGCCAAGAAGATAGCGCCTCCACATCTTCAATGCATGTATGATCGTTTCTAGCTCAAGATCATGTATCAAATAGTTCTACTCAAGCTCATTCAGTTTTTGTGACTCATAGAACATTCCTTGTCCTTCTTGCATGAGAACTCCACCAAGTCCTCTCTTGCAAGCATTTGTACACACTAAAAACTCCTTCTCTAGATCTGTAATCTTTAACATTGGTGCATGTGTCAACAACTACTTGAGCTGCACATTCTTCTGTCCATTCTAATTTCTTTTTGTTGAAGGAAATGTAACTAGGTTCAGTCTTCATAAATGTACTTTTGATATTTGTATTTATTCAAGAAAAGAAATATTATTTTTATGATATATGTCAATGAGTTTCTTTCTCATTGAAATAGGTATAGCACTAGTTAAAGTGTTATAGGTGAGTCAAATAGTCAAAGGAAAAAGGTTGAAGACCTTAAGGGCATGTTACATCTTGTATAAATATGTATTAAAGTCGAGAATACCACCAAGAAATTTCAAGTCTCCTCCTATGCTAAGAAACCATCAAGAAGCTCCTTCAAGCATGCAATACCACCAAAGAAACCATCCGAAGTATACTCTTCAAGTCAGCTTGCAAACAGGTGACAATTCAGCCTTCTAGTCGGCCTAAATGGAGGGACAATACTCTATATAAAGAGGTTTTCCACTCCTCTATAACACATCCAATCAAATCTGGTATCTGCAAAGGAAAGGAGGCAAAAGAGGAATGCAAGAAGATGAAGTAAAGGGCCTACAAGGGAAACAAAGTAATGAGGAAGAACAATGGAGGTAGGGGATTGTTTCTAAGGCTAGAAACAGTCACACATGCGAGGAGAAGGAGGAAAAATATGTGGATATGACAGCAGGGACAAGAAATCCATAATATTTTGTTGTTTGGGTTTGAAACTAGGCCTACAATTCCTCCCAAGACAAGCGAAGAATCATATCTATCTAGCGAAGGAAAAGGACCCTAATTCTCTAGGGAACCTATCACACATCGAGAATTAGGGTTGCACTATTATCATAACAACCCTCCCTTGACAGCCATAAAATTTCGTTGGTTGCCTAAGATAGTAAAGGGATCACCATAAGGGAATGGTCTCATCAAATTCATGTCTTATAGAGAAAGTATAACAAGACTTACCAACAATTGAAAGAAGAATGAAGTGTCAGAAGAAGGAAGACGAAGTGCGAAAAACGAAGTGCCGGAAGAAGTGTCAGGGAACAAAGTGTCGGGAAACAAGGTGCAAAAAGAGGGAAGGACTTGACTTGTGCTTGGAGAATATTCTTGTCAGGGGCCTAGGGTTTGGCATTGATCAATAGAAGCTTCAATAAGAGAAATTCACTAAAGGGTTTTCCTCTCAAGAGAAGAGAGGTTTTGGCCTTGGTAGAGAGCCAAAATCTTTTGTTCTTGTCTTTATGTTTTGGTGGCAGTTTGATGAATTACACACATATGCACTAATAAGAAGAAGAATTGTAGCGCGGGTACTAACATTCCGGATCATTGCATTTCCTCCGGAAGACCTAAAGTAGCAAAACCATTAAGAATAAGCTAATAAGGAAAAGTAAAAATACTCCACAAATTGTTATCAAGTAACGAAGAATCACACTACACTACTTTGCCCTAAGATTCTTCAACATGGTATCAGAGCTAAGGTGACACATCAAGGAAAGGGCAACTCAAGAACACTCATCAAGGAGAAGCATTTACAAAGTTGAAGCATCAAGCCTAGAAGTCTCAATCACTTCAAGGACAAGAAGGGTCTACAATCCATCATTCATCAAGGAGTTATACAAAGCTATAAGAAGAGCCTTACATAAAGGCACCTACAAAGAAGAGTAGATTGAAGCAGGACCTACATCAAGCAAGTCCACTTGGAGAAGGCAACTTGAAGAACATCAATATTCAAGGAAGGCAATCCATCAAGTCTCCAAAGAGGAAGCAAATCCACTACATCTCAAAATATATCAAGTAAGTACATGTCCCCTTCTGAATATACATCAATGTCTTTTTGCAAGGAAAGCAATAAATTGTTAGGTACCAATAACTTTCTTGCATGGAAGAAGAGGACTGATCTACTTCTCAAGGAGAATGAACTCCTAGAACATTTCAAAGGGAATATCACTATCCCTGCTAAGGAACAAACTCAAGACTTAGCCAAGTACAATAAATATGAGATAAGAGCTCAAAGGATTCTGATAGAATCAATCAAAGACTCTCTCGTTCCCTATGTCTCCAAATTTAAGACATCGAAAAAATTTTATGGTAAGCTAAAAGAGCTATTCTTGGTCTCCACCACTGGAGAAGTAATATCCTTGAGGAATGAATTATATAAGATCAAGATAACAAAGGAAGAAATAGCTCCCTACTTCATGAAAATCGCTGAAATGAGAGATCAACTTCAAGAGCTTGGGGAAGTCATGTCTGACAGAGAGATGACAATTGTAGTACTCAATGCTCTACCTGAGGATTGGGGCAACTTCACATCAAGTATATATGGCAAGAAGGAAGCAACCACTCTCATTGAAATGTGGTCTCTCTGCAAGACAGAGGAAACCAGACTCAAAGCAAAAGAAGATGTGGGATCAAAAGAGAAAGCATTGACTACCATGGCCAAGAGAAAGGGGAAATTTGAAAAATTTGGTCCATGAAGAACAAACAACATAGACATGTCCAAAATCCAATGTTTTGGATGCCAAGGATATGGACACTACAAAAGGAATTGTCCTAAGATTAATAAGGACAACAACAACAAAACATAGAGGGAAGAAGCTCACATAACTCAAGAGGTGAAATAAGAAGGAAAGAAGCAAAAGAAGGAAGATCCTCCGGATCTCTACTATGACTAGGTCAAACTCATTACTTCAAGTCTTCTTTCAAAGTTTTGAGTAGTATAGGAGCATGTAGGAATATTTCATAAAAACATCCTCTAGAATCTAGAAGCATGATGTACATAGAGTTCTAGATACTCATGAAGATGTAGCATCTATAATGAGAATAAAAATGAATGGATAGAAATATATTCTAGAATATAGGAGCATGGTAGATATAGCTCAAGATATTCATATAGAAGGAGCGTACCTAGTATGGGACCTCATCCATGATAAAAGAATATTGATCATGATTAAGAATCTTAGATGGCCTCCATCATCAAAAGAAAATAAATATTTGCAAGGCAAGGGTCTTTAAGATCCTATAATGGAATCTTCAAAAGAAGGGTCATGAACCAAAGCAGATGTCTCATCGGGAATCCCATTCATGGGATTCAAGAAAAGGATGATATGTAGGCAAGCTAAGATGAAGCAAGAAGGGCCACACCAAGGACAAACAAATGAAGCTAAGATGATAAAAGGAGAATCAAGATGAGGTATGTATGCATCAAAGTTTAGTCATGTTATCATTTTTATATTATTGATTCATGGGAATGGTTCTATAAGATGATCAAGTATGAAATAATATCTTTCACCAAGAACATTCTCGAAGGCATGTACTACAATGTAATGAAGGTCAACGAAAGAATATGCTCACATAAGGAGTATAAGGTTGTTGACTAAGAAGCAAGAAGAAATGTTGACTAGTCCAGGAAGCAAGCAATGAAGAAGTGCTCTCACAAGGATCATAAGGTGGTTGACCAATCTATCTAAGAATAAGCAACTGAAGAAAGAGATAAAGCATGTAAAGAACACCATGATCACCAAGAATCACTATCTGACAAGATACTTTGAAGATATCTCCCGAAAGAAGGAAGGACAACTCTGACAAAGGAAGGAAGGACCCTTAACACCTATGAAAGCCTTGGAGATATGAAATATGTAGATAATTGATTCTACTCTACAAATATGTCATTATGAAGAAGCCATCCAGCAAAAGAAAAAGTAATGTTGAAAGAAATATCAAGATGAAACCATGATGGGTTACTAGGTCGAATCTGTTAGACCAGGCAGTAACTCCTCTTAAAATCAATTCATTTATTAATTCAGGTTGATCTTTATTATATACATGAGGGAGAGACTGTTCACTTCATCTCCCGGTGTCTATTCATATTTCTTATTATTTATTTACATCAGTTACTTATTCACCCAATCCTGATGATTAGGTGTCAACATTCCCCCCCTTAATCTGAAGGGATTTTGGTGAGTCCAAGCATCGTTCTGAATCGTTCAAGCTTTTCTCTTCCAAGCGCTTTGGTGAAGATGTCTGCAATTTTCTCATTATTGGAACAATGGCAGAGATGGATTGTTTTGGCCTCAACATGATGTCGAATCAGATGATATTTAGTATTGATGTGCTTCATTCGATCATGGAACTTTGGGTTCTTGGCCAAATTTATTTCCGAGGTATTGTCAATCATGAGTGGAGTCGATTGTTCTTATTTTACCTGCAAATATTCAAGAATTTTCCTGAGCCACACAATTTCTTTTGTTGCCTCAGTTGCTGCCACATATTTTGCTTCTGTTGTGGAATCTGTTGGAACTAATTGTTTGCGTGATCTCGAGGAGACAACTCCTGATCCAAGACTCATAACATAACATGAAGTAGATACCCCAGTTTCTTTGTCTCCATCGAAGTCTGAATCAGAGTATCCAATCAAGCTAAAGTTTTCCACCTGTGTATACTTGATTCCAAAGTCTTGAGTTCCCTTCAAGTACCTTAGAACTCTTTTTGCAGCAGACCAATGTCCCTCACAAGGCTTTTGCATAAACCTAGAGAGGATTCCAACAACAAACGAAATGTTTGGTCTGGTAGTAGTTAGGTATTTGAGACTTCCTACAAGTTGTCTATACTTTGTTGCGTCCTCAAATTCTTTTCCTTCAATGGATGTGAGCTTTAAGTTTTGTTCCATTGGAGTAGTAAGAGGATTGCATTCTGTCATGCCAAACCTGTTCAACAGATCTCCAATGTACTTCTTTTGAGAAAGAAATATGGACTTCGGATGCTGAGTTACTTCAATACCAAGATAGTAATGAACATAGCCCAAATCAGTCATTTCAAAACTTTTCCCCAATTCCTTCTTTATGGATGCAATGTAGCTTTCATTGTTCCCTGTCATCAAAAGATCATCTACATATACCATAAGCTATACAACTATTTTTCCAACTTTCTTGACAAATAAAGTTGCATCATCAAGATCATAATGTTTGAAATTGAGTTTTAGAAGATGGTCAGTTAGTTTTTCATACCAAGCTCACGCTGCTTGTTTAAGGCCATACAAGGATTTCACAACTTTGCATACTTTATGTTCATGTCCTTTCACAACAAATCCTTCAGGCTGAGACATAAAAACATTCTCTTTTAGATCATTCAAGAAAGCCGTTTTTACATCCATTTGATGGACTTTCCAACCGTTCTGAGCTGCTAGGGCAAAGAGTGTCCGGATGGTAGCCCGTTTTGCTTTGGGGGTAAAAGTCTTCTCATAATCGACTCCTTCCTTCTGTGCAAAACCTTTTGCCACAAGCCTGGCTTTATGCTTATCAAGTGAGCCACCAGCTTTATACCTGTTCTTGTAGACCCACTTGCAGCCAATTGGTTTAGTTCCTAATGGAGGATCAACCAGCTTCCAAGTGCCATTCTTTATGAGGGCATCATACTCCTTTTGCATCACTTCTTTCCATTCATCATGAGAAGCAGCTTCTTTGAAGAAAGTTGGTTCAAAATCTGTAGACAAATTCAATTCACAACCATAAGAAACATCCATATCAACAGGTGAATTAGAGTCATCTACATCACCTCCATTTTGTCGGTTTGAATTCCTAGTTCCTGTCTTTCCAACCTCATCGGGATGAACACTTTCAAGTGTCTTTATCAGCCATTTTGGAGGACCTTTCTCAGATGGTCCAGGTTGCTCTGTTGATTGAGTTGGGATTGAATCAAGATTGAGTCTCCCAATTCTATCAATCACATCACTTAAAGCATCATCCGTTGTTGGAGTTTCATGCAGGGGAGAGAGTTCTTCAGAAGAAAATTCCACATGTTGATCTAGTATAGGAATCCCCCCTTCAAGATGTGGAATCTGATTATCAAATTCTTGAAATGATTTTGCATTTGCGAATCTATCCAAGCGATCAAGTTGCCGCTAAATAACATTGTCAATTTTGGATGATTCAAGAAAAATTACATCTCTAGATACAACAAACTTTTTATTGACTTCATCATAGAGACAGTATGCTTTGGAGGTGTTTGAATACCCTAGGAAGATACACTTACAACTTCTTGCACCAAGTTTGTTTCTATGTACCTTTGGTATCAAGGCATAACAGGTGGAACCAAAGACCCTGAGATGCTTTACCGAAGGAACGTGCCCATACCACATTTCATATGGAGTCTTGTTTCTAATAGCATTATATGGACATCTATTCTTTATATATGCAGCACATAGAATAGCATCAACCCAAAACATTATTTTTACATTTTTGAAGAAGAGCATGGAGCGTACCATATTTAAGATTGTCCTATTCATTCCTTCAGCTACACCATTATGTTGGGGATTATAAGGCATAGTTGTTTGATGTTTGATCCCATGTTAGCAAATATAGTTTTCAAATTCATTGGATATTTATTCTTTTGCATTATCAGTGCGAATAAGCCCAATATGAGATTGTGCATCATTTTCAATCCATTTATGAAATTTCTTGAATGTTTGAAAAGCATCAGATTTGTTCTTCAATAAATAAACCCAACACATTCTGGTGTAGTCATCAATAAATTTCATCATATATTTATTTCCATTTGTAGAAGGAACATGCATTGGACCACATAAATCTGAGTGAATGAGTTCAATTTTTCTATGTGCTCTTGAATGTGAATCATGAAAAGACTGTTTGCTATGCTTTCCTAGAATGCAAGCATCACATTGCTTAAATTTCCTAGGAATTGTAGGTAAACCAACAACACCATTTTTCTTCAACAAGCGGAGGTTGTCGTGGTTTAAATGTCCAAATCTAGCATGCCATAATAAACTTGATGGAAGTGTACCTTCTTCATAATGAGAATTGTATGAGAAATGTTGTGCACGAGCAGAGATACCTTGCAACTTGAGAAGTCTTTATTCTTCTATTCCCCTCATGACAAGTGAGTGGTCAGATGCTTTTCTCACCTCAAGCTTGCCATCAAACATATGAATGGAGTGACCTTGCTAGTGGATGTGGACCAAGGACACCAAGTTTCTCTTCAGCTATGGGAGATATAAAACATGATGCAGAAGAAAGTCTGGAAGACTCGGCAATTTAAGCCTGATTGTGCCAAGCCCTTATGGCTTTATTTTTGATTGGTCTGCAAAGTATACTGCTCCATCAACATTGTCAAAAAATTCTTAAAAAAATATTTTCTTTGAGTCATGTGGCAAGTTGCTCCTGAATCAAGCAACCAATCATTTTTCCAAGAAGCAAGTGAAGCATTAAATAAATCTTCATTTACTCCAATATTACATTGTGCCACAACATAGTGAGTGGATTCAGGTGCTTTACCTTTGTCTGTGTCATTATTTTTACCTTTTTGTTGGTTTATTTGTTGCTCAATTTTGTCCCATGGTAACTTGCATGTAGAGGCATCATGTGATCCATTTCTTTTGCAGCGTACACAGTGCAAATCTGCCTTTTCTCCTTGAGAGTGTCTGCCCCCCTTGCCTCTGAAATATCTTCCTCTTCCTCTTTGACCACCTCTTCCTCTGGAAGAACCTTGAGCAGGATTATTTTCTTTATGAGCAAGGCACACAGCCTCTTCAGAAGATTCAGGGGTTGTCTTCTTTCCAAAATCTTTCTCTCTTTCAGCAATTTTTTTCACAAGAGAGTTAAAGGTAATATCTTAGAGATTTCCATTTGCTTGCAATGACTCAAGATAATTGGAGTAAGTAGGATAAAGTGCCTTGAAAAAAGCGATAAGAGGAATATCCAATTTGACCTTAGTGGCTTTGATATCATGCATTATAGATTTTACTTCGGATGCAAGAGTAAGAGGATAATTATTTTGCAATTCAAGGGTGAAGAGTTTAATTGTGAGTTGAACAACTTTAAGTGTAGAATGTAAGTCATAGAGTTCTTTTAGCTTTTGTAAGGCTTCGAAAGCAGTTGAAAATGGAAAAATATGGCGACTCACCTCTTCACTTACAGATGTTGTAATTAATGCATAGGCTTGTTGTTCTTATTTTCCCAAATGGCAAGCTCTTTGTCTGCGGTAGGTTGTTCTGGCTCTTTGTCTCCGTCTCCAATACACACTCCTTTCCACAACTCATTGAAAATGAGGGTGTGTTTTATCATCCGGGGCCACTAAGAATGGTTGTCCTTGCAAGTGAGAACTATTCCCACAATAGATATGATTGAATGCATACTGTAAAAAAAACTTCTACTTTTGATGGAAAAAATGAATTGTAGTAGCAATATTCTGAATTCTTATGAAAACCAAGAAACAAGCCGCATAGATATTCTAATGCTTCTTTTGGAAAACAATGAATAATATCATGTCAACAGTAGAGCCCTCAAAGATCAACAATCAGGTATGCCTAGTCCATTATCCCCAGTTTCAAATCCTTCCACAGGAAATCAACAGTCTTCTAAAGAGATTCTTAACAATGTGAAGAATAGCCACCCAAGTTGTTCTACAACAAAAATTAAAAGGAAGAAGCCTAAAATTGATAGGACATCAAGATAATCAGGATCTCCGAAATCTTCATTCCAATTTCTTATTAAAAAGAGTACAAACTTAGCCCAAACATTAAACTAGTTCAGAGGGATTGAGGACATCCTCATAGATTTATAAAAGTCGCAATGCATATAACATTGGCTCAAATAGATTCAATAGTCATATATATAACAGTATATATAACGACCAAGAGAACATAAAACATAACAGTAGCTGAGGCATAAAGAGGCTTAATTGCCATCATTATTTTCAACGCTTGTGTGTATCCTGGAGATCATGTTCTTCAATTCGATCTCCATTTCAGAAATCCTGGATTCCAGATACACGAACCGCTCTTCCAATTATGCTAAAATATCAACATTAGCTCAGCTTTTGATAAAGGATAATCACTTCAATGTTCCGAATTCCCCTTTGATATTTCAACGACTCAAATTTTGTATGCCTTGCAAGATATTCTTGAGGTGTCATGTTGTGCAAAAATATTACAACTCTATTGAGCTTCCACACTGGAGACGAGCTTTGAAACCGAGAACAACAACAGATCTCAACAGAGCTGCAACGTATGGAGCTGCAAAGTATGGAGCTGCAGTATATGGAGGGTGGGGAAAGAGCAGCAGCATATGGAGGGAGGCCACTACAATGGAAACACCAACTACGCCAAATTTTAAAATGCATATGACAGAGGGCACATATTTTAAAACATATATGACACTACCTGGAGTAGGCTTCAGGCAACCGGGCAAAATATAGGCAGGGAACTGACACTAGGAGTTACACAAAAGCTAATTTCAGGAGCTGGCTCTGATACCATGTCAGACCAGGCAGTAACTCCTCTTCAAATCAATTCATTTATTCATTCAGGTTGATCTTTATTATATACATGAGGAAGAGATTGTTCACTTCATCTCCCGGTGTCAGGGAAAATTTTAAGAACCCCCCCTAAATTTATAAATATAATAAATGGGCGAATCTCCATGGTATATAGGAAAAATGAAAGGCGATTTTATCAATAATATAATATGTATATATAATTTTTTGGCGAATCTCTCACCAGGCATGGCAAATATTTTACTAGATTATAAAACCTTGTAAGATCTTGGCGAGTCTTTCACTAAATAATAAAAATTTGTAAAGTCCTAATGAATCTTAGCATAGGCTACATGCTGGTTTAATTCCCCCATTTAAATAGGCTACATTCCAGGTGAATACCATGGGTCAATACCATGTGCCATTTTGGTGAATACCATGGGTCAATACCATGTGCCATTTTTATTTTTATTAATTCTAATATTAGGGTTAATAATGGTTTTTTGCATGGTATTAATAACAATCTAGTCCATGGTATTTGTCCCATAGTATTTTGGCCATAGGTTTCACCTAAATATAACCCATTTTTTGAGTGTTCGTAAATATAAGGTGACTTATGGAGTAAATATAAAAAAATGTTTTATTTGTTTACCTTAAGAAATTTACTGCATAACATAAATAAATATTGAGAGGAATAAATATAAAATTAACCAGCAATAACCATAAACACATAAATACACATGTTTATCCAGGAAAACCCCAAATCCGGGTAAAACCCAACCTAATAAGATTTCATTAACATTGGCCAAAACCCTGGCCAATCCGACCAAGTGAACCTACACCACTCACCTCCAGGTCTTGCATTGCAATGAAGTCCTTCTAGCCTTTTATAAGCTCCATTACATATAATATCATGGGCAAAATACCATGGGTGCACAATACCATGTGCCTCAAAACCATCACTGTTTAACCTGGTCAACTTTGACTCTATCCTGAGTCAAGTTTACCTAACAATATTCCCCTCTTAAACTTGACTTGGGGTTCCTTGACTAACTCCATGGGTGTACAATACCATGTGCCCCAAAACCATCACTGTTTAACCTGATAAACTTTGACTCTATCCTGAGTCAAGTTTACCTAACAATATTCCCCTCTTAAACTTGACTTGGGGTTCCTTGACTAACTCCAGCCAAACCTGCTAAGTGAGACAATCCCGCTCACTCTAGCTCTTACCCCCCTCAGAGTTTTTACCTGGGGTATTGTTAACCCGACATCCCCTCTATCACCTAGGTTTAACCTAGACTTTACCGGTGATCACCGAGGGGTACACATGCCTTATCAGGTCTTACAGTAGTATGCCCATTTACATGCAATAATTTTGACTTCATTAATTTTTTTTTTTGTTTATTGATGCTGCAATCCATCCTCTTTAAATTTGATTTTCTCAAAAACTTCTATCAAACCACTCCAACTGGGAGAACCTCATAGATTCCAGCACTGGTGGCGCCTCACGTAGCAGAAAAATGTAGCAGAAAACGAACAATTTTCGAAGTTGCGTGAACAATTTTCTTCTGATGACCTGCATGCAGCCCACACCTACTCCATCTTTCAACACGACATAGAACACATAGGGAATATCCCTTATCGATTCTCTACGAAAAAGCTCCCAACAAAATCAGCCTTGAATTTTAATATTACCAAAGGTATTTCTCAACCTTCTTTAAATAGCCGCATGAATCCCGAACAATTCGTCAGCATGTTCCAAACCAGTAAATATCGCAAATTCTCCTCAAGGTTCTTCTGCGTACGATTGTTCCACCATTATTTTCTAGACCTAGATCTGTAAAATGGCTGCATTGATCTCATCAGCCACTATAAACCCCTGGCATCAAAGAATCCCTTTGAAGTCAACATCTGGGTCCGATACCAGTTGTTAAGAAATTTACTGCATCACATAAATAATTACTGAGAGGAATAAATATAAGAAAAAACCAGCAACAACCATAAACACATAAACACGCATGTTTATTCGGGAAAACCCCAAATCCAGGGAAAAACCCAACCTAATAAGATCGCATTAGCAGTGGCCAAAACCCTGGCCAATGTGACCAAGTGAGCCTTCACCACTCACCTCCAGGCCTTTCCTTACAATGAAGTCCTTCCAGCTTTTTATAAGCTCCATTACATATAATACCACGGGCAGAATACCATGGGTGCACAATACCATGTGCCCCAAAACCATCACTATTTAACCTATCTCAAGTCAAGTTTACCTAACAATTTATATTTTTATTAATTTACCATACCTCTTTTACAAATATGGTATTCGGCCCATAGGATTCACTTAAATAAAACTTCTTTCTTGAGCCTTCATAAATAGAACGAGGGTTATGGACTAAATATAAAAAGAGGTTTTATTTATTTACGATACGTCTAGTTTATTTATATTTTTATTTATTTACCATACCTTTTGAGTAAGTATAAAAAGACGTTTTATTTATTTACCATACCTCCACTTTACTTATATTTTTATTTGTTTACACCCTTACATGTATATAAGGTGACTTATGGAGTAAATATAAAAATTGTTTTATTTATTTACCATACCTCTCATTTATTTATATTTTTATTAATTTACCATACCTCTTTTATAAATATGGTATTTGGCCCATAGGATTCACTTAAATAAAACCTATTCTTGAAAATGGGCGAATGGATTCACTTAAATAAAACCTATTCTTGAAAATGGGCGAATGGAAGGTTGTAAGTCCTAATTTCAAGGGCTAAATTTACCTTTTTTACCCTCTCCCTTAAAATAAGGTGGGCTATTTGAGGTGATTTGTAAAAATGTACTATGATACAAAATATTCGCCCACTAAAAATTTAAAACCCCTTAATTTCGCCAAAGGGCGAACATTCGCCCCTAAAATTATCCTTGCCCGGTGTCTACTCATATTTCTTATTATTTATTTACATCAATTACTTATTCATCCAATCTTGATGATTAGGTGTCAACAGAATCATATAAACAAGAAAGTACAACGAAGCATCCATGAGAAGATTATTCTGAAGCATGTACAAATGACAAAGGAGTAGCCAGATGACAAGAAAACCTGATATATGGCAAGAAATACACTTTCCACAAGGGAAGCAATGAAATGACAAACCAGGAAGGAAAGCGATCTATGGATGGTGCCCTACCTAGAAGAAGTTCGAACAAAGACTCCATGACATCAAAGAAAGGAAGGAGATCAAGAAGTTGAAGAACCCACAAAGAAGAAGTTGTTGATGAATGAAAGAGTCCCTAGTTAACAGGGAGCTCTGTCAAGTCCCTGATCAAAAGGGAGTTTTGGATCACCCCTGATTACAAACGAGTGACATTTGTGTTTTTCCATCTCATGGGCCATGCACTAGACTAGGACTAACAGTCGTAAGTCTAGATGAAGGCCATGAATGGAAATGTAGACACAAGATAGACACAACATTATTGTCTTCACTTGGGAAGAAGGAATGGGATGATTAGGTAAACATCTGGCATCTGATACTCTTTGAGGATGTGTAGGGCATCCAAGACAAGAGTAGGCAAGAGGAACGATATTCTTTGAGGGCTGGGAACTCAAGATAAGAATAGTCTGAGAAGGTCATATTCAGAGAACACCTGGGTGGGTATGTACCTTGAGAGGTAATGATGAAGGTGTTTATAAACCATTGGTCTCGCCAACATTGTAGCTCATGATCTCATGAAGAGATGGAGTTGATAGTCAAGGCCTTGCACTATGACAATGCTGATGGATATGATGCTATAACAGATGGATTGTTAATATGGTTTCTCTTATGTGAATTCTTCAAAGATTTATAATAACCAAACACCTTGTAATGTTGTATGAATACCTCCCTAGTTAAGAGGGAGTGTTGAAGGAAATGTAACTAGGTTCGGTATTCATAAATGTACTTTTGATATTTGTATTTATTCAAGAAAAGAAATATTATTTTTATGATATATGTCAATGAGTTTCTTGCTCATTGAAATAGGTCTAGCACTAGTTAAAGTGTTACAGGTGAGTTAAATAGTCAAAAGAAAAATGTTGAATACCTTAAGGGCATGTTACACCTTGTATAAATATGTATTAAAGTCAAGAGAATACCTCCAAGAAAATTCAAGTCTCCTCCTATGCTAAGGCATCATCAAGAAGCTCCTTCAAGCATGAAATACCACCAAAGAAACCATCCGAAATATACTCTTCAAGTCGGCCTAAATGGAGGGACAGCCCTCTATATATAGAGGTTGCCCACTCCTCTATAATGTATTCAATCAGCTCTGGAATCTGGAAAGGAAAGGAGGCAAAAGAGGAATAAAGGAAGACAAAGTAAAGGGTCTACAAGGGCAGTGAAGTAAGGAGGAAGAAACACGAAGGTAGGGGACTGTTTCTAGGGCTAGAAACAGTCACACATGCGAGGAGAAGGAGGAAAAATATGTGGATATGACAGCAGGGACAAGAAATCCATTATATTTGGTTGTTTGGGTATGAAACTAGGCCTACAATTCCTCCCAATACAAGCGAAGAAGCCTATCTATCTAGTGAAGGAAAAGGACCCTAATTCTCTAGGGTACCTCTTACACATGCGAGAATTAGGGTTGCATTGCTATCATAACAACCCTCCCTTGATAGTCATAAAAGTTCATTGGTTTGCTAAGAGAGTGAAGGGATCACCATAAGGGAAGGGTCTCATCAAAGGCATGTCTTCTAGAGAAAGTATAACAAGACTTACCAACAATTGAAAGAAGAACGAAGTGTCGGAAGAAGGAAGACGAAGTGCCCAAAAACGAAGTGCCGGAAGAAGTGTCAGGGAACAAAGTGTTGGGAAACAAGGTGCAGAAAGAGGGAAGGATTTGAATTGTGCTTGGAGAATATTCTTGTCAGGGGTCTAGGGTTTGGCATTGATCAATAGAATCTTCAATAGGAGAAATTCATTAAAGGTTTTTCCTCTCAAGAGAAGAGAGGTTTTAGCTCTAATAGAGAGCCAACATCTTGTGTTCTTGTTTTTATGTTTTGGTAGCAGTTTGATGAAGTAGAAACATATGCTCTAATAAGAATAAGAATAAGAATAAGCTAATATGGAAAAGTAAAAATACTCCACAAATTGTTATCAAGTAACGAATAATCACACTACACTACGTTTCCCTAAGATTATTCAACACTTTTCGTTTGCAATGATGTGATAGGATATGCAATGCATGATAATTTCCTGATGAACCTCATGTAGTAACCTTCCAAGCCCATGAATGATCTCACTTCATCCACATTCTTAGGAGTTTCCCACTCCATAATGGCCCTTATCTTTTCTAGATCTACTTCTTTGCCATCCTTGGAGACAACATGGCCCAATTAATGTAACTCAGTCTAAAAGAAGCTACACTTGTTAAGCTTATCATACAATTGGTGCTTTCTCAACAACCTCAACATTGCTGCTAAATGCTTGACATGTTCTTCCTCATTTTTAGAATATACCAATATGTCATCAATGGATACAATAACAAACTTGTCCATATAAGGATGCAACACACTATTCATCAAACACATAAATGTAGTTGGAGCATTATTCAAACTCATAATGCCCATACCTGGTCCTGAATGTAGTCTTGAAGATATCCTCTTCCTTAATGCGTACCTGATGGTATCCCGATCTTGATCTTAGAGAACACTGCTTCTCCCTTCAACTGATCAAAAAAATCATCAATCCTCGACAATGGGTACATGTTCTTGATCATTACCTTGTTCAACTACCTGTAATCAATGAAGAATCTAAGAGTACCATATTTCTTCTTCACGAACAACGTTGGTGCACCCCAACGCGATACACTTGTCCTAATGTATCCTTTGTCAAGAATCTCATTTAACTCTAATTTCAACTCTACTAACTCACGTGTGCTCATTCGGTAAGGTGCTTTTGATGCCAGATCTGCCCCTGGCACCAACTTAATATAAAAGTATACCTCCCTATGAGGTGGAAATTCTGTAATGTCCTCAGGAAATACATCCTGAAACTATTGTAGGACTGGGTACCTGCTCAAAACACCTACATCCTCAACTTCCTTACCTTTGTCACTAGAAATGTGCACTGCAAACATCATGCAACCTTTTCTGCAATTATGCTTAGCTTGCGTAGCGGTAACCATCCTCACTGATGTAGGTTTCTTCTTCCCCTACAAAATTCACTTTTCCCCACTATCATCCACACACACAATAGCCTTGTCAAAGAAATCCACTTTGGTCCCGTGAAGGTACAACCAATCCATACCTAAAAGCATACTATACGATCCCAAGGGTAGTACATTCAAATGTGTTGTTGTAGGCACACCATTTAACTCAAATGCACAAGCTCATACCCAATGGTGAACTCCCTTCTTTGTACCTGTAGCCAACTGTACTAACCAAGATTCTACATGCACTTCTTTTCTCAAAAAGCATTTATCCACTAGGTCAGGATTAATATAACTATAGTTAGATCCAGGATCAATTAAAATAGAAACAACTTGATCACAAAGCTTATCATTCATCTCAATGATAGATTTCTGATGATCTACATGTTTGTTTTCCACAGCTGCATAGATCTGAGGAATGCTATGACCAACATCACCAACAGTATGCACCTCCTTAGCACTTTATATTTGGGGTCTACCACCACTCTGATACTGCATACAATCCCTCTTACAATGATCCTTACCATATATCCAACACTGCAATGGTTCCCTACCACCGCCTCTAGTCTGTTGCTCTCCATATCCCTTCTCAGTTATATTAAACTTCTTGTAAGGGACTAAATTTTCTTTCTCACTTGCATCTTGAGGTCTTCCTCACTTTGGTTTCCATTTCCCTTTAGCTTTCTCATTTCCTTTCAAGTCACGCTTATGCTCAATTTTGTGCTTCGACTACTCATAACAATGTTTCAACTTTCAGATGGCCTCTTCCAATGATCTAGGCTCATCGAACTCAATCCAGTATTTGTATGCTACTGGCAGTCCACTGATGAATCCCTGAACCTTGGCCTTCTCCTCCTTGAGGTAAGGCACATATCTCAACAACTCCAAGAACTTGCTAGTATCCTCATAATATGTCAAGGATCCTATCCGCAACTCATAAAACTCCTTAGCTCTGTCATCAAAGTATCTTTTTGACAAATACTTCTTCTTGAAGAGCCTCTCAAACTCATGCCAAGTAAAATCCTCCTCATGTATACCTTTAACATTCTTCACATCTTCCCACAAAATATATGCTTTACCTTTGAGATTGAAATTGGTTATCTTTGCTTTTATGTTTTCTAAATAATCTTGCAATTTGAAGAACTTCCTCATACCAAGTAACCATGTCTCTACATCCTATGATTTCTTCATCTCTCCATCAAAGGTAGGTGGCCTTGCTTTCTTAAACTAATCCGGAAAATATCCCCTATTACTCCTCCTGTAAGGATAATAACAATGACGATCATGATGCATGTCCAAACCAGAACTAGAACAGTACCTGTGTCTATCACCTCTCTTGTTTGGAGTGTCCAACAACCTGCCATCTTTGATTGTGTCGTCTCTGTCTGACCTGTGACCACCATAAGACTTGCTGCCATATGCCCCATTAGTTTTGTCCTCCTTCTCATAGCTGATCCAAAGTGGTCCCTATTGTTGTAATTCTGATAAACTCTGAAGTAGTATTTCATTAACCTTTGCTTGTTTCTCTTGTGCCTACATGATTTTGTCATTGTCTGCCTTACAAATCCTTATTTCTTCCTTCAAGCTTCTCAATGTTTCTGCCAAATTAGAAGAGTGCCCAACACCACATTGCTCATCTGATTCATAGGGAGATCCTTTGTAGTCTACCATCTTGCTAGCCATTTGATCTCTTTCCCGCAAGGCATACTATGCTAGCAAAACCAAATCACAAAAAACCAATGTACCTTCACATAGTTCGGGGAGGATATCTCATCTGTAAGATCATCAAATCAGCGTGATACATGTATAACATAATCATAACAACATATAGACATATAAAAAATAAGTGCATCAACACGTAAGCATCATTCTAGCTAGAGTCCAGTCATCAATGCATAACCATATCAACTACACATACCATGACTACATGCATGACAACAACAACCATGACACCACTGTATACTTGACCGCATGCAAACATTGACATGCATAAGCAATGCGTAATCGACCACACACATGCATGAATGCATATAATCAAGCATAAGTGAACAATACTTGAAACCATGCTTACAAGAATGATACCTACAACCAAACATACAAAGAAGGTAACTAAGCATACAAAATGATACATGTAAGTGACGTATAACAACATGTAACTAGTCATACACCCATGACAACATGCTTCATAATAACAACATCCTCATTCTATGGCGACATCATTATGACCATGGCCCACACCATGCATATGCAACAAGCACATAGACCACAAGGATGACTAGCGACATGAATGCATGCCAAACGCATTCACTCAAGGAGAGTGCAACCATGCTCTGATACCAATATGTAACTACCCTCCTCCCACATCTACCCAAGTAACCGACCAACTGGGCTAAACATTCGACAAGAGAGGCCACTATGAAGGGATTCAACCTCCTTTGTGACCTTAAGGAAATGAAATTGACGACACATATCAACCATACCTTCCACATCAACAACAACACCCCCAGGAGACATATCAACCACTCAAGCATCCTGCCCCTTGGTCCCACTGATATTTTATACCTCTTGACCTCTGGACTCTCTCATTTTATGGGCATGCCACGTCCAGGGACCTCTGGACACTCTCACAGGCTTGCAAGCCAGCATCTAGGGACTTTTCCCAGCGAACTTGTTCTAGCATCAATGGAATTTAAGGCACTTTTCTAGCCCAAAATTTTAGCCACTGGCCAGAACTTGCTGTAACTTCTAGAATCCATAAAAGACATGATGACAAGACTAATAAACCAAAAGTAAACTCCAGGACTAGGCTTAAACATCCCCAACAGGGACTTACAATATGTCAAACACTTGGCATCAATGCAACCTACAACTCTAGGATACAAGACAGAGCATGAATGATTGAAAACTCTTTTGAAACATGACAATAAGGATCACCACCTTCTCTCTTGAACTGTTATGACATCAATTAGGTCTTTCATCCATCATCTTAACAATTACAATTAAATACATGAAGTAATCATGACCTGAACTAGTCAATTAACCATGCTTATAACCAACATAAAACCATAGAAATAACAGAGATATAAAGGCCATTAAAACCATATATAAACAAGTGCAAAAGCAAGATAACTTAGCTTTCATTAATCATAGGCATATCTGACCAGGTTCAGAACTTACATGTACCACCCAATCATAGACATGGCTGAACCAAATCTTTCTTTCAGCCAGTCACCCCCATGTCATATTCCAAGCATGAATGTGGGATCTCATGGATAAACCAATCCAAAAACAACCAAGGGAATCCATAGGTTAAACCACCTCCATCCTCACCAAACCGTGATCACACCAAAACCAGTGCTCCAATCACAACCAAACCGAACTTGGAATGCCATCCAGAATCCATCACTATCCTTGAGGAATTTTCTGTCTCCTTTTCTCACAATATTTACCACAATCCAATCTCGGATCACTAGGCCCTAAACTGAGACCAGTCTCTCAATATTTACCGCAATCCAAACCCAAATCACTAGGCCCTAAATTGATACTCCTCCCTCAGGCTTTACTATGTATCCCGCCAAAACCAGTCAAGGGATTCCTAGGCCTTTGGGAATGAATCTTGAGACCACCTCTACTCTATATTCTGAAATCCATCTGGCAAACCAAAGCTCAAAACCGAGATAAACATCCCAACATAGCATGTCATCTGGACTAAGGTAAGGCTAGGCTAAAAACCATTATCATAACCCAAAAAAACCATTCCACCGATAGCAAGAGAACCATACACCAACATAAAAATCCATGCATGTCAAAACCAGAGAGGAAATAACACATGTAATATGTTACATGAAAGTATTTCTACTGAAGCTTCCTGATCATGCTCTTCCTCCCTTGATCCTTTCTTTCCTTCTTTCCCCTTTTGCTTTCTTTTCCTTCCTTAATCCAAAGCTAGAGTGCTCCAAGAAAACTCTAAGTGACCAAGAGTGAGAGAGAGCGAGAGAATAATGAGAGAGCTCCAAAACTTGAACTGACAAAAAGTTACTAACTGATCCTCATAATCCTTTTTATTAACGAGGCCTCTAATTTCTTCATTTTTCATTATTTTCCTTCATTTTCCTCCTCACATGCAAACTGTGACCTTCCACCTTACTTTTCTCCTAATTTCCTTTATTTTCATTAATAAATGTGCCAAAATGCATTTTTTCCTCTTTATGCCTTTGCCTTAGCCTTTGCCAATTTCCTTAGCCAAAAACACATCTAGTGATGCCCACTAGGATATATTTTCCCAACATTCAACTTGGAATAAGTGTCAATCTTAATCGTGGTCTTAATTTTTCTTTATTAACTTTTATTACATGAACTTTTCACCACTGTTCTTACAATCAACCCCTGAGGCAACTGGAAATTTCACTGATCTAGACCCCCATTTGCTCCCATGACAATCCATGCATGTGGCTGAGGCCTTCCAACCACTCCCATAGTAAGGGCATGCCAGTGACTGTGGATTTTTCAGCTAAATCTAAGCCAACGACCCCAGATTATGTGCCACTTTTTCAAGGCCAAGACTCAGGCCACTTCCCAGAACTTCATGAAACCTTCAAAAATGATAAATGACATTGGAACAAAGGTACTAATGCAAACACTTGATCAATGAATTGACTGGACCCCTATTAATGATGACATGCATTTCATCAAACATGTCACCAATATGTAATCTATAGGTCTTAACAACATATTTGAGCATAGAGATCTCATACTTATCTGAGATTCGTAAAGAAGTGTTGTTGCAATATCGCAATAGATTCATTATCATCTATTAGGTCATATATTCATTGTACATTCATTTGCAAATAAAAAGATGATGAGAGTCAAACAACAAGTATGTCATAAAACCTACTCATAACCAGCATATAACTAACAGAAATAATAAGGATATAACAGTCATAAAAATAAGCCAATACATTTACACATGAAATACCAAGGAGAAGAAGCTATTATTGATGAATGCAAAATCCAACTAGGTATGCGACTTTCACAAACCACCCGACCATAGATTGGTTGAACCAAATCTTTCTTTCAACCAATCACACTCGTGCCATATTCCAAGCATGAATGTGGGACTCAAAACCAAACCAAACCAGGTTTCCTGAGGCTTTACCGCAATCCCCACCAGATCACTAGGCCCTAAACAAGCATGTAAGCCACCGAATTTCGCCACCTACACCGCGAGGAATTTTCCTATTTCCTAGTCTCTAGGATTTACCGCGTATCTCACCATACAACGACCGAGGATTCCTAGGGCTAATAAAGACTCCATCGTCCAGGCTTTTTTGTATATCCCACTAGTCACTGGTCAAGAACTCTTAGGCTTGATCGAGGGAACAGATCTCTAGGATTTACCATATATCCTGACATACAATGATCAAGGATTCCTAGGCCCATTGAGGCACACAAAATCTATCTTTACCACAATACCAGTCTAGTTCAGGGATTCCTAGGCCATGTGTTCTCTTTTTCAAAGACCACCTCAATCAGTTTCGAAACCATCTGGAAATCCAGCTCAACCAAATACAAGAGAACCCATCACACCATGACTATCCAAAAATGGCAAGGCAAGGCTAAAGAACACTCTCACTCTTGGCAAAACCCATGCCAATGATAGCAAGAGAACCAAATACACGCATGAATGTACCATGCATGCCAAATCTAGCAAGGAAATCACACACACAAATAGATACCTGCAAATAATATCGTTGTAGCTATTTTATCTTTCTCTTCCTTGCTTGATGTTTTCTTCCTCTTTGCCTTCTTTGCTTTTCCTTGATCCAAAGTTGAAGTGCTCCAAGAAAAATCTAAGTGTCCAAGAGTGAGAGAGGGAGAGAATAGAGAGAGAGCTCCAAAACTAAATTGACAAAAGGTACCAACTGATCCTCATAAGCCTTTTTATTAATGAGGCCTCTATTTTCTTCAATTTCCATTATTTTCTTTCATTTTCCTCCTCACATGCAACCTGTGACCTTTCACCTTCCTTTTCTCCTAATTTCCATTATTTTCATAAATAAAATGCCAATTAATGCCTCATGCCTTTCCAAATCCTTTTCCATTTCCTTTGCCAATTTCCTTAGCCATAATAAACCAAATGAACACCCACACTAGGATGTTTTTCCCAACATTCAAATCAGAATATGTGTCCCATGACCTTGGTTATTATTTTTCCTTTATTAACTTTATTACATGGAATTTTGACTAGGGCTATTACAGAACCCTCCCCCTTGGGGAAACATTGTCCTCGGTATTCAATGACACATACAACCAACAAGACTGCTAGAAAGCAAAACATACTACCCATGGAGCTTTATAACTTACCTCGATGCAATATTTACGATGATCATCCTGTTGAGAAGCAAACCAACATGACATCATAACAATATGACAACCATAACGACATGACACCCATACCACTTATTGGAGCACGATAACATATCTCATGGAGGTCTTTACATCCATATACATATGAGCACATACTAAAAATATTATACCAAAAACATTCGCTCAACCAGTGAATAGAGAAGGATACATAGCCTGCATTTGATCTTACATCTCCCATGTATCTTCATCGGGCCCAAAGTGCTTCCATTGCACTTTAACCTGCTTGATTTCTCGGTTCCAGAGCATGAGAATATTTCTCTGCAATATACACTGATGTTGTGGTTGGAATTTTCCATCAAGCACCACCTGCAATATAGACCAGTCAATCACATGATCAACATATTTAACATACTAAGCAATGACACATGGAAAACATCATGGAATTTCACTGTCGGAGGCAATGCAATTCGATGGGCTACTGGTCCAATCCTTTTAAGAATATTGAAAGGTCCACAAAACCGAGGTGCCATCTTGGCACATGATCCAATCCTCAAGGATATATTCTTCAGCTTGATGTGAAAATACACATGTTCCCCAACCTGAAACTCCTTAAACAACTTGTTTCGATTTATATAACTTTTTTTCCTATCATGTGCTGCCTTTAGATTATTCTTGATCACCTGTGTTTCCTGTTCTATTTCTTCCAACATGTCCAATCCTATCAACACCATGTTCAGTGGATCAATCCAACTTATGGGAGTATCACAAATCCATCTATATAGTGCCTCAAATAGACTTATCTTCAGTGACTCCCGATACCCATTGTTATGAGCAAACTCAACCAATGAAAGACACTCCTCCCATCTCCTTTGTTGATGCATCACATACATCCTCAACATGTCCTCCAATATCCTATTGACCCTCTCTATCTGTCCATCTTTCTGCGGATGATAAGTTGTGCTAAAGGCCAACTTTGTCCCCAAATGTGCAAACAACTCCTTCCAAAACTTGGAAGTGAACTTAGCATCTCTATCTGATATAATATTCATTGTAACGTTGTGCAACCTCACCGCATCTCTGATGAATACATGTGTCACATCACTAGCTGAATACATAAATTTTACTGGAATGAAATTTGCTACCTTTGTCAACTTGTCTACCACAACCATGATGGAATCATGCTATCTAGATGTCCTTGGAAATCCTGTGATGAAATCCTTGGAAATGACCTCCCACTTCCACTTTGGAATACGAATTGGTTGTAGTAGTCCATCTTGATGTTTACATTCTTCTTTTATCTGCTGATAATCCAAACATATAGCCACAAACTCTGCCAAGTCCTTCTTCAAATTCAACCAATGATAAAACTTCTTCACTGTTTTCAATGTCTTTTGGTATCCTGGGTGACCTTAATATGGTTTTGCATGAAACTCTCACAAGATAGTATTCTTTATCTCACTATCATTCGGCACATAGATCGTGTTCCTAAACCAGACCAAACCATATGTTGTAAGATGATAGTCCACATCCTAACTACCTATATCTTGTTGTAACCTATCCATAAGCTCCATGTACCTGTCATCCTATTGTCCTACCGGTAAGATCTGATCTTGTAAGTCTATCCCATAAGAACTTATAGTTGCTATGAGATTCATTTGTATCCTACTCCTAAAACATATGTAACCTTGTTCTCTTTACCCTTGATGTCCCTGATCTCAAAGCCAAACTCACTGATCATGGCCAACCATCTAGCTTGTCCGACATTCAAATTCAGTTGGTCAAACAAGTATCTCAATCCACTATGATCACTCATCATTACAAACCTCCTACCAAGAAGATAATGTCTCCACATCTTCAATGCATGGATGTTCCCTGCCAACTCAAGAACATGTGTCAAATAATTCTGCTCATGCTCATTTAGTTTCCTCGATTCATAACATACTACCTATCCTTCCTACATAAGGAATCCATCGAGTCCTCTCTTGAAAAAAATTATGCACACCATAAATTCTTTGTTCAAATTTGCAATGTTTAACACTGGAGCATTTGTCAACAACTGCTTCAATTGTTCAAAACTTGCTTCACATTCCTATGTCCCTTCAAATTTCTTACTTGCCTTTGCAATGAAGTAATAGGATGTGCAATGTGAGAGAAGTTCCCGATGAACCTCCTATAATAACCTGCTAACCCCATGAATGATCTTACCTCATCCACATTTCTAGGCATTGCCCACTCCATGATAGCCCTTATCTTCTCTAGATCCATTGCTATGCCTTGGAAACAACATGTCTCAAGTAACGTACTTCTGTTTGAAATAAATTGCGTTTGCTAAGCTTGGCATACAACTATTTCTCTCTTAGTAATCTCAACAATGCTTCTAAGTGCTCGACGTGATCTTCCTCTTTTTAGAATATATCAAGATGTCATCAATGAATATGATAACAAACTTGTCCAGATAAGGATGCAACACACTATTCATCAAGCACATAAAATTAATTGGAGCATTAGTCAAACCAAATGGAACTACAAGAAACTCATAATTCCCAGACCTGGTCCTGAAAGTTGTCTTGTATATGTCCTCTTCCTTAATTTGTACCTGATGATATCATGATCTCAAATCAAAATTCGAGAACACTGCCACTCCCTTCAACTAGTCAAACAAATCATTAATCCTCGACAATGGACACATGTTCTTCATGGCCAGTTTGTTCAACTATCAGTAATCAATGCATAACCTGAGAGTACTATCCTTGTTCTTCACAAACAACACCACTGTACCATAAGGTGATACACTTGGCCTAATGTATCCCTTGTCAAGCATTTTCTTTAATTGCAACTTCAGCTCTACTAACTCTGGAGTACTCATCATATATGATGCCTTTGATGATGGTGTTGCCCCTATTACCATCTCAATAGAAAAGTCCACTTCTCTGTGAAGCAGCAACTCTGAAATCTCTACTGGAAACACATACTGAAACTACTGTAAGATTGGTTACCTACTCAATACCTCTACATCCTCAACTTCCTTACCTTTGTCACTAGAAATATGCATTGCAAATAACACACACCCTTTTCTGCAACTATGTTTTGCCTACATAGTTGTCACCATTCTAACTGATATTGCCTTCATCTTACACTACAAGATTCTCTATTCTCCATTGTCATCCAAACACTTAATAACTTTGTCATAACAATCCACCTTAGTCCTGTGAAGATACAACCAATCCATACCCAAAAGCATACTATATGATCCCAATGATAATACATTCAAATGTGTCGAGGTAGGCATACCATTCAACTCAAATGCATAAGCTCTTACCCAGTGATACACTTTCTTCTTTATACCTGTAGACAATTGCACTAACTAGGATTCTGCATGCACTTTTTTATTCAAACCACACTTGTTCACTAGGTCAAGACTAACATAACTATAATTAGATCTAGGGTCAATCCAAATGGAAACAATTTGATCACAAAGGTTATCATCCATCTCAATAACAGTTGCTGGGTGATATTCCTAGTTGTTGTCTAGCGTTGCATAAATTCGTGGAATTATCTATCCAACATCCCTAACTGTTTGTGCTTCCTGTGCATTGTAAATCTGAGGCCTACCACCCTAATTCTGTGAACAATCCCTCTTAAGAGGCTCCTTACCACATGTCCAACACTACAAATGTCTTGTACCATCACCTTTATTTTGTTTCCCTCCATGTTGTGGGCCATTAAACTTCTTGTAAGGTGCAACATTTTCTTTCTCATCCACATCCTAAGGCCTTGTTCTTTTCGGCTGCCATTTACCTTTAACTTTGTCTTACCCTTTCCAACCTTGCTAAGATTTTGTCTTGCACTTTGACTACTCATAACAATGCTTCAAATTTCTAATAATTTCCTCAAGCGACCAAGGCTCATCATACTCAATCCAATCTCTAAATTCTAATAGAAATCCACTGACAAATCGTTGGCCTTTATCCTTCTCATCCTTAAGATATGGTACATACCTCAATAACTCCAAGAACTCATTTGTGTACTCCTCATCTGTCATCGATCCCATATTTAGCTCATAAAATTACTTGGCTTTTCTATTGTAGTACCTCTCTCACAAGTACTTCCTGAAGAGCGTCTTGAATTCATGCCAACTCAAGTCTTTTGTCCTAATGTCTTTAACCCACTTCACATCTTCCCACCAGATGTCGGCTTTCCCTTTGAGGTTCAAGATATCTATTCTAGCCTTCACATTCTCTGTGTATTCATGCAACTCAAAAAACTTCTTCATCCCAAATAGCCATGCTTCTACATCCTCTAATTTCTCCAAATCTCCACCAAAGGTAGGTAGCTTTGATTTCTTGAACTCATCGGGAAAATATCCCCTATCACTCCTCCTGTAAGGATGATAACGATGACGATCATAGTGCCTGTCAGAACTGGAACTAGAATAGAACCTGTGTCTATCACCTCTCCTATATAAAGTATCCATGAGCTTTCCATCTCTAATCGTGTCATCTATATCTGGTCTATGCCCACCATGAGACCTAATGCCATATGCCCCATTAGTTATGTCCTCCTACCCATGGATGATCCGAAGGAGTCCCTGTATCTACAATTAAGAAAAACTCTAAAGGATCATTGAATTAAATTTTGCTTGTTTCTCTTGTCCCTGAATGATCCCGTCATTATCTTCCTTGCAACTCCTTATTTATACCTTCGAGCTTCTCAATGTGTCTACTAAGTCAGAAGAATTCCCAACACCACGGTCCTCATTTGACCCATAGGGAGAATCTTGTGAATTGTAGTCTACCATCTTTCTAGTCATCTTTGATCTCTTTCCTGCAAGTACACCATGTCAGCTAAAACAAAAACATAACATAATAAACATACCCTAGCATAGTTCAAGGGAGGATATCTCATTTGCAAGATCAACCAGATTAGAACAATACATGTATAGTCATAATCACATCAGCATATAACATTAGTTAACCAATATCTAGTTATCAACGCATGACCATACTGATCACATACCATGACCTCATTCCTGACAAATACAACCATACGAATGTATGCATAACAACATATAAGCATTGACATGCATAACCGACATACACCCATGACGACCACATCCGAAAATGCACCATCCAATTTCACATGGCAACACAAATGCAACCATGACCAACACCATGCATACATAACAATTACACAAACCACAAGCATAAATAACACATATATGTAACCGACATGAATGCGTGACAAACACACCACCCATCCAATCCAAGAGGTGAACCATGCTCTGATACCACTTTGTAATTCCCTCCTCCCACATTTACCCAAGCTAATTGATCCATTGGGGTAAACATGTGACGAGAGGCTACTATGATGTGATTCAACTTGCCATGTACAATTAAAGAATTGGAATTGACAAAACCCAACCAATCTAACCTTCCACACATGCTACAAAAACTTCAGGAGCCAATCAACCCTTCCAGGTGACCAACCCTTAAGGAAACTGGACATTTCATTGATCTGGAACCCCAACCACATGTCAAGCCATGCATGTGACTAAGGCCTTCCAATCGCTCCCACATTAAGGGCATACCAGTGACTGTGGACTTTTTCAACTAGTTCTGAGCCAATGACCCTAGATTTTGTGATACTTTTTCAGGGCCAAGACTTAGACCACTACCCATAACTTTATGAAACCTTTAGAAATGATAAATGCCATTGGAACAACTATACTAATGCAAACACTTGATCAATGACTTGACTGGACCCCTATTAGCCATGACGGGCATTTCGTCAAGCATGTCACAAATATGTAATCTACAGGTCTTAACAATATATCTGAGTATAGGGGTCTCATACTTATCTGAGATTCGTAAAAAAACATTGTGGCCATATCAAAATATTGGCATTATCATCTATTAGGTCATATATTCATTGTACATTCATTTGAAAATCAAAACATGATAAGAGCCATACATCAAGTCTGTCATAAAACATACTCATAACCAACATATATCCAACAAAATTAACAAGGATATAACAACCATAAAATCCACATATAAACCAATACATTTACATATGAAATACCAAGGAGAAGAAGTTATTACTAATGAATGCAAAAGCCAACCAGGTATGGGACTTCCACGAACCACCCGACCATAAATTGGCTTAACCAAATATTTCTTTCAACCAATCATCCCCATGCCATATTCCAAGCATGAATGTGGGACTCAAAGCCAAACCAAACCAGTTTTCCTTAGACTTTACCACAATCCCTACCAGATCACTAGGCCCTAAACAAGCATGGATGCCAGTGGATTTCTCCACCTACAACATGAGGAATTTCCTATGTCCTAGTCTCTAGGCTTTACTGTATATCCCGCCATACAACAATCAAGGAGTATTAGGCCTAATCAAGACTCCACCCTCCAGGATTTACCATATATCCCGTCATTCACCGGTCAAGGATTCCTAGGCCTGGTCGAGGGTACACACCTATAAGCTTTAACGTATATCTTGCCATACAATGGTCGATGATTCCTAGGCCCACTGAGGCACACAAAATCTGGCTTTATCACAATCCCAATATGGTTCAGGGATTCCTAGGCCACGTGTTCTTTCTTTCAGAGACCACCTCACTCAGTTTCAAAATCATTCGAAAATCTAGCTCAACCAAATATAAGAGAACCCATCACACCATGGTTATCCGAAAATGGAAAGGAAAGGTTGAAGAACACTGTCACACTTGGAAAAACCCATGCCAATGACAACAAGAGAACCAAATACACACATGCATGTACCATGCATTCCAAATCTAGCAAGAAAATCACACATGAAAATTGATACCTGGAAACAATCTCGTTGTAGTTGCTTGATCTTGCTCTTCCTTATTTGATATTTTCTCCCTCTTTGCCTTTTTTTTTTCCTTGATCCAAAGATGAAGTGCTCCAATAAAAATCTAAGTGTCCAAGAGTGTGTGAGACAGAGATCGAGAGAGACCTCCAAAACTGAACTGACAAAAGGTACCAATTGATCCTCAAAAGCCTTTTTATTAATGAGGCCTCTATTTTCTTCAATTTTCCTTTATTTTCTTTTATTTTCATCCTCACATGCAACCTATGACCTTTCACCTCCCTTTTCTCCAAATTTCCATTATTTTCAGAAATAAAATGTCAATTAATGCCTCATGTCTTTCCAAAGTCTTTGCCAATTTCCTTAGTCATAATAAACCAAATGAACACCCACACTAGGATGTTTTTTCCAACATTCATCTTAGAATACATGTCCCATGACCTTGGTTATTATTTTTACTTTATTAACTTTATTACATGGAATTTTGACTAGGGTTGTTACAGAAATTCCCTGTTGATTTAGAGCGATGATGATGAGGACTGAGAGATAGTGGCTTCCAGGCATGCCTTTAATGGAATCAATCCCCACTTTGACCTACAGACCATTGCCAACAACCCAACAAAGATTACTGCTAAGCCAAGGGATTGCAATATGAAGGCTTCTCCAAGTCGTCGATATACATGATTTAGATGGAACACCATTGCAGATCGACTCCTCTAGTCCACAATGATGGATATATTTTGTTGTTATGATACTTTGTCATAACCCATTTTCTCCAAATATTCACCATAGATTGGCAGTGAATAGAGCTAGATTAAAATTTCTGAAATTTAGTATGCCCTAGCTTCCATTCTTAATCGATCTGGAGATTAATTTGAGACCAATGAGGGGGACATTTCTTTTAGAGTCATATCATGACCATAGGAAATTGGACACAATAGATTCAATCTTCTTAATTATAGATTGGGGGATGTGAAAAATGTGCATCCAATATACTGGAATGCTTTGAAAAATTGCTCGAATCATGATTACCTTGTCCCCGAGTGTTAACCATCTATGGTACCAATAGAATAACATTCTCTCAAATTTGTCCACAAGCCAATCCTAGTCCAAAAGCCTGCAATTGCAGGGTTTCAAATGACAACCCAAGTATTTGAAACCATTTGTCAGCGAGCAGATCTTTACCTCAAACATAGATGCAATCCCTAATATCTTCGTGAAGCCACCATCATCAGAAATAAGTTTTAAATTGTTATCTCAAGAGTAAAATAATTAGTGAGAAAACTTTAAATAATAATTGGGAAATTTATGTTAAGTGGTTGGAATACACATTTGAGTAAATTAGACAATAATTATTTGTTAAGAAATTTTAATTAGCATTTTGTAAACCGTCCCAGGAAAGTAATTGAATTATTTTACGCAATACTTAGAAAGAGTTATACTAGCATTTGCACCAAAAGGGTGCAAAGACATGCCAATATAAGTGTAAATGAATGTAGTGTGTTTTTCACTTTTTGACTAGGTTATAGTTAAGATGATGTGCTTGATGTTTTATCCACTCATTAACTCCTGAATTTCCTTTTTTGGTTACGATAAATAAATAAGTAAATATTACTATTTCATGTGGGTGGTGAGATAGCAAAACAATCAAACATAGTTGGAAGAACTTGAAAATTAGTTGTGTAATATTCCCATTGGGTGTTGTATGTCATGGGTCCATCCAAAAGACATATATGGAAATTTTGGAAGTAAAAGTGGTGGAAATAAAAATTAAAAATAAGATAAATTAATCTTCCATCATTATTATCGGCGGCTCCAAAGTAACATCAACCTCAACAACCCTTACTGCAATGTGTGGAGTGAGACATGTCTTATCATTTTCTTTTTAAATGATATGAAATCCCTGAAATTGCATGCAAAATACCCCACCCAAACAACTGAGATATTGTTAACTCCATACACAAGTAATATCAAGACAATCAAATCAATATTAACGAATTTAGAAACTAAATAAACGAGCGATTGTATACAATGTAAATGATTGAAACGTTGAAATTTCATAAACTTTAGGATGAAGATCTCACTGCAAGTAAACCAGTGGAGTGTGAAGATCTCACTGCAAGTAAACCAATCTCTCTTTGATGAGCACTTCAATTCAAGTTAATCACACATAACAACCATAACGCATGAGCACTCCCTCGGCTATCGAATTGCGACATTTGATAGATCAACCTGCTCCCTTCTCCATGTGCCAGGCTTCAGCCATAGGACACGAAAAGTTTTTAAAATTCCAGGAATGAGAATTGGGCGCGGAGGGAATTACTAAAGTTCTTGAACCATTAATCCGTGTATGTCATGCCCCATAACCGAGTTTAGATTTTACAACTTTCCTGTCACGTCAGTAGAAGAAACGATGCTAACCAGTGTCATAACATTTGTTCAAATTGAACAGTTGGTTGGGGTGGGGCAAATTTGCCTTGTGGGCAAAAAAAAAATGGCTAGAATTTATATTATTATTTTTTTCAAAAAACTATGGAAGTAGAAGTGCTTGAATCGTGTTTTTATGGTAGAAATGGATTTAACATCATCACAAATTCTTGGGCACCCAAAATCTTGAAGTTTAACAACTGACCTGGATATAAAAAAATCCGCTCAATTTTTATCAAAATGTGGTCATAATTTCCATGATTTTCTGGTTAAATTTGAAGCCTACTAAGGTGTTGGGGAGTGCAAATCAGTGGGATGATGTGTCTGGAATCGTTATTAGGAGGTAGTTGGATAAGTTATTGACCTACGAATGTAACCACTAGAATCTATGTGTCAGAAAAAAGTGCAAATTGTTTGGAGTTATGTTAAATTTTATTAAAAAAATCAAATAATCGGAAAACATATTGTTGAATAAGAATTAAGATTAAGAAGTTACATTGGCACTTAAGTCACAGGACACGTCCTTCAAGGTCTTGTGTGTCATATTTTACGTGCCGAACACGAAAATGGCCCTAAAACATGTCAAAAACGTTTTTCATCGTGTCCTGTAAAATGTAAAACGTATTCGCCGGTTTTCGTCATGTCCTGCATCTGGAAAACTCGTATTCCGTTGATAGAAAACGTTGCCTGCATAAGCTGCAATTTTTTTGAAAGAAACAAATAATTTTTGAGTGGGGCAGTTTAATGATCAAGTCTAGGCCTTAGTATTGATATGTTATTCATGGTAATGTTAAATTCTTAAAGTAAAAGTGACATTCTCCTTAATCTTCATTTTCATCATTTTACTTAAATTTTTAACATTACCATGAAATGACTCAAGATGTTTGAGAGTGGTTCCGACCTCATTGGATTTCATATGGAGAAAGTAGAATTTTAGATTTCATTTAAAATGCAACAGACTTATCAGTTTTTCAGGATTTCAGGATTAGGAGATTGTAATGTTTCCATGTGACACCACCTGCCCAGGCTACCCTTGCCACCAGTAGAGGACATGGTCTACCTCCTATAGCTCCTACTTCTAGTTCTTTAGCTTCTAAAGCATAGCAAACTCCACTGCCAACTCCACCAGCGCCAGCATCTACATCTAGAGGGAAAGGGAAAGCTGTGGCATTTTCTCGCAAGAGGGGCAGAGGAAATCAATAGGATTAGACTTCAATTATTTTCTTATGTGCTTGTAAGTTGTACATGAACAATGAACATTGAATATTCAAGAATTAAGACCAAGCATATCACATTCTAATTTCTAAATAGTAAATTTTGATTCTACTTATTTTGTTAAAGTGAACTATGAACTTTGAGAAGTAATTATATTTTAATTTGATTAAATAAGCTGCAACTTGCAATTTAATATGGATAAAAAACTATATTTCGGTGTGTGTGTGTGTGTGTGTGTGTATATATATAATGTGTCCCTCGTGTCCTGTTTCCAGGTCGCTGTGTTTCGTATTGAATACTCGTATTTAAGTGTCCTCCGTGTCTCGTGTCATGTGACTTAGATCAGCATGTTTTACAGGGTACACATATTAAAACAACAAATTCAAGTCCAAAATAATATTTATTTGCAATGGAAATTAAAACAAACGTCTCATTGATTTGGAAACAACATACATCTTTAATGCGGGGAAAAAAAGGAAGGAAATTTTGAAATGAAGCTAGAAATTGATAACTAAATCAAGTAGATTGTAGACAAAAAATGTGAATTTGAGCATGATTATGCCTAAATTAAATATTAAATATCCAACTTGTATTTTTTTAAACCTTGGAATTTAAAATTGATGATGGCGCTAGCCTTGGACTTCAAAAGGAAAGAACACTCATGACACTGCCTTAGCGACACATAGGCTTTCCCACGACAAAGAAAATATCAACCTATCGTTAGAGCTCAAGAACATAGAAATGCAGGGGCTTCCACAGGTTGAGAGCGACATTTACCTTGCATCAAGTGGTGTTTAAGAATAGAAAATTCCAGTGAAAATAAATTTAAAATATTAGATTCAATAAAACAAAAAATTTCTTAACATACAAGAAAATAAAACTTAAATATTGACCCTCCATAGTTGCAAAGGTGCTCCAGTTAAACCTATTGAAAATATAGGTACAAAGAATGAAAATTTGAAGTTCAACCATGAGTGCATAAAAATAGCTGCCATTGTATCTTCTCCACTGAAATGAAGCTCGCTTGTTCAAAGAAATAAGTTAAAATGTGTAGAGTTAGGCCCTTGTGTTGGGCCTTCAATGTTGTAAGCATATGAAGCCATAGTTGAACCTTCACAATCCCTGCCCCTATTCATTCTCATGGTCCTCTGCAACACTATGAGACTCAAAAATGTAGAAAAGTTATTCCCCACAAATGTATTAGCGTAGAGGCATACTTCATAATCAATTGCAGATTGGATGAGATAAGGATATTTTTTGTAGATATCCAACACACCCAATTTCTTTTTTTTCATAAGGGGATAAGAAGCCACTTCATCCCTCCAACAACGTCTTGTCCTCCAGAAAATCATCGACAACAACTAGATAAACAACAAACGACTTCTCTATTCCAGGTTTGTTAGCTAATCTCTTCATAATTTCCTCCTTACTACTGCAAATTCTTAAGTCCTTGCCATTTCTAGCTTTGGACCTCATCTCCAACTTCTTGCAATGGATCATCCAGTTTTTCTCAATTCTCATATGGACTGCCACATATTTGGGTCGAAACATGACTCGACTCATTCTTATTTTATTATGATCAATTTCAGTAGGAGATCTCAAGCTCTTGAGCTTGGATAAAACTATAAAGAATTTGACAGAAAAATTATGGACAAGAATGAGGCATTCAAAGACTCTGGCATAATCCCAATAGGAGAGTGGTCGTGCCAAAGAAAAATGTGCTTACCCTCCAATTTAGTAAAGGTATGCCTATCGATCCCAGGAGTGTTGCATTGTTCCAGCTGTGCCATATCCCTCTCCGTTGTCCACCACCGCCCATTCCTCTTGGCCACAATGAAGACATCAGAAAAGATGCTCGAATTCATCTGACTTATGCAAATGAAGTTGTTGTAGAGAGAATTGAAGCGATCTAGGGAGAAGAGGGAAACACAACTGGAAGAAATTCACAGAAACTGCAATGCTATACTACATTCATTGTTCGGTGGTTAGTTTGACAGAAAACAAGCTCTTGTACGGGGACACTGTTGTAGAGGACGATGAATCTCAACAGTCTCACCAACATGGACCTCACAATATAATGCCTATTGTCATAATTATAACATTAACAAAATTTACAATCCAATATTTTTTATATGAGTATATTTTCATGAATGACATACATAATAGGTATATAAATGTTATTTTAGGGTTAGAATTCTTGTCACAATTGTAGATTTCTTTTTCTCCCTTACATTTATTCAAACTTATTTTGATGTATTGGAGTACTAGCAATTTTTTCTCGCTTGGAGGATCTTGAACCAATGATTTTTCTTTGGAGTTCGATCAATTATTGGGGGTGATGGGAATTTTATGATAAATGTCCAGAGAAAGCATAATTGAGGTAAGGAGCGAGGATGGGGGATCGAGATGGGATCACATGGGATCTCTCTGATGCGTCTTGGAGGACGACTCTCTTCTCGAGGGATCTGTTCACAAAAAATGGTGGAAGTGAGGTCACCATTAAGAGATACAAGTCCTCCATCCTCTCTTTCTTACTCTTCTTCTCCTTGTTCTAATTCTTCTCCACTTAACTACCAACTTGACTTATCTTCTCAGTTAGATTTCTTATGTGCCAAAGCCATGTTTAAGGATAAAGACATTGAATCACACTTAACTAAAGCTAAGTTAAACCCTTCATAGCAGTGATGCTTCGATTCTTTTCCTCTCTTCCTTGTGAAGGAAAAAAACCCAGCTTTGAGTTCCTTTGTAACCCGAACACCACATTCCTCCATCTTACTTTCAAACAAACGCTGCTTCTGTTTAATTTGAAAACGAAAAAGCCCATTAGGATGTAACTGATTGTTATGGAAACAACAAATCGAGAAAGTAATTTTGATACGTTTGCTTAGGTAAAACTAAAAAGAGAGCAAATCAATGACAATGATCAAAGTATACCACATCATCTTACTTTTAAATACAAAAACAACTTTTGCCACTTTTTTTCCATAAATTTAGATGGAGCTTAATCTTGATTTTTATATAATACATATTTTATTATAAATAAAAAGTTTTTATATTCAATGATTTAATTTTTCAAGATGATCTTCTCAAATCTTCTATTCCTTCGATGTACCTTTGCACTTTTAGGGGCCATTGCTAGTTTATATATGTATGTTTTTAAAACTTATAATTATAATATAAAATTATTTTTACTTGGTCGTTTTTCTCGAACATGAAACAAACATAAAACAGAGTAACAACCTAAGAACCTGAGACATTTGATATGAGTGAAAGCCTCTTGACAAAACACCAATAATTAATTCCAAGTCACTTGATTTTCCTTGAATAATGATGATGACTCAATCTCCATTCCTAAATAGTAGCCAATATTGATTTGATAAATAAACTATAATAAATTTTCCCACCGTGTAAAAAACAAAAAAACACCCAACTAAATTTGGATGAAATTCAAACACTTTCACCCAAAAACAAATAACCTAACTCAATAACATAAGTCACTTCCCCGTTTACTTTCCAACTTAGGCGTTATGCTAGCTTGGGTCATTGTCAAATCTTTCATGTCTATCATTTTATATCAAATCGCGCATCCAGATTAGCGTCGCATTTAAGAACAGGACGTGACTCCTACAACAAGGCAGAGCGAACAAAATTTCATGGCATTAAACAAAAGTATAAATACACAAGACATGTGCACAGCTAGGAAGAAAGAGCCACTGTGAAGCAGCAGCTTCACCTATATCTTCACAGCACTTGGGCGCGGATTGGTGATCCGGAGATCAAATATTTACTGGAAGTCTTCAAGGGAGGGCAATTTTAGCGTTTCAAAGTCATTCCAGTCGTCTTCAATGCTGCGATTTCGATTGAATCCAGTGTGTTGGAATCAGTTTCTGCATGGAAAACGCGTAGTTTAAAGAGTTTATAAACTAGGGCAAGATTATGACAAAATCCGACCATTTTTTTTTTTCGAAAATTTGGGTAATTCTGATTTAAAAAAGATAAAAACTACCTCATTCCCATAGAAATCTGCCGTCCACGGGAATATGTGGCGTCTGTAGACGACGACCATAAAAAATGGCCGCCGAAAGGTTATTCCAATGCTCGAATCGTCTTACAATTAAGCGCAACAATGACCGAGCAAGACATAATCCTGACTGTCCGAAGGCCACATGCATGAAATCAGGACGCAAATGCTCTGAAAAGAGGCTCATCTTTTTGCCCTACGAGGGGTTTAGGCACCTCAATACGAGCTTCTCTTGTAATCGGGGTTCGATTTCGAATACCGGCATCGCACCCACTCAAAGGTTTCTACATTTTTCTTTTCTACGGCATTTTTTCGGTATTGTTAATTTCATTATTCATATAAAGTAAAGGCGTGAATCTTTAGAGCTGCAACGATTTAATTCTTTACAAACTATGTATTACGTAGAAATATGTTTCTAGGGCAATGCGAGACCGGCAGTGCCCTAATTGTATAAATATCTCTTACAGCTTTTTTTGGTTCCCCTGTTTTTCCATGAAAATTAAAGTTTGCCGAAGATTTTGCCAAGGATGTCATTTGAAAGATCGAAAGGAAGCTTTCTATTTTTAATCAAACACCGAATTTGCATTTTTTTTACAGGTTTTTTTAGGAAAAAATTACGAACTTTTTATTATATAAAAATAAAAAATTGTTACATAATTATACTTACAGCATATATGTCAAAATAATACTTATAGCATATATGTCAAAATAATTCCGAAATACATTCCACATTCCCACAGGCATACAACCCAGAGTGACAGCCATAGTTGAAAATAACCAACCAATATTCGGGAATACAATCCAGAGTCACAGCCATAGTTGAAAAGAACCCACCAATATTCCAAAAACCCTCGCAATAGAAGTTGCTGAAACAAAATAGGACAATCAAGTCCACCATGAAAAAAAAACCAACGTAAAACAACCCGTAAGTCCAAAATGTCTCACAGAAATAAAAATATGTTTGAAAAAACCCAAAAAGGTAAAAACCCACCATATATAATCAATATATAATACCTGAGGACCGACCGCCCAGGTACCCAGGGTTGCGTAGAAACTATGCAACCCATCAAGCCCAAAAACAAAAACAGGGCACCATAGAAACGGGGGCAGAAATCCCCATAGCAACCCCAGTTGCAGGGGAGAGGCCTGAGAAACCCCTGAGCATTGGAATAACCGGTTATTTATCTCCGCTTCCCCATACAGTCCCTGTTTTCTTTTAAATGTCTCAATTTGTGAAATTTGACACAAATCTCTGGGACTGGTCCAGTTTTCTTTGAAATGTCTCAATTTGTGAAATTTGACACAAATCTCTGGGACTGGTCCAGTTTTCTTTGAAATGTCTCAATTTGTGAAATTTGACACAAATCTCTGGGACTGGTCCAGTTTTAACTTGAACTGCAACTTACATATCTAATCTTATATCTTTTTGTTCTGCTGGATTGGAAGATCCTTCTTCAAAATTTCTGAGCCCCCGCACTCCCCTATCTCTTATTAAATCTCTATTCAAATGGAAGAATAATGATATTTGCATTTAAATCGACAGACCTTTTGATGCAAGCAGGGCATATTTTCGTTACGGCAATCCTGTGGTATGGGAATGTTGTTTTATAAAGTTAAATGTATTTTTCTGTTAATTGTAAGGGAATTTTCCCTTCGCCATTTCCGGATTATATTTTTCCTTTGGAGATCAGGTAATCTGATACTTGTAAGGCAATCCTGTGGTATGGGAATGTTGTTTTATAAAGTTTTTTTTTTATACCACATGGTGAATCGGTAACTGCCTGGCCTAATCTAGGAGAGACCCAGGATCAAACCTCACTGCTGCCACTATAACACCAAGAGCATAACCAATCACCTGCAAATCAGTTATGCTAAGTTCCTATGATTTTAGCAAGAGCAGACTCAACGGGAAAGGGGAATCCGCCCCTCTAGCTGCCACCACAGCAGGCTAATGTACTCAATGAGATTTGAACTTCGGTCCGCCCGGGCTTCGCCCATGTGACTTACCGTCAAACCACACATCACTGTACAATGTTGTTTTATAAAGTTAAATGTATTTATTGTAAGGGAATTTTCGCTTCGCCATACAGTACATGTTTTCTTTTAAATATGGCTCAATTAGTGAAATTAGACACAAATCTCTGGAATTGGTCTGGCTTTAATTTGAGCTGTAACTCACGTATGGAATCTTACTTTTTTAGTGCCGCTGGATTGGAAGATTCTTCTTAAAACCTTTTGAGCCCCACTCCCCTGCCTCTTATTAAATCACTATTCAAATGGAAGAATAATGATATTTTCATTTAAATTGGTAGATCTTTTAACGCAAAAAGGCCATATTTTGGTTAGGGATCACCTAGAATAATCAAATTTCATTTCCGTATTATATTCTTCATGTGGAGATCAGTTAAACTGATACTTATAAGGCAGAAGGAAGGTAATATGATACTTATAAGGCAATCATGTGGTTTAGGAATGTTGTGTTTTTAAGGAAAACTTTTTCTGGTACTTGTAAGGGAATCCTCTTGTATCGGAACGCTATTTTTTTAATAGGCAAAACCTTTCGCTACTTTTGTTTTAATAGGTAAAAGCTTTTGTTTGATATGTGGGAGCATGAAACTCAACTTTCGTATTAACACATTAACCCGCTTTTTAGTTATATGAATTTGATCTCTGTACCTCTGCATTGAGAGATATGTGCTTTTAGCATTTACCAACCACTCATGGTTAATACCCAGTCTAGTATCAAGATCTTACCGAACCCTAATTAAGCTAATTGTTGATAAGGAGGAAGACAATTGATTCAATGATAACTTATTTATGCTCCAATTGAACAAAGAAACTAAGTAGTAGGCTTAGTTTAATTGAATTTTAGAGTGATAATACTGATTATATATTTTTCTGATATTTGCATATCCTTGAGTAATATCTAACATAACGCGCTTAAAGACTCCTTATTGTCTACTAGGTACTTGGGATAAGATTGAATTCTGGTGAATTATAATTGGGTAAATAAAAATGATCAGTTATCTTTCACTGTTCTATGCAGCTTCATCCTGAAAGTGAAATTCATTTCTTTGTAACCTTTTGAATAACATCCAAGGGGACATACGAATATGAATTCCAGGCCTGTCCTATTACACTTAGTATCTCATGGGCTTAGTGTGCCCCTACAAAATTTTAACTATTGCAACTTTTTCCTGACCTTTGTGATTACATCTTAGAGTGCTGTTATAGTAACTCTTGAATGCTCAAAAGTAAATCGAGGGAGCAGCTACACCATATTTTATTCGTGTCCTTTATAATGCTATACATACTATAATCTTGCATGTAAATCGATGAAGGTCGACATCTTTAGTTACGGGTCAGTGCGATCTGGTAATAGAAGTGGCTGAATTTTACTGTTGTTGTTAAGTATAAAAGAATATTAATCTTGTGTATTTTTCTCATGAATTTGCTACAGAGCTGAGAAAATGAGGATACACTGCGGGGAAGGAAAAGTAAAGCTTCATTTCAAGCTGGACCATCAAGTGAGTTTTGGGGAGCACCATGCTGTGTTAGGATCATCAAAAACTTTTGGGGTATGGAAAAAGGAGCTGATGATGTCATGGAGTGAGTCTGGATGGATTTTGGATCTGGAAACTAAAGGTGGTGAAAAAGTTGAGTACAAGTTTGTGATTGTTAGAGGAGATGGAAAGATAATATGGGAGGGAGGCCATAACCGGCTTTTAGAACTCCCTGAAAAAGGGAGCTTTGAAATTGTCTGTCACTGGGACAAGACACAAGAAGCCCTGTATTTGCAAAGGATGGATCGTGTACTTGCAGCATCACAGACTTTGGATATTAAGAAGGAAGCAACCTCATCAAATGGGAAGCCTCAAGTAGAGACATACGAGAATGTACCTGAGGCAAGTCCTTTTGTTCAAGAATGGCAAGGCAAGGATATTACTTTAATGAGATCTATTGACCGTTCAGTCAGAGAAAGGGAAAGGAGCTGGAATACATCCTGTTTAGAGGTATCAGCAGGGAGGCTGGTTGGAGTTGATCGAATTGCAAGAAATTGGTGGTGGAAGGTAAGATACATCTGTTGTTATTTTTTATTGAAAAAGATTTATGGGTCCAGGCATACTCTTGGTCTTCATGTGAGACTTTTAGATACCCAGGAAGCAATTTACAGGGTCACTTCTCGGTTGCCTTGAAAGTTTGTAAGGATCCTTCTTTATTCCGTAATTGAGGTTAAAAAGGCTCTGTTAGAATACTTCATAAAGTTCCTACACTTTCAGAGAAGGTCATGGATTTCGGGACATTTCTGAAGCATTTGTGCAGACTGCAATCAAAACATATTCTACCTCTCAGGAAGTGAAGAGCTAAATCAATGTTATGTATATTTTCTCTCTTCGTTCTCTTTTCATAGCTCTGATCTACCCTAGTTTTCAATCTGACTAGCCCAGAGATTAAGTCAGGTCACATCTAGCAAATGACACCACCATAAAAAGAGGTAGACGGTCAAGCTATTCAAGAGGTTTATGGTATTTTTATGTTGTGGCTATGTCAAGTAGAATTGCATACGATGAAAATGTGAGCAATGACTTCCAACAATAGATAGTTTCCTTAAAATAGTGGCTCTTTCAATGAATTCAATGCACACATGAATAAGCTAAAGGAACAAATGTTTCAGGTCACGGATACTATAAATGTAGTCATGGTTCCATTTTTCAATATCATTTCAGAGATCCATTCCAATCAACAAAAATTACTTACCAATTTGTCAAGATTTTTCTCCCCAGGGAAGGTTTCTCACTGCTCTGATTACGAAATGGAACTACTTCCTCATGGTGGGATTTTTTATTTTTTATTTTTATTTTGACAAAATGATGTCCTGACATGGGTGAGATAACTGGGGCAGTATTTATTCTTGGATCGAACCTCGGTATAGTAGAAGGTGACCTTAGTATCACTTTCCTTGAAGATTGAACTTTTCCTATTGTATCAATGGATAAAAATAGAAAAGTACATAAAGGACCAATATCACTTGGGCTAATTGTGTGGGTGTTGTTGTAAAATGTAACTAGGTTTCGATCTTCATAATGACATGTAATTGTGACTTTTGTAAATGACGTAATGAAGAAAATAAAACTATTATAGTAAGCCTTGCTTCATGGGTTTCATGAGTAAATGATTTTATTTTAGATGGCTCCCATTGAGAGCCTTAGGATTTATTATTAGAGTCATAGAATTAATGTCATGTATGAAGAATTCTTCTTGAGAATGTATATGAGTCAAAGGTGTCTAGAAGCCCTCCAACGACAAGCACTAGTTCCACTCCTCATGTTGGCCTTGAAATGAATAAGGATCTCATGTCGGCTCACTATATAGAGACACATCCCTTCATACACTCAAGTCGGCTTATTTATGATGGGAAACCACTATATATAGGCACCAAGGTACTTCACATTTCCTCAGTTCAAGAATTCAGATCATCCTCTGAATTCGAATGGGTAATAACAAGAATACAGTTCAGATCCCTAGAACAGAAACTAATTCGGATGGAAGGAGTAGCGAGAAAAGATAATAATGGAACAACAAAAAAGTCTAAGGGCTAGCTACAAGTACAGTGATTCAGAAATCTATCTCTGATGTTCGAATGAGGCTACAGTCATCTTTGAATTCGGATGGGCAAGGGTAGAATGAGGTTTAGATACATCTCAATGTTATTCGAATGGGCAGTGGCAAGATCTCTGTGGAAACTACAGAACAAAGCTGTTTCGTAGTCAATGGAATTTGGATCCCTCTGAGATTCGGATTACAAAGAAAGGAAAACATTTCAGATGGGTCAGCGAAAAGTGATGAAGGGACAATGAAATTTTGGAGCTATTGTTCAATGTTGTATCAACGCGTTTCGGTGCTACTGCAAAGGTCACAATTTGGTGACACTACATTGACATCTCTCAGTGCCATCTTTAAGATGATCTCAGTGCTTAGTAAGTCAAAGAGGAAGATGAATCAAGAAGAAGAAAAGAGCAGAGAACTAATGTCTTGGTCTTGGAGTGGCTTATAGGTCAAGGGTCTTGGTCTTGGTATTTGTCAATTGAATTCTCTATAAGAAGAATTTGTGTGGTTTTCCTCTCAAATAGTGAGAGGTTTTGGCCTTGGCAGAGAGCCAACATTCTGTATTCTTGTCTCTTTTGTTTTGGTAACTATTTGAAGTAAAAGAACATACACTAATAATAAGAGAAGATTGTGATAATAAGGAAAAAGTAAAATTTACCTCACAAATAGTTATCATTGTTAGAAGAATCTCACCCTAACCTAAATGCCCTAGATTCTTCAACAAGTGTGACTTCCTTGCTTAATATGTTGATGTGTGGGAGCGAGACTATTTTGATCAATTTGTCCACATTGAGACAATTGTGGCCAATGATAGAATATACCTTGCAAACTAAAAATTTGGCCATTATAATATATGTGGCACGTGATGATAAGCTTTTGCAACTTTATAATAATAATAACAATCATCTATTTTTAAGGTCATTTCCAAGCCAGACACTGAATTTATGTAGAAGATCCCCTTGTTTGTGCGACAAGGGACCCATCTCTGCATAGTTATTTGACTGCGAGTGTATGAAGGTATAGATATGCCACCCCCCTCAAGATTTGAACATGTGGTCTCTTATGAGGAAACATATGCTCTTAACCATGAGACCCACTCATATTAGTGTCCTAAAAGTTGTAATCCAACAAGAGATTAGGATACAAGGCCCAACTAAAATGGTCATAGCCATCAAATTAGCTCCTTGCATTGAAGCTAACAAATATAACTATATATAAGTCTCTCCTAGATCCATGGTAGTAGAAAAGGATAAAATGTTCCCAATAGTGTAACAACACCTTGCCTTATGGGAATCATAGTATATCATGGATGAAAGATGATATAAGGGATTGTGGTTAAGTTAAGTAAAAGGTTATAGATCTCATTAATTCATGCAATACCTATAATGTCATTGACAAAGGGATGGAAAACCAACACAATTGCTTTGTGTGCCTAGTTACAAACTTTATTTTATGGTTGCAAAAAAAGGAACTATAACTCGTGAAGGAAAATACCAACATCAAACTCAACATGGTAGATTACAACTTATCAACCCCATGTATGCCATTCCTATTGAGGTGGTAGATATGGTCCTAGATACGCAGTGGCTAAAAACTTTGGTTACATTTTCCATGAACTCAGAGGAATTAGTCATGAGGTTCTCACTACAAGAAAAAAAGACATTGGTGAGGGTCGAAAAATGTCACCATAAGCTCATTGGTGACGGTCAAAAGAGCCTTTGTCACCAAAAACTGAACGTCACCAAAAGTGGCGTCGCCAAAAGTATAGGTGTTGTGGTGACATTCAAGGCTCGTCACCAATAATGATTTATAATGATGGATAGTGACTGTCACCATTTCATATGAGAAATGATGACGGATCTTAGCCTCTGTCACCAAAAAATTGAACGTCACCAAAGGTGGCGTCATGAAAACTATAGGTGTTGTGGTGACATTCAAGGTCCGTCACGAATAATGATTTTAATGACGGATAGTGACCGTCACTATTTCATATGAACAACGATTTCTTATGATGGACCTTTCATGGCCATCACCATTGATGCATATATATGGTGACATTCGTTGACCGTCATCACTTCATATTTTGGTGACGGTCGAAAAATGTTACCATAAGCTCATTGGTGACGGTCAAAAGAGCCTCTGTCACCAAAAGTATAGGCGTTGTGGCAACGTTCAAGGTCCGTCACAAATAATGATTATAATGACAAATAATGTCCGTCACTATTTCATATGAAAAACAACAATCTATAGTGATAGACCTTTCATGGTCATCACTATTGATTCATATGTATGGTGACATTGGTTAACTGTTACCATTTCATATTTTGGTGAGGGTAAAAATATGTCACCATAAGCTCATTAGTGATGGTCAAAAGAGTCTCCGTCATAAAAAATTGATGTCACCATTTTATATAAATATTAGGGCACGATGAAATCAAACTACCAACCTTCTACTTGCAAAGCAGGTGTTTTTCCATTGAGCTAGCACCCTTTAAAGAATTAGACTTTTAAAAATTAGACCTTGAAACTCTATAAATTGTAAATTCTACAACTTTCAATAAATTATAAAACTTTGTAAAGTCTTGGCAAATTTTTTATTAAACAAGAGCCACAAGAGCCACAAGATTGCAATGTCACTACGTTTATGGTTGTTGTGGCTCTTGTGGAAACATAGAATATCACAAATTATTATCATGTTAAATCTTTTAATTATTTCAAATTTATCACATCGTCTAGGTTTTCTATTCTATTTGAAAGATTAACATTACAAGACTACATAAGATCAATACATATGTTATTTTATTCCTAGATGGCTGACATGACAACTATATTAAGTTGGCGATAAAATTTAAATGTAGAGACTAATAATATTTCCTTATGCAACACGTAATTCACAATACAATATAAAATAAATACAGAAATGACATTATTCTATACACTGGAAATTCACAATACAATGTGGATATAAACACAACATTATTCTATACATTGAAAATTCTGATTAGGAAGAAAATAGCTTGAAAGAATGAGTTTTTGTAATACCTCTTGACACAAACATATATATATATATATATATATATATATATATATCCAAAAGAACCTCCATGTTTTTCAGACTTTATATCAAGGTGAAACTCTAAAAGGATCTTTGCATGTAAGTATAACTTTAGCAGTAGAAAACATTAACAATGTACGCTTTGATATTGCTTCATTGAGAATACCATATTTCCATCCAGTGGGAATATTTCATGTCATTGACATCCCCAAAAATGTATCAACAAACGTGAAAATTTTTTGAGCAGCACTTGTTGCACCTATCTATCTCAAATATATATCTCTTAATGGTTCATCATGTTCAATGCACTGTAGTTAAGCACATGTGTAATGATCATGAGTCATCATCAAGGAAAAGAACCCAACATAATTTTACCAAGAAGCCTGGTGGAATTGGATAGTTTGTTGAAAAAACTATTGTTGACTAGTACTCAGATGCGTAATTCTCAAAGGTATAATTATTGGAATCTTCTAGTTCATACAAGTAGTCTGCATATGAAAATTCAACAACCTGAAGTACAACTATTTCATAATCATCATACAAGTTATCATAAGAATAAGATGGTCATAAAAGGTGAATGTAGAAGCTTTGAAAGATGTTAAACCAACCAAGTCAATTTTGCCAACTTCTGCAGGCTCAACCTCTTCATTAGCCTACAAAATAGATAGAATACAAATGATTTGTCTATGGTTCCAAAAGAATAATAAAAAAGAGATCACTGCACATGAAATTGTGTAATGAGCACGCAACAACAAAACTTGAATGCATAATCTTTACATTCAAACATAATATAAGCAAACTAGTTGGACTTCTTCAAAATATTTAGCCGTGGCAATCTTATATTCCATCTTTAATGTACGAGCCTTCATAAAGTAAGGTTTTTTATCCTATCATCATAAACCAATGAAAGCATTCGAGAATCCCATCCAACCATGTCAAAATTGGGAAATTTTACCAAAAGGCACTTATCTCTTTAAACCCTAAATGTTGAAAGAATACACCAACATCAACCCAAAAATAAAAAATATAAAAACAGAGTTTATTTTGGTGAAGGTGGTTTTTTTAATCAGGAGAATTGGTAGACCTATTACTTGTCATTGATAAGCCTTAGATCAAGTCAATGAGATTGCCACTAAACTCTCGAGCCTAGAGCCACTACCCACAAGCCTATCTAAACAGATAAACTAAGTTTGAACCTAAGTGAGGAAGCCCTATATTGGTTGGAAAGAACCTTGAATTTTATTCAATTGAAGGTTATTATTCAAAATCCACACAATGATAAAGACTTTATATGTGAAAGTTATCCATGACAATGTTTTAGTCGATGTCTATATTATGATCACCAATAAAAGCAATCAATCCTTTTCGTCAGAGGCCTTTAATTTTGGACATCATTCTAATAGGCGTTGAATGTCATAAATTGGTTTTGTATAATACATAAAATTATTCACAAATTACTTTAAAAGAGACTTAAAAGGGAACCAAACAACACCCAAACCAAAATCCAACCATTAAAAATAAAAATTATGCAACCATTTTTTCAAAGTGTACCCTTACCTCTTTTGTCACTGACTTCCATTTATCAAATCCTTGTTTATTAACCTTCGTGAAATAGTTCATACTTAAATTCCTACAGATTCACTTCACACATGCAAAACATATCCAATGGCCAACAAAACCAAGTTTACCATATTTTCTCTGTATATAAATGACATATCACACAACAAAAAGTTAACTTATCTATGGGTTTTGAATCTAACATACCCCATTGGCATCAACATTATCCTCTTTGTATTTTTTTCTGAACTCCTCCCTGCCATGACAGATTTTGTAAGCAAGCAAACATGGCTTTTATTTAAAGAGTAAAAAATAATACAACTCATTGAGGCATCTAGGTATTCATGCTTCTATGTGTACACATGCATATGCCTTCACGTTGCAGGAACATAATGCCCAATAGAGGTATGCTAAGTTTGGAATCAAGGACCTCAACACTGCAATGTGTAAACTTCAGTATATATTTTGACAGTTGGTAAAGCATATATAAAACATATATAATATATTTTTTTCCCATAATAGCAGTAAAAATTACAAACCAACAGATTAAACCATTCTAACTAATTGATTCAATTTTGAAAAGTCTTATGGAAAGATTCATATTCCCAAAATTGTAAAATAACTAAATCAAAATCGATTTTATTACAAGAATTTCACAATATTGTAGTTTTGTTTCTTAATTCTCCACCAACTATCGAATATAATAGCTTAACTTAAATTGGTTGCAAATTCTAGGAATCTGACAGACATGAGTGAAGTCAATTGTTTGACCTCATTCCTGTTTGTCAGATTCTGAAATATTCCTAGAATCTAGAATCTAGCTAAAATGTCTGAATACAATAGCAATGCACTTCCATATGCTTTGTCCACTCCTTAAAAAAAGGATTATTTGTGAGTTTCGAAATGCTCCACTTATCCTTGTGAAGTGTAGTACTACACTTTTGTGTGACTTGCAAGTATCCTCCTCAGCCAAACTATATTACAAGCTACAATGATTGTTACCTTATATTTTGTTTTAGTAGAGGAAAGAAATGCTTTCATTGGTTTCTGATGATAGGATAAAATACCTTACTCAGTGACCAAAGATATATACCTTATAAGTTAGAAAGCCTCTCATCTACCATATAATGTGATTGATTCTATACTCTAAAGTACCCTTCACATATGTCAAAATTCTCTTGATTGTCACTCAACGATCAACCTTGGTAGTTGTAATAAATTTAGAAATGTGATTTGCTAAAATCCCATTTAATGGTTGTCAGATAAATCAAACTCCATATCAATTGTTTATACAAAGATGCATTTGTTAATGTGGTTAATAACTTCAAGTCGGCGTCTATAGGTGTAGATGTTGCCTTACAAGTAACCATCTTAATTTTTTCTAACAAACTTTTAACATAATTTGTGTGTAATGCACATTAGAGAAATTTGAGAACTAAAATATTACACAATCACAAGTTAAGCTTTAGAAGTGTTCTTAAGGACAAGTTGTTGCCTAGATCTTTCTTTGGATGAATTTGCAACCAAAAAGAAGGTTATCGCTGCCTAGACCGACTTTGTTTCCTTAAATCTACCTCAGCCAGTTCTCTATGCCAAAGTATTGCTCCATTGTTGCTCTGAACTGGCCTTATCAAGTTTACGTTGCAACCAAATAATTGCTTACAGCCCAAAATAATGTTTTTGCTGGCCTAAAATAATTTAGACAAACCTTAGTGCCACTGAATTGCTGCTCAATTTAATCACTCCACAAAACCCTTCCTTGCTTGCCAAATCAAATGAAAGGTGCCTCGCAAAATTAAGCCAAACAAATTAGAGAGAGAGAAGAGAGATTGGCTAGGGTAGGATCTTTCACCACCAAAACTAATCAAAGAAAAAAGGGATCTTAAACCCTCAGAGCCTCAACTCATAAATCAGAAAGATCCACAATCCATGATGAGAGAAATGATTCTCCTCTCTCTTATTTATAGATTCCCTTTAGGGTCTCTTTTCCTAAATTTAATTTGAGGGGCTAACAAGTTTCCCTCCACTTTGCCCCAATTATGGCTTCTTTCACAAGTTTTCCTCCAATTGCCCTAATCTACCCAATGTTAACCCAAAACATTGAATAATGCGTTCCCCTCTTTATAATTGACTATAGCCTATGGGGTTGGATAGGCTACTTTGTCCTCCCTTGGGCAATTAATTAGAAGAGAACAATACATGCCCTAAAGTGGGGCCCTAACTTGTTGGTCATGCATTTTTCTACATAAAATCAGACTTACAAGTCCAAAATAGTAAGCAAAAGCATTGTTTATAGTCATATATCGAGGGCATAATCAACGCTAATCATTCTCCTAATTGGTAAGGTCTGTCTTACACTCAATTTAGTGCATTTACAAGCTTATTTCACTATTTTATTGTGTCCTCATTGCAATGTGTTGTTGTAGAATATCATTTTCAAGTTTTGCAATCATCTAAACTAACTCTTAATTCCATCATCCAATAAATATTTATAGGCACTAGTCTATTAATATTGTGGTAGAGTGTTTTGATAGTGTAGGGAAGCCTCCCATGGCATTTTAGGAGTTGGCCTAAAGAGTGGGGACTCGTGTTGAGGTGACAATGGGAAATTGTCATGTGTGGTGCTCCTCTAGCATCTTGCTAAACCTTTGGAAGACTGATAATCTGTGTGGTAACAATTCCCACAAAAAGATTTATTGACTAGGGAGATTGTCTACTCTAAAATTTCTTTGCCACAAATCATGGTGTTGTCCCTCCATTTATGTCCCAACTCATGGGTGAAAATGTAACAAAGATGTTGAGCTAAGCCTAATGGAGAGTACTCCTTGATTAATTTTTATGGAACGTTTGAGAATTGTTCCATTATGCCTTCATTGATTTGAATTTTGATGTTTCAAACTTTCATTTCATGTTTATTGTATTTGAATGATTTTCAGTTTTTTTAAACATACTTAAGCTATCTATGGCTTAGTGATTGATCACAAAACATAAATGAAAAATGGATCTTGTGATCAAGCAAATGGTGTCCTATGGTTCAAGTATGAGTAGTATAGGTATGTTTTTTAGGGGCCAAATATACATTAAGCATATTAGAAACCTATGCATGTATTTCGAACACCAGGAAGACATCAACTGAAATAAAATCAAAGCTTTCACTATTCAACCATTAAGCAGCACCACCCATATGCAGGTATTTGGTTCCATTGTCCAAACTCAATTTCACTTTCTAGTTGTTGCGCTGGCACTCCTACATTGTATTCATAACGATTGTACTTTTTAGTCACATTGACTTGATTTTGTGGTCATTAGTCAGAGATTAATAAAATTATCTTATCTTCCAACTTCGCATATATCTTACTCGAGTTTGTATTCCACTCATGTTGTATTTCCTACTAATGAGACCAAATAAATTTATCAAAAGGAATTGTAAAGTAATTTGAATGCCATCTTATCCCCCATAGTACATGAAAGACTTTCATCATTTTTTTGTTCTACTTACCAAACATATCTCGATGGCACAAGTGATTCAATCTTCAAATGCAACTAAGGGTTATTTTATGGACACATGTTTTCCCTGGCATTACCCTTATGTTATTGTATTACTAACCACCTCTTCAACAATGTGCATGAAATGTCTAGAGGAAAAAGATCATTGCAAGGTCTAGAACAGATTTATACATTTTATAATAGTTGAACCTCATAATAGCATATGTCTAGAACAAATTTATATGTTTTCTAATCTTCCCTTTATGCTAGAAATCATTTCCAAAGATAGTTGTCTTTTATCCACTTGTGAATCACTTTCTTAAATTGGATATTCATGGTTTAATACAACTTTCAATTCACTATTTTCCAAGGCTAAAATCAGATCTGAAAAGAGATATAAAAGTCTACCTTTGTTGACCCTAGAAATAATTTGTAAGAGTAGATTTCTCTGTGTGTACTAATCTGCTACAAATAGTCAATCAAACCTAGAAATTAGACCTCTTGTCCTCAATAATTTATAACCCATAAAGAGTATAGATTATACATTTAACCCCATCTGAAATTGGACTAAATAGGTTATGGTTATATATATATATATAGAGAGAGAGAGAGAGAGAGAGAGAGAGCATATTCTTGATTATTTCATGATCCAACCTCTATGTCATACACTCCTCAATTGAGTAGACATAGGGAAGCCCCTTGTGGTGATTGTAAATCAACCTAAAGTGAGGGTGCCAAGGTGACATTGATAACTCTTCCAAGTTTCATTTTTCCTTTCAACCAGTGAAGGCTTTGCATCCAATGTGAGAGATTAAGTGGTGACATGCCACATGGAGACGTCAGAGGCAGTTGAATTTGATGATAATAATTAATCAAGAACATGATAAAAACAAGAAGAAAGTGCAAGGATCACTGAATCAGGACAACATATCACAAATACATTACAATTCTTAATGAACATATTTAGCATATGTCAGTTTTCCCGATAAGATCAATCCTAGGAATTGAAAAAATGTCGTGTGTATGTAGCAACTAGCAAAGGACATACTGCTTTTAAGCCAACTTTGGAGATGATAATAAATAATCGGCCACATGGTTAAAACAAGAAAGAAGGGCAAGAATACTTGACTCAAAACAACATATAATGAATGCATTACATTTCCTTAATGAACAAATCTTTGTATGTCAGTCTGCCCCATAAGGTCAATCCTAGGGATTGGACAGGCAAGATGTGTATATAGTGGATAGCAAAGAAAATGTTGCTTCATAGACAAGTTTCGAGACAATAATAATGTATCATATACATGGTAAAAGCAAGAGAAAAGGGTAAGGATAGCTGAATGAAAACAAAATATAATGAATGCATTATAGTTCCATGATGAACATATTTTAACATATGGCACTCTGACCTATAAGATCAATACTAGGGATTGGATAGACATGATGTATGTATGAAGCATCTAGCAAAGAAAATATTGCTTCCAAGGCAATATGAAAAGTAGAGATTAAAATACTTTTATGTCAAATCCCTGGAGCTAGACTTGGCTTGTGACATGGAAACCATGTTGTCTTCAGACTTTCTCTAAAACTTTCATAGACTAAGATTCTGTACAAGGAAAATCTCATGCATAGTTTAGACAATCAATCAAATATCAAATATCAAAATCAAAAACATTCTAAAGGTTCACAACTAACCTATACGTGCTTTTCAAACCTCTTAAAGGCACATCCTCCTTATTTTCCTCATCCACATTATCATCCATTGCCGTAGGTTTCTTTTTCTTTATTTTCTTCCCTTTCCTTAATTCCAAATTCACAATCCCTTCATGCAATTTTTCTTGCTTGGATTTTCTCATTTTTGCAAATATATATATATATATATATATATATATATATATATATATATATATATATAGTGAAAGACATTGTATTGTCAATACAGTGGAAGTCTTTCCGTAAATTGCCTCTGTACTACTTGTTGCTAAAAAAATCCACAATCATAGTATAAGGTAACACTTTATGCTTTTTTCTCCCAACCTTATTGCCATTTACCAAGGTCATATAACTAATAAATGCGGTAGGATAATAATAACAAACTAATGCAACTTTCCACAGACAATGCTATTTTATGATAGAATTCAGCTACAAAGAAAATTCTTGACCTAAAAATGATGTTACTAAACTTAAAATTCAACACACTATACATTGAAAATGTCAACAGTCCAGAAATCAGGGTACATAGAAACATTTACAATAGAAATCAAAGTTGTTAAAGGAAAAATTTATTCCAGTCCCTACAAATATTAAAATTTATATTAAGGTAATTGTCAGTAGGAACACGAGCAAAGGGAAGGCATGGGTGATGACTCCTGGTGTCTGTTATAGATGTATACCTGTCATTTCCATTACATTGGAAAGCACCAGGCATCTGACTTACATATATGCTTGCAACAGGTTCCCCTCTACAATCAGACGAATTCTTTGAATTTATTCATGATTTTGATTACCCAACAAGTGAACGAATGGGACTCCTAATGAAAATGTGGATAACTTACATCGACTTAAAAGATGGCATGAAGTTATAGCTTTCAAACTCTCACCAGTCGTTGCACAAAATCTGGCCCCCGATCTCACTGATTATGCCCTGGTTGGAAAGTTCTCTTGCCCCTAGCCAGCCCAACCCTTTTTTTTCCCAAGGAAAAACCATAATTTCCATTAATATGTTGAAAATTACATATTGTAGATGCTTAAAGAAGCATATGTTGTAAGTTGTGGTGTTCCACCTTCAGATGTTCTTGTACAAAAAACCCTATAGGGTGATCTAGTGATAATTACATAATTGCATGTCAAAAATAGATATATACATAAAACTATACTGGATACAAAAATCACTATCAGTATCTCAAAAAAAGACCCATGAAATCAAGCCCTGTTAGGCACCTAAATCCTCTGATCAATGTATGGGTGGTGGCAGTACTGATAGAAGTTCGATCCCCTCTATCCCTATATCAGTCGTAGGCCCCTAAGCTAGATCACAACCTCCTTGGATAACTAATCGGAAGTCTAGTTGCGCTCCCTATAGATGTGAGGACAACAGATGGAGTCAAAGTGGGATTTCAAAAGCAGTGCATCATGCAATATATTCTTGAGTGTGTGCGCATGACAAATAGACGTATTGTTGAACCAATTTATAATGATCTTAGAGTCACAAAATATTTCTATATGCCTACACTCCTTTTCTAAAGCAAAATGCAAAAGATGTCCGAGTGTGATCAATTCTGCAAAGTTGTTAGTACCATTACCCAATCCCATTTGAATTTTAAAGAAATGGTTATATGATAGATGTAAGAGGGCCCCTCTCCCACAACCATGTGCTTGGGTAGATCCATCAAAATAAGCCCATGGTAGGTTTGTGTCAATGGCTTCAGGAATAATGGTTCACTAGGGTGCAGGTTGGTCATCATCAGGTATGTTGGAGTATAGGGATAAAACATGTCCAGAAGCCTGTGTTCAGTGAGGTTCAATACCTTTGAAATTGGATTTGTTGCGAATAAGCCAAATAGACCAACAAACCAATAGAGGAAGGTTCCTAACTTTAGGAGGATGGGCAGAGGTCCACTATGCTTGCCAGGCCTATAGGATGGAGATCCCTTACCATCAGGCCTCTAGGATGGAGATCCCCTATCATCGAAAAGTGTTAGAGAGGAAGGTGAGAATATGTGTCCAAAAAGCCAAAATGGAGGGGACGTGAAGGAAGAGATGGTCAATAGTCTCGGAATCATGTTGACAAAGAACACACCAGGTAGGGCCATGGAAGGATCGGTTCTTTAAGTATTTTCCCATAGGAGCTTTGTAGTGGAGGACAATCCACATGAAAAGTCTAGATAATGGCGGGGCCTTCAATTTCCACAAAACACTCCACCGCTAGTCCATAACTGGTGGCTTATGTGCTGCATAAATAATAGTATAGCCATCCTTGGGTGCATAATTAACATGCTTGGCATGTACCCAAATGAGTTCATCTTCTCCATCAGTTAACCTAACATGTGATTCACCAAGGGCATTAGTGTAGCTAAGCCAATCTGGGGTGCCAGTTGCCAGGAATTCCAAGTTGAAATGTAGATTTCCATGCCTGAGAAAATATGTTAGAATTATCTGGATCTGTGATTTAATCAAGATATGTAAAACTAGGATTAGTTAAGTAATGAATGAGATCAGGAGGGAGCCTATAAGCATTACTGCATCTGGACCATGGATCCATACAAACACGAACTAACGAGCTAGACCTTATTCTCCAAGCCAGTCCATCACATATGTAAGATATGGAGTTTAAGACAACACACCAAATGGATGAGATGCTCGATTGGTTCCAAGTGGGGAGTCTGACCCAATCAAGTGTGTGAAGGGGCCATATATATTTATGATAAACCACCTTAGTCCATAAACTTTTTGCAGTGAGGATTTTCCAACCCATCTTGGCAACAAGTGCTTTAGAGAAGGATTCAAGGTTTTTTAGTCCCCAACCTCCCCATTTCTTGGGAAGTGAAATCAGGTCCCAATGAACCCATGCATATATATGACCATTCTGTTTCCCTTTCCATAGAAATTTGCAACACAGTTGTTGAATTCTCGACAAAATCCCCTTAGGAATCCAGGCTATGGACATTTAGTAGACCAGAGTGGCTTCCAAAATTGATTTGATTAGTATGAGTCGTCCAACTCTAGAAAAATATTTATGATGCCAAATGTTTAAGCTCCTTTTAATCTTGGCAACAAGCCAGGTCCAATCAACAATCTTGTAATGAAGAGGTTTGAGTTGGAACCCAAGATACTTAAGTCCATTATCAAAAGGTAGAAGTGTAAATGGAAATCTCTGATGTTCATAATGAATCTCATGTGGAGAGCATCCTGCAGATGAGATGGTAGATTTTCAGGCATTACACTCCATACCAGTGGCTCGACTGAATAATTGCAATAATGATAGAAATGTTGATGAATCACCAATACCCCCATTGAGGAAGATTAATCCATCGTCAATAAATAGAAGATGTGTAATCTTGCAGTTGTTGGTGATCTTAATACATTGGAGATGACCAACTATACGATCTTCATAAATGAGCCGGCTCAGGCTTTCCATGACAAGCAAAAAGAGTAGTGGAGATAGGGGGTAACCCTGTTTAAAGTCGCAATCAGCATCGAAAAAGGGGGAGGCACAACCATTTATAAGAAAATTGTAGGAGACTTTGGTGATGCAGCACATGATCTAGTTAATGAAGTCTAGGGCCCAACCCTTTCATATTCATGGAACTTGATCTCATTTGGATAAGGCTCTATCTCTTCCTTCCTCTGTAAAAGAGAATTTCGTATTACTTTATTTGCTCACAAAGAGGATTGAGACCAAATTTTTGAAAGGGAGCCTTGGTTTAGACTCAAGGCACCTACTATACTTAAATTAATGGGATATGAATTTTAACCCAATATATATACCACTGTATGGATCCATATCCCATATCCTTTAATTCCATTTACCAAAAATCAACACCTTGGCTCTGACTGGAAACAAAATCATAGGTTCACAGATTGCGCAGACCCATGAGACAAATATTATTCATATGCCAGAATTTGTGTCAAAAAAGAATGTAGAATAAGATCTACCAGAAACTATCATTCTTAAGTATATGGATTGGGGAAACACACAAATGTTAAATTATTAGCAGATTCCCTTCAAATGCAATTGTTAGGAACATGAAATAGGAAAATGGAAGGTGGATGCCTTGGCCTCTAGTGTCTGATAGAAACCTCTCATCTCCGAATTCTCATATCTGTTCCAGATTCCCTATGCCTAATTGCAGTAAGAATATGTAATGGGAAGGTAAGCGTCGTCTCTCCTCGTGTTTCATAGTGAACCATAATCTATGACATGTCATGTCCATTCCAGAAGAGAGCTCCATCGCCCCATCCCAGAAATGTGTTTGTAAAAATAATCAAATTTGACACTGACTGCCCAACAAGAAAAATATAGTTCTCCTAAAAAGGGAACATTCACACCTAGTTAAAAGATAACACGAATTTCCAAGTTTAGATTTTGATTCTCTTGGAGGGTTTGTTCAAAGCCCAACCATCAATCTATTTGAACTTGTGAAGGATAGATACCCCTATCTCACTCTCAACTCTTCCAACAAGATTATCCTTTCTGTAAATGAAGATGCTACCGGAGATGTTATAACTTTGAATATGAAAATTCAATAGTTGAAGGAAGAAGTTAGTCATTTGCATGGTCAGCTCAAAGGAGTGTCACCCATTCAAAAAGATGACTATGGAAGCATGGCCCTATTGAACTCTCTAGGACCATATGCATGGGATATGAAAGCTTTAACAATCCTACTCCCTTCTCATAACAAGGCTCTTCACAAAAGAGATTTGGAATATGCACTTACAGGAGCCCTGAAAAGAGGGGAATCTTTAGAAACAACAGTGAAGGCAATCACTGATGAAAATGAACAACTAAAAATTTTGGTTAAAAAATGCGAGGAAGATGCACCATGTGGAAAGATGATGCTCTGTTTTCGAGAAGACAAAATTAAGAGACTAGAGGCAGTTTCTTCTGACAAGATGTTTGTGGAAGCACACCTTTCAGAAGAGAAGAATGTGTTAATGGAGAAGCTACAAATTCTAAGGGACCATCTCGATCGCAATCTTGAGGTGACAAGGTTCGCAATGGAAAATATAAGGTTGATTGAACAACTAAGAAGGTACCAAGAATCTTATGATGGTGGAGATCTAGAGCAATGTTGGCTTAGTGGGTCCTAACCCAGGTTCAGAGTTAGTTGTGCCAAACAAAACCCTACACTACTGGCCCTTTCAGCATCAACCCGTGTAGTGTGGACTAAAGTCTCACTCGAAGCAGTATGGGGGGATGTTGGAACCAAGTTTCCACACCCAGAGATCAATGTGATGTCCTTTTTATGTCCTAGATCTGCCTTCACGTAGATCTCTAAGCCCTTAGGGCTTGGCGTTGTAGTTTCCTTCAAATGGCCTCTAGACCTCCGCAAAGGTCTACGATCGACTTCTACGGACCTTTAATAGATAGGTTATCTAATTACGTGCATCATAGACTAGCCTCATATTGGAATCCACACATATTTGCTTAAGTGCTTAATAAACTTAACATAAAGTATTATAACCTTCGCGTAAATACTTAACATGCATTGCATTCAATTAAAGAGATTCATCCAATAGATTCATGCATCAATATATTATTAATTCATAAAGACATTCTTTCATCACAACATATATCGTAGACATGAACAACAGAGGTAAACAGATAAAACACATGAATTTCTCCAACAATCTTCTTTATTGATCTTCAATATAAGGTTACAGACTCAAAACTTCCCTGCACACTCAGCTGCAGGGGTTTGCGCACTCAGCTGTGGATACTACTCTAGGCCTCTGCGCACTCAGCTGCAGAGCCTTGCCCCCCTAAGACTTACTCCTCTGCGCTAACTCTCTAAGACTCCCTCCGTCGTACCCATAGACAAAAAAATAGATCTGCCTTAGACTCTCTAAGACACACCTATTTATACAATCCCATGGTCCGCGGGCCAAGGGTAGATCTCAAAACCGACTCAATATTACATAAACACGGGTAAAAACCATTTTTGACTCCTAACTGACTACATGCTCCACATCACAATTCGCGAAGTCTTTACATCTTTTTGTCGAAATTTACAACAAAACTTGGATTTTTAACTTAAAACTGACCCAAGGGACCCCATCCCAACAGGCCCCCAACACAAAGATCGTGACTCATCCTCGAGTCACTCAGTTGGCACGATGATATTACTACAAATATCCCCCAGCTTTGCCTGCGCAACTACTACCTCAGCAACGCTTTGTGTAGATGCCTGCTTCACTTGTTCGACGAGTTGCTCCATAGCTGGTCCTTCGCTAATCAGCTTGATCTTCTGCTGTGCGAGCTAAAAATTCATCAGATTCTCCTGAATGTTGGCTGAGACTTAGTAGGCTTCATCCAACCAAGGACCCAACATAGACTTAAGCACTGCCTCTTTTTTCTGAGATGCTTCCACCTGTGCGAGGTGCTGCTTCGCCTCCTGTGCTTGGCGAGGCGCTGTGCTGTAGCAATTAAGCGCATCGTTGCCCTAACCTCGACATACTACTTTTGGAGCTCGCGGATCTCTGTATTCAATATCTACATGTTAGGGTCTTCTTATAGGGTCGTCACCAACTCCATTGCCTGTTCAAACAAGGTTGTGCAGATAACGACCACAGCATCAACTATAGCCATCCCTTCCTTAATGGTGGCTCCGTGCTGCTCCCTGACCTTAGGTAGAGTCGAAGGCGATTTGAGTTGCAGCTCCATGATTTTCATGTTGAGTTCAAATTGAACTCTCACTACTTCTATCTTTGCCTTGCGGACACCTGCAGCCAGTTTCTGGATCTTGGCCTCTAGTTGTGCGTCCTTAGGTATGTGCAACTCCGACATTGTTCTACACGCCTTTGCAACTGTGACCGCCAGCTGGGATCTCTTGGATTGGCTAGTATCCCTTTCTTTGAGGGCCTGTGTCTTCTCATCGAATATTTGTTCATTTTTCACCCGATACTCACTAATTAAACTGAGAGCACGCTACTCTCGAGCTCTGAGTTCTGCTGTCACTCCTGCCTGCATCGCATGAAGAAATTTGTTGGGGAGCGCTACATTTTTTAGGCCAATGTTCTTAAGGGTACTAACAATGATCTTGTCATCGGATGATTCTGTGCTCAGGGACCCTTCTGGTAGAGCAATTGTTCTAGGTTCACTTTCCTTACCAATTCTGCAGCTTGACTTGTCCCCGGTGCTAGGCTCGTCTGTGCGGCGCTCACTTGACCTGCGCCTACTTGTATTTGGCTAGTTGGATCTGCAATTCACGCAGATCCTTCTGGAAATTTCCCAGCGACTGCATGTATTGTTGCTCGAATTACTACAAAAGTTTGGTTGTAGTGTCGCGCACCTTGTCACCGATCTCATCGAGATCGCCCTCTGTCAGGGTGATGGGATCCATCTGCGCTTTAGACGACTTCTTCTTCTTGCAGGAACCCTCCTCCTGCTACTATTCTCTGCTCTTCCTTAGTCAAAATGGGGTGCTCTGCCCCTCATCACCACCACCACCTTGCACAGACTGCTCTTCCTCCTTGGTTTCTGGCGAAGGGGATTTGCCACTTTGCTCGGAATCGCGTTGTTCTTGTCCTACTTGTTCTAAGTCAGACGGGGTGTGCCAATCTACCATCCAACACTTTATCACTTCCTGTATGGCATCATCGGTGACCAAATACGGCAAATCGAACCACTTAAGTTGTGGGTCCTTCCACGCCCGAATGTTGATGCGGTGGAAATCTACCTTGAACTCAGCATATGCGAACAACTTCTCCTACAAGGTTGGGGACAACCTTGGACACTGGTTGATGGTCATGCGGAAGCTTGCTCCCATCGACACCCAAAAAATCTTAGTTTCTGTGACCTGCACGAGGTCCTTTGTGGTCCAGAGGGATGCAAACTGCACTACCTCCGACAGTCCTTCCTTCAATGGAGGAAACTGGTTGTTTTGTGGTAGATCCCATGCGACCAACACAATGGAGAGCAAAAGCCACCCTTAGTGGAAGGGATTGCTCTCATCTTGGACCTCGCGACAATTTGGAAGAGTTTCACTGCATAAATACCACGACCAGTTAAACTGCACACCCTCCGTGCATTGTGCAACTAACAATATCATAGGCACTAGAACCTCATCTATGCGGAACTTCCTCATAACCTTTCCGACCAGTATCTGGGGGGCAATATTCACCGCGAGGTCATTGATGGACGTGATGGAATAGCCGTGCGACTTCTTGAGAAGCTCAAACTTATTTTTCATCTTCTCTGCTAAGTCTCTTTCTCCTGCCTTTCTGCCAAAAACCTTGGTTGGATTCAAACCCTCATGTGGTAGATGCGTGATCCTGTGGATGAGCATATCCGTGATGGGTATAGGTGCGCCAAGCCATAATCACCCATCTTGCACTATAGTAAGTAGTTGTCGCACACATGTGGTGTTAATATTAGTGCGGTGGCAGTGGGGCACCCACAACAGGCTCAACAACCTGAAGTTATCCACTCTGCGAATCCATTCAACTGTCTCCAACTCAGTGACACTTGAGCCTTGGTAATGCATGCGCCTCATATAATTTTCTGTTGCAAGGTGAGGGAACCGCTCATGGTCAGCCAGGTCACAATCCTCCATTTTTAACAAGGGAAACCGCGCAAGGCGTGGTCCTTCAAAAATTATCTTCTCTAGCAATAGGGGCGTGTGAACAAGGAACTTGTCCGAGTCTGGGTCCTTGGGGACCTTCGTCTTCCATTTTCACGGTGTGATATATTTAGGCAACTTGGTGATGGGCCCCGGTGCCTCAACGTCTATATCCTCCGTGCCCTGTTCAGCTTCCAAATCCACCACCTTCTCAGGCTGCTTGTCCTTCTTCTGTGTCTGAGCGACAATATGTATCCTAGGCGACTCACGCACTGGCACCGAACTCTTTTGCTTGTCTTTCTGTGTCTTCTAGGTTTCTCACACCGGTGTAGGCTTCGGCCTAGGTGACCTCGGCGCTGTATGCATAGGGGCCAGAGCTTCCATGCTCACTACCTCTGGAACAGCTCCTTCGGAGGCGACAGTTCCTCTAGTGCTTGCAGTCTCAGCGGGGCTTGGTCCTAACATGGTATCGCAGATGAATTTCTGGGTTAACTCGGGCAAATTATCGAATGTGGGGCTTGCGACCAAATCCTTGAAGAATGCACGATTCATAAGCAACAGATAATACAACTCAAAATTCTAAGGGTGCAAAGTGTTCTCTGCTGGACCGACACACGTAATTTATAGGGAATTTTGAATTCAAATTCAACCGTTCCCCCCAAAATTCATCCATTAATGTTGTTTTGGTGGTAGATCTTCAAAGATTTTGGCCTTAAATGCTGGCTTCCCGCTCCACTTAACCGTCTCTTGGTTGTCAAATCATGAACAGTGACTCTAACGGTCACTTTTTAGCTATGATTTGCGTATCTCCTTTCATAGCGCAACTCCCTTCGCGCAACTTCTGATACTCTGACGTCTCTCTTTTGCGCGCAGCCCCCCTGTCGCATAGTTCCTCGAACCGGGCGTTGTAGTTTATAGTTCCGCGCTCCCTTGCAGCTGCCCAGAGCACTAAGATTGTCCTGTTGTCATAGTCATTGAGCCAGATCTCCTATATATGGCTTCAATAGGATTCCATTCACCCTTCTTGGAAAAGGATCTCCATTCAGCTTCGCGAGCTGAACTGCGCCTCCATCTATAATTTCTTTGATGACATATGGCCCCAACTAGTGCATCTGAAACTTTCCTGGAAACTTAGTGAACTTACTATCATATAATTAAACCAAATCATTTACCTTGAATCTGCACAACTTGATGTGTTGATCATCCAATGGTTTTTCATGCTCCTTCTGCACTTGCTGATGGAATCCAACTAAGAATCTGTCTTCTTCAAGCTCCATCAGCTACGTGAGCCGCTCTTCCAAGGCTCTGTGGTCTGCCATCCCTGTGAAAGTTGCTATGCGTAGACTAGGCATGATATATTCCATAGGCATCACAACTTCTACGCCATAGACCAAAAGAAAAGGTGTCTAACTTGTTAGCTTTTTTCAAGTAGTCTTGTATGCCCACAGTACTTCCGGTACGTGCATGTCCCAATCATTTCGTTGCGTGTTGCAAATCTTTGTCAGCACATTCTCCAAGATCTTATTGAAGGCCTCAACTGTCCCATTAGCCTGCGGATGATACAGTGTGCTCTTCTGATGATAAACCTGGAACTTGGTCAACGCGTTGATTGTTTCATTGAGGAAGTGTGTTCTACGATAACTCATTAACACTTTTGGGAAGCCAAATCTGATTAACAAGTACTCAAATAAGAACTTTGCTATTGTGGCCCCCATACAACCCTTCACTGGTTGTGCTTCTGCCCATTTGGTCAGATACTCTGTCGCGGTGATGATATAGCACGCACCTGTCTTCTTGCCTGGGGGATGAATTAGTCCTACAAAGTCAGTTGCCCATTTCTCAAATGGCCACAATGACACCTGAGGGTGCAATGGCAACTCATCCCTTCGTGATGGTCTGCCTGTTCTATGACATGCATCGCATGCCCTACAATATGCTTTAGAATCTTTATGCAGCGTAGGCCACCACAACCCCACGCACAAAATGTTCTGCGTTGTTTCCTTGCTTGCCTAATGTCCTCCTGCTGCCCCTCCATGAGCTTCAACTAGGATGCTACTTTGTTCGAAATCAGGGACATACCGTTGTAATATCTCATTAGCACCCATCTTATACAAATGTCCAGCGATAATCGAAAAATCTGTCGCACGCACCACTAGTTCCTTCTTTTGCTGACTAGTATATCCTTCGAGAACTGTTCCAGTAGTAAAAAAGTTGATAATATCTGAAAAATGATTATCCGCTATGTGCACCATGAAGAGTTGCTTGTCGGGAAACCCTTCCTGCAAATTAGTAGGCTCCTCCCTTGTTTCAATCTGCGACAAGTGGTCAGGTTCTGCATTCAACCTTCCTGGCTTCACAATTACCTCAAAGTCATATTCTTGAAATAACAACAGGCATCTGCATATTCCCCCCCCAACACAGGCTTATTGACCAGGTATTTCAAGGCGGAATGATCCATGTACATCTTGAAATGTCCGCCCAACAGATAGTGTGCGAACTTTTGAAGCGCATACACCATAGCCAATCCTTCACGTTTTGTTGTTGAGTCCCGACAATGGAAACATTTGTTAGCTTAGTGGGTCCTTAACTAAGTTCAGAGTTAGTTGTGCTAAAAAAAACCCTACACTACTGGCCCTTTCGGCATCAACCCGCGTAGCGCAGACTGAAGTCTCACCCAAAGCAGTATGGGGGATGCTGGAACCAAGTTTCCACACCCAGAGATCAGGGTGATGTCCTTTTTATGTCCTATATCTGCCTTCGTGTAGATTTCGAATCCCTTAGGGCTTGGCACTGTAGTTTCCATCAAATGGCCTCTAGACCTCCGCGAAGGTCTACGATCGGCTTCTGCGGACCTTTAATAGATTGTTTATCTAATTACGCGCATCATAGACTAGCCTCATATCGGAATCGACACAGATTTTCTTAAGTGCTTAATAAACTTAACAAAAAGTAAAATAACCTTCACGTAAATACTTAACATGCATTGCGTTCAATTAAAGATATTCATCCAATAGATTTGCACATCAAGAGATTATTAATTCATAAAGACATTCTTTCATCACGACATATATTGTAACATAAAAAACAGAAGGAAACAGATAAAACATATGAATTTCTCCAACAATCTTCTTTATTGATCTTCAGTATAAGGTTACAGACTCAAAAATTCCCTACGCACTCATGCAGATACTACTCTAGGCCTCTGCACACTCACCTGTGGAGCCTCCCCCCCCCCCCCAAAAGACTTACTCCTTTGCGCTAACTCTCTAAGACTCCCTCCGTCGTACCCATAGACAAAAAGCATATATCTACCTTAGACTCTCTAAAACACACCTATTTATACAATCCCATGGTCTACGGACCGAGGTTAGATCTCAAAACCGACTCAATCTTACATAAACGAGGGTAAAAATCATTTTTGACTCCTAACCAACTACATGCTCCGCATCCACAATTCGCAGAAACTTTACATCATTTTGTCAAAATGTACAGCAAAACTTGGGTTTTTAACCCAAAACTGACCTAGGGGACCCCATCCCAATAGGAAAATGTCATAACATATAGTTGTATTACGAGATCAGTTACTCGAAGCTTTGGACTGGAAGCTTATGCATGAGTAGGACCTGAACCATGTGAACTAGAAGGAATCATTAGAAGCAAAAGGTTTTTTCCATCAGTGAGGAGAATGAATTTCTTCGCAGACAAGTTGATATGTACCGAAGGGAAGCATAATCTCTTCGTAATAAATTGTGCTTCTTCCTAGGAGCCAAAGAAAATTTGGAAAGGCGTGTTGATGATTTGATGATCCATTTTGATAAGATGAAGCTTCTAGATGTTGATGGAGCAGTATAGCTGAACTATGCAATGCATGCTCTAGAGTTGAAAGAGGAGACACCATTTAGACATGGTTTGTCAACAGAAAGGGAGCTTAAAGATTTAGTTGAAGCAATTAGTACAGCTAGTCAACGTGAAGCAAAAGCTCGGGGAACTGCCCTTTTTTTTGCTAGGGAAATTGATGATTTACGCAAAAAAGTAAAGGAGTCAACTGAAGATAATGAAAGACTGATTATCATGAATGAGAAATCCATGCAAGAAATGAATGAAATAAGGAAAGCCAAGGAAGATGCACATCAAATGAATGAAAAATCCAAAGAGTTGGTTCATTTTTTCAGGAATCAAGTTGAGGAACTTGAGAAAGAAATTAAAGAAAGGAATCAAAAAATTTTGAGTAAGGTTGACATGTATGGAAAGGATGATTGCCCAAATATCTTGCTAGATGGAACAAGTGCTATAAAAGCTAAAGTAGAACATATAGTTATTCATCTTAGAAAATAGATTGAAGAAATTCTAGTGAAATTGCATGATACATAAGAAGAGAATGAAAGACTGCTTGAGCTATATGAAAAATCATTGTGAGAAAGAGGTGATGCAAGAAGAATGTGGTGGAATTATAGAGGTAAGAGCATTTGTGGAGAGCATGTGCTAGACATGGAAGATGGAACAAGGGTAAATGGAGTAGGTCGTGAAACCTTAATTCAAAGGAATGAAGAAGAAATTCAAGACATTGTTGAAACTACATTATTGCAGGAACATGCTAGCATCAACAGGGATGGAAAAGTAGAACCGGAGGTGATACATATGAGAATGGACGTTGAGGAGTGTTAAATGAAATCAAAGGAGATAACTAAAGAGAATGAAAGATTAATTGACATGTATGAGAGGGCAATGCTAGAAAAGTATGACATTAGGAAACTATGGAAAGACACTGTATAGAATAAGGCTTCCACTAAATTAAATGCAACTATAAGGGGCATTATAGAATCTCAAGAATTGAGAAACGAGACTGGACAAATAGAAGTGGGGATTGTGCCTAAAAATGCTTCCAATGAACTAAGGATACAGTTGGAAGATGGTAAAATATATCCGAAATTTGGCATGAAAGATGATGGACATCAAGAGGAGACAAGGGGAACACTAGGAGCATCAAATAATGGGAATATGTCACAAACTAAATTTGTGTTCGCATCCTATGATGTTAAGTCAGAGCATCCAGAGCATAAATTAGAATTGTGACAACATGAAATGATTGATGAAATTTAAAATCTTCAAACAGAGCTCAGGAGGATGTCTCAAGAGAATGGAAAATTATTTAAGATGCATGAGAAAGCTATATTTGAGATAAATGTATTAGTATAGTTGTGGCAGAAGGCAACAAATCATAGATTCTCTGAAGCATGCTGAGAATATATATCTTTTTAAAGGAGATAGAAGCCATGACATTGCCAAAAGTCTTCCTATTGTATCGAGGATCCCTCTTTGTTCTTCCGTCACAAAAGAAACTGAAGGTCTCAAGGAAATGAAGCAGCAAGGAGAAGAAAAGGACATTCATATTTCTAAAATTCATCATGGTATATTTTTTACCCACAAGGGAGGTGCAGTGGGTGTTAAGGAGCAACCTGACTTTGGGAAAAACATGGATGACAATTTAGACTCTGATAGTATCTTTATCTTTTTGACAAAAGAGGCAGATGAACTCCAATTGAAAATGATGGAAATAGTTGTGAATTTGAGAAACTACTAGTAATGTATGAGGAAATTGAAAATGATAATGATAAGATGAGGAAAATATTATATAAAACTAGTCAATAACTGGAAAATTCTACACAGGAGAGGACACTTTTCTCTAGGGAGATAGAGGATCTCAAGTCCATGCTAAAGAACCTGATAGATAATAATGAGGATATGAAAGGGGAATGAGAAAGTTGTTCAACAAGTGGATGCATTAAACATAAGCAAGGACTCATCAAATAATGTTGATTCTCATTTTGCAATAAACCAATATCATGAACTCCAGTCATTGACAGTTGAAAATGAGTCAGCCGCATATGTGGGGAACTCAAGGGAAGCAATCATAGTGGTAGTTTTTGCAGGCGCATATGTGGGGAACTCCAGGGAAGCAATCATAGTGGAAATTTCTGTAGCAAATATAGGGAATTTTGATGCACTTTTTCCCAAATTGCATGCATGGATGGAGAGAAGCTTAAATCCTTATAAAAATATGAACAACAGGTGCAAAAACTATTTGAAGAGATGGATGTCAAGCTTGGAAAAGAAGTTTGAAATTAATATGGATTTAATTAAGGGATGGGTTACAGATCTTCTCTTTAGTATTGCATTAAATGAGAAAAATATTTAGGCTATGCAGTTAGAGCTTGAACATCTAGAAATGAGACTTCAAGAATTTGAACACAGTTAATAATATTTAGGCCATCTGTCAAGTGATGAAAGATACACATGGGCTGAAAATGGTTCTAAACTATCGAGGGACAAAGATCTAATTGTCAATTGGGAGAAAATGCTTCAATAGGAAATAACTTTGGCAAGATCCAAGCTGACTTTTGCATAAGAGAGGATAACAAAGATTACTCGAGTAGTTGACACCTTGGGCTTGATAAAAATATCTCACAATGAGATGGATCTTTTTAGAAAGGAATCAGAGTCTCTGAAACAAGAAATTTCTCATAAAAATGGGAGATTGAAAAAATATAAAAGTGTGCCAATCAAATGCATGCAAAGAAAGTTCAGGACTCTAACAAATTTAGTGCTCTTGTGACACCGTTGTCTGATTTTTATGCATTTGAAGAGTACTGGAAATCTCGAGAATCAAGGGAAAATGCAAAAGTAGAAACATTTGGTTCTCTTGTGAAGGAAAAGTTGGAGGAAATGCCTTTTCTACAAGTTGATAAGAAGGCACTAGAAATTGTGTTAAAGAAAACTATGGAGATTGAGGCAATTACACACGCTGATGTATGTGATTTTATAGAGAAGTTTCAACTCGCTGAGCAACAAAGAATTGATGCTGAGAAGACAATGGTAGTTATTATGTTAGAAAATCAGATTGTTTCATCACCAGATTTAGGATCATCTTCAAAACAAGTTTCTACACATTTTGGCAAGGTTGCATCCTTGTTGAAAGGTGAAGATGAAAGAAATAAGCCCTTTTTGCCTTGAAAAAAATCCTCAGATCAAGTAAAGGAATATTATAAAATCCTCAAATAGTCTATATCCCAAACTTATCTGGAAATAAACTTTATGGAGACCTATATGGAAAACTAAAGAGATTCCATTGTGCACTAAATGAATCTGTGGTTAGTGGGAAATGCTACTTTGCCTATGCTCATCCGAAAGGTGATTTAGGAAGACAACTCTAGAAAGATATCTCAGGCACATTGGAATGATTGTGAAAAATGCCAACAGTTGCTTACACATAGCTATGGTCAGAAAAATAAAGGCACTTTATAGTTTAAGATTATAACAAAGTTTGAAAAGTGTTAATCCACAAGATTTAGGGAGTCAATCACCCAGTTTCAAGGTAGTTGAAGTTTCTTCAAATTGTAATGGAAAATACTAAACACCATCTAGTAATCCAATGATTAGTTCATTGTCTTTACATCTAGCTCATTTGATGAGACTAAAGTGATATTCAATGAACATAATGTAAAGTCGTAAGTCAATGATTTACTTACTGCAATTTCCTTTTTGAGTTACTCCCTTATCGAGTTATCCTTTTATAAAGGGTAGAGAATGGAATTTTATAAAATAAAAAATGGACAAAGATATTCAAATTTTGTCTATGCATACTGGTTTTTTTTTTTAATCTATGAGACTAACCTAAGTACCCACGGGGGATTTGAACCGGTGACCTATCGCAAGGAGTGCCTTAACAACGCACCCATTCACCATCAATCCAAAGCCCCGTGGGCTGTCTATGCATACTGTTGATGTCATATATGTTATCCTATTAATGATTTCCACTTTGAGGCATGGGTATTTCCTTTTACATAACACCCAACAAAGGCTTTTCCAAGTGAGGCTATGAAGTATAGATCCTATTGTTCACCTAAGAATTCCACCATTGGTGTATGACCTCAAAAAAATAGAGAGGAGAGGTGGTTGTTGGAGGGGTTTTGTAATTCTTCCTACTTGATTTTGTACTTGTGACAACTGATTAACTGGGAAGAGAAATCAATACTGATAAAGGTTTTTTGTAATTCTTCCTACTTGCTTATGAACTTGTGAGAAGTTATTAATTAGGCAGAGCCATAAATAATAATATCAGTGAGTCCCCCTCCTTATGCTCAAGTTAATAGTGAAATAGAGATGTGTCCATGAGTTATTGAGATGCATTTCACATAGAAATAGAGCCTAAGCCCCCATGAGTACACTTGAAACTAGAAGGGATACATGGTATCCTGAGAATGTACATTATCACCTCACACAATCTCCCTGCACTTTTAGTTAGCGCTTGCTAGCCAGTGAGGGGAATCCCTATGAAATTCATGAGTGAAGAGTGAACTATAAAGACCACAACACACTGCCAAACTATTATAAAAGCTTGCCATAATTCACTTTGAATTTTTCTCTCCTAGGTCATGATCTCATTCATAAAACCTCTGTGGCAGAGGGAGAGCAGAGGGAGCGCTGAGGGTGGATTATAATCCAGTCACTGGCATACCATGCCTATCCTATTTATTTGTTCTTTTGGCTCAAAACAATAGACCTGGAATCTGCACTTAACACTAAAGAACAAACCAAATTGCAAATTTACATCTAAATATTTATATCAGCATTGGGAAATGTGTAAGTCTACGGTGAAAACACAAAAATATGCGCCCAAAGGTACAAATCTACATGCATAAAAGTAATAAAATTGTGTAAATAACAAAATTATGAGTAGTGACTTAAATGCATTCAAGCTTGTGGGTTATAGAGAGTAAAAAAATAACTACATGGGAGTACTTCCTGCTATCAATCAATTCAAAAAATCAAAGTAACACAAAAGACACCATAAACCAATGAGATATAGTTTTTGAATAGATGTTACCCCTTTAATTCCAAAGTAGTAGGTACAAGGTTTGTGTAGGGGATACCAATTTCAGCTATAAGAGTTCCTGAGGGTGTTCCACCACTTCTGAAGAGCCTTGGGCCCTAGTGTTTAGGGATAAAATAATGTGAACACAATGCAAGCAACCTCTACCTCTACTCTACACTCTCACAATCATTACAATTAAAAAAAGAGTATTAAGTGACTAGAATTCAAGCAAAATCACTAGTCAATAACATATTATCCCTCTTCACTATACTCCCCCCACATTTACAAAATAGGCACAGGAATATACAAAAATATTGCAGCTATCAACAAAAGTAGAAAGCACAATATGCTAAAGATGGCTCCTCTTAATAAGGGAGAAAGAGGCCATAAAAGGATCATAAGTCAAAATAAATCAAGTATAAATCTACACCAAGTCATGCACCCTATTTCTTTGCTAAAAATAGAATACATAAACGACATGAGTCTCGTTGATTTTCTTAAGTGAATTCTGATCTTGTAATCTGATAATTACTTCCAATGATTTATTTAATTAAGTTTACTTATGTCACATACATCATTAAGCAACTATACATAGAAATCTCAACAGTAATGTAATAATGAAATTAGGATCATAAAGAGATAACCATGCACACAAGGAGACACAAATTTTTTCCCTGGGAAACCCAACCTTGGAAGACAACCCAACAACATTTTCTAGGAGAAATTCCTTAGTTCAACAAAGTATAATATGATATTCATAAGTAAAATTAGGTCAAACATACCACAAATAATCCCACAAGTCAAACTTGGTTAGCACATCGACTTGGTCAAACTTCCCATAACAAATCTTGGTCAACTGCCTTAAAAATGTAGTCAAACTGACCATTACAGACTCGGTCAAAGACTTAGAAAACTTGGTCAACTGACCTCATATTTTAGTCAAACAATGTCAGAATTTTGTTCAAACAGTGGTCAATGCTACTCAAACATGAGAAGAATTCGGTCTACTTATCCTCCTCCTCCTTCGCACAAGTGAACAAAAAACTGGTGTATTTTAGTGATTCGAATTGATATCTAATTGCAAGAGGCCGAGTTTTTATTTATAATGTTCTAGATGTTCTCAAGGGGCACGTCTCCTTGTGTTGGGCTGACATGACCATTTAAATTTAATTATTTTATATTTTCTCCATCTTTGAATACCGATCGTAGACACCAAAAATCAACAAGTCTCCCAACAAAGCCTTTCCAAGCCTATGCACTTTAATTTTGGGAGAAAATAGAAAGTATAATGAAGCCATTTCCAAAAAACACTCTTCTCAACCATAAAAAATTAAAATAGCTACTCATAACATGCACTATTAAAGAAAGAAAAAATAAGATTTCTAATCAAGGAAACTAAACAAGATAAGCCTCCTTGAACCATGTGATTTACCACTTGACCAAAACTAGCATGATTGTAACTATTGGAACTCTTGATTAAAATCCACTAATTGGAACTTTTGATAAAAGTACTTAACGTGATAAAGTTGCAATATTGATTTTGTTGTATAATGTATATTTTTCTTGCAAGGATTTAGGGTTTAAAGATTGCATGTCTTAGAAAATCCCTAGGGTTTTGGATAATCAAAATTGAATACCTAGGTTGAATATCTAGGGTTTATAATTTAGGGTTTATAAACCCTAAGTGTGTTAGAATAAGAAAAATCTAGGTTTTAAGGATACAACCTTAGGAATATGATTCTAGGGTTTGGATATAAAACCCTAGCTAATCAGTAAACCCTAAGGATTAGGGTTAGGGCTTATGGGTTAATCCCTAGGGTAAATTGTATCTGGAAAGCCTAGTTCCATGATGCATACCTATCAAGGCTCAGTAAAACTAATTCCAACCTCCATATCAAGGTTGTGATGGATGAACTTGGGAATTTGCTTCTCTATGTGTTTGACTCCCCAATGAAAGAGTTGGTTGCTGAACTAGATAAGAAGAATCTTGGGTTAATGCCTTATTTGGAATTGGAAGTCTAAAGTTTCCATCGGGTCAGGGAAGAACGATATCAAGATTCTATTGCAAGCCTATGATCATCATGTGTAGACAGCCAATTGGGTTGCACAAATTCTCTAATTAACTTAGAAGCACCGATGATAGAAAAAGCACAACTAGTGGTTAGTTTTGGCTCTCCTATGATGAGAATAATCAACGTTTTGTGGCACCTAGTTCTACTAAGGTAGGGTGCACGGTAGCATGTGAAAGGAATTATGAAGCAATTGCTCGTTGGTTTGTTTTGAAAAACTATATGAGAATCTAGTGCTCTATCACAAGATAAAGCATACTGACATCAAGTATCACCACTTTCGTGACTTGATGTAGAAAGGAGCAACGAAGCCCCAGTATATCTCCACTATTGAGTTCTTATAGGATGAGTCCTAGAAGAGATACAAAGCTATGCTACTCTTGCCCAAGAAGTCTAGGCTTATACCTAGAAAGGATGTGAATATCTACTATATTGATGCTATGACACTCTATATGATTACGAGTCTAGGATGAGACCTAGAGATGCCTCAAAATCAGTCTTTGCAAATCAAGATGCTGGCTGGGAGAAACAACTAGGCTGAGACCTAGTCTGAAATGTGATTCAAGGCATTCTTATGAAGGTGGTTGAGATCTAAGTTTTTGTCACACGATCGAGGTATATGTTGTCATCATATCCCTTTCTCTAGTTAGTATTATATTCTGCATATGATGAAAAAGGTCATCTCTTATTGAACATGATCAAGAAACTAACAAAGGAGACATTGAAAAAGGTCATCCCTTATTGAGCATGATCGAGACACTAACTTAAAATAATCCAGAAACAATAATACTTTCAAAGATAAATATTCAACATAAGAGGTGAGGATTCTATCATGCACGTGTCTCCTCGTGGTTGGGTAGATATAAAATTTGACAAAAGAGTGCAAAAATTCCATATTTGTTTCCCAGTTTGTTCAAAATCTCAGTATCTCTGGGAAAGGAAAATGATCTTTGGAGTTCCATCAATTTTGTTGGGTTGGATTTTCTTCTATTTATAGACTTGGTCCTTGGTTAATACCTCATATTATAAATAGAGGGACCCATTTCAAACATGTCATTGGATTGTGGTGATTTCTTGGATAGTTTGGCCTCTTTTCTCAATTTATACAACTAATGATTCCATAATTTAGATGCAATTTCAAAGCTACATACTGCGATTTATTCCTACTATTGAGTGGATTATGAAAGGAGGTTTCAATATGGTGGAATGGGATAAAGATAGAATTGGCACAAGACGAGACACTAAGGTTCTTCAAGATTTATTAGCTTAATATCATGGAATGCAAGGGATGCTTATAAAGAAGAAAGGGAATATTTGATATGGGGTGCCACCCATTCTATTATGTTGGAAAATTTTCTATTATGTAGGAGTTCAAGAAAATTCAATTAGACCTCTATTCTTTCTTGAACAAATTATTTTCGGGGGGGGGGGGGGGGGGGGGGGATTACTGTCACAATAATAATGAGGAAGTGGGAAGAATTTTTAGGTTTCTCCCTAGATATAGAGGTAAGATGGATGTACACTTCCTAATGAAGCAACACACATTCAAGGTCAAATTAGGGCAATCTTCCTGCTTAAAGAGCTAAATTCTTAATATTCACTTTATTGGCTCTGTACTCAAGCAAAAACTTACAAAAGTTTTAGTTGAAAGAACAATGCAGTGCCTTGAAACTTTTTCTCAAGCAACAAGTAATGTTGTGGGTGAGATAGAAGTGCTCACAATTCGTCAAGATGGATTTCCAGATTGACCTCATATGATGTGTCACTAGTTGACTAGTGGAGATCGATGCTATGTAGATTTGAAAGTGAACTCCAGAAAATGTATTGTAGATATCTTCCACTAATTGGAACCTTAACCTAGTTAATAGAAGTTTGACAATAGAATATCTAATTCTACTGTTATTTCCTTCACTCCATCCATGTCTGGCTAAAGAAAATTAGATGAATTTGGAGAGTTTCCATCAGGAAAAAATAGAAGGAATGAAAGGGGTTCTTGATTATAAACTTGTAACTGATATTTGAGTTATGTAATAGTCCATATAGGTGAAAAAATATAAGAACCATTGGAGGGGAAGGCCCTTGGAAAATTCTAATTTCATGCCATTTTAGAAATGTTGATCATGTGGACAGTATCAAAGGCCCTTTTAAGACCAACAATGAAGTAGGAGGAGCTAGAGATTTAAACCTCATAGGGATAGTTATTCCCAAAAGGATTTGGACGACATGAGTAACGTATCCAAGTCACATTGGGAGTTCAATAGGACAATAAATAACCCATATTTGGTAGAGATATTCATCTAGACATTTCCCTTTACAAGAAAGAATATTAGTATTTGTGGGACAATATGGCCTTTGGTTGAAGCAGAGAGTGGTGAATAAATCGTAATAATTGTTATTGCAAAGAAACAAGCATTTTTTGAGTTATGCAAGATTCTACCTGGATACATTTTCTTCAATATTCATTTGAATGCTCAGGTTTGAATTTAGATGGATCGGAAATGGTTTTACAATAAACCAAGTCTGAAACTGTCATGTTTATCTTTTGAGACTTTTTGAGGGACCCCATACTTATGGGAATGGTTGCATCGCTTTGATCATCGCACTAGAAATTTAGTTCTATCCTGAGATAAGAATCTTTACCAAAAACAGAAGCTCCCTAAATATTGGGTAGAAGGTTGATATACCACCACTCTCGGTATATATGAAGAGGGGATGCCTATTTAGCCACTTCTTAGAGTATTTATTGCTACTCTTATGTATAACTTGATGTATCTTTTTTCGCAATAAGGTAATATATGATGCATGCCTTCATAAAGAAAAAATAAAACAAAATAAGGGAATTGTAGACTTCCATAGAGATTAAGAGAATCAAAAGGATTTGTATAGATCCGGACCACAGACATAAGAATTATTCCAACAAGTTTACTTCAAGAAAAGTAGATCGATGCAAAACATTAAGTGAAAAGTGCAGCAATAGTTTGCAACTTTGCATCCTAGAGAAATTTAAGCTAAGAACATTCACCTACCTTCCAACATTGTTGTCCCTCTTTTAACATCCGTAGGACATCGTGAATGTACCAATGCCCATAATAACCTCATTATGTTGTTAGTGTTACATTTACCTTTTGAGGGATCATCTCCTCCAATAACTTCATGCTCATAGTTCTGAAAAATCACAAAACATGTTAGAAGAAATACAACTTACTAGATAAACCAACAACAACAAATATTTTCCATTTGTAGTTATTAAATCATACTTGAATAAAAATCCTATATAGACATATTGTTTAAGAAAATAAAAGCATGAGGAGAACATAAAATATTGACATGTGGTGGCTTAAAGATGGACCCACTATAAATTAAGAGCAATGAGAAGGCCAACTACAACTCTATGAATAAGTTATTTGCAACTTGCAAGATAACTCACAAACAACCTTTGTCGTATAATATTTTTTGTGATTAGTTGTTTTAGTATGACTGTAATTTAAACTAGGAGTCTCATAAGATTCATTGCATACAAAAATATGCAGAAGATATGATAAAAGATTCAATAGTCAATATGTTGGTAAAATATGACAAGATATGATAAAAGATTTGATTTCTTAATTTATTTGATTAAAAGCATCATTGATCTTGAAACTGCCAAAGACAACCCTTGCATCGCATGAAGATGCACAATGAGTAGTTTTAAAGTCTCCCTCCAAATATCATTGGGATTCTCTATCACCTCCTCACAAGATGTAAACATTTATCCAACGCTTTTTAACATCCTAAATTACAATCCACACGACACATTATAGGCACTAGATTTGTTTCTCAGATTGGTATATCTATTTTCTCTGGCACATTCAATGTATCCTTCTAAATACACTGTGAGCATGTTTTTGTTGTTACTGGTAAGAATTCATGGAGCAACACATCATAAAAATCATGGAGGCCAGGCAGATTAACAGGTCTCCAATGCTAAGATGAACCCTAAGGAAACATAAGCTCTATTTGAAGTAATGGAATCTACGTCTATAGATGAAAATGGAGAAAAACCTATCCATGTCCCTATGTAAAAGGAACATGGTAGGGCTTGGAGTGAAAACAAGGGAACAACAATTTCTTGCATGTTTCTAGGCTTAATTTTAGGTACAAACCTAATCCTTCATGCAAGAAAATGATTTGTTTCCAATTTAAATTTTCAAGCTCTCATATTTGCAAGTGCTCTTTATGATCTAGTGTTTCATGCATTAGAACATCACAATTCCTTTGGATTTTTGTAAGTTGGCCACCATTTTGGGGCAGTTGAGCCCGCGTGCTAAGGGTATGACTGGTGAAATTCCTAGGGATTTTGATAGCTTGAGGGGATGAAAGGTGTTCACACTCTTAGAACAATCTTCATGGGAGCATCCTACTAGATGTGGGAAGGCTAAATAGTCTCATGCATTTAATTTTAGATTTGAGTTATAATTCTTTGAAGGGACAAATCCCTTAGGGAATGGGGAGTTTAAGAAACTTTTTAGGGCTTGATTTAAGCTACGAAAATCTTAGAGAACCCATTCTAGAATCCCTTAGAAATATAAGGACATTGTAGAAGTTGGATTTGAGCTCTAATTCCCTCATAGGTCACATTCCTGCAACTCTTGTGAACTTGAAAAAATTGGAGTTCATAGCTCTCAACAACAATAAGATTACAGGTAGATTCCTTCCTTTGTTGGGAAGTTTACAAATCATCCAGTACTTCATAATAGATAAGAATCCAATTTTTTCTCCATTTCCTGTTGAACTTGGAAAGTTCAGAAAACTCAAGAGCTTAGGCTTGCTGGTTTCGGGTACTCCGGCTCAATACATGTGGCTTATGACAAACTTTTGAATCGAAGATCTTTGAATTTGGAGAACAATAGGTTGTCAAGCACGATTCCTTCCATTATAGGTAATATTCTCACATGTACCACCTTAATTTGAGTGGTAACATGTTTTCAGGGGCACTCCCTTTCTCTTCAGATTTTTTTCACAGGTTAGGTAAGAACAAAGACTTGAATAGGGACTCAGGTTTGTGCATCAATGCCTCCTAGATTATGGAAAGATCTCAGTGGTGTGGATGTATGTGGAGCTTTTCCCACCAAAGCAAAGGGAAAATCACCCAAGAAATCCATGGCAGCCACGCTACATGGGGTGCACTAGAGAATCAATATGCACCTTGTAGTAAGTTGGATAGTATGTGCTTTACTAGCTTGAAAATATATATCTTTCTCCCAATCAAATTTAGTTTGCTTTGAGCTTGGAGATCAAGAAGTTGAAGGCTAAATGCATAGATTGATAAAAAGCTCTGCAGAGATTAATGTCTTAGTTGGTTATTGAAATTATTTGCTATGCTTCATTTCTGTACCAAAAGTGTTGAGCGTTTAAGAGAATGCTTTACTAACAAATTTCTAGTTTACTTAGATTTCAGTTTTCTGAATAAAAATAGTGTAAACAACCTAGGTCATGGAATGTATGAGGCAGTAATCCATTTAGTAGAAAATATTACATTATGGATATTGGTGGATCAAATGCAAGATCAATGTTGATTGGTAAAGTGGGTTTGCTTTGGGCTGAGTAAGTTGTAGCAAAGAGGGCAATGTGCTACTGAAGGTTGGGAATCATGGGCATAGTAACATCTAATATAATAAATAAAATTATAAATCTTTTCTTGTCACATGGCCTCAACATTCCAATGGAATGAAAATAAAACCATAATTGGAAGAACAAGGATGCCTTACCAACTTGTAACTTACGGATCAGTTGGTGATGGTTTGGAATGCCTGCCAAGGGTATGGGAGGAGTACCCACCTCAGATGTCTCGCCAGAAGTATGAAGAGATAGGATGGCTTGGACCGTCTGCCAAGGGTATGGGAGGAGTACCCACTTCAGATGTCTCGCCAGAAGTCTGAAGAGATAAATAAGTCCTTGGTGTGGAGCTCAACGAGAGCTTACAGGTAAAGCACATGGGGTTTGTTGAGAAAAACTTGCAAGTTTTATAAAGATAACATTTAAGGGATTTCCACTATCAACGAGTAGCATTATAGCTTGGGTCTCATTTAACATCTAATCTATAAAGAAACTGGTTTCAGTGCCACTTGTAACATAAAAAAGACCACATCTAGAATGTTGAATGTCAAATTGGACTGCAACTTTTTAATGCCAAGCAATCTGAATAGACATAAGCACAAGCAAAAAGTGTGAATCCAAGAATCATGAAAAATAAACAAAGATGTGGAATAATTAACAGAATAAGGCTCAAAATATAAGTAAAAGTCCTATGGCATTGAAACAGAGAAGTTTAAATAAATCCATATGCTCTGAAGGAATGTACACATACATGGACAAATAGAGAGGCAAATTAGCCATGAATTTAACAAGAAAAGTTCTAACCATTTCCATGAAGCATCAAAATGAAGTTTCCTCTGTCAAACTAATGTCATATAGAATTAAATAACAATTTAACAATCAAAAGTTGGAGTTTCCTTAGCATATTTTATAGGGATACCAGTTATGGTGTTTGACAAAACATATGGTACAAAAACTTTTCCAAATTCCCACAAATTGGTCAGATGAACATATTGCCATAAATATAACTTCTCTTGTTCATTTTATTTTGCATCACTCAAGGAAGAGAATAGTTGAAATATCAATAATCATCTTCAGTTAAATGCCTAAATTTAATTTCCCCAAAAAAAGCACAGTGCAATTATGTACTCATTGTTTCAAAGAAATATACCCTACAACAAAAAATCTAGAAACCCTTAAAAATAAATTTTAATATATGGGTTTTCACAATATTAGAAAATTACCAGGACACATTTTTCGAGATTGCACTTTTCCAAACAACTATGCAAAACAAATTGGTCAAAAGTTCCATGGTCTCCTTGAGAGACCCCTCCATTAGAGAGTTGCAATGTTTGATGACCCAAATTTCTGTCAGAAAATGGGAGATGATTTTGGTTTTTTCTTTTATTTCCATATTTTCTTTGCTCTGCAAGATATAATGTCCCATTCCAAGGATATGAAAACATTTCTATAAAAGGTGTTGCCAATAGTTTTTGTATGAACTAGCAACTTAATTAGTATCAAGTGCCTTTTCTTTCAAGAGTATATTGTGACAACAAATTGCCGTCAAAACTACTCTTCTAGCCTTCGTGAGAAGGGGAAGTGTAGGTTGTAATAATGTATTGAGATACCATCATGATTGGTGTTTCCTTCAAATTTAAGAATTTGTTTTCTTTAATAAGGAGTAGAAAACAATACATTTCCAAGGATGCGGAAATAATTCTATAAAATGATTTTCCAATTGTTTTTAGATGAACTAGCAACTCAGATTGGTACCCTTCTCTTTGGGGAGTATATTGTGACCACACATTATAGTTAAAACTACCCTTATAGCCTTCGTGGGAAGGGGAAGTGTAGGTTGTAACAACATATAAAGATCCCATCATGATTGATGTTTCCTCCTAATTTAAGGTTCAATTTTCTTGCATAAGAGCAGAAAGCAAAGGAAAACGTTGAGAGCCATGTTTGAGAAAAGTTCAAAAATATTATAGTAGGCATAAAGAAATACCTTAATATGGTTCCAATCTAGAAAGGACCAACAAATGATATGATAATATTGATTGGAAACTACCTAGGGCTGAAAAGGCTAGGGTAGAAAACTCTTGAAGGAGGCATGATGCCTCCCCTTGAAACTCTCCTAACATCCAAAGGCTAATCAAACTCTGGAGAGTAGAAAGGAAACAAATAATGCCCCCATGGCCCCCTATCCCAAAATGTAGGAAACATGAACTGGTCAGGGTTGAGTAAACGCACAAATGGTGTACTAGTATGCAATCATTATTTTCAAGGAAATACTACTAATATATACAAGTCACACACAAACAATTCATTATCAAGAAGCATATCAATAGCTTAATGTTCACATTCCAAGGCTATTCTCAGTTTATGTTTGCCTCCATATGTTTGAATATATTTATGGTTCAAATATCTTTCTTTCTGGCATAATTCAATTATTGGAAGTGGAAACGAGCATAGGATTACATTAAAATACTATAGAAAAATCACCTTATCACAGGTGGCAGATAAAATTATGACAATACTTTGGATTTGGCATAAGAAGTGACTCTCGGAAAGAGTTGGACCTTAAGTGTAGAGGTTATGCTATCTAGGACAAATGTATAGAAAAAATCAAGTCTAGCCCTATTTTATTAAAAGATAAAGATGGCACTTCGGTTTTGTCTCTAAATCCCCATTGTAGATTACACATTAAATAAAAGCTATAATTACTTGTTGCTCAGGGAGTCTTGGATCCTCAAAAAGTGGTGGTGTTCCAAGGTCTAGAGATTCAACTATCTCCAAAACCCCATTTTTTTATGTGGTTACTCATGAGTCCTAAATATTGAGGTACTAGTATTGGACATCTTGGAAAAGATAAATACTCATGGTCTTGGGTAGTGTAGTCTTTGCAAAGAAAATGGTGAATCTAACTTTCATATCATCATGTCATTTCCTTTCTCTCAATAGGTGTGGAAACAGATGGATGGAATCACATGATTGATATATGTTTGGTCAGGAGATTCAATTGAAGAAGGCCTCAAAAAATGGTACAAGAATGAAAATACAAAGGGTTTCCAAGCTTTGCCTTTTAATTGTGCCATGGAGCATTTGGTTTGCAAGAAATGCTTTGATTTTAGATGATAGGGTAATCCCCCTTGTATGTTCATTTATACAAGCATGGAATTTCAAGTTTTCATAATATTTGTTGCTTTCAGGAGTAGAGTTATCCATGGATGTGTTTATGGTTTCAATCATGTTAGTTCCAGTATGGACATTATCAACTTGATGATTCTTTTATCATCCTCCTTGTTTGCTTCACCTAGCAGATTGCAAAACTTGTTTTGGGAAATGCATTGTTCCTCTGCATGTTGTATTTGCTCCAAACTAGTAGTAAACCCTTGACCATTGCTCACGAAATCACTAGCATTCAAGTAGTCTATGAGATCACTTTCATTAACAATCTTATTTTGATCAGTAAGAGGAACTTACCTTCTATCATTATCGAGGGCTTGCCCTACTCTCTTCAACCTTTTCAGCTTTCTCTGTGGTATTGGAGAAGCCTCTTCGAAAATAAGGAGATATTCATCATCAATATTCAAGTGGGTGTCTCAACTTTGGCTCATTTCCACTTCCATGCTAAAGCTTTCAGTTATAAAGGGACCTACACTTCATAAACACCATTCAATTTATCCAATCATTATTCCCCTTAAACTTCACACATGTCTTTACTTCTTATAAAAAGCACAAATAAAACCTTTTGTAGAGGTAGATATATCAAAACCTAAACATTGATGGATCAAAGCCAAAGTTGGCACAATGAAAATACATTCAAATTTTTTACATACTTCTCTTTAGCTTCACACAAATCTACTTCAACTCAAGAGTGCAAAACAAAGCCCTCATGGAGACATTGATGTAGAAGCAATATTTTTCAGAAACCCATGAAATAAGCTTGGCCAAGCCCTCTTTTTTGATAGTACACGTGGTAACTCATTACTACAAATAATAAATAAATAAAAACAACCAGAGACAGTTAAGCACGTTATATGAAATTGTAGGGTTGCCAAAGGTTTTGCATAATTGGTTGCTGCTGAGTATAGGACTCATTCTGTTATTGTTCTTTGTAGAAAAGGGACCCCATTTTAGGATAGATGGTTGTACCAACAAGAAGGAAATAGTGTGTTAGATCAAGATGCAATTAGAATGATATGTATCTCCTTATGCAAGAGATGGTGTGAAGCAACCTTTTATAATCTAACTACTCCATTCATTTTTTAGATCTTATAATTTTTAGATCAGAGTTGGTTATGCAAATCTTAGGCAGGATGTACATTTTCAGGAAATATGTATATCCTTGTGAGATCCAAAACAAAACATACTAGAAAATTGGCCATCACGACAATTGTAATTGAAAATATATATTGGAGAAGATAATAGAAATCCACTACGAAATGGACAATTAAGATATCATGTAGAAAAAAATAAATTCAGGTCTACGGTTACAAGAACATCTGGAGAAAATTTCGAGCTTTGAAGAGATGAACATAAGAAAAGCAAGACCCAGTTGATATTATTTCCATTGTAGGCCATAGAAGAAGGTATATGCTAGTAACACTAGTAAGAATCCATATGTAATATGTGTAACCAAGACATTATTCTACCAGTTAATTGTCTTGTTTGTAGTAACACTCAGATCATATTTGAGTCAGATAATACTGACACTCTACTAATTATTTGTAGCACCAGATGAAGCAATAGGACGATAAATTCTTATTCCAGCTCCTAGTGATCTCCATTCTATTTGAATGTCTCACAATTACTAGCTGCAGGGTTGTTCCTCCTTCTCTAGGTTCATGGTGAGGAATACTACGCAAAGGATGGGATGATTGACTTCTCAAAATGTAGACCTCGATTCATCTAAGTCACTTTCTTTCCAAAAGATTGAACTTGACTTGATACCAGCGAATTCGACTGCTCACTACTTACTTGTCCAACTATACAAATTTACTCTCTTTCTTTTTTATGCCATTAGCTTGTTTAATGTTCAATTCGGATTATGAGAATCTACATATTGTTGGGTTGTGGAACTGGACTATAGAGTGTGCCCCAACCTGCAGTCCCCTTTTATTTTCTCCTATATTTGTACCTTGTTCCTATGTAATTTTATCATGTCTATTTTACAACACTCATGTTGACCTTTCCCTTCAAAATTTAGGAAAGTCAAGGCTAAGGGAAAGAAAGAGTTTCCTACATTTTCAGCCCATGGAGTAGTTATTGCCAGGGGACTTATAATAACAGAAAATGTCATCCTCACCAACATGTGGTCAATAGGTTCATGCCAACATCAAGGGAACTTTGGCAAAGGATCATAGAAGCAATATTGCTCCTAGAGTGTGGTTGGAATGTTATGGAGCAACAGTACATGAATTGTCTTTGGCTAGGGATCGACTACACACACTTTTGAAAGCTACTGGAACAAATTCAACCCTTACACTAATTCAACTCCTTTGTCCAAGATAAGAATAATTGAACATTGCAGGATAATATGATTTGAGAGTAAAGGAAATCAACAATATAAATTATGGGGGAAAAAAGGGCATATAGGTACATTATCTTATCTTTGAGATATGCCAAATTTGTGAAAGTAATCTAGAAGCTATATCTAGTACCTGAAGAATTTTTAAACTTTGTAGATCCTGGTGGTAAGAATTAGTTTATTTACATTGCATTGAATAATGTTGGAGTGCATCCATAGTACTCAAAGATATAAAGAATTCAAAGACTATTTTAGCCAATGAAGTGTGCATGCAAAACAAGGTACACTGCCCCAACACCTTTGCTACAATGAAAAGAGTTAAGTTATTGAAGAAAAAAGGATGTTATTATTGGATCTGGAACTACCCAATTTTTCTCACTCCCACTTCTCTCCTTTTCCACTATGTTACAAGAGAAAACCCATGTAGCAAGTGAACTAATCCATGAATACTTGTCTTATTTTTTTGAACAAAAAATTCCTATAGAAACACACAACAGGCTACATACCATAGGTACAAACAGCCGCACATGGTCTCTAATTGTCAAGCCCTAGCTCAAGCTACCATTGGATTTCTTGTTCTAAAAATTAATATATGTTGCTCCAATTGTTTCTTCTAGTGTTGGATTTGGCTAGGATCAAGAAGCCTCTAATACATTGTTACAATGATAAGATGTCAATTCCACTTAAGAGAATAGCATTCAGGTTGATGTGCTAGTATACATAGTGCCCTGTTTCAATTGGATATAAGTTTATAATCGTCTTCCTAACTGCCTTTATAGCCTTTATGGTGCTCCCCATGACTATTGAACTTAAATTTGAAAGAGTGGGAAGTATTAGCAACGTAACAATATACAATATAAATTGACAAGAATTTGTTGGAGGCCAAAAAATTAATGTTTTATTGTCATCTCATAGAAACTCCTTCCTGAGATCTACAAATATCTCCATTTCATTTTACCCTGAACATGAATTTACATTGTAATTCCTGAAATATACCAACAATAGTTCTAATGAAGACCAATGATTAATGTTTTATTGTAAGCTTGTAGAAACTCTTATCTGAAATATCAAATTGTCTCCATTTGAATTTTACTGTAAATATGGGTCTACATTATAAATCTCATTAACCAACTTATAGTGTATCAAGTAAAACTGAACCACAAAAACCCCATAGTATTATAGCTTAGCAGGCTTATAGCAAAAACCCTAGACGAGAAACCTTGGACAAAACAAAGAGGAGATTTCGAGCAAGGATGAACCCGGATACTTTAATCTCAAATGATTATTTTCAGTAATAGATGATTTGAAACAATGTATTCAATAGGAAAAAGAACAAATCAAATAGATTTGTGCCCATCATCTATACCATTACAATACAAAAATATCAAAGACATAATTGAAAGAAAGCTCCATACCTTTACAATTTATTCGTGGACTCTATGTCTGCAGAGATGAATGAGCATCATATGGGAGTGTTGAAGAACGAGAAGGGTGGGATGCAGTGATCCATAAATGGAATTTGAGGACTAAAAGATTTGAATGTGTTGTAGGGTCGAGTAGTAGCATCCCAAGCTGACTGATGCCATGGGCATCCAAAGATGCCTCTAGGTACCCCATATTGCTAGATGAAAAAAAAATTAAGGTGAAACAAATTGTGGTGCCAAAATTTTGTCGAAAGATGCAAAGAATTTACCATAACATTGTGGCTCCAAAATTTTGTCGAAAGAATGGATTTGCTTTAACTGTAGAGATTTTACCATAACATGGGGCGACTTTCATTTGGTTCAAATGTATAGAATTTACCATAACATGGGCCAAGCGATATGTAATTAGTGGTCTTATGCAATTATATTTATGTGTCAAAGAGTGTAACCTTCTTAAAGTTCTAGTTGTTTATGTGGACACTATTACACATATATTGAGACAAATCAAAAGACTCAAAATTAAAATTATGTGAAGTTTTTTTCTTGTTTCAACATAGATATAGAAAAGTGTGATAACGTACCTTTTACTAAAGGTTTGACAATTATTATTTTTTTCAACTAAGCTTCCACCTATCATAATGAGGCCAATTTCCCAGATTTAACATTATGAGAGGTTTTGACCAATGGAGGAATTTCTGTTGGGGTCTTTATCTTTACTGATATTTGCAGAACATTACCACATTTTGGACACTAGGAATAACTCTCAAGACCTTTACCAATGGACATGAAAAGGAGCTTAGCTAGGAATATGAGCACCATTATTATTCTTTGCATAATAAGAATTAGTATGAGGGAAGTAGAAAAAGACCTTTACTCCTCAAATGAAGCTTCCGATGATCAAGGACCATGAATTCGGCATTGAAAAACCACATAGATCCTCTCTAAATAATATCAAGGATATATGGGATATCAATTCCATTAGGATTTTTTTCACACCATGTATAAGAGTCAAGGAATGTACCATGGGTAAGGGGGGTAAACAAGGGCATTAGGCCTTACAAGAAGGTTTTTAGTCTCAAGGGCTATGAGCTAGATGTAAAAACCACATAGATATTTTTTAATGAATCTTTGGACTTAAGTCGAGATATGGGCACATTAAGAGGTATTTCTCACCACATATGGGAGTTAGTGTCTATGCTATGGTTAGGAGAGTAAATCAAGGGTCTTAAACCCTAAATTAATCTTTCTCGTTCCTAATTTCCATGAACAAGACCTCTAGCTAGGAATATGGGCATTTAGTATGTTTTACATGATAAGAATGGGTCTCATGGCCTGGAGTTAAGTCCCAAATAATCAATAGCCATTAAAAAGGCTTCAAACCACCACATTAATTATATTCTCTAAGAGATATTCTTTGGCTTCTAAGATGGATGTGTCTACCATTCAAAGGTCTTAAAAACCATGATTGGGTCTTGGCACCTTATCATGAACCTTATGAAATTAGGAGGCTTTAAAATCACATATGATGCTTACAAGTGTAGGTTTGGTCAAAACATCAACATAAGGGGCTTAGGCCTTATTTGAATAGTTGATGATTAAGTTTTGTGAAGTAGCTCTCAAATAACCACACATGAACTCTATAGAGGATCTTAGGCATCTATGGGGGATATTTAGTGTCATTAGTATGTTTTACATAGTAAGAATGGGTCTTAGGCTTGTACCATCTCAAATGGATGAAAACAATGGCCTCAAGCCAAAAATGAAACTTCTTTGGCTTGCACTGCATGAAAAAGACCTTAAAGAACAATATAAATCCTCTTTGAGGGTTTTTAGGCCTCCATTTAGGATAAAGGTTCCATTATGAGGTTTTCCACATCAAGTATTGGGGTTAGGGGTTATATCTTGGCCAAGGAATGAAAAAATGCCTTAGGCCTAAAATAAGTCTTTCTCATGTTTAATGTGCATGAACAAGATATTAGAATGGGAATATGGGCACAATAGTATTCTTTACATAATAAGAATGGGTTTTATGACCTATACAATGGATAGGGAAGGAAAACAAGTTCCTTAGTCCCTAAAAAAAACTTCTCTAATTCAATGGACATGAATAAGGCCTCAAACCACCACACATATCCTATCTAAGATATATCTGGCCTTCATGAGCATTATGGGTGCTATTTGAAGGTTTTGTGTCCCATAGTTGGGTCTTAGGGCCTATAAGTTTGGCCTCAATATCATTAGGAGGTTTTCTGCACCATGTATGGCACTTGGGGCCTTAATCATGGTCAAGGAAGGATAATAAGGTGCTTGGGTCATATTTTAATCTCCCCATGATCAATATTCTTGAACAGGTATTTGAATTACCACATGGGACATATCTAAGGGATATTTGGCCTCTATGGGGGGGTATTTGTCACCATTGGTATGGTTTACATGATAAGGATGGGCCTTAGGGAATGTACTATCTCGAGGGGAAGAGAAAAGAGGGTCTTAGGCCCTAAATAAAGCTTCTAGAGTTCGAGGAACATGAAGTAACCCTCAAACAACCACATAAATACTCTCTAAGGGAAATTTTGATTTCAACTTGGATATAGGAGTCGTGGGATGTTATTCTACATAAAGAGCCATAATAATTTTTAGTATGTATGATTTTATAATAATGGTGTGTGAACATTCTAATAATGTCAATGCGTTATTAGAATTTGTGCATATTTTTGTAATGCATGTATCTATAGAATTATTTATAGAATAATATGGCTTTAGAGTAATCTAGATTTGTATTAATTGGCCAAGTTTAGATCAACATAATTTGAATTCAAATTAATAAGATCATTGCCTATATAAATCTAGTGTAATAATCAACCATGGTATGTAACAACGCCACAAAAACCCCATAAAAAATACTATGTCATCTCTCGAAGATGGAGGAACAAATTTCTATTAACCCTTAAAACCCTTTTATATCAGTTTAAAATTCTCGTTCTTGTACCTCCTTCCAAAGGGAGCATAAAATTATTATATATTGTAAACACATTCTCTATATTGTATAAAATTGTTATAATTTTAGCATTATAGATGGATTCATAAACCCCTTTAAGGGGTTCGTTGAATCCATATACCTAAATTTTAACATTACAGACGGATTTAAGATTAAAGGTGTCTCTAAATTTTAACACTATAAATGGATATAGACACCCCTTTGTCTCCAAATTTTAGCACTTATGAATCCATTTGTAGTATTAAAATTTAGTGAAATGTAACACTTCAGTATCAAAAATGCAATTTTCCATTTCCAAAGCGACACAATTAAAAACGACTAACATAAATGACTAATTCATATACTTTTTGTACTTGTTAGTTGGTCATATTTTTATTCTTGGACTATAATAGTCATTTATGTTAATCATTTTTAATTTTTCACTTATTATCTAGTCATATATTTTAGTCCTGGACTAGATTAGTCATTTAAGTTAGTCGTTTTTAGTTGGGTCACTTATTATCTAGTCATGTATTTTATCCCTAGACTAAATTAGTCATTTAAGTTAGTTGTTTTTAGTTGGGTCACTTAAAATTGTTCAAATTTTGTAGCAATTCACTTGAAATAATTGTGGTGACTAACTTATTTAGTCGTGTAGTCACTAATCTCTCATTTTGTACTAGTTTAATAGCTCACAATGTGAACTTTAACTAAAAATAAAATTCCTTGATCATGAAACCCATGATTCAAGCATTAAATTTTTTTTTTTATTTTCTTCTTTACATCAATTACATAAAATCACAATTACACATGTCATTATGAAGACTGAACCTAGTTACACCTTTCAAAAAGGGCATAACAAGGGAGAACTAGGTCAAAATGCATGGAAATGAATGAATAAGAGTGTGTGCCAAGGAGTGTCAACAAATTATAGGTGTCCTAAGGACGAAGTGTGCAAGGAGAAGTTCATAATAGGACTTGTAGGAGGCAAGCCTATGGTTGCAATAAGAGGTTAGACAAAGTAGTTTCAAACAAAGGGAGACTTTGGGTTGGGCACAACATTATTTTTCCAATGCCTTGGTTGGGTTCCCAAGCCGCCAAAAAAGTAATTATATCTATGAGGGCATGACAACTATGGAGTGCCAAGATGTGATAGGGAATGCTAGGAAGTACTAAGACATGCTAGACAGTTCCAAGGCATGTGAGGCCTGCCAAGACATGCCAAGTGCTAAGGCCTTCCAAGATGTACTAACATGTGCTTGACAATTCCAAGGCATGTTAAGCATGCAAGACATGCCAAGTGCTAAGGCATGGCAAGATGTGCCAAGTGCCAAGGTGTGGGGTGAAAACATGCTAGGTAATGTTAGGGCCAAGTGTCAAGGAAACACAAGGGAGCACTAGTTTCAAATTATTTAAAATGAAGTGTTAATGAGTTCCAGGTGTGCTAAGGAGGGAGTGACAAGATATTCTAGATAGTTCCTAGGCATGCTAGAGTGATAGGGAAGCATACCAAGGTGTACCAAGTGCCAAGGTGTGCCAATGCATGTTGAGTGTTAAGGAGTGCCAAGGAAACACAAGGGAGCACTAGGTCAAAATGAATGGAAATGAATGAATAAGAGTGCGTGATAGGGAGTGTTATGGAGTGCCAGGGAAACACAAGGACACACTAGTTTCAAATGCATGAAAATGAATGAATAAGAGTTTGTGACAAGGAGTTTTAGGGAGTTCTAAGTCCGATAAGGAGGGAGTGACTATTCATTTCTAGCAGCATTGTATGTGATCTTAGCATCGAAATTCGCAAGGAGGCTAGAACACATGTATTCCACAACACCCAGAATTGTTTTTGGGAAATTCAACCTAGAGATAGTTTTATTAAAATAATTAATTATTTTTAATGGGTGCCTAAGTCTAACTTTAGGAAATTAAAGTAATTAAAGGGTATTAATCAAACTATGGGTGAAACTTATAGAAGAATACGAGGATCAAGTCAATATGATCTCAGCCATTGATTAGAAGTTAATCTAGGCCGTTGATTACTCAACTAGAAGATTATAACAAAAGGCTTGATGGGAATTTGGAAAAGACATCGAAGAAATATCAAGAGATCGAATTCCTTAGAGAAGGAAGCACAACAACTGCTAGAGAAGAGACCGAAGTGATTTCTTGTAGTGAGGGGCAGGGATAGTTTCTGGAGGAAGGTTTTCTGATCTAGTGATACATCGCAGAGGATGTTGATCTAAAGATGATTTGAGGTTGTCATTGATGTCAAGCCAAGCAACACCAGGGGCTACCCTGATCTTTCAAGGGAATTTTGACTTGAGAAGTTACTCTATTTTGAGTCAAGGATCTTCTAGATAGATTCTACTCATCAAGATGTTCCCGTTGATATATGGCACACCTAGTAATTCTTCACAGTTTGAGAGATATTCTTGTTTGAAGTTAGTAACACCAGTGGGATAAAACCCTATGGGGTTGTGGCATGGCACTCATAATTGGTTTTGGTCATTGAATAGTCAATAATTAATAATTTTTCAACTCCTAAAATCCCTCCAACATTCTTTATAGGAGCCCCTCTCAACTCTATAAAAAGAAATCTTATATATCCTCCAAATGCAGTGATCATGGAATTTTCGCTATAACTTCATTTCTACGAAGTCTTAGATTCTGAAATTAAAACCCATCGATTAGAAATCCCGATGAATGTTGTGACTGAATTTTAGATCTTGGTTTGCTATATTTTCGGAAATATGATCTGTGGAAGTTAGGGTTTTTGCAGGCTGCTGAATTTCATCTCAAAGAAGTGACATTGGGAAAATCGTCATAACTCTCTCTGAGAAGAGGATTGGAATTCTGTAAAAAGTGGTGGATAGTGCATGGAATGTAGTTTTTTGTGTATCAATTTTAGAGCTGAAGGAGGAAACAGTGACACGTGGCACGTCGTACAAGTTCGCTCTACTGAACTAGTCCATAATTAGGTCATTGTGAGAGATTGTGCATAACTTTTTCTTGAAGAGTCCAAATCCGGTCAGCCTTGTGGCATTGGAAAGAAGACCCAGAGGGCTTCTACAAGACCGAAGATCACATGTTTGGGATCTTAAATCACAGAGATACATTAGATTAAATATTGTGATCCTAGAAGGAAAGAAAAACTAGATCAAGTGTTGTCAAGGGGTGCAAAGGACTAGACTTTCTAGGGAAGAAAAGAGCAAGGTGCAACAAAATGATGTAGCAGAGGTAAGCTACAAGTAAGTATCTTCTGTATATGCATGCTCATCTCTTAATTTCATTAGGCTCTTTGTATTTTAATTTGTTGTTTTTGTTTAGCATTGACATATGCTCTGGAAGATGAGGTAAGTTTTGCTATTATCATGTCATGGGTATTTCCTTGAAGAATTTTTGCTGGTATTATATATTCATCAAGAGAAGACTCAATGCATAATCTAATGTTTTGAATAATGAGAAAGGGTAGCATGACAAGAGTAGCAATCAAGGTGCATAACAACATCAAGAAACTCACCACATGAAGTCTTCAAGTGGGCAACACTGCACACAGACATTGTAAAAGTATCATTGTACAAAGTCATTGTAAAAACATATTTGTAAAAATTGTACAAGTGTCTATCTTCCAAGAGTTGAAGAGGCAGTGTCGGGAGGTCTAGGATCATCATTAGGTGATTATGTCACAGTTGGGGTTATGGTCTAGTGTGACGTATTCTTCTACATCATTCTATATCATTGTAAAGCAGACCATTTTACCTGGTACGGGAGTTCATTCTTCTTTTATTCTTCTATAGGGTGGTAGAGCGGTGCGAAGTTGATGCATGAAGTCACCAACAAGTTCAAGCCTATGAAAACTTCAGGGTGGTAGGGTGGTGCTAGGGTGAGTTGTAGCTCATTGGGTGTTGGGGCATCCGTTTAGTTTACTACTGAAGAATATAGGGCATTAGAGCGTCCATCAAGTAGGAGCTGGAGAAGAATTATTTTCTAGATTCGAGGAAGTTGGAGCTTTCTTTTCAATTGGAGTTGAAGGTTAAAGAATTATTAGAAAAGTGTTCGATGGTTTTTGACCCGGAGGGGATTTTCCACCTAAAATCTTTGTGCATCATGTGTTCTTTTATTTACTGTTATTACTGCATAAACGTTAATAATAATTGAAGATTAACTAATGCTATGAAGATATTTAAAAGTTCTAATTGCTAAGGAACACTGATTCACCACCCCCCTGCGCTCTTAGTATTTTCCAACAATTGGTATCAGAGCTTGGTTCATTCAGTAACAATTTAACCACTGGAAGTCAGTTTTCAGAGCATAGAGATGGGAAAGTCAAAGAAGCGGGTTACAAGGATTTCAAACGAAGGTATAGTTACAACAAAATCTCAAGAAAGTGAATATTGTGTACCAACCCATGATTTTGATGCAGATAATTAATGGATATGGGAATCGAGGATGGAAGTATCTTTGCAGGCACATGGAGTATGGGAATCAATTGTTTCTAGAGACACATCTACTGACGAAGCTAAAAGTTACAATTCAAAGGCCATGAATGTAATTTTGAATGTTTTGCCAAATTATGTGAAAAAAAATGTTGGTCAATGTTCAACTACTAAAGCTATTTGGGAAAAGCTTCATAATCTCTATTCAACAAAGAAATCAGGTCAAGATGTTATTGAAAATTCGGATCCTTCTGAGTATGATGAAGAAGGGTTGACCATAGAAGAATTTTCTGAGGAGGAAATCAAGCTTATAAAAGAGCTCAAAGCTGAGAGGATTTGTTCCAATGCTCTTGAAGAACAAGTTAAAGATCTCAAAATTGAAGTTGAAGAACACAAATGTATTGAAGGGTCACGTCAAAAGAAGTTGGAAGAAATCAATAATACAACAACACGAGACCTCAAGAGAGAAGTCCAACAGAACCAACAAGAACTTGACACAACATTTGCAAAGATTAGCAGCATCACACAACATATGCAGGAAGTAGAAATCGAAAGGAAGGAATGTGATCAAAGATACATATCCGTTGTTGACCAAAAGCAAAAGGAATTAGAAACATCTTCAATAGAAATAAGCAGGCTCAATATTGAAAATGAGAAGCGGAAGGAACAGATACATGTTCTCAATAGAGAAGTAGAGAAGACCACTCTTCTCAAGATACAGGTTGAGGAGGCAGAAAAAAGAAGGAAGATATTGAAAATATAGTTTCAATAAGATCTTGCTCAAAAGCAAGAAGAACTTGATGCAACTCGTGATGAGATCAATAAACTCAAGGGATTGCAAAAAAAATACTGACAAGATAAGACAGATGAAGAAGTGAAAATGAAGGAAATTAAAGATGGTAAAGCTTCAGTTGATGAAGGTACAAGCTCCACAACTTCGCAGGATGATTCTAAGCAGCAAGTTGATCAAAGTGAAAAGCCAAAGAAGAATGTTGCAACTCCAAATAAAAAGACCAAGGCAATCAAGAATAAGGGACCACAAGAAACTACAACACCGCCTCCAAAGAAGAATGAAAAATCTTCCTAGTATGTTCGTTTATTTAATGGTTATTGCTTTTTATGTGCTAACTATGGACATATGGATAGGGATTGTGAAGTTTTTGATAGGTACAATCATTATCTGCAAAACCCTAGAAGTAAGGTTGCAAGATCACAAGACAGGTTCCACGATGATTTTGTCAGAAGAGAATACGTGCTAGATGGGCTAAATATTGAATGTTTCAAATTCCATAACTATGGCCATAACGCTCATGGTTGTAGATATCATATGGAATTGCCTATGGACAACATTGAATGCTTCAAGTGTCATAACTATGGGCACATGGCTCGATATTGCAAGAATAAGAAGGTCTAGAAAAGGAAACAGGTACAAGAAGACAAAGCAGATAACAAGGTTTCAACAGTTATGCTTTCAGGATTTGTAAAAGAAAAAGGTCATGAGGAATTAGTAGTTGCTTCAGATAATGACTCAAGTCAAGATGGCCCGTTAGGTGACTCACTATTTTGAACAATCTGGCTTGTTGACTCCTTAATGTTTGTATAAGATGAGTCTATGAAATAGTATATGGCATAAGTCTACGATTGACAAGAAGGTAGTTTGAACAAGATGGTAGTTTTACTAAAGGTTCAGGGGGAGAAAAATAGTTGAAGGATTACAGGTTACCAGGAACAAGACAAGATTAGTCTGCAAAGGATATGCACAAGTGGAAGGAATTGATTTCGACAAAACATTTGCACCAGTTTCCATAATGGAAGCCATCCGGATGTTTCTCGCCTATACATGTTCAAGAAAAATAAAAGTCTACCAAATGGATGTTAAGTCAGCATTTCTAAATGGATAATTAGAAGAAAAAGTTTACATCAAACAACCTAAAGGTTTTCTACTATCAGAAAAAGAAGACTATGTTTGTAGGTTAAAGAAGGTTCTGTATGGTCTCAAGGAGACTCCCAGAGCATGGTATGCTCGTCTTGATGGATATCTACGTCAACAAGGGTTCAAGAAAGGTACTTCTGATAGCAATATTTACGTACAAATAGATAAAGATAATTTAATAATCATTGAGGTATATGTGGATTATATAATTTTTGGTAGCAATGATGGTCGACTAAGTAAGAACTTTACTACAAAGATGCAAAGTGAGTTTGAGATGTATTTACTTGGTGAGTTGACATACTTCTTAGGGCTTCAAATATCTCAGCAAGAGAAAGGAATATTTATATGTCAGGGCAAGTACATCAAGGAAATTCTCAAGAAATTCAAAATGGAAGATTGCGAACTCGTCCTTACTCCGATGTTAATAGGTTGCAAACTTAGCATAGACAACGTATATAAGGATGTGGATCAGAGGTTGTACAGGTCTATGATTGGTAGTCTTCTATATGTAATAGCCTCTTGGCCAGATGTTATGCAATCAGTTGGACAAGTAGCAAGATTCCAAGCAGCACCAAAAGAATCGTAAATTATTTGTTCTTAAAATAATTCTTTGATATCTAGAGAGCACAATAGAATATGGCTTGTGGTATCCAAAGGGCAACAATCTCAATACTCAAGCCTTTACAAAGGGGCAGGAAGTGTTGATGATCGTAAGAGTACTAGTGGAGTAGCATTCTATCTAGGTGGTTGTCTCGTATCATGGTTGACCAAAAATCGAACCTCAATCTCGTTATCTACAGCGGAAGTAGAATACATTGCAGTGGTAGCTTGTTGTATTTAAGTCCTTTGGATGAAACAAACTTTACAAGATATTCAAGTACAATTCAGTGAGCCTATTCCCATCTTCTGTGATAACACCAGTGCCATTATCATCTCCAAGAATCCTGTCATACATTCAAAACAAAACACATTCCGATAAAATATCATTTTGTTAGAGAACAAGTCGTTGAAAAGAATATCAAACTTGAATATGTTGGTACAAAAGAACAAATTGTTGATATCTTCACTAAAACTTTATGTCGTGAAGCATTTGAATATATTCACTAGAAGCTTGGGATTCTCCCAAGTTCTCATTAGATTTTCCTTATTCAGAAAATAAAGGGGGAGTGGAAGTGTGTACAGGTTCGCAGGATGGTTGTGTGTTAGGGGGAGTTACCCTTTGCCATTGATTTCAGAGGGGGAGAGAAAGCAGTAGGAAGAGGTGCCCTCATCGTAGGGGGAGTACTTGTGTTTCCATCAGTGCTAAAGGGGGAGATTGTTGATCTAAATATTATATGAGGTTGTCATTGATGTCAACCCAAGTAGCACCAGGGGCTACCCTAACATTTCAAGGGAATTTTGACTTGGCAAATTACTCTATTTTGATTCAAGGATCTTCTATATGGATTCTACTCATCAATATGTTTCCGTTGATATATGGCACGCCAAGTAATTCTTCACGGTTTGAGAGATATTCATGTTTGAAGTTAGTAACCCCAGTTAGTGGGCTAAAACCCTATGGGGTTGTGGCATGGGACTCATAATTGTTTTTGGTCATTGAATAGTCAATAATTAATAATTTTTAAGACCCTAAAATCCCTCCAACATTCTCTATGAAAGCCCCTCTCAACTCTATAAAAAGAAATCTTATATATCCTCCAAATGCAGTGATCGTGGAATTTTCGCTATAACTTCATTTATGCAAAGTCTTAGATTCTAAAATTAAAACGCATTTGATTCACAATCCTGATGAACATCGTGACCAAATTTCAGATCTTGGTTCACTATATCTTGGGAGATATGATCTGTGGAAGTTAGGGTTTTTTCAGGCTTCAGAATTTCATCTCAAAGAAGTGACATTGGGAAAATTGTCATAACTCTCTCTCTGAGAAGAGGATTGAAATTCTGTAAAAAGTGGCAGATAGTGCATGGAATTTAGTTTTTTTTTGTATCGATTTCAGAGCCGACAGAGGAAACAGTGACACATGTCACGTCGTACAAGTTGCTCTACTGAACTAGTCCATAATTAGGTCATTGTGAGAGGTTGGTATGACTTTGTCTTGAAGAGTCCAAATTGGGTCAGACCTATGGCATTGGAAAGAAGACCCAGAGGGATTCTACAGGACCAAATATCACATGTTGGGGATCTGAAATCATAGAGATACATCAGATTAAATATTGTGCTCCTAGAAGGTAAGAAAAAGTAGATCAAGTGTTGTCAAGGGGTGCAAAGGACCAGACTTTCTAGGGCAACAAAGAGCAAGTTGTAGAAAAATGATGTAGCAGAGGTAAGCTATAGGTAAGTATCTTATGTATATGCATGTTCATCTCTTAATTGCATTAGGTTCTTTGTATTCTAATTTGTTTTTTTTGTTTAGCACTGACATATGCTCTGCAGGATGAGGTAAGTTTTGCTATTATCATGTCATGGGTATTTCCTTGAAGACTTTTTGTTGGTATTATATATTCATCAAGAGAAGACTCAAGTCATAATCTAATGCTCTTAAGAATGAGAAAGGGTAGATGACAAGAGCAACATTCAAGGTGCAAAAAAGAAACAAGAAATTCACCACTTGAAGTCTTCAAGTGGGAAACACTGCACACATACATTGTAAAAGTATCATTGTACAGAGTCATTGTAAAAGCATCTTTGTAAAAGTTGTACAAGTGTCTATTTACCAAGAGTTGAAGGGGCAATCTCGAGAGGTCTTAGATCATCATTAGGTGGTTGTTTCATAGTTGGGGTTATGGTCTAGTGTGTCATCTTCTTCTACATCATTATATATCATTGTAAAGTGGACCATTTTCCCTGGTACAGGAGTCCATTCTTCTTTTATTCTTCTATAGGCTGGTAAGGTGGTGCTAGGCTAGTGCATGAAGTCATCAACAGGTTCAAGCCTATGTAAAATTCAGGGTGGTAGGGTGGTGCTAGGGTGAGTTGTAGCTCATCGGGTGTTGGGGCATCCATTTAGTTGACTACTGAAGAACCTCGGGCGTTGGAGCGTCCATCCAATGGGAGTTGGAGAAGAATGCTTTTTTAGATTCTAGGAAGTTGGAGATTTCTTTTCAATTGGATTTGAAGATTAAAGAATTATTAGAAAGGCATTCGATGTTTTTGACTTGGAGGCTGTTTTCCACCTAAAATCTTTGTGCCGCATGTGTTCTTTTATTTACTATTATTACTGCATAAACGTTAATAATAATTGAAGATTAACTAATGCTCTGAAAATATTTAAAAGTGTTAATTTCTAGGGAATACTGATTCACCCCCCCTCTTAGTATGTTCTAATAGAGGAGGCAGAGAGAGATCCTGAAAACCAGCGCAAAGCCACGATGGGTAGTGTAGAGCCACGCAGAGGCAGCGTAGAGCCTAAGAGGAGGTCCGAATTTGTTGGAAAAGTCAAGTTTCAGAGCCAGAAGCTAGGGTGTGAGACCAGAAGCGCAACAAGTATAAGTTCTAGAGGCAAATCGATCAACTGAAGGAGAGATATAGCTCCCAAAAGCCGTGACACAGAGCACTGCAATGATTATGCAGAGGAAACTAAGGGCTAGCCATTTAATGGCTAGATCAGTGTTGGATTGCTAGTGATAGTATGAGGTATATCTCACTCATCTCTCTGTCAGTCAAATTCTTTGAATTGGATAGCCAACAAGGCATCCAAAGATTGTATTCATGAAACTACTGCTTAATAATACAAATCCTCAACTGCTGTACCGGTTTTCCTGCATTAGATTTTTTTGGGGACATTTTTCCAAAAATAACCATGTCACTTGTGCTGTATATTTATTTCTTGCTCATTTCGCATATACTTTTAAGTAGTGAAGGTTGCAGTTGTATTTACTTCAATATTTACAGTAGAACATAATAAATAACTTGCATGGATTAACAAGTAGGAGAAGTAATATCAGTTTACTGCAGTAGTGATTCAGGATTTCTCGAATTTTCACAGTGGCAAGGTATGCTAGGTAGTACCAAGGAATGTTAGAGTGCTAGAGAAACATGCCAAGATGTGACAAGTGCCAAGGTGTGCCAATGCGTTCTATGGAGTGCGATAGAAACACAAGGTATAACTAGTTCAAAATGCATGGAAATGAATGAATAAGAGTGTGTGATAGGGAGTGTCAGCGAGTTCCAAGTGTGCTGAGGGAGTGACAAAGTTATATGCTAGGCAGTGCCAAGGCATGTCAAGGAGTGGTGTAGTGTGCTAGGGAGTGATAAAGTATGTTAAGGAGGGAGTGATAAGGTATGTTAGGCAGTGTTTAAGGCATGTTAGAGGCCAGGGCAACATGCCAAGATGTTCCAGGTGCTAGGGTGTGCCAATGCATGCTAGGGAAACACAAGGAAGCACTAGTTTCAAATGCAGGGAAATTAATGAATAAGAGTGTGTGAAAAGGAGTGTCAACGAGTTCTAGGTGTCTTAAGGAGGTAGTGACGAGGTATGCTAGGTAGTGCCAAGGAATGCTGGACTGCTAGGGCGACATGCCAATATGTCTTAAGTGCCAAGGTGTGCCAACGTGTGCTAGGGAGTGTTAGGGAGTGCGATAGAAACACAAGGGGGAACTAGTTCAAAATGCATGGAAATAAAAAATTAAGAGTGTGTAATAGGGAGTGTCAATGAGTTCCAAGTGTGCTAAGGAGGGAGTGACAAATTTATATGCTAGGCAGTGCCAAGGCGTGCAAGAGTTCCACGACATGTGAAGGAGTGGTACAATGTGCTAGGGAGTGCTAAATCATGCCAAGGAATGTAGGGGATGCCAACATGTGCGAAATAGTGCTAAGGGATTGTTAGACATGCCAGGTGTTACAACATGTCAAGATGTAAACTATGTTGCTTCGTTGTTTTATGGCCATGGTTGGACGCGGGCCTTGACTTGGTAACTTGTTAAGTGGGATGAGTTAAGATTGGACATGAGTAGCCTAAGATGAGTTATAGGCCATTCTTAGGTGAATAAGGTATAATATAGTTTTAGTAACTGTAACTTGGTCAAGATGTTATAGTCGAGGTAGGACTTGGTCGGTTCCCAAGTCTTAAAAAAATAAGGGCAGTTATGAGGGCATGATAGCTAAGGAGTGTCAGTGCATGCCAAGGAATGAAAATGTGTGCTAACACATGGCATACAATGTTAATTCATGTCGAGGAGTATTGGGTAGTGTCAAGGTATAACAAGGTAGAACTAGGTCAAAGTGCATGGAAACGAATGAATAAGAGTACCTTCGAGGGAGTGTCGGTGAATTCTAGGTGTCCCAAGGATGAAGTGTGTTAGGAGAATTTAAGAATATGAATTGCAAGAGGTAAGCCTACGATTACGAAAAGGGGATGGACAAAGAAATTTTATACATAGGGAGACTTTGGGCTAGGGACAACACTATTTTTTCAATGACTTAGTTGGGTTCCCAAGTCACAAAATAAGTAAGGCTATCTATGAGGGTATGGAAACTAAGGAATGCCAAGGTTTGTAAGGAATGTTAGGAAGTGCAAAAAATTGCTAGAAAGTTCCAAGGCATGTTAGGAATTCTAGGATATTCCAAGTGCTAAGTCATGCCAAGATGTGTTAGGTTGTGTAGCCAATGCATGCTAGGGAGTTCCAGGGAAACACAAGGGAGGACTAGTTTCAATTGCATGGAAATGAATGAATAAGAGTGTGTGATAGGGAGTGTTAGCAAGTTCTGGGTGTGGTAAGGAGGGAGTGAAAAGGTATGCTAGCTAGTTCCAAGGCATGATAGAGTACTATAAAATCATGTCGAGATGTGCCAAGTGCCAGGATGTGCCAATGTGTGCCAAGGAGCATTAAGGAGCGATAGATAAACACAAGGGAGAACTAGGTCATAATGCATGGAAATGAATGAATAAGAGTGTGTGATAGGGAGTGTCAGCAAGTTCCAAGTGTGCTAAGGAGGAGTGAAAAGGCATTCTTGGCAGCGCTAAGGAATTCTAGAGTGCTAGGGTGGCATGCGACCAAGATGTGCCAACATGTGCAAGGAAGTGTTAGCTGGGAGTGCCAAGGAAACACAAGGGAGCACTACATCAAAATTCATGGAAATGAACAAATAAGAGTTTGTGATTGGAAGTATTAGTGAGTTCCATGTGTATTAAAGAGGGAGTGACAAGGTATGTGTTGTAGCAGCTACAACCACCCTCCAAAATTTTGGCATGCACCAATTTCGGAGCCTCCCTTGGAGAGTTTCACTTGATGACTGCACACACTCGGGTTCACTTCGTGAGCTCATTTGAGTCTTTACATTCGCCTTGCTTGTTTATTGCACTCAAGTCTCTGCATGTTGATGTCTAATTCATGCTTGCGACCATTTTTTGGTTATGCTCGAAGTCTTTTCTTCATATGTGTTTGTTGTGTTCACCATGAAGGCATCTGGCGCACTCACACACGGAGTCATATTCACTGTCGCACAAGCGTCGTCTTGATCATGAACGATCAATCATGAGTGTCGCACTTATCGATTGCATTGCTGGACAGTCATGTTGAACATGTGTGTTCAAATGGTTTGGTCATTTCGTCGTCAAGACATGCAAGTGTGTGTCTGTATGATCACTTATGAATCTTTCGACTGTTCACACAACTTAGTCATTTTTGCTGTTGGGGATGGAATCCCCCCACAACATATTTTGGGGCTCAAAGCCCAAGTTTTGGTCAAATGTATTATAAGACTCCGTGAATTGTGGGTGCGGAGCGTGAAGTATAGGTTGAGTCATAGGGCTATCCACCCTAAAGTATTGTAATGTAATGTAAAAGTCATGTCGGCCTACCCATGGTCCGCGTACCATGGGATTGTATAAATAGAGCGAGGCTCTGAGTTGTAGAAAGAAGGAAGCGGAGAGATGAATACAAATGGTTCAAGTATAGAGTAAGAGTTTAAGTGTATTGGGTCGTAGTAGTAGGAAGAGGCTCTGCAGCGAAGTGCGTAGAGGCCTAGTAGAGTTCCCAGCTTAGTGCGCGGACCCTAGCAGCTGAGTGCGTAGGGCGAGTTCAAGTCTGTAATCTTGAACAAAGAATAATAAAGAGAAGTTGATTCCAGTTTCTGTGCATCTGCTTGTGTATTGCATTCTTTACATTTATGTTGTTTTGTTTATCGTGCGCACTTATATGATTACTGGATATACTGTTAATTATCATTAATCTTACACCGATCAGTTAAGTAATTGAGTAATAACAGATTAAATAGAAAGGAACTTGAGTATAATATGGATCGCACCCTGGGTAGGGCTACACGAAGGCGGCCTCACAGGTTGCAAAGGACTAATAGGTGCATGTAGTGACATGCATGCAGGGTCAAACCGTGGACTGCCAAAAGCTCATCAGACATCCCCAGGGTGCGAAAACCTGGTTCTATCACCCTCCCATACTACTTCGGGTGAGACCTGAGTCCGCGCTTCGCGGACTATTGCCGAAAGGGCTAGTAGTACCAGGATTTGTTTGGCTAAATCACCTCTAAACCTGGATCAGGCCCATACAAGCCAACAAATGCTTCCGTTGCCGGGACTGGGATCTGCATAAGGGATGTCTGATGTCATGCCACTAGAATCCAACTAACAAAGAAATTGAAGAGTGGTTGGACAAGAAGATTCATGAGTTCGTGGTACAGGAAAACATAAATCTGTGAGTATCTAAGGAACAGTGGTTGGAGTGCTACTTGTATACGGAAATCCACGAAATTTCTTTGCATCCTTTCCTTTTGAGCTGTATGAGTGGATCGTGAAGTTAGCAACAACCAGGGAAGGTGTAGGCTCGACAAACCAATAGTGTGGACTCCAGAATTAGTGTGAAAACTAGAAGCGTCAGGAGATAAGATCATGTGAGATGTGGACCATTGGCTTGAATAAATAATAGGAGGATTAATCACTGAGTTTGCAGTAGACACGACCATCAGCTACAGTGAGGCGGAGCGAAGTTTCCTCAAGGGATCACGAGGTAAGTATATTAAATCTTTGAACACTTGGATTAAGATGCTATTGCATGAAAAGCGGGTTATGCGAATAAATTAATGTTTGGAGCTACACGAAGTGGGAAGGTATATAGAAGCGGAGGTAGTGAAGAATTAGAAACTAGTCCCTTAATTTCACCCTCGAGGGAAAGCAAGGAAGAGATCTCGAAAGTTTCTCTAAGAAGCACGGTTAGTTTGATAAGGGAGCGAATTCCGCATTTACCAGATCCACCCACACTGCTGCCTATCTCACCCTCGTCACTTCCATCTACACCCACCCCAACTCCACCACCACCACAGTTCAGTATGGCGAGTGCGATCAAACTACTGGTATTCAGAGGAGTGGGGAGTGAAGATATAGACCAATTCTAGTTCGTGGTAACAGTAGTATGGGAAGCACAAGGCATTGTGGATGACAATATTAAGAAGGCTACGCTGGTGAGTGCACTCCAGGATTGCACATTAACATGGTACATCAAGCATTCTAATGACCACCCAAATGCAAGAATCGTAGAAATCCAGGCTGCGCTGAATAGGGAATTTAGCAAACCAAAATCAGAGACACAATCAATCATCAGGTTTAAGGAGATCGCGATGCTCCTAGGTGAGAGCCCCTGGGATTTGGACCAAAGGTTGAAGAGTACGATTTGCGAAGCCAATATGAATTTGAAGGATGGACAACACCGCGCATGGTTTGTAGTGTCACTTACGCCGCACTTAGGGATGACACTGTCACAACAAAAACTTTCCACCCAGGCCGAAACTTTGGAGATGGAAATGAGATTACATGAGACCCTATACACAACCTTGGGTTGGGAGTCCAAAAAATCCACGCGTACCTGCAGAATCTGTGTTTGGAGATGCAGAGTTTGAAATAGGATAGGACACCTCGGCCAGAGGCGCGCGAGGAGGTATGGTGCATAAAATGCAAAGGCCAAAGGTATGACAAGGAACACTGTCCAGTGTTCGCGAATTACTTGGCAGGAGGAGGACTGATGTTGTTCAGACCTGAGACCCAGGCAGGACTAAGCGCGACACCTGCATTATAGTGCGTGATCTGTCAGATAGGAGGAAAACACACTATGGATAATTGTCATCTATTGCAAAAGTATACATAGATGTCCTAGCAATTGTTTTGTAATTTATGCAGGTTGATAGGCAATGATGAACGCACCTACCAAAGCTATGAACTAATGATAGATTGAATTCCTGCCTACAGGGTGCATATCAAAATGCGAGCCCTCGACCCAAATGCAAGGATGGCGCACGTTGGATTTCAGGGGCACAGTCGAGGTCGAGGCGGAATGGGACCAGGAAGGGGTCGCAGACAACTAATTTGTTACAATTGCGGAGGGCCAGGGCACTATGCCCACAATTGTAAAAACTTAACAAGGACATCATGTTTGTACTGTACTCAATTTGATCATGAGGTAGAAGACTGCCCTTCACTGATAGCAAGGATGCATGAAAAAGGGGTACTCCAGCCCCTCTGACTCAGAATTTGCAGATGATGAGGTCTGAGCCGTGCGAAGAAGACCCAAATGTAAACATGATGCTCAGGAGCAGTATGAACATGGGCGATGATAAAGGGAAGCAGCCAGAAGAAAGTGCGTGGGTTCGCAAGGCTCCTACAAAGGAACCCGAATTTGATTTAGAATGCGCGAAGGAGACATTCATGGAAGCTAAGAAGAGCTTCACGGAGGCCTCCACTTCAAGTAGTAAGGATTGACTAGGACCAAGGATGGATCCTTCAGTTCTCACTACCTTTCTCGAGACATGCATGAAACTGCTGTGCGACACAAGACAGTCAAAGGACTACAAGAACTTATCACTAGGTGCATGGGATCAGGAGAGCTGCGCGTGGTTCGAAAACTTGGAAAGCATGCATTGCGCATAGGAAGGGAAATGAGGTTGACTGCGCAAATGGGTGAGTATGAAATGGATAAGGTAATCCCAGATCTCGGATCGGATATGAATGTACTACCAAAACAAACATGAGAATGCATGGGCAGACCTGTGCTACAGTGGTCTCCTATCCAGTTATGAGTGGCGAACCAATAGAAGATTTTTCCCATGGGAAGATTGCAAGGGGTAACATTAGATATTGAAGGTGCGAGCGTGCAAGTGGATTTTTAAGTGATAGAGATTGTTGATGATAGTAATCCCTATCCCATGCTACTAGGAATAGACTGGGCCATTGATATGAATAGAGTCATAAATCTAAAGAAGCGTAAAATGATCTTTGAGAAAAAGTCACTACGAGTAGTAGTACCACTAGAACCAGCCGAAGAGGTGCGATACATTGAACCAGTGCGCGATGATGATAGCAATGACGATCTCAATTGTATTTACAAGATAACTGCACGAGAATAGGATTGTGTGAAGCCTACTGCAGATGGAATGATTTCGTGGGAGCGTGAAAGCTCCTGCACTTCAGATTCAGACAAAGAAGTAAAGCGATGGCAGAATTGGTTGCACGAAGTAAAAACACTTAATTGCAACATGATGGTTAGATCATTACGTTGCATGACAACCAAGGCAAGGGAGTTGCCGACATATGATGGATTAACAACGGTGGATGAATTTCTGAGCAAATTTGAAAACGCAGTACCAGAACAACAGTGATTCGATGCTTTAATATGGGTGCTGCACGCAACGGCCGCACAATGGTGGGGTACGCATCAAGAAAATTTTGAGGACTGGCATAGATGTAGAAGGATGACGCACCTACGCTTTGGGAAGCCTTAGCCCAGAATGCGAGCCAGTCAATTAGGGTGGCACAACTTGCGTGCTCGCCTTTTTCGATTGGTACAGAGATATGCTGTACAGACTGCACAAGCGCACACCACTCCCAGAACAGAAAATTGGAAGAAACCACAGCCGCAGGAAAGGTGACGCACATTACCAATCTATAGAAATTTTGAATAATAAACACATATTCATCAGAGATTATCTGATCATGTACTATTGCGGAATACATACAAAATACATAAGCTCCTCTACATTGATCATCAATATAGCAGCATCAATAACAATAAAACATCAAGAGAATTCACACATTAACACAGTATGTAACCCGGGGAAAGCATCTCGCTAAAACCCCACACTATCTATATATTAATGATTGAGAAGATGTAACATTACAAAGTACAATGCTTATCACAAGCAATCCAGTACCAACTCCACCTGTTACACACAATACAACTCAGATATGATCTCCAAATCTATTCCACTGTTTGCCTGCCTCCACAGCTCAATACCTGCTCAAGGATTGATGAGAATGGTTTACCAAACTCGTATTTTACCTGCAAAGAATCGCTCACACTGTGTAGGACGTGAGCACAAGCTACAATCACTTGGTATTAGCCAATTCATTGGCATACTCAATCCCTTTGATTGTACAAATCATCATGCACAACTATAGTCACAACTGATAGAAATCTGATCCTCTAACACCTGTCCCTGCTGAACTGAACATGCACTGACATGCAACTGAGTTAACTGATGTATTCTATAGTTGCATTATGAGTTAATAACTTGTGAATTAATTAATAAATAATTCACCCAACTCATCTCTAGTCTATTTGCTAGTTAGACTGAATACAACCAGTTTAACAAAGCTAAACTGAACACAACTCCATCAACTGCACCTCCAGTCCACTCAACTCAACTCACTTGAGTTCTAATTGAAGTCCTGCATGTAAAGATTAGTCATCCCATAGGTGACCACGCATTTCCTTCTAGGATCTGCATGTACCACATCCGTAGCTCATCCTGAAGTGCTCCAAGAGAATAAGATTAAATTTATAGTCCAAATATTATTATGAGACAATAATATTTCACTGTTCTATATTTAGACTGAGCAGTCACTCTGCTATGATCTAAAAATAGAAGTCCATCTATTTTTCCCAACTTGACCAATAATCCATAAACAACAACCTGCAATCCATAGACATGATCCATATGTCTAAAAATAGACATAGTCTAAAAATAGACTTGCGCCGAAAATAGCATGCAGGCCCACTTAGTGAAGGTGACTCTTTTCACTAAGCTCCATCATCTTGTTGCAATCTCAACACTCCCTCTCGACAAGATATGGATTATCAACAACCCCTATGCTGCCTTGGTGGTATTCAAATTTTCTCCTGGTGAGAGCCTTTGTCAGAATATCAGCATCCTGATCCTCCGTTGGAATGTACGAAAGTAACATGATCCTCCGTTGCACACAATCTCTGATATCATGGTACCTGATGTCAATATGCTTAGATCTATCATCAAATACAGGATTAGCCGAGAGTTTAATGCAACTTTGGTTATCACAGTAAATCACAGTAGGATCCAAATGAGAACCGAACAAACCAACCAGAATCTTCCTCATCCATATAGCCTCGCATGCAGCCAAACTTGCTGCCATATACTTGGCCTCTGCTGAACTGAGTGCCACAGATCTTTGCTTCCTGCTGTACCAAGAAACTGCTGTCGATCCAATACTGAAGACCCCTCCTGATGTGCTCTTTCTGTCCGTTGGGCTACTTGCCCAATCTGCATCCATGAAGCCACATAGCTTCACCTCATCCTCCTATATTTACCACAATCCATATCCCGATGTGCCTCTCAAGTAGCGCAATACATGCTTGCCCGCCTTCCAGAAGAGCTTGGTAGGCTTAACCATAGCTTGTGAAAGCTGGCTAACTACATAGCATATATCGGGTCGTGTATTGACCAAATACATCAGCGACCCCACCAACTGTCGATAAACAATGGCATCCACTTCTTCTCCCGAAGTGGCATCCTCCTTCCTCCAACCTCCAGGAAGAGGAGTATCAACAGGCTTGCAACCATGCATGTTGAACTTCTCTAGTATCTCTCGAGCATACTTTCCCTGAGAAACAAACAATCCACCACTGCACTACCATATTTCCAATCCTAGGAAATAGTGAAGGAGGCCCAAGTCCTTCATCTCAAACTCTGTAGAAAGATCCTTCTTGCATGACAATATCAACAGCTCATCACCCGTCAGAATCAAATCATCAACATACAGTACAATGATAAGCAACTTACCCTCCACCACAATCTGGTATAGGTTCAGATCTGCCTTGCTCTTGGAGAATCCAAGTCTTGTGAAATAACTGTCTATCCATGTGTACCAAGCACGTGGTGCTTGTTTCAACCCATACAACACTCTCTTGAGCTTGCACACATGCGACTCGCTGCTGAAGACCTTAAAGCCTTCGGGCTACTCAATGTACACCTCCTCCTCAATGACTCTGTTGAGGAACGCAGTCTTCACATCCATCTGATGAATGTGCCATCCCATCTGTGCTGAGAGAGCAAGAATCGTCCGTATGGAAGAATACCTTGCAACAGGTGAAAGGTCTCCTCATAATCGAACCCTTCTATTTGTGAAAAGCCTCGGGCAACAAGTCTTGCCTTGTACTTCTCCACACTCCTGTCAATTGCTTTCTTAACTTTGTAGATCCATCATGAACCCACCACTGATTTCCCTTCCGGTCTAGGAACAATCTCCCATGCACTGTTTCTGACAATAGAATCATACTCTTCCACCATGGTGTCTACCCATGCGGGATCCTCCACAGCTTCCTCGAAAGAGGATGGCTTAGTCACAACACACTTGCTCATAAGAGCCATGTATCGATCAGGTGACTTTCTTTGCTGCGTTGGGCTGTAGGTGGTCCTACAACTTTCTCTGCATCTTGAGCTAGTCGCTCAGCTTCTGTCAAGCGCTTTCACCCTCTTATGGTTGGCGCTACATGAGTGGTCTCTTCCACTCCATGAACTTTGTCCTGTGGCTGATTCACGTCCTGAAGCTCATCCTTAGGAACTAATAGCTCCTCATCTGCATGAAAGTGTAGCTCCCTCTCAAGCGAACACTTCATGGCTTTCTCCTCCTGAAATTTTGTATCCCGTCGCACAAAAGCTTTACCACTGTCTGGCAAATACACATGATAGTTGTGGGGTGTATCAGTGTACCCCACAAATATCCCAACATCTACAGTCGGCTCCAAATTCTTCCTGGCATCCTTCGTCACATGCATGTAAACGTTAGCACCAAAAGTCCTCAAATGAGAAGATCAGGCTTCTTACCATAATAAGCCTCCTCAGGTGTACTCATGCCAAGTATCCTATGAGGACAACGGTTCTGCACATAAACTGCTGTATTGCATGCTTTCGCCCACAAGTGAAGGGGTAGGCCCTGATCATGCAACATTGCCCGTGCATCACCCACGATCGTTCTGTTCTTCCACTCAGCTACCCCATTCTGCTGTGGCTTATGGGGAGCTATGAGCTCTCTATGAATCCCTTCTGCCTTGCAGAAATCCTTGAACCCGTCCGAGATGTATTCACCACCATTATCGCTCCTTAGAGCCTTCACCTTCTTCCTCGACTCCTTCTTGACCAATGCTTTGAATTCACAAAACTTTGAATATGTTTCACTCTTCTTCTGCATGAAGAAGATCCAACACTTATGAGAGAAATCATCAACAAAAATCACATAATACATGTGTTTTGCTGTCGAAGCAACTGAGAAAGGTCCACACACGTCTGTGTGAATTCTCTCAAGGATCGTCGTGGCGTGACTATCCTTCTCGTGAAAGGTGGCTTTCACAAAATTCCCCAAAGTACACCCCTTGCACTGATCTGACTGTGCAAGAGTGCCTTTAGGAAGCCCTGTAGTGATCTGCTGCAGTATCTTCAAGGCTCCATGGTGAAGGTGACCCAATCTCCTGTGCCACAACTCGCCATCATCCCGGCTCATCAATCCTTCTGCCTTGCTTGCCATTGCTGTGCATCCATCTACATGCAACTGATAAAGGTTCCTTACTCGAACCCCTATCTTCTGAGTCTCACCAGTTGTCTTGCTGCACAAGAAAGATTTTCCCTTGCTAAAAACAACATCATACCCCTTGTCTTCTAACATCGCCACATAGATGAGATTCTTCTTCAATCCTGGAACATGCATGACTTCCTTCAATACGAAGGGTTTACCAGACTCCCTCTCAAAGGAAATGGTACAGATATCAGTCGCACTGTATCTACCATCATCGCCCATATCGATGTGCACTCCAAGATCTTTTTCCTCCAGATCAAAGAACAAATCTCTATCTCCCGTCATGTGAAAAGATGCACCACTATCCAAGAACCACACCGATCCCATCACACTTGAAACCAAGCATGCGATCAATGAAAAATCAAGCTCAAACTGCGAGGCTAGAGCCTCTCCTGCTGAAGATCCAGCAGCCTGCTTGTTCTTCTTCTTCTGCGGACAATAAGTGGCATAGTGTCCGTGCTGGTGATAGTGATAACACTTCACCTTGGACATGTCCTGCTTCTTGCCTTTCGCACCAGATTGAGAAGATTTCTTTCTCTTCCCTTTCTTTGCTTTGGTAGTCAAAGCGCAATTCTCTTCATCAGATACCTTTGATGAAGATCCGTCCCTGGTACTCCCCCTGATCTCCTCCTGCACAAGATCTGACCACAGTCTTTCCCATCCTGGCAATTTCTCCTGACCATTGACAGAGTCCTGATAGGAATGCCAACTCTTCGGAAGACCAAGGAGAGCCAAGATCACCAAGTCCTCATCATCGATAGTAACCCCCACACTTCCCAGCTCATCTCGACACTGAGTGAACTTCGTGAGATACTTGGACATACTGTCACCCTTCTCGCATTTGATATTTCTAAGTTTATCTTTGAGCGCCAGGTCGCTCTTGATTTGGAATAACATTCACAATCTATTGAAAGACATTTCAACAACACTGCTGCAAATTCGAATTCCACCAGCAACCAACTCAACCGCCTCAGATCTAAGATTCATGAGAACACAATATTTCTCGTACAGAGATCGACTGTATGGGAATTCACCAAATATTTCACCTTCCAACAGAAGGATGAATCCAGAGGCTACCTGGCCCGATTACAGACTCTGCCTGAAGAAATAGAATGTAAACACTTCCTGAATAGTAGATCAGATGATCAACAGCTCCGATACCATGTAGAAATTTCTTCTACAAATCAGCTAGCTCCGATACCATGTAGAAATTTTGAATAATAAACACATATTCAACAGAGATTATCCTGATCATGTAATATTGCGGAATACATACACAATACATAAGCTCCTCTACGTTGATCATCAATATAGTAGCATCAATAACAATAAAACATCAGGAGCATTCACACATTAACACAGTATGGAACCCGGGGAAAGCATCTCGCTAAAAACCCCACATTATCTGTATATTAATGATTGAGAACATGTAACATTACAAAGTACAATGCTTATCCCAAGCAATCCAGTACCAGCTCCACCTGTTACACACAATACAACTCAGATCTGATCTCCAAATCTATTCCACTGCTTGCCTACCTCCACAGCTCAATACCTGCTCAAGGATTGATGAGAATGGTTTACCAAACTCGTATTTTACCTGCAAAGAATCACTCACACTGTGTAGGACGTGAGCACAGGCTACAATCACTTGGTATTAGCCAATTCATTGGCATACTCAATCCCTTTGATTGTGCAAATCATCATGCACAACTATAGTCACAACTGATAGCAATCTGATCCTCTAACACCTGTCCCTGCTGAACTGAACATGCACTGACATGCAACTGAGTTAACTGATGTATTCTGTAGTTGCATTATGAGTTAATAACTTGTGAATTAATTAATAACTAATTCACCAAACTCATCTCTAGTCTATTTGCCAGTTAGACTAAATACAACTAGTTTAACAAAGCTAAACTGAACACAACTCCATCAACTGCACCTCCAGTCCACTAAACTCAACTCACTTGAGTTCTAACTGAAGTCCTACATGTAAAGATCAGTCATCCCATAGGTGACCACGTATTTCCTTCTGGGATCTGCATGTACCACATCCGTAGCTCATCCTGAAGTGCTCCAAGAGAATAAGATTAAGTTTATAGTCCCAATATTATTATGAGACAATAATATTTGACTGTTCTATATTTAGATTGAGCAGTCACTCTGCTGTGATCTAAAAATAGAAGTCCATCTATTTTTCCCAACTTGACCAATCATCCATAAACAAGAACCTGTAATCCATATACATGATCCATATGTCTAAAAATAGACTTGCGCCAAAAATAGCATGCAGGCCCACTTAGTGAAGGCGACTCTTTTCACTAAGCTCCATCATTTTGTTGCAATCTCAACACAATCATCCACGGAGAGGCATTCGATAGGGTGTGCGAAGTACTGAACAAGGTTCACCAGGCGAGATGAACTGATTGGGACCTGCTCGTGTTAGTGTTTAAATGGGCCTATAGGACCATGTGAAAAACCCTGAGCACGGAAATGATTCCAAAGGTGCAGAACAAAGTAGAGATCGTAATTTCTGAAGACAATACAAAAAAGAATTCGCACGTAATGGCTCCCGCAGCTGTGACATTGTGCAAAGACTAGGATGAAGAAATCACACAGCTACGTGAGGTCGAACATATAAGGATTCAGGAAGCCATTCGGTGAGGGAACCTTAGACTTCGCGAACTTGAAAAGGACCAGGTATGATTGAGGAAGAAAAGCATTTTGATGGATGCTGAGATCAAGAGGCTGGAAAACGAGATCACGCAAGCATGTCTCGTCGATAAACCAAGGATGACAAGGCAAGATTTGGATGATCATACCACTGCATTAGAAGATTGTTGCTAAGAATTTGACTTTGTTTCCCTAGCTACGACCGCACCTCACCAAACACAGTAACCAGGGTAGCGCAATACATACAGTAGAACGTGCGGCGCTGGCTGTCGCGAGGGCAATTGAGGAGTTTCCACAGATTATACTAGAAAGTGAATTGAAGTCTCACACAAGTGGTGCGACCACCTGACTAGCTGTAGGGAGCATAGTCTCAGCGCTTTAGGCAGTTGAGAGAGAGCGCGGGACTATAAAAGAGTCTATTTGGGAGCTGCACGATAAGGGAGATGCATGTAGAATCAACATGTCACAAGGTTCGCGCCTGCGCATGGGGGGCTACGCTGCCGCGTGGGTAGGCTGGGAAGTGACCGTTGGTGTCACTGTTCATGACAGGATGTCCGATTTAAGGAAAAAGGGAGCGGGCGACAGACATTTAAGACACGAATTAAGGGAAATATTTGGGACAATCTGCTGCCAAGAAAGCATTAATGGCTTAGAATTGGGAAGAATAATCGAATTTGAATTCACAAGGCGCTATAAAACTCCAGGGGCTAGCCATAGGACAACACTTGTTCACTTGAGATTTGAGCAGTTGATTAGAGCCCAAAGTCTCCAGCACCGAGCGATATTCAAGCCTCGAAGTTTGCGAACAACCACATACCATTCAAACAAGATGGCGGCTACTAGAAGAGGTGTGGGATTTGTAGAAAGAACCATTGGCGAAGCCACACAGAACCCCACGGTGCAGGATGTTCCCATAGATGCTGGGGGCGCGCCGGAAATCCCAAAATCACCTCGGGTGCCGAGGCTGAAAAAGGATAAGCAGGCAGCGGGACTAGTCTGCATGTCTCCGCAGAATCTATGGTTTTTAAGCTCTCAATGGAAGAAAAGGGCAAGGCTATCACCATTGAGATGGATGATGAGTAGGAGGACCTACAGGCTCTCGTCAATGAGATAGAGGAAGTAGCAGACATGGAAGAGGACATCCAACTGGTGCGCTCTATAGCGAAATTTCCCGAGTACGTCCCTTCGCGAAAAGGGAAAACAAAGATACCAAAGGATCTGGATGCCACCAAGAACGCACTCCAGACCCCGCTTCTCCCTGACGGAATTGTGTTTGAGGGCTCACACCTGGGCCACATGCCCACAATGAGGTTTGAATATTGGGACCTAGTGGAAAGCAAGAAGTTCCCACACTTAGAGATAGAGATCCTCATGAAGCAGAGCATGGAGGGGCAAGTCACAACATTACAGCCACGAAAATGGCTGTGCGGTGTGGAGAAGGCCGGATTGCTTCATCTGTTGTGGATTCCACACTTTCACTATGCACCCATCGTTTTTTTCGTCATCAGGAAGCTACTGTGCCCGATGCACGATGGGTACCTATGGTTGGAGGAGCCTATTCCCATCACGGCAGATCTCATCCACCGAATTTCTCAGCTTCCCTATAAGGGAAAGGACCCCGCGTTGATAGCAATAAAAAGCGGCGATTTGGCTCTTGCGGAAGCCATGAAGAAGAAATACAAGATCGAGAAGAAAAAGAGGGGTTACGAAATCAGCAACATAAAAGATAAGGGGGTGCGCGTAGCCACCCAACCCCTGGCCGGAGAAAATGTCGCGGCGATGAAGTACCAGTGTTGGTAGTTGCGTTGGTTGAACAATGCGCAGAGGGGGCCAAATTTAACTAGGCCGAGTTTGTCTGCGAGAAATTCTTGACCAACTACAAATAAGCCCAGGAGCAGGGTAAGACCTTCCATTACGCGTGGTTTCTCTTGTCCATTCTGGTGGTAGCGGGAGAACTGCCAAAGGATAGTCAGTTCCCGAGCATCGAACAAGACTTACCAGAGGCCGCAAAATACGCGTCGCTCTGGGCTACCGAGGACGCGAAGCAGATTCACGAGACAAAGATCTTCTGGGTGCTCATGGAGGTGAGCATCCGGATGTGGATTAATAAGAGGCTGCACCTGTCCCCCATGATTTACAACAGTCTGCAGAGCTTTGCAGACTTGAAGGCGGACATGCACAACATCTACATCAAGGCACGAAAGGATCTAGCACAACAGTGGACCAAGCTCCTCTTCATTGCCATTGATGATGTGATTTTTTCAGTGTTAGAATCATGGCCTCCTGAGTGGTGTGCCCTAGATTTGGTGGATCTAGATAGGACAACAACCCAGAGGAGAAAGGATTTGCTGAAAAGAGGCACAATGAAAAAGTGAAAGTAGAGGTAAGGGCAATCTGCGAGGGAGCAAAGGTAGCCACAGAGTATGAAAAGTCTGTCGAAGTTGTAGCAGCATCACAGACAACAGGGGCCACAACAACACAGCAAGAGGAAGGCCAGGTCTTGTCTATAGGACAGGAGGCAGAGGACACAAACCTTGCAAAATAAGGCATTCTTCTGATGCTTCTTTGTGGGAATCAAATCCCTTTGAGAATTGCGTAGATCTGGCTTCCAGTGACCCCAATAGCCGACTAGTAGTTCCCTCTAAGAATTGCGTAGATCTGGCTGCCAGTCTCCTAGGTAGTTCCCCAGAAAAATTGCGCAATCCCTACATGCTAACCCCTCATGCAGCCCGAATCACTCCTCTCAAAAATTTCGCAAATTTGGTTGACCAACCCCTACTAACTAATTGTTCCAGAAAATACGCAGAGCATGGTTGCCCTTCCTTCTTGCAGCCCAGACTGTCCCTCCTAAAATTTGCACAAATTTTCCTCCCAGCTGAGCCAGACCTTGTAGGTAGTCATTATCAACTCAGATCGTCTTTCTCCATCCCTTAGTGACTCTTGCACAATTTTCATTAGCAGTTGCCCAGAGCCATCATCCTGCATCACAACCTTTCTACCTCTCTCGGCCACCCGCATCTTAATGATCATGTGTTAGGGTAGATTAAGAGGTTTTGGATTTGATGTCATCTCGTCATGAGTGACTTTAGGTACAGGTACACCCACAAACATGTCAAGATGACGAATGGGATGAATGAAGGGAGCACATGCAGGTGTAATGGTTCACCAACGGACGAACGAATGAAGCATGCGAAGTGGATGAACGAACGAAGCATGCGAAGCTGACAAACATGACGAACATGCACCTTCGTGAACAAGTGAGCCTATGAAGCCTTCCAACACGAAAGCAAGGAACAACATGCTAGAGCTTCATCAAGCGAACCAAGGACCATCGAAGACTCTTCAAACTTCGCCATATGGAGGTGAAGCTATGATACACCATGAAGACATCCATCACTTAGTAGCACTATAGCTCGACATGCACTCTAGAAACATCACAAATGTACCATAATTGTCTTGTCAAGTCATGTCGAGTCAATTCATGAGTCCTGTTGCCCACATCTCCACTATGGGCTTGTTGTCAATCAATGTGATGTAACATGGAAGTCCAAGAGACCCACTTGTTGAACATAGAGTCATGTAAGTCAGAAAGTCATGGAAGTCAAATGGTCATGAGGGTAGTCGAACAACCACAAGGGTCAGTTTCACCCTTGGCTATAAATACCCCCTTCATTTGTACATGAAAGGACTTTTCACCCTAGCTCCTCCCACATAGTCAAGAGAGTCTGTAATATTTTCTTTGAGGAGTAAGTAGTGGCTCCAACGCCTCGCTAACGGGGTTAGTGATGTATGACGTAACGATGTGTCTTGGAACTTTCACTTAATTTAGAAGCCTGTCAACAAGGCAACACATTTTCACACATGTGTTTTATTTGTTGTAAGACTGATCTTTAACACTTGTAATGCATGTTTCTTTAACCATGTGTTCTACATCTGAACTGATTCATTTGTTGTAATGCATAATATATTAATGGAAAAGTGTTGTATATGTTGTTAATGTTGTCCCATCCATGTCGACTGCTCTATCGGACATCAGATAGAACTTTCACATGAACCTTTCTATAACAACCATTAAACTCGTCTCGAACTGATCCGTGAGTGTTGTACGCGTTATCTTACCTTGTATGTTGTGACTTTCACACCTGAGTGGACTGGTCCACCAAAATATGTGTATGTCCTTTGTTTTTTGTGTCCCTAGCCAAGTTGGGATTGATCCCTTTCAACCTAGAACTCGCCTTCACCTTTCCCCTCACAATGAAAGAACCATTGATACAAGTACACTTACACTCACCAGGCACACAAGCCTCACTTCTCGAAGACAAAGGGAACGACTTTCATGTGCTGACAAGCAAGAGTTGAGGAAAATCCTTAAGACAATGGAAATCAGGCCATCATACCAGATGGGACTCCCACACCAAATGGTATGAGGTCTAGTTGGGATTTCACACCCGGGTGTTCCCCTGAATGTTGGCATGTCCAACATCGTCAACATTTCTGGCGCTGGAAGGAGGGCATCCAGTTGTACATGGCTGAAATTCCCCTCATACTCATTCAAAAAACATCTGCTCAAGGCAATAACTTGCACTCTCTCTCACCTACACGCGACTCTGCGGCTGGTTTCTCCTCACCTCTTAGTGTTGAGCACGAGACTTTAGATAAACACCTTCGCTCTATTTTCCCCATCACTTGCCAGTTCACGAAAGCACTCAGACTAATCCCAGATAGACAACATCTTCCACGCGCAGTGAGGAAGTCAAAGGGAACTCCTACGAGTGTTGTTGTATCATCAATGGAGGAAGCAACCCTTACCACACTTGAAGGTCTGGGAGAAGCTATTGAAGATGAAAAGAAATCTCCCATCCTCTGGCAAATTGAACAAGGCACTCTTGTGGTTGGGATCAGACTTGGGAATAGGAGGCAGAGGGGAAGGCAACCGAGGAGGCAGAGGCAGAGATGGTCCAATGGACTCAGAGTTAGACACATCAGACTCCAAAGGAGAGGAAGAGTACGAAGAGGACGAAGAGATGGATGACCCAAACCTTGAATGGATGACTCAGGGGCCATTGGCTCTCCTTTCTATTCTGCACAAGATGCAGAAGTGAGTGGAGAGAATGAACATAAAGTTTTGTGAAGGTGAAAGACCACTTAGACAACTTCTACCTACAGCTGTAGACCCTTGAGGTAAGTTATGACGACGTAGCATGTAGATTGTTTCCATGTACCTAGGATGGTCGAGCAGCTACTTGGTATCACAACATTCCACCCAACTCTATACATAACTAGGGTTCTTTCAAACGTATGTTCCTTGAAAAGTTTGTTGATGACAAGACCCCAACCATTCTACCCAAAGAATTGGGAAGCCTCAAGATGCAGGGTAAAGAGAAAGTGAGTGATTTCAATTAGAGGTTCACGCATATACTAAATAGGTTCCCAACAGACACTAAGCCTCATGACTCCATCACCACTAATTACTACACGTCCGCACTGCCAACGAGCATTGTGCAGTTCGTCAAGCGAGCTGCGAGACCAACACTATTGGAAAACTGTGAAGAGGCTATCAATGTTGGGAAAGAAATGCATGCAGTTGGAGTCATCAAGGATGACCAATCAACAAAGGACTCCAAGGATGCAAGTAGGTAGTCCAAAGCAACGATGAGAAAGGGTAGAGACAAGGAAGAAACCAACATTGAGACCCTCACTTGTCTTTTCAAGATCTTGTCCACTGAAATGTCTGGACTCAAACAACACAGATCAAACACATTTGCAAGCAGTCACATGCCCAGACAGAGACAGGCAAGTAGTTCATCAACCAACTCATCAATCAGTGATTAGTTCATTCCAAAAACTATGCATAATCCTGTGTTCTAGCTCAAACGATGTGTAGATCCATAATTATGTTCTTTCCACAAAGAAAATCACCTTGAGAACACTTGCCCTGGATGGAAGCGAGTCACAAATACTTTTTATAGTTGTACACTCGAGGCGGGAAGCGATATGCAAGAGCAACCGGAAGACACGTATAACGATGCAGAGGCTGCACCTGATGAGTGATCAAGCTCTGAGCATGTGGTGAACATGCACCAGCGCTCGCAAACAATGGAAATGATGAACACCAAGAAGCAGCCTTAGAAGCAAATTTACAATTACAATATTAGAAGTAAATGGGCTCCCCCCACACTTAAGGAGATGCAACAAAAGGTCAGACTGCTAATAAGGAAGACCAATCCATCGGCTTCCTAAAAGCAACAAACAAAAAATAAGTTTGGAAAAACTGTGGTGGGTCAAAGTACATCTATGAGCAGTAGATTGCAGAACACTCCGCCGAACAACACGAACACCCATTCCACCCCAGGCACCTTCGCGAGTCTACCACCTCTGGATTATAACATTGTTGATGACATGAAGAAAACTCAAGCAAACATCAATTTATTCGAGTTGGCTAAGATCCAGAGTCAACAAGATATCTTGCTATGCGCTTTGGGATAGACAACAACAGACAACGCAACCTCTACTAGCAAGGGAGAAATCACACCTCCCAGACCACTTTCAATTGTGCTCAATACACTGCGCATGGAAGAGGAAAACTTAGGTTTCCCTCCATTACTGCTATCTTTTGAAGTCTTCAACTACAATGTTGACAACTGCTTGGTTGATTCCGACACGGTAGCCAATGTCATGCCTCTCTCCATTGCTAAGTGGATCAATGCACAATGGAGTGAAACATCTGCAAGAGTCATCCAACTTGATAGAACATCCGTACCATCCATTGGTGAAATACGTGATTTGATTATCCGACTATCCCATGACCGTCGAGTCCACCAATGTATAAATATAGTGGTTTTGGACATTTCGGAAGCATATGGTCTATTACTCAATAGGGACTGCTCCAACAAGTTGGATGGATATTTTTCTACGCATTGATCCCACCTATGGCATCCATACAAGGGCAAGTGCAACCAAATCTAGGTAGAATCTGAGAGGTACATGAAGCATAATGTCACTCCCATCAATGGCAAGAATGAACCATTGGCTCTCACAGAACTCATGTTTGACAACTGCCTCCTTGAAACAACGTTGGGGTGTTATCCTACACGGCTGGCTCCAACCCCACCAGACACACAGTTGGGACTCCTTCCTTGCCCAACTAATGGTAATGAAACTTGTACAACACATTGTACCAATAGTAGCAGTAGTAGTAGTGACAATAGTAGCAACAATACTAGCACATCAAGTGGTTTGTGTATAAATGAGTTGTGGACTTTGTACTTCGACGAATCAAAGACACAGGACAACTCAAGAGTCGGGTGTGTTCTGATCAACCCTTGCAACAGGAAGCATCTGGTGTCAAGTCGCTTGGAGTTTGAGTGCACGAACAATGTAGCAGAATATGAAGCACTCGTATTGGGCTTGTAGAAAGCCATCAACCTCAATGTGGTCATGCTTAAAGTGGTAGGTGATTCAGAGATAGTGGTATGGTAGGTACATGACACCATTCACTATTCATCACCACATCAAAAAAACTACCAAGAAGAGGTATGTCGACTAATCTCAAACTTCCAAGCGTTTAATATCATTGTTGTGCCATGTACATGTGATGCAGAAGCCAATGCATTAGCAAATGCATCCTCAAGAATGTCACTGATTAGGGATAGATTTACTATTGAAATTTTGTACAAGCCATCTATCCTGGATAACATAACTAATTTATGCGTGTTTAATGATGATCAACAGATACTACATTTTATGGCCAATGCTCACATTTTCAAAGATGCAACAATAGATGATGACAAACATGAGCGCTCTTTGCAAGCAAGATTTGATGAGATGAACGACCACATTATCACAAAAGGTGTGGTATCACTGAAAAATCTATACGACTTGCAAGAGGGGTTCCAAGGGCTAAGGAACAACAAGACCTATAGTTCCACCATGAGGCGTGAACTGATAAACCTGGGAACAGAAAAGGATCTGAAATTTGTCAACCTTGGTACATATTGTACATAGCAAGAATGACAAGCCTTCATCCACTTGTTCAAATAGTACCAAGATGTGTTCGCATGGACATATGATGATTTGAAAACTTATGACACACAGATCATCCAACATATCATCCCAATCAAGGAAGGGGTCAAGCCATATCAACAAAAGCTGAGAAAAGTACATCTGTCGCTTGAACCCCTCATACAGAAAGAGCTTACTAAATTAATGGATGCACGGATCATATACAAATTTCGTCATTCCACTTGGGTCTCTAAACTTGTGCAGGTACGAAATAAGTCCAGGGAAATACGCTTGTGTGTCGATTTTCAGAACTTTAACCGTGCCTCGGACAAAGATAACTACCTCGTGCGTCTATGGACCATATCTTGCAAACAATATCTGGGGCACAGATGTTCTCTCTCCTTGAAAATTTTTCAAGATACAATCAGGTTCTGGTAGCAAAACCTGAAAGACTCAAAACAAATTTATGTACCAAGTGGGGTACGTTCGCTTATAGACGGATGCCATTTGGGCTTGTAAACGTAGGCGCAACATTTTAGCATGCTATGAACATCGCCTTTCACGGACTCATTGGGAAAAGCATGGTGGTATACCTCAATGATCTGACTGTGTTTTCCCGAATACGAGAATACCACATACGCCATCTTAAGAAAACTTTTGAGCGATGTCGAAGATACGAGATTTCCTTGAACCCCAAAAAGAGAATATTTTCCGTGTCGGAGGGGAACCTCCTTGGACACATTTTTGCCAAGAGTGGTATCAAGTTGGATCTAGGCTAAGTCCAAGCTATGACACACATTCCTCACCCGGTCAACAATAAAGCCATGTAGTCCTTCTTGGGCAAGATAAAATTCCTCCAGAAATTCATCTCGGATTATGCACAAATAGTCAAGCCCATGCAGGACATGATCAAGAAAGAAGTAGTGTACACCTGGCGCAAGAAAGAAAAGCATGCATTCGCCCAGATTAAGTAAGCCATTGCCGAAGTGCCCACATTGTACAACCCAGATTTCAAAAAGGATTTCTTGCTCTACACCTTCACTTCTGACAACTCGCTAGCTACAGTAATCACTTAGAAAGACGAATCTAATGATGAGTGTCCCATCTCTTTCATGAGTGCAAGAATGCAAGGATAGGAACTTAACTACCCCGCCATTGAAAAATAGGCTTATGCAGTTTACAAGGTGGTGAAAATCAGGCCCTACTTGCTGAAAAACCACTGCATTGTCTTCATACCCCACTCAGTAGTGTGTACATTGCTGGTACAACAAGAGCTGGGGGAATAATGTGTGAACTAGATGAAAAGTTTGTAAGAATATGATCTTGAAATCAAGTTAGTACACACGATCATAGGACATGGGTTTTGCAGACTTGCAGTTGAAGCAGTGCATGCCCAGGAGAGAGAAGAATACCTCACCGGTTGGGAGCAGGAGATTGAAATGTACAAAATAAGGCGAGCAGCCCCTACGGAAAATGAAACCTCTTGGTACGCAGATATATGTCGGTACCTTGAGCATGGCACCATACCATCACACTTTTCTATAAGACAAAATAGGGCATTATGCTTGAAATCCTTAGCATACCAGTCAGTGCACGAGGTGCTTTACAAAAAGAACAGTAATGGATTTTTTCTCAGGTGCCTAGAGGCACAGGAATCAGAGAAGGTACTTTAAAATCTTCATGACGAACCCACCAGGGGTCACATTGCGGGGAATACCACAACACACAAGGTTATGCAAGCCGGTTTTTACTAGCCCACATTATTCAAGGATGTGCATGCCTATGCCCGCAAATGCCCGGTCTGTCAGTGGTGCACCGACAAAACACGAAGATCAGCAGCCCCACCACACCCGGTTGCAGTGACTAAACCATTCCAACAGTGGGGCCTGGACATTATTGGGGAATTTTTCCCTCCTTTTTCAAAGAAAAACCGCTATATCCCAACAACAACTGACTACTTTACATGGGGGATAGAGGAAGTTCTGCTCAAACAAGTGAACGACTAAGAGGTCACCAACTTCCTATAGCAGAATATCATCTCACGCTTCGGCATTCCGATATCGCTTGTTTTTGATAATGCAACTTATTTTTCGTCTTTGAAACTCTATGACTTTGCATTAAAAAATGGTATTGTGTTAAAGCATTCATTGAATTACTATCCGCAAGGAAATGGTCTAGCAGAGTCTACAAATAAGAATCACATCCGTATAATCAAGAAGAACATTTTCTCTAACAATGTAACTGGCATACCTCCCTGATGAATGCACTATGGGCTGACCGTGTAAAACCTAACCCCTCTGTGAACACCTCGCCATACTTCCTGGTCTATGGTAAAGAAGCCATACTCCTGCCAAATATCTACTTTCCTAGTCTTCAGCTTTCCCAGGAATCCCAAGACAAGCCTTGCCAGTTGGTTCGACATAGGATGGATGCTCTCCATAAGCTCTAGGAAAAAAGGATGAAAGCAAAAGAAAAATTCATACTCCACTAGAACCGTATCAAGAGGTGGTTCGATAAGAACTCTGTAGGGAAAGCTAGCTTTGACGTGGATGACTTAGTCCTGAAATGGAATAAACCCCATGAAGACAAAGGCAAACATACAAAGTTCTAGTCCCTGTGGATTGGCTCGTATACAATTCACGAGAAGTTTGGCCCATACATGTATCGTTTGCGATCACTCGATGGGAGGACTGATAACCTTCCTGTCAATGGCCAAGATCTCAAGCATTATTTCTAATAGGTCGGGTCACGCCCGTGCCATGTACATAGTTTTCTTGCTGCTTGTTGTTTCATTTGATTTGTTTTGCTTATTATCTTTTGTTTTGCTTTGTTTTATTCTGATTACTATTTTTTTTCATGTGCATTTTGTTTGTTTGATATATTACTATTTTTGTTTCCGGAAATAAGTGTTGCCAACTACTACGTTCTGGCTTTTGAATAGAGTATGTGGCTGAAATTTGAAGAGACTTGTGACACTGCAGCACTTGGCTAGTCTTGTGTCCACTTTCTCTATGCTTGGTTACAACCTTCGACCAATGAAGTCCTAACGGAAAATAAAAACTATCTATAAGGGAAGCTTTGGTCCAACGGTGAACCTATGTCCACACTTGGAAGCCCCATGCCTCTACTAAGCCTTCTGCTTTGTGTGTTGAAGCTAATCAAATTAGTAGAAATGGAGAAGGAGAAAAATCTAAACGCGAAAACCTGTGTCAGAGGTATTACATGCTTCTTTGAAGGAACAACCTCTTCTGCTCTCAATAAGTCAGGATCCCTCTTTCACCCCAAAAATAAATAAGTGCCTATGCACAGTTCTCTAAAAAAAATACAAAGGTGAAAGAAGAGAAAGGATTCCTGCGCAGAGAGGTTAAGCATGCAACTCCACCAGGGTACTGACTAGGCTCGCTGGCAGTGGAGAAATGTGTGTGTTCCTGCGTGACTTTGTCGGGGTATTTTCCAGGCATGCTGGCAATGTAGAAACATTAGAGAGGAAAAATTATACTCTAAAATTCTTCAACTCGCGAACTAAACTACCTTTCCCGGATTCGAAACACTGAGATCTAAGCTGAAATTTTGATTGTTTTTGACTAAGTTGGAAAAGGGTGAAACATGTATGTCCATGGGGTAACTAGGGAAATTGATGTAACCTACCCAATGATTCAATACTTCCTGAAAGACCAAGTCCCTGTGCTAGCAATGAACCGAAATAGAGAAGCAAGAGTTCTACTAGTGTTAGCAAAGTGTTGTAGTAGCTACAACCACCCTCCAAAATTTTTGCCTACACCAATTTCAAAGCCTCCCTTGGAGAGTTTCACTTGATGACTGCACACACTCAGGTTCACTCCATGAGCTCATGTGAGTCTTCACATTCTACTTGCTTGTTTATTGCACTCAAGTCTTTGCATGTTGATGTCTAAGTCATGCTTGCGACCATTTCCTTGTTATGATCGAAGTCTTTGCTTCGTATGTGTTTGTTGTGTTCACCACAAAGGCATCTGTCACACTCACACACGAAGTCATATTCACTTTCATGCAAGCATCGTCTTGATCATGAACGATCAATCACGAGTGTCGCATTTGTCACTTGCATCGTCAGTCATTCATGTTAAACATGTGTGTTCAGATGGTTTGGTTGTTTCTTTTCGTTGTCTATTCATGCAAGTGTGTGTCCGTATGATCACCTATGCATCTTTCAACTGTTCACACACTTAGTCATTTTTGTTGAAGTTCTGATGACCAGACTCCTCACTGACAGTCAGACCATCACCCTGCTTTCGACTCGATCGACTGTCAACTAGAACAATGCAGAAGCACCAAGCTAGTTCTTTCAAGTTGTGCTACCCACAAGCAATTCAATCAGCACTCATGTTGGCCACCCAGATAGTCAATCGGTTGTTCATATCAAAAATTGCACAGACTCAAGAGCATGCCTCCCACTGCCCATCAATCAATTCAACTCTGAAATTACGCAGATATGATTAAACAGTTGGCCTCCTGACTTGAATTCAATTTTCCCAAATAGTAGCTCCCAGTAGCAGACTACTTGTTCCCTCCAAGAATTGCAGAGTTTCTGCTACCAATGATTGAGAAGTCAAATGGCCATTCCCTCTGGGAATTGCACAAGTCTAGCTGCCAGTGACCCTAGCAGCCAACTGGCAATTCCCTATGGGAATTGCACATATCAGGCTGCTAGTGACCACAACGGCCAACTAGCAGTTCCCTCTGGGAATTGCACAAATCTGGCTGTCAGTGACCCCAGAAGCCAACTAACAGTTCCCTCTAGGAATTGCACAGATCTCGCTGCCAGTCTCCCAGGAAGTTCCCAAAAAAATTGTGCAATCCCTTCTTGCTGACCCCTCATGCATCCCTGACCACTCCTCAGGAAAATTGCGCAAATTTGGTTGTCCAGCCTTGCTGACTATTCGTTCTAGAAAATGTGCAGAGCATGCCTTCTCTGCCCTCCTGCAGCCCGGACTGTCCCTCTTGAAATTTGCACAATTTTTCCTCCTAGCTGAGCCAGACCTTGCAGATAGTGACTGTCAACTCAAATCGTCCCTCTCCATCCCTCAGTGACTCTTGTGCAGTTTTCATCTGCATTTGCCCAGAGCCATCATCCCGCATCACAACCCTATTTCCTCTCCCAGTCACCCACATCTAAATGATCATGTGTTATGGTAGACTAGGAGGTTTTGGATTTGATGTTGTCTCGTCACGAGTGATTGTAGGTACAGGTACACCCACAAACATGTCAAGACGACAAGCAGGATGAATGAAGGGAGCATATGAAAATGGACAAGTTCACCAACGGATGAACGAACGAAGCATTGAGAAGTGTATGAACGTGACGAACATGCACCTTCGCGAAAAAGTGAGCCTGTCAAGCTTTCCAACATGAAAGAAAGGAACAACATGTTAGAGCTTCATCAAGCGAACCAAGGACCATCAAAGACTCCGTGCACTTCGTCATGCGAAGGTGAAGCTATGATACACCATGAAGACATCCATCACTTAGCAGCACTGTAGCTCGACATTCACTCCAGGAGTAGCACGAATGTACCAACATTGTCTTGTCAAGACATGTTGAGTCAAGTCATGATTCATGTTGCCCACATCTCCACTATGGGCTTGTTGTCAATCAATGTGATGTAACGTGGAAGTCCAATATACCCACTTGTTGAACACAGAGTCATGTAAGTCGGAAAATCATGGAAGTCGAATGGTCATGAGGGTAGTCGAATAGCCAAAAGGGTCAGTTTCACCCTTGGCTATAAATACCCCCCTCATTTGTACATGAAAGGACTTTTCACCTCATCACCTCTCACATAGCCAAGAGATTCTGTAATATTTTCTTTAAGGAGTAATTGGTGGCTCCAACACCCCACTGACGGGGTTAGTAATGTATGGTGTAACAATTTTCCTTGGAATTTTCACTTAATTTAGAAGCATGTCAACAGGCCAACACATTTTCAAACATGTATTGTATTTGTTGTAAGAATGATATTTAACACTTGTAATGTATGTTGCTTTAACCATGTGTTCCACATATAAGCTGATTCATTTGTTGTAATGCATAATCTATTGATGGGAATGTGTTGTATATGTTATGAATGATGCCTCGTCTGTGTCGATTGCTCTACCGGACATCAGGAAAACCTTTCACATGAACATTGTTGTAACAACCATTGCACTTGTCTTGGACTTATCCATGAGTGTTGTACATGTTATCTTATCTCGTATGTTGTGTCTTCCGCATCCGAGTGGACTGCTCTGTCAGAAGCTATGTATGTCCTTTGTGCTGTGTGTACCTAGTCGAGTTGGGACTAATCCCTTTCAACCTTGAACTCACGTTCACCTTTTACCCTCACAATGAAAGAACCATTGACACAAGTACCCTTACACTCATCAGGCACGGGAACCTAACTTCTTGAAGACAAAGTGAATCACTCTCTTGTGTTGACAAGCAAGAGTTGAGGCAAATCCTTAAGAAAATGGCAACCGGGCCATCATACCAGATGGGACTCCCACACCAAACAGTGTGAGGTCTAGTTAGGACTTCACACCAGGGTGATCCCCGTGAATGTTGGCGGGTCCAACACCATCAACAATATGATAGGCAGTGTTAAGGCATGCTAGAGGCTAGGGTGACATGCCAAGATGTTCTAGGTGCTAGGGTGTACCAACACGTGCCAAGGAGTTCTAGGGAAACATAAGGGAGTATAAGGTAAAAATGCATGGAAATGAATGAATAAGAGTTTGTGACCAGGAGTGTCAACAAGCTCTAAGTGTGCTAAGGAGAGAGTGACAAGGTATGCTAGGTAGTGCCAAGGAATGCTAGAGTGCTAAGCTGACATGCCAAGATGTGCCAGATGCTAGGGTCTTCCAATGCATGTTAGGGAGTGTCAAGGAAACACAAGGAAGCACCAGGTCAAAATTCATGGAAATGAAGAAATAAGAGTGTGTGAAAGAGATTTTCAATGAGTTCTAGGTGTGTTAAGGAGGGATTGTCAAGGTTATATGCTAGGTAGTGCCAAGGTATGCTAAACTACCAAGGCACGCCAAGAAGTTCTAGGGTGTTTGAGGGAGTGTCAAAGAATTCCAAGGAATTTATGGGATGCTAACACATGCCACATCATGTTAAGGAATTCTAAGACATGTCAGGTGCTATGGCATGTGAAGATGTAAATTGTGTTGCTTAGTTGTTTTATGGCCATGGTTGGATGTGATGAGCCTTGTCTTGGTAACTTGCTAAGTGGGATGAGTTTAGACTGGACATGATTAGCCTAAGATGAGTTACATGTAGTTCTTATGTGAACAAGGCATATGTTGAATTTCCACGCCATGTGAAATTATGGGTTTGGTCTTAGAAGCTTTGATGCAAACGCACTCAAGTGCCACAAAACATCTACTTTGCACAACGAAATCTACACACATAAGGGAATTTACTAGTGCACATGACAATTTTTTACTTTTTCAAACCCTTCTTCGTTATATTACAAACTATAATAGAACATGCTAGAGCTCTCGTACCAAGGGTCATGGCCCTTTACAATCGCATTGATACAAGGAATACAACTAGGGATTAGTGTTAGTCCTTTGACAACCAATTTACCTTGAACAAGACCACACTTGACCTACTTTCCGATGGTGGCCACACATGGCCCTTTCATTCCACGTGTCTAAAAAACATCTGGCAGGTCCTCTTGCCTCCCATTCTATAACTCTTCAATCTGCCTCTATCAATGAACTCAAATACTTTAGGAGACTAAATTTGAATCAAGAAAATTTTCCCTCTAGCTACCTCCTTTTTACTTCAAGGGCTGCAACACTTAGGGTCTTCAATCAATTGTTCACAACTCCGTTTGTGAACAACTCTTTGGTCTACACATTTTTTCGATACTGCTGCTCCGAGATGGCAAGTCTAATGCTATGGAGTAACCCTTCTTCTCACTGACTCAATCCTCTACAATACAACGAACTTGGGCTAGTTGGCTAGCCGACTTGATTGCTACTTTAGTCCTTAAAAGTGTGCATGTCCTTAGGCCCAATACACGTACCCTTCTACCAATATTTTTTTCCTTCATAAGTACAGGACTTAGGGCTCTTCTTTAATAGTCGCCTAACAACCCTCCAACTATACTAGGACTACCATCAATATTCCCAACCACAGTAAATTATTTTACCGATTTAGGGTCCACAAAACTACCCTCATCTAGAGCTCTTCAAATCTGCCACCTAATAATGATAAGGTCCTATCAAAATCACTATTCCTGTGTACCATTCTTTTTATTGTCCAATTTATGAACAAATATGAACTACTCCTCTTATCATCCTTATAATAATTTATAGATGACTGAACTAGGGTCACAAATCATCCACTAATAGTCCATTGACTAATTGTTTATAGGTTGCTTCATATCTCTGTCCAAAACTGTATGGACAGTCCCCCAAAATCAACTCCTCTTCATGTCAGTCCATTCCTCATATGGCACATTTCTTCTGTTTAATATTCTACTTAGGTTCCACCCTGCTTTGGATCTTATATCTCCACACATACTTATGCTAACCATCTGTTATGAAACCATCTCAAGAAAAGATAGAAAAGACAGATCAACGCCTTAGAATTCAGCCTCTTCGAGGGGGCAACCTCCTTTACATTACATAAATGAACAATTCTTGGATGATACAAATGACAAAACCTCCTTTCTATATATAGGAGTCTAAGGAGTCACAATATAATCCAACCGACCTAACAATAATAATATAAAGCCACAAAAATAACAATAGAGGGATTCTATGGGGCACAGAAATAACAATATGGGGGTAATAGGGGCACAACAATATAAATAAGGGGTATAACTACAATAGTAATGGGGTAATCACTAGTATTATAGGGACCCAACATGCCCCTCTCCTTCAAAAAAGTGTTGTCCTCAACGCTTGAGCAGTTCTGGATACTTCTGCATAAAATTCTCATCCTCCCATGTGGAATCTTCAGCGGATAAGTTCTTCCACTTGATAAGATACTCTGAAATTGATCGATTTCGTAGCTGTCGAGTTCTTGTTTCTGTGACTGCTTCCGGTTCCAATATAATTTTTCCTTCCTCGTCAAGTTCTGGCAATATTGTTTGAACTGGGAGCTTGTCGCCTATAACCTTCTTTAAACATGAAACATGGAAAACTGGGTGCAATCGAGAAGCTGCAGGAAGCTCCAATTTGTATGCCATAGTACCAATCTTTTCCAACACCTTGTACGGACCATAATACTTTGGTGATAATTTATTATCCTTCTTAGCTTGCTTTAGGGACATTTTCTTATATGGTTGTAGCCGTAGGAATACCCAATCACCTACATCAAAACTTCTTTCACTGCGATGTTGATCTGCCTGTTGTTTCATTCTATTTTGTGCCAACACGAGGTTATCCTTTAAGAGTTGGAGGACTTGTTGTTGATGTTTGATGTGATGTTCCACTGCCTGAACCTTAGAATTTTCTCTTAAATATGATGTGATTGATGGTGGTTGATACCCATAAAGTGCCATAAATGGGGTCATTTTTGTTGCTGTATGGAAGGAAGTGTTATACCACCATTCAGCCAGAGGCAACCATTTGACCCATTGTGTCTGTTTATCAGATACAAAGCAACGAAGATATCCTTCCAAACATTTGTTTACTATCTCAGTTTGCCCATCAGATTGAGGATGATAAGATGAGCTATGAGCTAACTGAGTACCAAGACAAGAAATAATTCTGTCCAAAAAATTCCAGTGAAAATGGGATCTCTGTCACTTACAATAATCTTTGGGTTTCCATGTAGCTTTTGAATTGTTTCCATAAATGCAGTAGAAACTGTACTGGCTTTAAATGGATGTGATAATGCACAAAAGTGTGCATACTTGGTAAGTCTGTCAACTACCACCATGATGACACTCTTTCCCTCAGACTTGGGTAAACCTGTGATAAAATCCATTGAAACCTCCTCCCAACGTTGGCTTGGAATGGATAAAGGTTGTAATAGACCCGGTGTCTTAATTGTTTCAACTTTATTTTGTTGGAAAACCAAACATTCCGCCACAAAATTTTGAATATCTGATTTAAGGCCATCCCAAAAAAATTCCTTCTTAACCCTGTGGTAAGTTTTTAAAAATCCTGAGTGCCCTCCTAAGGGAGAAGTGTGCAATTCCATAAGAATCTTTTGTTTTAGCTGGGAATTCTTACAGAGGTATAAGCGATCTTTGTACCATAACGAATCATTTTTCCAGCTAAATGTATCAGAAGTACTGGAATCTTGTTGTAGCTTTCGAATAAGTGCCCACACTTCTTCGTCATTCTTCCATTCCTCCTTTGCTTCGTTTATCCAATCTGGTTGGATAATAGAAATGGCACACAACAATGCTTCCACATCCTCATCCTTTCTTGAGAGTGCATCTGCCACCACATTTTGCTTCCCTTTTTTGTAGATGATTTCAAAGTCATAACCCAACATCTTTGTGACCCACTTTTTTTGCTCTTCAGAGGATAATCTTTGTTCTAAAAAGTATTTAAGGCTATCATGATCCGTTTTTACCTTGAAGTGTCTTCCCATTAGGTAGGGTCGCCATTTCTTAAGTGCATGGAGTATTGCCAACATTTCCTTCTCATAAATAGCTTTGCTTAAAAACTTTCCCTTGATTGGACGACTTTCAAAAGCAATGGGTCTTTCATCTTGCATTAGAACAACACCAATTCCATTTCCTGAAGCATCACATTCCACAATAAAGGTTTTTGTGAAGTCCGGTGTAGCTAAGACTGGTGCTTGGCACATTGCCTCTTTAAGATGTTCAAAGGCCTTTGTTGCTTTCGGAGTCCATGAAAATGCATCTTTCTTCAATAATGTTGTTAGAGGTGCTGCTATTCTCCCATAATTCTTAACAAACTTGCGATAATACCCTGTCAACCCAAGAAATCCTCGCAGATGCTTTATGGATGTGGGGATTTTCCATTCCTTAATGGCTTTAATTTTGCTAGGGTCTACCTTAACTCCTTCATGAGATACAATATGACCCAGATATTCCACCTCCTGGACTCCAAAGAAACATTTGGATCTTTTTGCATATAATTGTTTCTCCTCCAATAGTTGTAGCACCCTGTCAACATGTTCAACATGATCCTTCCAAGACTTGCTGTAGATTAGCATATCATCTAACACAAATTTTCTAAGGAATGGTTTGAAAATTGAATTCATCAAACCTTGAAATGTTGAAGGTGCATTGGTAAGGCCAAAAGGCATGACCAAAAATTCATAATGACCCTCATGAGTTCTAAATTTTGTTTTCGGAATGTCTTCAGTCTTCATTCTGATTTGATGATATCCTGAACGAAGATCCAACTTGGTGAAGTAAATTGATCCATGCAATTCATCTAGTAATTCATCAATGATGAATGGGGAACTTATCTTTAATAGTGAGCTTGTTGAGCTCCCTATAATCTGGACACATGTGCCATGATCCATCCTTCTTGTGCACCAATACTACTGGAGCAGAGAAAGAACTTTGACTCGGTTGAATTATACCAGCCTCTAGCATTTCTGCAACCATACGTTCAATTTCACTCTTTTGGACATAGGGATATCTGTACGGCCTGATGTTTGGAGGAACACTTCCTGGAATCAGATGAATAGCATGATCATGATCACGCATAGGTGGGAGACCTTTGGGAGTCTCAAATACCTTGGAATGATTGTCCAGGACTTTTTGGAGATCTGGAGAAATAGATGATTCCGATGTGGAAACATCTAGCGAACATAATTGTGCAATTACACCTCTTTGTTCCTTTTTTAGAAGCTTTGTCATACCATTAGAGCTGATTATCTTTCCTGGTTTCCCTGCAATACCCCTTAATTCAACTTCCTTTCCTTCTGTAGAAAATTTATGAAAAGTTCTTGAAAATTAAAAGCTATTGTACCCAAGGATTGTAGCCATTGGACTCCTAGTACAACATCAGCACCTCCCATTGGAATGGAAAGCATTGGGCTAGTCAATACATATTCTCCCATGGATAGCTTGATATTATGGCACTTTCCAGAGCAATTTATTGTTCCTCCATTTGCAATCATCACTTGACACTCTGGTGCTGGATATAGGAAGCAATTCAATTCTTTTGCTACCTTACAATGAATAAAATTGTGGGTGCTTCCTGAATCAATCAACACTATTACCTTTTTCTTTTTATTTGTCCTTCTATCTTGATGGGTGAGGAGTGGTAATTCCTGCCAATCCATTACAAGATATGGTCGGATTTATTGTTCTTCATCTAGGCTTTGTTCTTGGAGTATATTCTCTTCTTTTGACCTTTCTTGCTCCTTTTCTTCTTCCTCTTCACAATCTATGTAGAATAATTTCTTCTCAGCACACTTATGACCTTTAGTGTATTTGCTATCACAACTGTAACAAAGCCCTTTTTCTCTTTTTTCTTCCAATTGTTGTGGTGTCAAACTTATAGGTTGTGGAAGACTAGGGGCAACAACACTTCCGTCTTTATAGTTGTGAGTGGTATGCTTCCTGGTTGCCATAATTTTGCTTTCCATTTTTCTTGCTAACCTGAATGCCTTTTCTAATGAATCAGGTTCCCAAAGGCGAACATCATGTTGGATATTATCCTTTAAAGACCCTATGAACACATCAATCCTATGCTCCTCTGGAATATCTTTTACCCTTATGTTCAATTTTTGGAACTCCTCAATGTGCTCCATTATTGAACCCTTTTGTTTGAGACTTATCAATTGGCTAAAAAAAGTGTTGCTTTTTGTATCCTCATAATGTGCTATCAATTCTTCCGTAAAAATTGCCCAAGTGATAAATTGTTTACGAGAACAAAGCCATTGATACCATACAAACTGATTTGGTTCCAAATATAAAGTTGCCATACGTACCTTTTGTGTGTTTTGCACATTATTGAGATCGAAGAATTGCTCCATCTGTAATATCCATGTGGCGGGATCCTTGCCATCAAACTTCCTCATATCGATTTTTGGAACATGGTGAGTCTTCGATCCAACATTAGAGTCTATGGAATCATGATTAACATTTCTTTTGTTCTCATCATGAGTTTCCTTTAGTACTCTTTCACCCTTAGTGACCATTTCTTGTAGCAACTTATTCATATTTATCTTCAATTCTTTCATCTTATCATCCATGCCATCAATTTTAGCGTCCATGCCATTCACCTTAGCTTCCATGCCATCCATCTTAGCTTCTACGCCTTTCTTTAAACAGTTCATCTTAGCTTCTACATCTTTCTTTAAACCATCCATCTTAGCTTCTACATCTTTCTTTAAACCATCCATCTTAGATTCTGTTCCTTTTTGTGCAAGGGACAATTGTTGCACTTGGTCTTGTAATTTTGATATATCATGTTGCATTTCTTCCTCTTCTTCATGAGTCATGCTAGAGCTTTCAGGTTCCTTACTAGGTGTTTGCATTTTCTTTCCTTGGGGCATCAATTACCGATAATAATGCTCTACTATGCCCTTTGAATTCCTTCAAAATAAATTTTCAAACCAAGCTTAAGCAAAAATTTAAAAAAATCTACACACCTTTTTTCACTTTGTAGGAGCTTGATATTGCCTCTGATGTATCTCTGTACTTTCCAATCATCTAGTTCTAAACTTGTGACCTGTAGTAGCTCTCTGTGTCCTCTTTCCAATGCCACCAGTCTGATCCAAATTGGATTCTCTAAGAAAGAGTTATGCACAATCTCCCAAGATGACCTGATTATAGACCTTTCCATAAGAGTGAACTTGTATGAAGTGCCACGTGTACAATTTTCGACCTTTGGTTCTAAAAAAGATATACAAGAAACTAAAGTCCCTCCTCTTTCTGTACCTTCTTACGAAATTTCAATCCGATCCCCAGAGAGAAAGTTATGACGATTTTCCCTAGGTCACCTGTTTTGAATGTAATTCAGGAGTCTGCAAAAAGACCAACTTCCTCAGAGCATATCTTCGCAAATATCACACGAAAAGATCTGAAATTCGGATCCAAGGTTCAGCGCGATTTCTTCTCAAATGGGTTTTTTTTTGCGACTTCTGAAACATCACAAAAAAAAAGTTATAGCGAAAATTCCACGATGACCTGTTTGGAGCAGCGAAACCCTAGAATCCAAAGCTCTGATACCAAATGTTATGAAACCTGCTCAAGAAAAGATAGAAAAGAAAGATCAACGCCTTAGAATTTAGCCTCTTCGAGGGGGAAACCTCCTTTACATTACATAAATGAACAATTCTTGGATGATACAAATGATAAAACCTCCTTTCTATATATAGGAGTCTAAGGAGTCACAATATAATCCAGCTGACCTAACAATAATAATATAAAGCCACAAAAATAACAATAGAGGGATTCTATGGGGCACAGAAATAACAATATGGGGGTAATAGGGGCACAACAATATAAATAAGGGGTATAACTACAATAGTAATGGGGTAATCACTAGTATTATAGGGACCCAACACCATCTTCCATATTTGTGGTCTATATTGCAGAGATAATCCTCGCTCTAAGGGTCGTGACCCCTCTTCTTCTACACATATACTAGGGCATTATACTTATATTCTAATTACTTTAGAACAAAGCCTATCCACCCCTAGAAAAAATAAAAACTGTTTCCTCCATAAGAGACTCGACCTAGATCTTATGGATACATAGCTTCTGGGCATTTCTTTTACCGAATCTTGAGCTAAACTTTAGATCTCTACGACCCTCAAACTATGGATACCTCAGTAAATATTACACCTACGACTACTACTGTTTTGGTCCTAAAATCTAGTGCAAGCCCTCCTTCGTTTGTGTTGGTCTTTATCACAGACCTTGCAACCTACTAACCACCACAAGGTAGGGTCTCAACCCTCTCTGTTGTTTCTGAATTTGATGCGGCCTTCACACGAAAACACCACGAAAATCACATGCCCAAATTCTCATGAACCACCTCTCTTGAGCTCGATCTACCAGAAAAGAACCAACAATATGCTATCCTACTTCTTAGCTCAAACCCATTAAGCTATGCGACAATATTGTGAATCCTCACATGATGATATTGCCCTTGGTGGATGATGATGGCCTCCCTTTAGAAACCCTTACTCAGCCCTGTAAGTTGGCTTACTTTAGGACTACATCTCTCTTGGCCTCCTTGGTCAAATGAGCTCCTTATCATTTGATGTTCTTGCCTTCATACTAATGCCTACTTAAATAGATTTTCCTATCTAGGCCTCTTAGGAACCCTCTAGAACTTACGAGTTTTATCCACATAGACATTAGGAAATATAAATTTTCCTTTTTAATTTTCTTTTAGATTTTAAACCCTGTCTTGGGTCTAAAACCCCTTCGCTTGGGTTCTTTTCCAACAAAGCATTTTGTGAACAAACTCACACAAACCCATCTCACTAGGCTTGTGGAGTACCGCCAAAGCTACACAATTCAACAACATAGTCTAGTTGTAGTAATCGTAACTCATTCAAACTCTTGTGGTCAAGCAAGGATTTGGTTGGGTTCCCAAGTTGCAAATTAAGTAGGGGTAGTTACGAGGACATCATAGCTAGGGAGGGCCAACGTATGACAAGGAATGAAAAGGCATGTTAACACATGCCAAACAATATCAATGCATGTTGAGTGTTACGGAGTATTGAGGCATCACAAGGGAGAACTAGGTCAAAATGCATGGAAATGAACAAATAAGAGTATGTGCCAGGGAGTGTCAGTGAATTCAAGTGTGCCAAGAAGGAAGTGTGTTAGGGGAAGTTCATAATAGGATTTGTAAGAGGCAAGCCTATGATTGCGATAAGGGGCTCGACGGAGTAGTTTTAGACAAGGGGAGACTTTGTGCTAGGCACAACACTGTTTTTCCTTTAGCTGTTATTTTGATATGACATGTGGCACATTTTGGCCAAATGCTCATGTTTTAAACTATTTTACACAATTGCATATTGTACATTATTGTGTATAAGTTTTGGGGCACTTGGCTTTTTTCGGCTTATATAATGTGCGTCTTGTGCATCTTGTGGTTCTTGCAAAATCTTAGTTAATTCTCAATTGTTTATATGAACTCGACATACATGTGAAATATTGTTTGTGTAAGCTATGTTGGTTAGTTGGTTTATGCCCATGGATAGATGTGATGCTTGTCTTGGAAAGTTCTTAAGTGGGACAAGTTGAACTTGGACATGAGTGGCCTAAGATGAGTTATAGCCAATTCTTAGGTGAACGAGGCACAATCTATTTGTATTAGGTACAATTGGTCAAGTTATTGCGGCTGGAGCAGGCCAATGTCACATGAACTGTAGTAGCTAAAGAATTGATTGGGTTCCCAAGTCGTGAAAAAATGCAATGTTAGTTGTGAGGGTGTGGGTGCCAAGGCGTGCTAGGGAATGCTAACATGTGCTAGATAGTGCAAAGGCATGTCAAATATGTTAAGGTGTGCCAAGTGTTAAGGCATGCCAAGATGTGCAAGGGTGTCACAATATGTGTCAAGGAATGTCAAGGCAAAAAAAAGGAGAAACAAGTTAAACTAGAAGGAAATGAACACATAAGAGGGTTAATAAGTCATCAATTCACCTTTTCCAAGAGGTTCATGCTAGGCACACCAACACTAGGTGCCAATAGGTGCGAAGTGTTAGTGCATTCTAAGTGCCAAATATTCCTTTGTTACTTCTCATATACTTTCCAATAGTTGATCTCAAATAACTTTAATATTAAACCATGCCAAAGCATACCAAGGCATCTCAATGAATGCTAGACATGCTAATACTTGCCAAGCACCAACACGTGCCAAGTTCCAATGTGTGTTAGGGAGTGATACACATGTTATGAAGTGGCAAGGCATGTCGAAGAGTGCTAAGGTGTGCTAGAGAGTGCTAATGCATGTTGAGGAGTGTTAGGGAGTACTAGGGAAACACAAGGGAGCACTAGGTCAAAATGCATGGAAGTGAATGAATATGAGGGTGTGCTAGGGAGTGTCAATGAGTGCTAGCTAGCATGCCAAGGAGGGAGTGACAAGGTATGCTAAGCATTGGTAAGGCATGCTAGGGAATATCAGAGCATGTCAAGAAGTGCTAAAGTGTGCTAGGGAGTTCCAATGTGTGTTAAGATGTGCCAAATAGTGCCAAGGCATGCCAAGACATGATAGATACTAACACATGCTAAGATGTGCAGGGTGCCAGGGTATGCTAATACGTGTCAAGAAGTGTTAAGGAAACATAAGGAAAAACCAATTTAAAATGCTAGGAAATGAACACATAAGAGTGTTAAGAAGTCAAAACTTTATATTTTTCAAAAGGGGCGTGCTAGGCACACTAATAATAGGCTCCAATACATGCCAAGTGCCAATGTGTGCCAAGTGCTAATGTATGTTAATGCATGCCAAAGTGTTCCATGACATGCTAGGGACTACAGGGCATGCCAACACATGCTAGGAGAGTGCTATGTTATGCTAGGGCCTGCCAAGACGTGCTTGAGTGTCTTAGTCATGGCAATATTTTCTAGGTACAAAGATGTTCCAAGACATGCAAGGTGCCTAGTAATGTTAGTGTGAAACAAACCATGTTAAGATGTGCTAAGAGTGTTGAGGAGTTCTAGGTCTCTCTCATTAATATAATTGGCAGAGCTTGATTATGTATTAAATAATATAGTTCCTACATGCACTAGTAGAACTCTATCTAAAAGGAATATGTTAAATAATAAACCTAATAGAGATGAGTCATGCATTGACTCATAAGAAAATTATATTCTCATTACTTGAGGGAAATGATACACTAATTACTTCTTAACAAATTGACTAACTCTAAACATTATGTGTTATAGAAATATTTGGGCATTGCAACTCCAATCACATATGTCCATAAAAAAAGGGCTTCTAAACCCCTAAAAGTTTTGTTTCATACCCTAAAGGAGCAAGGTCAATTGATTACATAATTTCCCAGAAGTTCTCGCTGGAAAATTGCTTAGAACTAGTCAAAACTGGACCATATAGGCTGCTCCATGCTGAGGGTGCGATGCATCTCACTTGTCACATGCAAAGGGTGCAATGCATACTAAAAAGCCCTTCTATAGGGTGTGATGAGCGAGAGCAGACAAATGGCAGAGGCAGTTTTCTAGGTGGAAACCCAAAGAATCTTCTAGAAACTGCTCATTTGACACTTGCCTCTCTGAATTCGCCCAGGGATGAGTAAGACATCATGAAATCTCCAAGTGGAACCAAGAACTATCAGTCAAATGACACCAATCAAAATCCCAGAACCTGACTCACCCACCTTCAAATATCTATATATGGATACCTCATCCTAGAGATCCATAGGCTGGAATTTTGTATTTTGTAAGGAAGTGCTATTGGTTTCTCTGTGAAACATTGTAGCATTGGGTGATCTAGCTTTTTGTGAGGTGAAGAGGGCTTTCATGCTGGGAGGATGGCGTTGGATCAGACGCTGGGTTGTAATCCTCTCTTCTACTACGTCTATCAATAAAGCTATTTTAGTTTTCCTACATATACTTGTATATTTCTGAATCTTGTATTGGTGTATGCATTTGTATTGTTGATATACATCTGATCCTATATTGTTTATGGTTATAGATCTCTATGCTTTGATGGTATTATGCTGCTTTGACTCTACAGGTGTTCTTTGAAGTAGGACAAGTGAGGAAGGAGTGACGAAGCTCTATCAAAGGAGGGAGGAAACAAGCAAGGAGGCAAGTGAAAGACTGAGGTTGTTACTCTCTGCTTCTCTCTCATCTATCTCTCATAAAGGAAAATGCAAGTAACTTTGGTTTGTTTGTTTCTAAGATAGCTACCCGTCTTAGTGGGACTAGCAGCTCTGAATGGACACTAGTTTCCTCGATAACAAAATTGTGACTCCACTGGGGAACGAATAGTTTGAGTGTTATTTATTGTTGTTTGATTTATAAACTACAGACAGAGCCTGAAGTTAAGCCAGCTAGCCTTCAAACTGATTTTGCTATGCAATTGCAAAGTAGATCAACGATGCTTCAGTCAATCTCTGGGTTAGTTTATGAACTTGAACATCTGACTTGCAAACATCCTAAGTACCCTGGTGGTAGCTCAAATGACCTCTTTATATCAGCCTCTATACTTTATGTTTATTGTCTATCATTAGCTCAGCCTAAATCCCTGAACTTAGCTGCAAACTGTGAGTGAAAACCAAGCTCAGTCTCATCCCTGGACCATCGCACTATCTCTCATTGGAAACCTGGATGCATTGCACCTCCTATGTGTGGTAGGTGAGATGCATCCCTGTTTCCCTGTGTTACAGGTGCGATGATTGAATGAGACTGTTTCTGCCTCCAAATTTTGGTTTTTTGTTCATTATTTTTAGCTCTATTCAGTAGTTTTGCTGTCTATGATCAATATATCACTGTTGAAACTCTCTTCCTTTGCATTATTCAGCCTCCATTGATAAAGAATTGTGAATGTTTTTTTTTTTATGTCTTTTTCATCATTTACAGTTCTCCTTTGCAAACAGTAGGTTAATAGAACTGTCGTCTTTTGATTTGAAAGTGTCGCAAGTGTCGTTTTCAGTCAAAGAAAAGGGTGTAGTAAAGTCTTCCTCTTTTAGATAGTCGATTAGAATTTTTCCATTGTATTTGATTTGAATCATCAATTCTTTGAAGTGTCGAAAGCAGTTTCCAAATCGAAATTGAAAGTTTTGTCTAAATCTTCCTTTCGTTTTTTGAAAAGAAATTGCTAAAGTGTCGCTTTGAGGAAAGATAGTTCAGATCTGTACTTATTTTTCTTTTTGTCATTCTCACATTAAGGAAACTGAAAAAAATACATGCATGTGAATTTGCATTTAGACTGCATGCAGAAATTGATTTAGGACAGTGCATCTTAGTGTGTGCTCTTTGCTCTATGTTGAAATAATTTTACTTCTCTTTCCTTAGTAGCTAGGATTTTCATTGCTAAAAGAAAGTAAACGACTATTTATCATCTTAGATTGCATATTTAGGAATTGTATATCTACATCATGCGGTGAACCTTAAAGGCAAACTTCTTAAGAAAGGTCAACTGTAAAATAAACCTCAATGAACATAAAAACGCTTTGGAGCCTAACGCACAACATCTAGGAGTCTAAGCTAGAGATGTATTCCGATGTCGTAAAGCCTGATAACTATCGTTTTCATTGTAGGTTGGGTGATTCCTCCTCTTTGATATAGCAAGTGCTAGTATGGACTTGTGCTCCCACATACCGTCGAGTATATATTGGGAGACCAAAATAGGCTATATCCTTTATCCTTAGGAAGCCGTGTCTACCGCCCTATCGATCGCAATGCACTGAACACAGCATTCAGGAAGATTTACTACCGTACGTAAAAACTATTCTACAGTTTTGCAATTGGTTTGGTAATCCATCTGTCTAGATTTCTAGAGTAGTCACTTTCATTCCTTTTTTAACTCCTTAAAAGAAAAGGTCCATCTAAGCACTTGTCACTTCAGGCTCATTAAAATTGAAGGTGACTGGAGTCATCTTTAGATTTTTTTCGACTCCTAAAAATTGAAAAATTAGGTTGTGTCAAAGCGTCATAAAATTTATTTTAATTGGAATAACATCATTGTTCCCTCATTGGTCTTAGGTTGATAAAATGGAGTCCATCAATCAAGGATTTCCCCTTGGGGGGAATCCTAGTCCTCTCTCTTCTTGGGGAGATGTTGGTGCTCCACACATGGCTACATTGTCCCTTCCAGGACTTAAAATTGGCAATTCAAAACACTGTAATTCCTTAGCAATAAAATTAGCAACCAGGTGATACTAAAGTCGCTTCCCCACCTTCTACTTTGTTTGTTTCTTCCTCTCCTTATTCCTCTTCACTTGGTGAAGCTAGTAACACTAAAAACCAAGTAACTGAGAAGAAGAAGAAAGGAAGGAGAAGAGGAAGAAGAAGCCAACGGTGAAAGGGGGCAACCATGCATCGTCTAGTGAAAATCAACACACTGCACCATCCAAACCTAAATCTCCATGTGTCATTTGCAAAGGAGACCACTATCATTGAGATTGTCCTTGCATTCCACGGATCTTAAGGGACTGGTCTCCCTGCTTGCACAATCCGGTGTCTTCAACCTCTGACGATCATGTTGAGAGCACACCATCGACTAGTGAAAATGAAGTCAATGGATAGAAAGGAAGATCTAAATTTCCTTGTAGACTGTGTGAAGGTGATCATGCCCTCCATTGTTGTCCTTTCCTGGAAAAAGCTAAAAGAGTCTTGGATAACCATCTTGCTTCATCGCAGCGACTTCCTCCTAGATACAAGAAACCGAGTCCATCGCTAGTTGAATATGACTGACACACCTTTGTTGTCTGTCGAAGCACCTATCATTAAATATAAACCCTCTAAGTCCACATAGTACCAAAGTCAACAGGTCGAGATGGCAGTCGACCTAGTCTTTTCTTCAAAAGGTCCACCTTCAGATGATATAGTCATCAAAGAGAATGAGAACGAAACCATTCAAATTCTTTTTGTTAACACAAAGTCTGATGAACATGGGGGCAATCTACCCGTTCCTTTACCACAGGAAGGAAGCTCGTCAGAGATTCATCCAACAATTTATTCGGTCCCTCCTCCAAGCAATCTAGTCATTTCCTTCGATTGGAATCTACTAGGGAGACCCTGCCTACCATCATAGTACTATCATAGATGAAGGGGCTTCCGTGAGTATCCTTTCCTCAACTTCTTGGAAAGCACTTGGTTCACCATCGCTTTTGCCTAAGATTTGAAATCTATCAGGCTTCAACAAAGGAACCAGTTGATCATTAGGGATCCTTCCAAATTTTCCTATAACTTTGAGAAGGAAAACCGTTCATCTAAACATGATGGTAGTCCAAGGGCCTCTAGATTACAATCTACTCCATAGGCGTGACTACATTTACAATATGGGAGCTATTGTTTCCTCACTCTTTCGAGTGATGTGTTTCTCGTATGAAGGCAGAATGGTCCAACTCGTTGACCTGCTTTCATTCCCCGGTTCAAACACGACTACTAGTCAAATGCCATCCCTAACTGGTCTTTTTGCACAAGGAATGTCTCATCAACCTCCAGTCTGTCCACTTGATGAGTGCGAGTGATTCGGTGAATGTGACTAAACCCAAGGGGCATGCGCCCTGGTCTGCTTCGGTAGGAAAACCCCAGGTATAAGGTAGGTTTCCATGTAGGATATATGACTAGTCTGACACACCCGTCCGTTTAGGAAAATGGGATTAGATTGGAAAAGGATTCCCTTGTCAAATGTTATGTGAGTAGAATCTCCCACCATTCACCTTTGTCTATTTCGATGGATAGAGCCAAGGAAGTGTTTTGTCTGCAAATGCGGACGAAACAACCTTGCTTTAATGCAAGAACTTCCATATGGCAACCTGGAAACTCTACTACTATTTATACCTAGGGGCATGCAAACCTTTTGTACGCAAGTGAAAAGCGACCAGCGTAACTCTAACCCCGTAGCTTTTACTAACTTCAACTGCTTAAGTTAGGTGATTGGTCTGATTAACCATTCACCTTTGTAAGGGAAAAATGGCACTGGCAAAGTAAAGGAAAGGTTTCTCATCGAGAAGCTATCCTACCTAACCTCAGTAGTTCTTTAATTCCTAGGATAGTATTTGGTCGTTCCTAGCTTGCATACGAAAGGCTCCTGAGAAAAGTTGCGAATGGGGAAAGCTCCCTAAAAAATGAACCTACTAATGAGAGACATCCTTATTATATGACTGGCACGAGCAATGTTTCTGCAAAGTTCAAGCTTGTTAAAAAATAAACCTAGCTATGAGCATATGTTCCCCCAAAGTTCAAGCTCATTAAAAAATGAACCGCTTTCGGTAAATAACCTTTGTGAGTGCATTACTATAAGCTTTTGAGCCTTGGTCGTGTTCTTACCATCACCTCCACTTTTTAGCCGATTATACGCCTCCACTTGATTGTTACCCTTTTGAGGAACATCTGTGATGAGTGATTCTGTTAGCCATCTTCTTTACATTTCCGTGATTGAAAAGTTCCAAACCTTACCTGGAACCAGCTGCTACCCGAAAATATCACTCGTTCCTCAAAGACGAGTCTATTTTAAGCTCTTTTTAGACTCATAAAATATAAAAATATTTCCAAGCAATTGGTCTCTCCAGCTCGTTAAAGTGATTGGAAGTGCCATCCCTCCTCTATATTTTAATCTTTTTGGACCGGAGGGATCATTACACAAAAAGATTGAATGCTTGTCTTTTTCAGCTCGTTAAAGTGATCGGCAAAATCATCCATTTCGTATTATTTTATACTTTTTCGGACTTAAGGGATTATACTACGAAAAAGGATAGCTGGAGTTTCCCTTCCATCTCTTTTCAGACTCTCTAAAACTAAAAAGGACCGAGTTATCTTTGTCGTTAAACTCGTTAAAAAAATAGCGAAAAACTTGTGCATTACAGATAAGAGCGAGTTTCACTATGACTAGGCTCGCTAAAACATAGCGATAGGTTTGCCCGAAGGGTAAATTATAGAACAAAAATATGTTATCATCCTCAAGCTTGAAAAAAATAAAGAGGTACTGGTAAGAAATGACTGGGGAAAAATTGGGAAGAAAACTTGAAGAACTTTATTGGTAGCAAGTCACTCTTGAACATGACATTTTCACTCCATCACCATGATTGAGTCGGGTTAGGTTATTCTGTTCACCAGTCATATCACCATTGGTCCTTCGTACCATCCATTTTTGGGGTTAACGCTACCAATCCATTTCAATGTCACCGATATGTTCAAGAGAAGTTGCTCAAAGAATTCACCAACCCAGCTAACGCCTCATCCACTACAATACCTTCACGCTCCATTCTTTCATGACCGCCACCCTGAACCTTGTATCATTAGATCGTTTTCACCTCCACAAAATCATTTTCTCCGTTTCGTGTCGTAGATGTGGGATTCATTAAGGCCCTCCTACGATGGGTCACTTCTTGTCGACATCAACTCATTATCCAAGAAGTTGACTTAGGAACAACCCTTTCATTACTTTGAAGCTTACATGCCTCAATGGCAAGTTTCTCACTTTCCACGACAAGTTTACATCAATGGCCTTCGACCGAAAGATTTCGCGCGGTGTTCGACATCGACTCATGTATTCACACCACGTGAATTGTACTACAGTACCTTGAGGGTCATTATCGTTATCGCTGTTTCCTCTCACGCCTGTTAACAGTTTACATCATTGGCTGGTAATCAGCGATGTCTTTCCATGTTCGACACTAGAACATCTTTTCACATGGATCGACTTGTACTCTGGGCGAAGATTGAATGAGTTTGAAGACCCCGTATCTAGTTTCATCGATCTGGGTTGCGATATATTCAGGAAAATAAAGACATCAAATGTACATCATAGCTGCACAGATAATCATCCAAGCCAAGGGATGATGGCTCTACCAGAATCATCAGTCTGCCACAGAGGCAGTTGTCTATCCTATGTACATGAAAATGAACCTATAAAGCTGAGCATGGGAATGCCCGCCTTAGCTAGATAATGAAAATATTATGAAGATAAGTATTGTATTGTATCTTATTACAGGTCACCTTCCAAATTGAAAAACCTCGGATCCTCATGATAAAGCATTTCACCCTACATCAGAAGATTTACGACCTCATGCTTTAGGGGGCAACTGTTATAGACATATTTGGGCATTGCAACCCCAATCACATATGTCCATAAACCAAGGGCTTATGAACCCCTAAAAGTGTTGTTTCATACCCTAAAAGGGCAAGGTCAACTGATTACATCATTTCCCAGAAGTTCTCCCTGAAAAATTGCTCAGAACTGGTCAAAACTAGGCCATACAGGCTACTCCATGTTGAGGGTATGATGCATCTCACCTGTCACATGCAAAGGGTTCGATACATACTGAAAAACCCTTCTGTAGGGTGTGATGAGTGAGAGCAGACAAATGGCAGAGGCAGTTTGCTAGGTGGAAACCCAGAGAATATTCTAGAAACTGCTCATTTGACACTTGCCTCTCTGAATTCACCCAGGGATGAGTAAGAGTTCATGAAATCTCCAAGTGGAACCAAGAACTATCAGTGAAATGACACCAATCAAAATCCCAGAAGCTGACTCACCCACCTGCAAATATCTATCTATGGATCCCTCATCCTAGAGATCCGGAGGCTAGAATTTTGTATTTTGTAAGGAAGTGTAGTGTTGGGTGATCTAGCTTTTCATGAGGTGAAGAGGGCTTTCATGCTGGGAGGATGGTGCTAGATTAGACCACTAGGTTGTAATCCTCTCTTGTAATACTTCTATCAATAAAGCTATTTGAGTTTTCCTCCATATACTTGTATATTTCTGAATCTTGTATTGGTGTATGCATTTGTATGGTTAATATACATCTGATCCTATATTGTTTATGGTTATAAATCTCTATGCTTTGATGGTATTATGTTGCTTTGACTCTATAGGTGTTCTTTAAAGCGGGACAAGTGAGGAAGGAGTGGCGAAGCTCTGTCAAAGGAGGGAGGAAACAAGCAAGGAGACAAGCGAAAGAATGAGGTTGGTACTCTCTGCTTCTCTCTCATCTATCTCTCATAAAGGAAAACGCAAGTAACTTTGGTTTGTTTGTTTCTAAGATAGCTACCCGTCTTAGTGGGACTAGCAGCTTTGAATGGACACTAGTTTTCCTGATAACACTATGGCCTTGGACACATAATAAAAAAGACTCCACAAAAAATGTCTTAAATCATTATCTTTTGACAAAAAATATAGTAGCATGCACACCGTGTCATCAAAAACTCATTGGAATGATCAATGATGAAATTTTTTTGACCGTCACCAAAAGTAACCGAAAAGAGCATTGGGTCAATAAGATATCATCACTAGAAGTGTCACCAAAGAGAGAATTAATGATGGGCCTTTAACAACCCTCACCAAAAGTGTCACTAAAAATGGCTTTGGTGACAAATCTTAAAAGATCATCACTATATGCACTTACAACAATGTTTTTTTAAGGACCATCACCATATGTGACATTGGTGACACATCTTAAATGTCAATCACAGGCATGACCCTCACCAATGACCTTTTTTGTTGTAGTGTATCCATAGAGGGAAGGGAATATTAGACTTAAGGCCTCAAGTATTTACCCACTTAAGTGGTCACAATGCATAGAATGGAGAAGCTTGTTAAGAAATGTGGCAATGAAGTTATTTCTAGGATTTATTCTATGGAATCTCAATAAGGAGTCAAAATTGTTCCATAAAACCTACACCGTATCTTGGATAATCATAACAAAGTCTTTTAGAAAACTTCTAAAGGATTCCCCTGTCATGATTTCATAATTATGTCATTGAGCTTATACCCAAGAGTACCCCTCCCAACATCACAATGTACTTGCAAAACTATTCCAAGATTTGGGTAGATAATTTTTATCTTCAGTAGGTTTGAGATTGATAATTGGTCTATTTAGGACACTAAATGTACAAGTAATCCACCTTTAAGTAGAATAAGAATAAAAGGTTGGCTCCAAAATTTTATGGGCTCTTTAGTGTCTTTTGTAAGGTTGGAAAAGTAGCTTATGATTTTTAGTTGTCTTCCTCTTCATGCATTTAAAAGGTTTTCCATATTTCTTTCTAAAGAGGATAATCAGACAAAACGTTCTAGTACATAAAAAAGTTTCAAAATTTGACAAAAAGTGAAGTCGATTCTAAAAATTGAAGTGATTCTCGAGTTTTTCACTTGCTATCTTAGGAATAGACCCGTCACATACTGCGTCATCAAGTATAAGACAATAAAGGAAGTTGATTCTAAATCTAGAGGTGATTCTAGACTTTTTCTCTTGCCATTTCAAAATAGACCCATTGCATGGTGCCTCATCAAGTGCAAAAAGATTCCTTTGCATGAATCCACATTGAAAGATAAGCACTCAATGAAGCAACACCCTCAATTACACACTTTTGAGAGTAAAGTTTTAGAAGGGGGAAGTAATTATGGCCCTAAATCCTATGGATATCATTATCTTCATCACTCTCTTATTAATACATATTCATCGTTCCTATTCTCGTATTCTTTCAACTAGTGCTCTCTCTTTAGGATCATGGATGCTCACACTCCTATGCACACTATCTATAAATGGAAGTGTGAGATTACCTAACCCTAAACTATTATTCTATATAGTTTAAGGAGACTCATTGATAATTATCTTGTGTTGTCTATTGTTCTATTAAAGCAATTAGGAGGTTTCCCGACATTAATAATAGTTTCATTCATCTCCTGGATCTAGGTGCTTCTTCAATGGCAAAAACATAATAGTTTGGGCAGGAAATCATTCATTCCCGACATGACTGAAAACAAGAAGTGGAATTCATGGGTGTTTGACTCCCTCCAGGCGATCGATATGCAGGTTAATACAACCCATTCGGTTCACACTTCTCGCATATGTTTCGTGATTTACTTCACCTCATCCTAGATGTGCTAGTTAATGTTCATGTCCCTCCTTATGTCACTGCCTTATGGTCTCCCTTTGCTTCCATTCATTTAGAGATTCATAGCAAGAGATAAGCTCAATCATTCTCTTGCACTTCCAGGCATTGTTGTTTGAGACTTCAACCATTCTGTTCCTAAGCCCGCCACCATGGTTCGTAAAAGACGAAGAGTTCACAGGGGCCGTAGAAGTAGGTGATGCTATCCCCACATTCCATGGATCAAAGATGTCTCAATCATTCTCTTGCACTTCCAGGCATTGTTATTTGAGGCTTCATCCATTCTGTTCCTAAGGCCGCCACCATGGTTCGTAAAAGACGAAGAGTTCAAAGGGGCCGCAGAGGTAGGGGATGCTATCCCCACATTCCATGGATCAAAGATCACATGGGGCTATTTTATATTGTTATCCCTTTCCATATCCGTAATAGAGTGGCCTCTCTCAAGGCTAAGGAATGCCAAATAATTGGAGACGAACATTAGGTTGTCTAGAATCTGTTAGCGTGCCACCTTTGGACTATGCAACTAGCCAGAGGGTAGGCGCAAAGGCGGATGGCAAGAAAAAATACTCAAATTAGTCAAATGCATCTCTCCTTATGCCATCTCTCTAGATCGCTAGGCATAGAATTTCCACCTACTCCAGTGATGTCCTCCAGCACCCTTGACAGTTCAGATGAAAGAAATCCCTCTCTCCAGTCTCATTCCCCTCTTTACATTGATTTCATGGCAGGAGAAGTGCAAAGCATAGACCATATTGTCCATGGCACTCCAGGCCCAAAGATTGAAGCAACGACGTGTAGCTCAAAGCAGTCTCCCACCTGCGCTACCTAGACCACCATCAAAGAGTGCTCTTAGCAAGAAACTAGCTCCTATGGTTGCGTTTTTATCGAGGAAAAGGTGGATGGCGAGCCTCCAGACAATGTAGGAGCTAATGAAGCAAGTAGCAACAAAGTGCAACAAGCTTTATCGAGCTCCAAAAGAAAAGAAGTGCCCTGATCAAGTATCCTTTGTATCTTCCTTTGTTTTTGTTTCTCCTCAGGTCTTCACATGATGCTAGTATTGATAACTCTTGTTTTGATAGTCGAAGATATTTTTGTAAACTTTGTTTTTATTTCTACATGGTCCATGTTATATTGTAAAAAATCTACTCCATCTGAGGGATAATCTGGTTTTCTTATCATAGACAGATAGGTCCACTCGCAACTCTTCTAGTTTGGCTTTGGTTTAAGGCTTCTCAATGCCTCTTAAAATATATTTTATGTAACATATCTTAACTAATAGAAAATAGAAAATTGACTACTTGCTTACAAAAAAAATACTTGCATTCATTATTTCACATATTAATGGAGTGACATTATATGCAATATCATAAAAAGTGGCATTCAATGTTTTTCAAGTTGTTTTGGGTAATTTAAATCATAAAAATTGAGATTAATAACGAAATTTAAAGATAATATTATTCAATTTAAATATTTTAGGGAATAATTAAAAAAATCTCAGATTTTAAGTTTATCAAAATATGAGACTTTGAGCTTAGACTCCATTTTCTTTTATTGTGGTGGTCCACGGACACCCGCGGTTACTGGGTCCACGGAAATACCTTGTAACCTCCCGAACCGCGAGACACTTATTTGACCAGTGGAGCTAACCTTTGGGGCTTACTTAAACTCCATATATCTATATATATATATATCAAAGGGTCATTATTTTCTTTAGAAGAAATTGGCTAACAACAATAAAAGTAATTTAAGCCATTAAATAAAATAACCAATGCTACAAAAACTCTTATTTTAGGAAGGATAATTGAAAATGTAAATAGGGTTATAAAACATGTGAGATGTCACTCCTTTAGATCTTTCAGATTTGAACAATTCAATAGTGGCTCATAGAATTTAGAAGTATAAGATTGATGCGGTAAATATGAATGTTTTGATTTAAGAGATGTTAAATTTTGGTTTTGGGTTTTTATTATCTATTTTTTTGTATTTGTATTTTTTTTGTTTTAAATTGTTTTTTAGTTTTTGTCTCACTAAAGAATATAACATTCATTTTTGGTCTAATCTTCTGCCTTATTTGTCTGCGGCTAGGTCTCGGCCTTCTACGGGCAAATATGGCTCCCAACTTCGTGAAAATAGCTGCTAGCTCAGTTCCATTCGCTTTTGGAGGGCAAGTTCCTGCCCATATCGTCAATGAAGCCCCATCTCCCACTATCCAGGTGGTCTAAGCCTCACTCGATGAGGCTTTGAAGTTTTCCGAAAGTGCCCTAATCTGCCGGTTCAATGGTTTTTGGCCGCGGCTGACAGCTCTCCATAATTGGATCTCGGAGGTATGGAAGCCTGTCATTTCTGATGAAATTAATATCTACCCATGTGCTAGGGGTTTCTTTATAGTATATTTTGAAAATCCTTAAAGCAGACAATGTATTCTAGATTCCGGCCCTTGGTTTTGGGAAAACTTAGGCCTATTCATGAAGCCATGGAACCCATCATTCGATCCCTCAACAACAGTCATAAACTCAACACCAGTTTGGGTGAGATTTCCAAGCCTACCCTTGCATCTCTGGAATCTCTCCTCACTAAAAGCCATTGGAAATTCAATTGAGAAATTTTACTACAGGTGCCCAGAAGTAGAGGAATATGCCAGAACCACCTATGCATGCATCTGTGTGGAAATGGACTTCAGTGCCGGATTCCCAACTGAAATAAACCTAAAAAGTAAAGACTATGTGTGGAACCAGAAACTCGATTATGAAAGTGTCATCTTCAGATGTCGATCTTGCTTTGAGACGGGCCATCTAGCAAAAAATTTCCCAAAATCCTCCTAGAAAAGTTCTGCTAGAAAAAACTGCCACAGATCTACATGGTGGAAAGGAGCACGAAAAAAACACTACACTATCACCAAAGAAGAATACTCTAGAGAAAACTCTAAATCACAAGAAATCGGGCAAGAAAGAAACAACTCTCAAGACAAGCAAGGAGAAAGCCTCACCCAGCAACAAAAAAGTGAACTTGACAACCCCTCAAGAATTAACAGTTATTAGGATTCGAATACCGCACAAAATAAATCTTCATTTAATAGCAAAGAATATCTCCTAGACCAAACTTCTTCTCCGTCTATCTTCAAGACGACGAACACAATAGATCACGAAGCTAAGATACCAATGTCCCAAGAACTAGAAGAGATGAAGAAGATGCAAGATAAAGGAAGTTGGAAGACCGTAGAAAAAAAGAAAGAAAGCTACAACATCAATCTTGCCAAGAAAGACGAGGAGCCAGATAATTAAAAACTAAGAAAATTATAGGTCTGATAGATCAATTTGGTCTTAGTGGATGTTAACCAATGTCATCATCATCATCATCATTATTTTGTTGTGTTTTTACAATTTTCATTAAAATTTCAAGAAAATGTAGAATATTTCTATTTTTTTTTGTAAATTTAAAAATATTTTTCTAATTTCTTGAAATTTCATTTCTAATTTTCAATTGGTTGAGAAAGTTGTGACAGGACATAATTTCCTTGGTGGAGGGCGATTTATTTTTGGTATTTGTTAGTGCCTGACAAATCATTTTAAAATTTTAAAAAATGTTAATTTTCTGAGTGGCCATCTCATTGGTGAGTGATCTGACACTGTCATTTACACAATGCTTTGAGCAGGTCCTTTATGTAAGTGGGGAAAGGGGGTTGTTTCATTAATGAGTGTTCTGACACTGACATGGACACTGACACTATAACTATGACAAGTATTGCTAGTGTGTTTTTTTGTTCTTTCGTTTTAAACCATTTTTTCATCTTAAACTTTTTTAGGTTTTGATGTGCGGGAGAATAGGTGCATGGAGCCTTGAATATATGTAGAGTGAAGGATGTGTGGGTGAAGGGGTATGTGCAGAGATAAGGGGCTACAAAGATGCAATTTTATAGTTGTAGTGGGATTATTTGATAGATGTAGAGAAATTGAATATAAATGTTTCATATCTCTAGATACATTTTCTCATACCTTCTTCTATAGTAGAAAGAACTACAAAAGTTTGGGTTGCACGTATATCTCTACAACATATAGCATTTTCCAAACGTTATAGCAAATGTGCACATTACTATGTTGACGTGGGCTCGTTTTATTGGATATTGGGATGCAAAAGAGATTTGAAAAAATTGCTTTACGATAGACTTGACACAGTATAAGAACTAGTATTGGGTGAAAGGAAAGTGTACAAGATAACTGCGCAGAGGGAGAATGCATGCAGAAGTGCAAAACATTTTTGTTGTTGGTTATGGAATTTGTTAAAGAGCAAGGCCTATATTGAGTCAAGGTTTCTTCTCCGTACTTTGCAGAAGACAAATTTAATATGCAGAATAAAGAACAAAACTTTAATTCATAGATGATTTATTTGATATAGAGATGATTCAACGATTTGATGTGTAGTTTTCAAAACTATGTTCAAGGTTTTTGAATACTTATTATGCAATACTAGTAAGATGATAGAACTCTAGATACAATTCTGATAGACTATTATTAGACACTGTATATTTTAAATATTGGGTTAGGTATAATGATATTGAGATACTGGGATATGTATAATTCTCTTTTGTTTTAATGGGTTTTAGGATTCACTTGTTGTAAATAGTCACATTTAGTGTTGTCGGGTAGCAGAAGTCAAGATTTAATTCAACCATCTTGTTTCTTCTTAGCATGGAAGTCTCCCTATCTTTGATTGTGTGGAGGTGGCTTCACACTCCACATTTTCTTTTTTCCACATCTGCACAATGAAAAAGAGCAAACTATTACATTGGCAATATGAAAAATTATGGTAAGAGGGTAATCCCATTAGGATGGTGTGGGAGAACAGGTGTGCAAATAAAGGAACATGTGCAGTTGTGTGCAGTTATGGAAGAAGCATAATGGAATATTTTTCTACACATCTGTACAACGCATAACTTCCTCTGCTTATATGCACTTTACACAACAATTGTTTGTTTATACATAGTGCAGAGAAACTGTGTGCAGTGGAATTTGTTAAAGAGCAGGGACTATAATGAGTCAAGATTTCTTCTTTGCAGTTTGTAAAAGGTGAATTTAATATGAGAAGTGGGGAACATAAACTTTAATTCACAAACATTTTATTTGATATTAGTGATTATTTGACGATTCGATGTGGGGTTTTCAAAACTATGTTCAAGGTTTCCTAATACTTATTATGCAATACTAATCATATGATAGAACACTATATACAATTTTGATAGACTATTATTGGGCAAAGTATATTGTAGATACTAGGATAGGTATAACGATGCTAAGATACTGGGATGTGACTATGATGGGTATAATTATCTTTTCTTTTAATGGGTTTTAGCATTCAATTTTTGTAAATAGTCTTAATTACCGCTATCAGACAACATAAGTTAAGTGTTGATTCATCCATGTTAAAATTGGCAACTAGGGCCAAATTCCACCTTGGGACAACTCATTTGATGGAGATGATGATCGCATTGGATTCCTGTTTTCGATAGGTCTAAGTTTCATATAAAGATCATCTCATTTGGACAAGCAGAAGTGTGATTTTGAATTTATGCCCACACTTGTGAAAATTGTTTAGGATGACCTCATCATCATGTAGGCTCAAGAAGCCCAATGGTTGTGTCTCTTCACCCACAACAAATTGTATAAATACAAGAGACCTCACACCTCATTTGGCACATCCATCACTCACACATTCTTGTCTCTCTTCATCATATTGGTTTGTATAGCTATTGGGCAGCCTCTCTCTCACATGTGTGGCAAGGACGACAATTTTGCTGGGCGGAATTACAGGCCAAAATTTTAGACTTCAGAGACAAGTTTGGTCAACATTGCCTCTCTCGGTCACCTGCATCTAAATGATCATGTGTCATGGTAGACTAGGAGGTTTTGGATTTGATGTCATCTCATCATGAGTGGCTGCAGGTACATGTACACCCACAAACATGTCAAGACAATGAACGGGATGAATGAAGGGAGCATATGCAGATGGACAAGTTCACCAATGGATGAACAAACGAAGCATGCAAAGCATATGAACGCGATGAACATGCACCTTCGCGAACAAGTGAGCCTGTCAAACCTTCCAACATGAAAGCAAGGAACAACATGTTAGAGCTTCATCAAATGAACCCAGGACCATCGAAAACTCCGCGCACTTCACCATGAGGAGGTGAAGCTATGATACACCATGAAGACATCCATCACTTAACAACACTATATCTCGACATGCACTCCAGCAATAGCATGAATGTACCAACATTGTCTTGTCAAGTCATGATTCATGTTGCCCACATCTCCACTATGGGCTTGTTGTCAATCAATGTGATGTAACGTGGAAGTCCAATATACCCACTTGTTGAACACCGTATCATGTAAGTTGGAAGTCATGGAAGTCGAACGGTCATGAGAGTAGTCGAATAGCCACAAGGATCAGTTTCACCCTTGGCTATAAATATCCCCTCATTTGTACATAAAAGGACTTCTCACCTTAGCTCCTCCCACATAGCCAAGAGAGTATGTAATCTTTTCTTTGAGGAGTAATTAGTGGCTCCAATGCCCCACTAACGGGGTTAGTTATATATGGTGTAACAATTTGCCTTGGAACTTTCATTTAATTCAGAAGCCCGTCAATAGGCCAACACGTTTTCACACATGTATTGTATTTGTTGTAAGATTGATCTTTAACACTTGTAATGTATGTTTTTTCAACTATGTGTTCTACATCTAAGCTGATTCATTTGTTGTAATGTATAGTATAATGATGGAAATGTGTTGTATATGTTGTTAACGTTGTCTCGTCCATGTCAATTGCTCTGTCGGACATCAGACAAACCTTTCACATGAACCTTTTTGTAACAACCGTTGCACTCATCTCGGACTTATCGGTGAGTGTTGTACATGTTATCTTACCTTGTATGTTGTGACTTCCGCATCGAGTGGACTACTCCGCCAGAAGCTATGTATGTCCTTTGTGTTGTGTGTTCCTAGCTGAGTTGGGACTGATCCCTTTCAACCTCGAACTCACCTTCACCTTTTACCCTCACAATGAAATAACTATTGACACAGGTACCCTTACACTCACCAGGCACGTGAACCTCACTTCTTGAAGACAAATTGAATCACTCTCTTGTGCTGACAAGCAAGAGTTGAGGCAAATCCTTAAGAAAATGGCAACCAGGCCATCATACTAGGTAGGATTCCCACACCAAACGGTGTGAGATCTAGTTGGGACTTTACACTGGGGTGATCCCCGTGAATGTTGGCGGGTCCAGCAACGTGAACAATATGCTAGGCAGTGTTAAGTCATGCTAGATGCCAGGGTGACATGCCAAGATGTCCTAGGTGCTAGGGTGTACCAACACATGCCAAGGAGTGTTAAGGAGTGTTAAGGAGTGCTAGGGAAACACAAGGGAGCATAAGGTAAAAATGCATGGAAATGAATGAACAAGAGTTTGTGACCAAGAGTGTCAACAAGCTCTAAGTGTGATAAGGAGAGAGTGACAAGGTATGCTAGGTAGTGCCAAGGAATACTAGAGTGCTAAGCTAACATTCCAAGATGTGCCAGATGCTAGGGTCTTCCAATGCATGCAAGGGAGTGTCAGGGAAACATAAGGAAGCACCAGGTCAAAATTCATGGAAATGAAGAAATAAGAGTGTGTGAAAGAGATTGTCAACGAGTTCTAGGTGTGTTAAGGAGGGATTGACAAGGTTATATGCTAGGTAGTGCCAAGGTATGCTAAACTACCAAGGCACGCCAGGAAGTTCTAGGGTGTTCGAGGGAGTTTCAAAGCATGCCAAGGAATTTATGGGATGCTAACACATACCACATCGTGTTAAGGCATTCTAAGACATGTCAGGTGCTATGGCATGTGAAGATGTAAATTGTGTTTCTTAGTTGTTTTATGGCCACGGTTGGATGTGATGAACCTTGTCTTGGTAACTTGTTAAGTGGGATGAGTTTAGACTGGACATGAGTAGCCTAAGATGAGTTACATGTAGTTCTTAAGTGAACAACGCATATGTTGAATTTCTACGCCATGTGAAAATATGGGTTTGGTCTTAGAAGCTTTGATGCAAACACACTCAAGTGCCACAACACATCTACTTTGCACAACAAAATCTACACACATAAGGGAATAAACTAGTGCACATGACATTTTTTAACTTTTTCAAACCCTTCATTATATTACAAACTATAATAGAACATGCTAGAGCTCTCATACCAGGGGTCATGGCCCTTTATAATCACATAGATACAAGGAATACAACTAGGGATTAGTGTTAGTCCTTTGACAACCAATTTACCTTGAACAATACCACACTTGACCTACTTGCTGATGGCAACCACACACAACCCTTTCATTCCACGTGTCTAAAACACATATGGCAGGTCCTCTTACCTCCCATTCTATAACTCCTCAATATTCCTCTATCAATGAACTCAAATCCTTTAGGTAACCAAATTTGAATCAAGAAAATTTTCCCTCTAGCTACCTCCTTTTTCCTTCAAGGGCTGCAACACTTAGGGTCTTCAATCAATTGTTCAAAACTCCATTTGTGAACAACTCTTTGGTCTACACATTTTTTCAATACTGCTGCTCCAAGATGGCAAGTCTATTGCTATGGAGTAACCCTTATTCTCATTGAATCAATCCTCTACAATACAACGAACTTGGGCTAGTTGGCTAGCCCACTTGATTGCTATTTTAGTCCTTAGAAGTGTGCATGTCCTTAGGCCCAATACACCTACCCTTCTACCAATCTTGTTTTCCTTCATAAGTACAGGACTTAGGGCTCTTCTTTGATAGTCGCCTAACAACCATCCAACTATACTAGGACTGCCATCAATATTCCCAACCACAGTCAATTATTTTATCGATTTAGGGTCCACAACGCTGCCCTCATCTAGATCTCTTCAAATCTGCCACCTAATAATGATCGCGTCCTCTCAAAATCACTATTCCTGTGTACCATTATTTTTATTGTCCAATTTATGAACAAATATGAACTACTCCTCTTATCATCCTTCTAACAACCTATAGGTGACTGAACTAGGGTCACAAATCATCCACTAATAGTCCATTGACTAATTGTTTATAAGCTTCTTCATATCTCTGTCCAAAACTGTATGGACAGTCCCCCAAAATCAAATTCTCTTCATGTCAATCCATTCCTCATATGGCACATTTCTTTCTTTCAATCTTCTACTTAGGTTCCACCCTCCTTTGGATCTTATATCTCCACACATACTTATGATAACCATCTTCCATATCTGTGGTCTATATTGCAGAGATAATCCTCGCTCTAAGGGTCGTGACTCCTCTTCTTCTACGCATATACTAGAGCATTATACTTATATTCTAATTACTTTAGAACAAAGCCTATCCACCCATAGAAAAAATAACAACTCTTTCCTCCATAAGAGACTCGACCTAGATATTATGGATCCATAGCTTCTGGTAATTTCTTTTACTGAATCTTGAGATAAACTTCAAATCTCTACGACCCTCAAACTATGGTTACCTCAGTAAATATTACACCTACGACTATTGTTCTGGTCCTAAATTCCAGTGCAAGCCCTCCTCCATTTGTGTTGGTCTTTATCACAGACCTTGAAACCTACTAACGACCACAAGGTAGGGTCTCAACCCTCTTTGTTGTTTCTAAATTTGATGTGGCCTTCACATAAAAACACCACTAAAATCACATGCCAAAATTCTCATGAACCGCCTGTCTTGAGCTGGATCTACCAGAAGAGAACCAACAATATGCTATCCTACTTCTTAGCTCGAACCCATTAAGGTATGCAACATTCTTGTGAACCCTCACATGATGATATTGCCTTGGTGGATGATGATGGCCTCCCTTTAGCAACCCTTACTCAACCCTCTAACTTGGCTTACTTTAGGAACCCTCTAGAACTTACGAGTTTTATCCTCTTAGACCTTAGGAAATATTAGTTTTCCTTTCTGATTTTCTTTTAGATTTTAAAACCTGTCTTGGGTCTAAAACCCCTTCGCTTGGATTCTTTTCCTACAAATCATTTTGTGAACAAAATCACACAAACCCATCTCACTAGGCTTGTGGAGTACCTCCCAAGCTACACGATTCAGAAACATAGTCTAGTTGTAGTAATCGTAACTTGTTCAAGCTCTTGTAGTCATGCAAGGGTTTGCTTGGGTTCCCAAGTTGCAAATTAAGTAAGGGTAGTTGTGAGGATATCATAGCTAGGGAGGGCCAATGTATGACAAGGAATGAAAAGGCATGTTAACACATGCCAAACGATATCAATGCATGTTGAGTGTTAGGGAGTATTAAGGTATCATAAGGGAGAACTAGGTCAAAATGAATTGAAATGAAAAAATAAGAGTGTGTGCTAGGGAGTGTGAGTGAATTCAAGTGTGCCAACGAGGAAGTGTGTTAGGAGAAGTTTAGAATAGGATTTGTAAGAGGCAAGCCTATGATTGTGATAAGGGGCTCGACAGAGCAGTTTTAGACAAGGGTAGACTTTGTGCTAGGCACAACACTGTTTTTCCTTTAGCTATTATTTTGATATGACATGTGGCACATTTTGGCCAAATGCTCATGTTTTAAACTATTTTACACAATTTCATATTGTACATTATTGTGCCTAAGTTTTGAGGCACTCGGCTTTTGTCATCTTATATCATGTGTGTCTTGTGCATCTTGTGGTTCTTGCAAAATCGTAGTTAATTCTCTATTGTTTATATGAACTCGACATACATGTGAAATATTGTTTGTGTAAGCTATGTTGCTTAGTTGTTTTATGCCCATGGCTAGATGTGATGCTTGTCTTGGTAAGTTCTTAAGTGGGACAAGTTGAACTTGGACATGAGTGGCCTAAGATGAGTTATAGGTAGTTATTAGGTGAGCAAGGCACACTCTACTTTTATTAGGTACAATTGGTCAAGTTATTGCGGCCGAAGTAGGGCAATGTCACATGAACTGCAGTAGCTAAGGACTTGATTGGGTTCCCAAATCGTGAAAAAATGTAACGTTAGTTGTGAGGGTGTGAGTGCCATGGCGTGCTAGGGAATGCTAACATGTGCTAGATAGTGCAAAGTCATGTCAAATATGTTAATATGTGCCAAGTGTTAAGGCATGCCAAGATGTGCAAGGGTGTCACAATATGTGTCAAGGACTGCCAAGGCAAAAAAAAGGAGAAACAAGTTAAACTAGAAGGAAATGAACACATAAGAGGGTTAATAAGTCATTAATTTACCTTTTCCAAGAGGTTCATGCTAGGCACACCAACACTAGGTGCCAATAGGTGTGAAGTGTTAATGCATTCTAAGTGCCAAATATTCCTCTGTTACTTCTCATATACTTTCCAATAGTTGATCTCAAATAACTTTAATATTAAACCATGCCAAAGCATACCAAGGCATCTCAACAAATGCTAGAAATGCTAAGAATTTCCAAGCACCAACACGTGCCAAGTGCCAATGTGTGTTAGGGAGTGATACACATGTTATGAAGTGGCAGGGCATGTCGAAGGGTGCTAAAGTATGCTAGAGAGTGCTAATGCATGTTGAGGAGTGTTAGGGAGTACTATCGAAACACAAAGGAGAACTAGGTCAAAATGCATAGAAGTGAATGACTATGAGGGTGTGCTACGGAGTGTCAATGAGTGCTAGCTAGCATGCCAAGGATGGAGTGACAAGGTATGCTAAGAACTGGTAAGGCATGCCAGGGAATATCAGGGCATGTCACGAAGTGCTAAAGTGTGTTAGGGAGTTCCAATGTGTGTTAACATGTGCCAAATAGTGCCAAGGCATGCCAAGACATGACAGATGCTAACACATGCTAAGATGTGGAGGGTGCCAGGGTATGCTAATATGTGTCAAGGAGTGTTAAGGAAACATAAGGAAAAACCAAGCTAAAATGCAAGGAAATGAACACATAAGAGGGTTAATAAGTCAAAACTTTATATTTTTCAAAAGGGGCATGCTAGGCACACTAATAATAGGTTCCAATACATGCCAAGTGCCAATGTGTGCCAAGTGCTAATGTATGTTAATGCATGCCAAAGTGTTCCATGACATGCTAGGGACTACAGGGCATGCCAACACATGCTAAGAGAGTGCTATGTTATGCTAGGGCCTACCAAGATGTGCTTGAGTGTCTTAGTCATGGCAATATTTTCTAGGTACAAATATGTTCCAAGACATGTGAGGTGCCAAGGAATTTTAGTGTGAACCAAACCATGTTAAAATGTGCTAAGAGTGTTGAGGAGTGCTAGGTCTCTCTCATTAATATAATTGGCAGAGCTTGATTATGTATTAAATAATATAGTTCCTACATGCACTAGTGGAACTCTATCTAAAGGGAATTTGTTAAATAATAAACCTAATAGAGATGAATCATGCATTGACTCATAGGAAAATTATATTCTCATTACTTGAGGAAAATGATACATTGATTACTTCTTAACAAATTGACTAACTCTAACCACTATGGCCTTGGACACATAATGAAGAAGACTCCACAACAAATTTATTAAATCATTATCTTTTGACAAAAAATATAGTAGCATGCACACCGTGTCATCAAAAAATCATTAGAATGATCAATGATGAAAATTTTTTGACCATCACCAAAAGTAATCGAAAAGAGCATTGGGTCAATAAAATATCGTCACTAGAAGTGTCACCAAAGAGAGAATTAATGAAAGGCCTTTAACAACGCTCTCCAAAAGTGTCACTAAAAATGGCTTTGGTGACAAATCTTAAAAGATAATCACTATATGCACTTACAACAATGTTTTTTTAAGGACCATCACCATATGCGACATTGGTGACACACCTTAAATGTTTATCACAGGCATGACCCTCACCAATGACCTTTTTTGTTGTAGTGTCTCCATAGAGGGAAGGGAATATTAGCCTTAAGGCCTCAAGTATTTACCCACATAAGTGGTCACAATGCATAGAATGGAGAAGCTTGTTAAGAAATGTGGCAATGAAGTTATTTCTAGGATTTATTCTGTGGAATCTCACTAAGGAGTCAAAATTGTTCCATCAAACCTACACCATATCTTGGATAATCATAACAAAGTCTTTTAGAAAACTTCTAAAGGATTGCCCCGTCATGATTTCGTAAAGATGTCATTGAGCTTATACCCAAGAGTACCCCTCCCAACATCACAATGTACTTGCAAAACTATTCCAAGATTTGGGTAGATAATTTTTATCTTCAATAGATTCAAGATTGGTAACTTGGTCTATTTAGGAGACTAAATGTACAAGTAATCCAACTTTAAATAGAATAAGAATAAAAGGTTTGCTCCAAAATTTTATGGGCTCTTTAGTGTCTTTTGTAAGGTTGGAAAATTAGCTTATGATTTTTAGTTGTCTTCCTCTTCATGCATTTAAAAGGTTTTCTAGATTTCTATCTAAAGAGGATAATCAGACAAAACATTCTAGTACATAACAAAGTTTCAGAATTTGAGAAAAGTGAAGTCGATTCTAAAAATTGAAGTGATTCTCGAGTTTTTCACTTGTTATCTTAGGAATAGACCCGTCACATACTGCGTCATCAACCATAAGACAATAAAGGAAGTTGATTCTAAATCTAGAGGTGATTCTAGACTTTTTCTCTTGCCATTTCAAAATATACCCATTGCATGGTGCCTCATCAAGTGCAAAAACATGCCTTTGCATGAAGCCACATTGAAAGATAAGCACTCAATGAAGCAACACCCTCAATTACACACTTTTGAGGGTAAAGTTTTAGAAGGGCAGAGTAATTTATGACCCTAACTCCTATGGATATCATTATCTTCATCACTCTCTTATTAATACATATTCATCGTTCCTATTCTCGTATTCTTTTAACTAGTGCTCTCTCTTTAGGATCATGGATTCTCACACTCCTATGCACACTATCTATAAATGGAAGTGTGAGATTACCTAACCCTAAACTCTTATTCTATATAATTTAAGGAGACTCATTGATAATTATCTTGTGTTGTTTATTGTTCTGTTAAAGCAATTAGGAGGTTTCTCCACATTAATAATAGTTGGATTCATCTGGTGGATTGAGGTGCTTCTGCAATGTCAAAAATATGAGATTATCTTTAAATCGATTGTAGATTCTTGAAATATTTGGAAATCTGACGGACATAGCTGTGGTCAAAAAATTGTCCGCGCCATGTCTGTGGGATTCCGAAATATTCCAAGAATCTACAATAAACTTGAGCTCACCTAAAAAATGATAGTCTGGGCAGGACATCATTCATTCCCGACATGAATGAAAACAAGAAGTGGCATTCATGGGCGTTTGACTCCCTCCAAGCGATTGATATGCAGGTTAATACAGCCCGTTCGGCTCACGCTTCTCGCATATGCTTCTGATTTACCTCACCTCAGCCTAGCTGTGCCAGTGGATGTTCATGTCCCTCCTTACGTCTCCCTCCACTTCCCTTCATGTAGAGATTCATAGCAAGAGTTAAGCTCAATCATTCTCTTACACTTCTAGGCATTGTTGTTTGAGACTTCAGCCATTCTGTTCCTAAGCCCGCCACCATGGTTTGTAAAAGACGAAGAGTTCAAAGGGGCCGTAGATGTCAAAGATCACATGGAGCTATTTGATCTTGTTATCCCTTTCCATATCCGTAATAGAGTGGCCTCTCTCGAAGCTAACACCAAATAATTGGAGATGAACATTGGGTTGTCTAGAATCTGTTGGCGTGCCACCTTTGGACTATGCAACTAGCCAGAGGGCACGCGGAAAGGCGGATGGCAAGAAAAAATACTCAAATCAGTCGAACGCATCTCTCTTTATGCCATCTCTCTAGATTGATAGGCATAGAATTTTCGCCTACTCCAGTGATGTCCTCCGGCAGTTCAGATGATAGAAATCCCTCCCTCCAGTCTCATATCCCCTCTTCACATTGATTTCATGCCAGGAGAAGAAGCACAAACCATATTGTCCATGGCTCTCCAGGCCCAAAGATTGAAGCAACGACGTGTAGCTCAAAGCAGTTTCCACCTGCGCTGCCCCACCATCAAAGAGTGCTCTTAGCAAGAAACTAGCTCCTATGGTTGCGTTTTTATCGAGGAAAAGGTGGATGGCGAGCCTCCAGACAATGTAGGAGTCAATGAAGCAAGTAGCAACAAAGTGCAACAAGCTCCATCGAGCTCCAAAAGAAAAGAAGTGGCTTGATGAAGTTTCCTTTGTTTCTTCCTTCGTTTTTGTTTCTCCTCATTGTCTTCACATGATGCCAGTATTGATAACTCTTGTTTTGATAGCCGAAGCTATTTTTGTAAACCTTGTTTTGATTTCTACATGTTCCATGTTATATTGTAAAAAATCTACTCCATTTGAGGGATAATCTGGTTTTCTTATCACAGACAGATGGTCCACTTGCAACACTTCTCAGTTTGGATTTGGTTTCAGGCTTCTCAATGCCTCTTAAAATGTATTTTATGCAACATATCTTAAGTAATAGAAAATAGAAAATTGAGTACTTGCTTAAAAAAAATACTTGCATTCATTATTTCACATATTAATGGAGTGACATTATATGCAATATCATAAAAAGTGGTATTCAATGTTTGTCATGTTGTTTTGGGTAATTTAAATCATAAAAATTGAGATTAACAACAAAATTAAAAGATAATATTATTTAATTTAAATATTTTAAGGAATAATTAAAAAAAATTAGATTTTAAGTTTATTAAAATATGAGAATGTGATCTTAAACACCAACAACGAGAAACACTTATTTGACCAGTTGAACTAATCCTTAGGGATTACTTAAACTCCATACATATATATGAATCATTATTTTCTTGAGAAGAAATTGGCTAATAACCATAAAAGTAATTTAAACCAATTAAATAAAATAACCCAAACAAAAATAAAATTATTTTGACACGGATAAACTAGTAAATGAAGAATCACAAAACTTTGAACAAACTTCAAATACTTAATGGATGTCCTAAGCATGTTAGAATTTACACGGTTTCCACGATTTGTTAACCGTGCTTGAAAAACGACATGTGCCACAAAAAACTCTTATTTTAGGAAAGATAATTGAAAACGTAAATAGGGTTATAAAACATGTGAGATGTCACTCATTTAGATCTTTCAGATTTGAACAATTCAATAGTGGCTCGTAGAATTTAGAAGTATAATATTGATGCGGTGAATATGAATGTTTTGATTTCAGAGATGTTAAATTTTGGTTTTGGGTTTTTATTATCTATTTTTTTTATAGTGTTTTTATTTTTTCATTTTAAATTAATTGTTTTTTAGTTTTTGTTTAGTTAAGGATTATAATAATTATTTTTGTTTGTTGTGTTTTTACAATTTTAATAAAAATTTCAAGAAAATGTTAAATATATATATATCTATATATATATATATATTTTTTTTTTAAATTTAAAATTATTTTTCTAATTTCTTGAAATTTTACTTTTAATTTTCAATTGGTTGAGCGAGTTGTTACGGGACATAATTTCCTTGGTGGAGGGCGATTTATTTTTGGTATTTGTTATTGCCTGACAAATCATTAAAAAAAAAAAACTAATTTTCTGAGTGGCCATCTCGTTGGTGAGTGCTCTAACACTGACATTTACATAGTGCTTTGAGCAGGTCCTTTATGTAAGTGGGAGAAGGGAGTTGTTTCATTAATGAGTGTTTTGACACTGACACTGTCACTATGACAATTATTGCTAGTGCGTTTTTCTCTTATTTCGTTTTAAACCATTTTTTCATCTTAAACTTTTTTCAGGTTTTGTTGTGCGGGAGAACAGGTGCATGGAGCCTTGAATATATGCAGAGTGAAGGATGTGTGGGTGAAGGGGTATGTGCGAGATAAGGGACTGTAAAGACGCACTTTTACAGTTGTAGTGGGATTGTTTGATAGATGCAGAGCAATTGAATATAAATGTTTCGTATCTCTAGATACATTTTCTCATACCTTCTTCTATAGTAGAAGGAACTACAAAAGTTTGGGTTACATGTATATCTTTACAACATATAACATTTTCCAAAATTTATAGCAAATGTGCACATTACTATGTCGACGTGGGATTGTTTTATTGGATATTGGGATGCAAAAGAGATTTGGAAAAATTGCTTTATGATAGACTTGACACACAGTATAAGAACTAGTATTGGGTGAAAGGAAAGTGTACAAGATAACTGCACAGAGGGAGAATGCATGCGGAAGTGAAAAACATTTTTGTTGTTGGTTATGAAGAGTCAAGGCATGGAAAACATGGACTAATTTTGAGATATGCGAAGGAAGGAGAAACGATGTGTGGGAGAAGGTTGTGCAAAGACACTTTGTGCAATGGAATTTGTTAAAGAGAAAGGACCATATCGAGTCAAGGTTTCTTCTCCGCACTTTACAGAAGACAAATTTAATATGCAGAATAAGGAACAAAAACTTTAATTCGTAGATGATTTATTTGATATAGAGATGATTCGACGATTTGATGTGCAGTTTTCAAAACTATGTTCAAGGATTTTGAATACTTATTATGCAATACTAGTAAGATGATAGAACTCTAGATACAATTCTGATAGACTATTATTAGACACTGTATATTGTAAATATCGGGATAGGTATAACGATATTGAGATATTGGGATATGTATAATTCTCTTTTGTTTTAATGGGTTTTAGCATTCAGTTGTTGTAAATAGTTACTTTTAGTGTTGTCGGGTAGCAGAAATCAAGCGTTAATTTAACCATCTTGTTTCTTCTTAGCATGGAAGTCTCCCTAGCTTTGATTGTGTGGAGGTGGCTTCACACTCCACACTTTCTTTTTTCCACATCTGCATAATGAAAAAGAACAAGCTATTACATTGGCAATATGAAAATTTATCTTAAGAGGGTAATCCCATTATGATGGTGCGGGAGAACAAGTGTGCGGAGAAAGGAACATGTGCAATTGTGTGGAGTTACGGAAGAAGCACAAAGGAATATTTTTCTGCACATCTGTACTCCGCATAACTTCCTCTGTTTCTATGCACTTTACACAACAATTGTTCGTTTATACATAGTGCAGAGAAACTGTGTGCAATGGAATTTGTTAAAGAGCAGGGACTATAATGAGTCAAGATTTCTTCTTATCACTTTGTAAACGATGAATTTAATATGAGAAGTAGGGAACATAAACTTTAATTCGCAAACATTTTATTTGATATTAGTGATTATTTGACGATTCAATGTGCGGTTTTCAAAACTATGTTCAATGTTTCCCAATACTTATTATGCAATACTAATTAGATGATAGAACACTATATACAATTTTGATAGACTATTATTGGACAAATCATATTGTAGATACTAGGATAGGTATAACGATACTAAGATACTAGGATGTGACTATGATAGGTATAATTATTTTTTCTTTTTATGGGTTTTAGCATTCAATTGTTGTAAATAGTCATAATTACCACTATCAGACAACATAAGTTAAGTATTGATTCATCCATGTTAAAATTGGAAACAAGGGCCAAATTCCACCTTGGGACAACTCATTTGATGGAGATGATGATCGCATTGGATTCCTATTTTCGAGAGGTCCAAGGTTGATATAAAGATCATCTCATTTGGACAAGCAGAAGTGTGATTTTGAATGTATGCCCACACTTGTGCAAATTGTTTTGGTCGGCCTCATCATCATGTAGGCTCAAGAAGCCCAATGGTTGTGTCTCTTCACCCACAATGAATTGTATAGATACAAGAGACCTCACACCTCATTTGGCACATTCATCACTCACACATTCTTGTCTCTCTTTATCAGATTGGTTTGTACAGCTATTGGGCAGCCTCTCTCTCTCTCACACATGTGGCAAGGAGGACAAATTTTCTGGGCGGAATTACAGGCCGAAATTTCAGACTTCAAAGACAGGTTTGGTCAACATTGACCGAGGGGTTGTTGACCAAGTTTGACTGTGCTTTGAGGGTCTAAGGTTTGATTTTTCTAGGCCGCATTGTTGGGCACAAAACTGAGAAATTCTGGGATATTTGACTTGCATTGACTTCAGGTTATACTGTTGTTTGACCATAGAAAATTACAACAATTTTCTCTCTCCTTTAACTGAGTTTGACCGAGCTATTTTGGGCTGAATTTACCTTCCTGACCAAGTTGAGTTTGACTAGGGAAGATTGAGTTGCTTTGGGGATGATTTGCTATTGCTTTGACCATCATTGACTTTTTGGTTAGGGTTGAAGTTTGACTACATAAATTTACGAGGTTGTTTTGACTTTGTATTGGGAAAGTCAATTTGACTTTTGTACTCTCTCTCTTTGTTGAACTTTTGATTTAATAATAAGAAGAATTGATCAAAGGTTTTTCCCCACATTGGGGTTTTTACCTAACATCCACCAAATCCAATGTCCTCTTGTCTTGGCTTGTCTTCTGCAATTTGTTTCATGTTCTATCTGCTTTTATTGTCAATTTGATTATTGTGATTGCTATTGGAAATTGGATATTGTTATTGGGCTACTAGGGAACATTGAAGTAAATTGTGTTAAGCATAGAACATAGCATTGTTAACTAAAATTAACATGGTATCAGAGCCCAGGTGAAGACAAAGCCCAAGAAAGAGTGAGAAAATCAATCATTAAGGAAAGTTATTGGACAAAAATATTGGTCTAGCTTCAATGGAGACTACATCATACTTCAAATTCAAGGACAAGCTCAAGGAAAAATCTGACTATCATGCATGGAAGATGACTTTGGATTTGACTTTGGAAGAGAATGATGCTATGGACTATGTAAAGGGAAGAGTGGTGGAGCCTCCTTCAAATGCACCTGTTATTGCAAAAACAAAGTACAAGAAAGTTAAGGTCAAAGCTAAGAAACTTATTGTAGACTTTATTCAAAAGCATTTGGTTGCCTATATTTATGATTTGGAAACATCTAAGGAGATGTATGATAATCTGGTTGGGATGTTCAAAGTGATAATGCAAATCAAGTCCTCTTTCTCAAGAACAAGTTGAAAGACATCAAGATGGATATAGGCAAGTTTATTCAGTCCTACTTCATGAGGATTACCGAAATCAAGAATGATCTTCTATCAATTAGAGAAGTTGTTGGTGATAGGAAGCTCATTCTTGTTGCACTTGGAGGTCTTACAAGAGCATGGGATGTGTTTAACACCACCTTCCTCAACAATGACATGATTTCGAGTTTTGATGAATTATTGGCTAGATGCACTCAAGAATAAATAAGGATGATGGAGAGAGATAAGCCCTCAAATGGAAATGACCCTACTGCTTTCTCTGCTCATGCTAAAAGGAAGAACAATGTTGGTCCAAGGAGACAAGGTCAAGGATCTAAGTCGAGATTCAAAGAAGGAACAAAAGGAAGATACTACAATTACAACAAGTTTGGCCACTATGCTAGAGAGTGTCCTCACAAGAAGGACACTTCAAAGGATGATGACAACAACAACCACAACAACTACAAAGGAAATGGATATCAAAGGAACAACAAGTTCAACAATAAAGGAAAGAGGAATACTCCCGCTGCTTGATATGGAAATGGTAGTCCTTCCAAAAGGTCAAGAAATTCCAGGTATGAGGAAAGTAATGTTGTAGAAAAACAAAATTAATTTTATCTTATTTCCGCTTTATCCACTGCCTCTCCTTCGGATACATTAGATCATTGGCTGATTGATAATGGAGCCTCAAGGCACTTCATTGGGTACAAAAAGGCCCTCTCGAATTTGGTTGAATAGAAGACTAACTTGCAAATCATACTTGGAGATAATGCCACCTATCCCATGAAAGGAATAGATACCATCACTCTTCACTTGAATCAAGGTCAAACCAATCATCTACAAGAAGTATTTTATGTGCTCGATTTGAAGAAGAACCTGATATCTACTTCTGTGATGGAAGATAAAGGCTTCAAGGCAGCTTTCATTGATGGAAAGGTGTGTCTTTGGCAAAGAAACCCTAAATATGCATTTACACTCAGATTTAGGGTTGATGGTCTTTATCAAGTTGGAGGAAGTCCTTTAGGAGCCATATCTTGTGAAACTTCTCTTCAATTTGAATTGTGACACCAGAAATTTTCAACATGGGGTAAGGAAGATGGTCACAGGTATGCCCGATTTCAACATGAATCATGAAGGTGTTTGTCAGGGTTGTGCAACTAGGAAACTTACAAGGGGGCCATTCCTCTCAAGCGAAAGTCAAACTTCTAATATTCTTCAATTGGTCCATTCTGACCTATCTGATATGTTGCTCGTAACATCATTAGGAGGATACTTATATTATGTTATCTTTGTGGATGACTTCTCTCACAAAACATGGATCTATTTCTTGAATAATAATGATGAAGTATTCAAATGGTTTCGTGCTTTCAAAGCCTTGGTGGAGAATCAAATAGGTAAGAAGATCAAAATATTGAGGACCAACAATGGGACTAAACATGAATAAAATGAATTCAATGACTATTGTAGAGAAGCCAACAATATGAGGGAGACAATTGTTGCATACAATCCTGAGAAAAATGGAGTTTCTGAAAGAAAGAATCAAACAATCATGGAAGCCACATGTGCTATGCTTCATGATCTAGGTCTATCAAAGTTATTATGGGGATAATCTACAAATACCATCTTATATGTTCAAAATAGGTGTCCACATCAAGCATTGAATTTTAAGACACCTGAAGAAGTTTTCATTGGTAAGAAACCTGATGTTTCTCATTTTAGAATATTTGGTTGTCTCATATATTTTCATGTGCCTAAAGAAAAGAGAAACAAGTTGGGAGCATGTAGGAAGAAAGGAACTTTTGTGGGCTACAATGAAAACTCAAAGGCATATAGAATCTATGTGCTTGGTCAACGAGATGTGGAAGTAAGCTATTATGTTACATTCAATGAAGACACTACTCTTGGGAAATCCAGAGATCTCCCCATTCCAGGAAAAGAAAATGATGGTGCTATAGGAAAACAGGAAGAATTTTCCCCCGATGAGCCTATGCCTAATATTGAAGGTCTGATGGATTCTATTGATCCACCTCATAGTGATCCCTCTACCTAAAGAAAAATACCGTTGTGGCTCAAAGGTACTCTCGAAGATGATGAAAATCATATTGCTCCTAGAGGGACATTTCGTGAAAGTAAGAATCCCACCAGGTATCAACGGTATCTTGCTGCTATGAGTACTATTGTTCAATCTGAGCCTTGTACATTCGAAGAAGTCATGAAACATAAAGTATGGAAGGATGTGATGAATGAGGAGTATAAATTAATAATGAAGAATGGTGTCTGGGATGTGGTTCCCAGACCCAAGGACAAGTCTTTGGTCACATCTAAATGGCTTGAAAAAATCAAACGTGGAGTTGATGGGAGTGTTGAAAAATACAAGGCCAAGTTTGTTGCTCGAGGATTCTCTCAAAAGGAAGGGGTGGATTATGATGAGATATTTGCACCAGTTTCCTTATATACCATTATTTTTTCGATTATTGCTCTTACTTCTTCTCAAGGATGGAGCCTACACCAAATGGATGTTGACTGCTTTCTTGCATGGCTCGCTTAAGGAGGAAGTCTACTTGGAACAACCTGAGGGGTTCGAAGTACAGGATCAAAGGACACGCGTATGCAGGTTGAAGAAAGCCCTCTATGCGTTGAAGCAAGCCCCCAAGACTTGGTATGAGAGGATTGATAGATATCTTATGAAGTTGGGATTTAAAAGGAGTGAGGCTGACCCTAACCTATATTTCAAGGTTGAGAATAACATGCCTCTCATTCTGTTCCTTTATGTGGATGATCTCTTTTTGACATGTGCAAACCCTCTCATTTATCAATGCAAGAGGGAGTTGGCTTCTGAGTTAGAGATGAAGGACCTAGCACTGATGCACTACTTCCTAGGCCTGGAGGTATGGAAAAAGCCAGGTGAGATTTTCCTTTCTCAAGTAAAATACATTGTGAAGTTGCTCAAGAGATGTGAGATGGTGGATTGCAAGTCTGTGTCTACTCCGATGGAACTCAACTTCAAGAAGCTATGTGGAAGTGTTGTTGGGTCCGAATTGGAAAATCCTTCTGAATATAGACAACTTGTGGGGCCCCTGATGTTCTTGGTAAACTCCTGCCTTAACAAATGCTTCGCTGTGAACACATTGAGTCAATTTATGGTAGAGCCTCATCACATACATTGGATTGTTGCTAAGAATATCTTGAGATATCTTTGGGGCATAATCTATTATGGACTGAGATACACTGGTGAGAATTTGAGGCTGCATGGATATATAGATGCCGACTGTGCTGGAAGTGTGGTGGATCGTAAGAGCACATCTAGATGTTTCTTCTCATCAGGATTTTCTTCAATTTCGTGGATGAGAAGGAAGCATAAATCAATTTCACTAAGCACCGTTGAGGCCGAATACATTGCAGCTAGTACGACATGTTGTGAAGCTGTTTGGTTGAGGAAGCTCTTCAGTGAGCTATTTAAGCATGTGATGGATACCACCGTGATATTTTGTGACAACCAAAGTGGGATTCGCCTTTCAAAGAATCCTATGTTCCACGACTGCTCCAAGCACATTGATATCAAGTACCACTTTATCCAGGATATGGTACAATGGGGAGGACTAAGGATCCAACACATTAGGATTGATAAGCAGATCGCATATATCCCCACGAAGCCTTTGGGGAAGGTAAATTATTAGACTTTCGAAAGAGACCTGGAGTTGTGGAAAGACCCTCCCATGAGGGTCCCTCTTGAGTTGGACACTGAGCTTTGGGAGCTCCTGGGGGCTAGGGGTACTTCTTGGAGATATGAGGGACCATAGGGTGAGTAGTTCACCTTCCCCTATGTGGTGTGATGTGTACAGGGTGAGTGGTTCAACTTCCCATGTGATAACCTATGGTGACATGTGTGTAGGGTGAGTGGCTCACCTTCCCCTACTAGACACATGTGTGTAGGGTGCGTGGTTCACCTTACCCTACGATTGACATATGCATAGGATGAGTGATTCACCTTCTCCTGTGGCATATGAGAAAGATGAGTGGTTCACCTTCTCCTAATGATGCCCCAATATACATCCTACCCACGTAGTCCGAGACTCATGGGAAGTACCTCTCATATGGCCAATGAGTTGGGAAACATTGATAGGGACCATAGCACTACCGATGGATGCGTCGTGTATTGTCGTACTCTCTATGTCTAGGATGCACGGTGTTCAACAACTTGATCTGGGATCATTTGAGGTTCTACCTTTGGATTGAATTTTTTCAGTGGTGAGTGGTAAGGTCTTGTGACTCACTCTTAATCGATTCTTCTTCTTTATTACTTCATGGTTCAACAAAGAGAAGATTAGATGACAAAGATGGCACATGACGATAGGATAACATAATGACGACAAATGAATTGGCGGGTTGAATTCTCCCTAGTTGAGAGGGAGTGTTAAAATTGGAAACTAGGGCCAAATTCCACCTTGGTACACTCATTTTATGGATATGAAGATTGCATTGTATTCCTCTTTTTGAGAGGCCCAAGATTGATCTAAAGAGAATTTCATTCGGACAAGTAGAAGTGTGATTTTGAATTTATGCCGACACATGTGCAAATTGTTCAGGTCGACCTCATCATCATGTAGGCTCAAGAAGCCCAATGGTTGTCTCTCTTCACCCACAATGAATTGTATAAATACAAGAGACATTACACCTCATTTGGCACATTCATTACTCACACATTCTTCTCTCTCTTCATTAGATTGACCCATACAACTATTGGGTAGCCTCTCTCTCTCACACGTGTGGCAAGGAGGACAAATTTTATGGGCATAATTATAGGCCGAAATTTTAGACTTGAGAGTCAGGTTTGACTAACGTTGATCGAGGGGTTGCTAACCAAGTTTGACTGTGTTTTGAGGGTCAAAGGTTCGAGTTTTCTAGGTCGCATATCTAGGCACAAAAACTAATAAATTATGGGTCGTTTGACCTACATTTACTTTAGGGTTGACTCTTGTTTGACCGCATTAAATTACAACAATTTTCTCTCTCCTTTGACTGAGTTTGACTGAGTTTTTTGGGCTGAATTCAACCTCTTGATTAGGCCAAGTTTGACTGAGGAAGACCGAATTTATTTGGGGACGATTTTTCGTCATTTTGACCAGCGTTGACTTTATGGTTAGGGCTAAAGTTTGACTGCAGTTGACTGCAACAATTTACAGGGTTTTTTGGACTTTGTATTGGGGAAGTCAATTTGATTTTTGTTACTCTCTTTCTCTGCTAAACTTTTTTTTTAATAATAAGAAGAATTGATCAAAGGGTTTTCCCGACATTGGGTTTTTCCCCTAGTATCCACCAAATTTAGTTTCCTCTTGTCTTGGCTTGTCTTCTGCATTTTGTTTCATGTTCTATTTTCTTTTACTGTCGATGTGATTATTGCGATTGCTATTGGAAATTGGAAATTTTTATTGGGCTACTAAGGAACATTGAAGTAAATTGTGCTAAGCATAGAACATACGATTGTTAACTAAAATTAACAATCCATCTTGTTTCTTCTTAGTGTGGAAGTCTCCCTGGCTTTGATTGCGCAAAGTGTGGAGGTTTCTTTACACTCCACACTTTATTTTTTCCACGTTCGTACAATGAAAGTGAAGAAAATATTTCACTGACGATATGACAAATTTCAATAATAGGGTAAACCATTATGACAGTGTGAGAGAGAAGGCATGTAGAGCAAGGAACAAGTGTGGCTGTGCATTGTTATAGAAGAACCACAATGGAATATTTTGCTGCACATTCATACTTTTCATAACTTTCCCTACTTCTGTACACTCTACATGGAAACTATTCATTGATACATTGTGTGGAGTGATTAATATTAAGTGGCTTTTATCATTTAAAAACTAGTATTGTGCGGAAGGAAGGTGTGTGGGAGCATTGTGCGGAGGGTGAATGCACGCCGAAGTGTGGAATTTTGTGACAGGAAAAATGTGGTTGTTACTGTGCACAGTTGTTCTCCGATGCAAATCACAAATTAAAAAACACATTTCATTTAATGTTGTTCAGTTCACAACTACTCAAAGAAATCTAAGTTTTATGAAGCTTTTCTAACAGAATTTTAACAAGTAACCTGTTTGTAGTTGCATTGGTCAGGTGTTCATCATGCATTTTTTGACATGTATGTTGCCAACGCATACTTGATTAGTTCTCGAGGGGGCCTGTTACGATTGGTTTTTCCCAAAGTTCTTTTCTACATGCTCTGCTAAGTTGTCATTTTTTTAGTTGTCAGAATTGATAGTGAACAATGTTGTGTTAAGTGTTGTGCGTTTTTCTTGTTAGCATAAGAATTATGCACATAAGCTGTTTTCGAAGACAAAGACAAATTTTACGATATTTTTATTAGGTACGTTGTGGTTCCTTTGTTATGTGATCCTAAATCTAGTTGTTGCAGAAGAGTTTTATGGGAACCAATGTGGATATATGTGTATGTTAATAATGTGTATATTTTTTGTTATCTTATGCATTTACCGTATATAGTTATACCATGTTGTTTGTTTTCCTCAACGTTGTTTATGTTGTGCTTATCATGGAGTAATAGTTCATAATGAATTTAGAACATGTTTGAACCGTGATTGCCAAAGCATCAATGGACAAGCGTTTATGTGCTATAAAAAGAGAACTTACAGATGCAATTCTAAGGCAGTATAATCTATTTCATTTAAACAAATTTGGAAATGTTGTAAAAGATTAGCTATTCGACGTTATGCGAAATATATTGCATTTTAGATGGATATCAACAAATTTACCTAAAGGAATGATAAAACATTTCAGAAATTGTTTGTATGAACGGAACACTAAAGCAATGTTATCTTATGAATGTGAATTGAACATAGCGTTGAAGAATCTAGCGCAATGAGGTATAGTAGGGTTCTTCTAGACTTGATAACAATTTGTGAAGCACTTTTAAAATTTATCTTGTTAGCTTAATCTTCTTCTCTTCTTATTAATACAGCGTGTTTACTTCATAAAACTACTACCAAAAACATAAGAACAAGGACACAAGATCTTGGCTCTCTACCAGGGAAAAGCCTCTCTTCTGCATTTTGTTTCATGTTCTATTTTCTTTTACTGTCAATGTGAGTATTGTGATTTCTATTGGAAATTGGAAATTGTTATCGGGCTAATAAGGAACATTGAAGTAAATTATGCTAAGAATAGAACATATGATTGTTAACTAAAATTAACAATCCATGTTGTTTCTTCTTAGTGTGGAAGTCTCCCTGGCTCTGATTGTGTAGAGTGTGGAGGTTTCTTCACACTCCACACTTTCTTTTTTCCACCATATGTACAATGAAAGTGAACAAACTATTTCACTAATGATATGACAAATTGAATAATAGGGTAAACCATTATGACGGTGTGAGAAAGCAGGCATGTAGAGTAAGGAACAGGTGTGGTTGTGCGCAGTTATGGAAGAACCACAATGGAATCTTTTTCTGCATATTCATACTTTGCATAACTTCCTCTGCTTCTCTGCACTCTACATGGAAACTATTTGTTGATGCATTGTGTGGAGTGATTAATTTTAAGTGGCTTTGATCGTTTAAAAACTAGTATTGTGCAGAAGGAGAGTGTGTGGAAGAACTATGCGGAGGGTGAATGCATGCTGAAGTGTAGAATTTTGTGGCAGAAAAAATATGGTTGTTATTGTGCACAATTGTTCTCTGGCGCAAATCACAAATAAAAAAACACATTTCATTTAATGTTGTCCAGTTCACAACTACTCAAACAAATCTAAGTTTTATGAAGCTTTTCTAACATAATTTTAACAAGTAACATGTCTGTAGTTGCATTGGTTAGGTGTTCATCATGCATTTTTTGACATGTACGTTGCCAATGCATACTTGATTAGTTCTTGAGGGGGCTTGTTACGAATGGTTTTTCCCAAAGTGTTTATCTATGTGCTCTACTAAGTTGTCATTTTTCTAGTTGTTAGAATTGGTAGTGGACAATTTGTGTTAAGTGTTGTGCGTTTTTCTTGTTAGCGTAAGAAATATGCACATAATTTTTTTTCAAAGATAGGGATAGATTTTACGATATTTTTATTAGGTGCGTTGTGGTTCCTTTGTTATGTGATCCTAAATCTAGTTTTTACGGAAGGGTTTTATGGGAACCAATATGGATATATGTGTATGTTATTAATGTGTATATTTTTTGTTATCTTATGGCTTTACCGTATATAGTTATACCATGTTGTTTGTTTTCCTCAATGTTGTTTATATTGTACTTATCATGGAGTAATAGTTCATAATGAGTTTAGAACATGTTTGAACCGCGATTGTTAAATCATCAATGGACAAGCGTTTATGTGCTATAAAAAGAGATCTTACAGTCTAAGGCAATATAATCTATTTCATTTAAACATATTTGCATATGTTGTAAAAGATTTCCTATTCGACGTTATGTGAACTATATTGCAATTTCGATACATATCAACAAAGTTACCTAAAGGAATGATGAAACATTTCAGAAATTGTTTATATTAATGGAACGCTAAAGCAATATTATCTTATGAATGTGGATTGAACATAGTGTTGAAGAACCTAAGGCAATGAGGTATAGTAGGGTTCTTCTAGACTTGATAACAATTTGTGAAGAACTTTCACAATTTATCTTGTAAGCTTAATATTCTTCTCTTCTTATTAATGCATGTGTTTTTACTTCATCAAACTGCTACCAAAAACATAAGAACAAGGACACAATATGTTGGCTCTTTGTGAGGGAAAAACCTCTCTCTCTGCTAGGGTAAAGCCTCTCTCTCTGCTAGGGAAAAGCCTCTCTCTCTGCCAGGGAAAAATTTCTCTTATTGAAGCTTCTTATTGATCAATGCCAAAGCCTAGAACCTTTACAAGAATATCCTCCAAGAACAAGTCAAGTCCTTCCTTCTTCCTACACTTTGTTTCCCGACACTTCGTCCCCCTTCTTCTAGCACTTCGTTCCCCTGCACTTCGTCCTCCTTCTTCGACTGGAGATAGGCCTTGTTTATGTGATATCTAGAAGAGATACTTATGTTTTATACTTAGTGAGATCCTTTACCTATGGATACACAACAACCCTATTTTCTCGCACGTGTGGGTGGTTTCCTTGAATATTTGACTCCTTCTATCTTCGCTTGGGAGAGTCTCTTCTTCACTCTAGTGGGAGCCCTTATAGGCCTATGTTACTAGGCCAAACAATGAGAGATATGGGATTGATATGTTGTTGTTGTTATGACTACAGAGAGGCCTCTTCTTCTCGCAAGTGTGGTTGTGTTTAACCCTTAGAAAAATCCCTTAAACTTTAGTCTTGTCTTCTCCTTCTTTGCTACACTAGAAGCTCCTTATACTTGGCTTCTTTCACTCTTTTCTTGACTTCTCTTGCTCGCTGATTTCAGAAGTGAGTTCCCTTGTTGTTGGAGGAGTGGACAACCTTTATATATAGAGGATTGTCCCTCCCTTAGGCCGACTTGAGGACAATAGGATGACTTGATTTTTCTTCATCATTTTTCTCCTTTTGGTGATGTCGTTGCATGGAGAGGACTTGTCTTTGCTTGGAGGGATATTATTTGACTCTTATACAAATATATACATGATGTATCATGCCCTTAAGGGTCTTCAACATTTTCTTTTGACTCTTTGACTCACTTATAACACTTTGACATGTTCTATACATATTTCAATGAGCAAGAAACTCATTGATAAATATAACAAAAAATATATTTCTTTTCTTGAAAAAATACAAATATCAAAAGTACATTTATGAAGACCGAACCTAGTTTCACTTTCTTCAACACATAGATACATTGATACAGATGCACGGTATAAATATGCCAAATGTTTACTTCTAAATGATGACAAAATCAACTTCAACTTCTATGATTGCAAAAAACTAGGACTATGGGAGGGCATATTTTGTATACATTAGTTATCGAATTAGCTAAAAATCCTGATAAGACTTTGGTCAAAGATAACAATGAAATATATTTGCATTTTAATTCAAATAAATATGCAAAGAAAGTCATGACATGTTGTTTCATGATGAAAATCCAATTGTGTTCAAAAATATTTTGGAGATAATCACATTAGAGTTGAACACATAAGATATGGATCACAGAACCCTAAATTCAGAAAATCCAATTGTCGAACATTTGAACCACTTATTTGTAAGAAAAAATATTTAATAAGAACTGATGGTGAACATATAATGAATATAACAAGATATAGAAGCCCCAAGGGATAGCTTAGTTGTTCGAGTTCCTGTTGCTAAGTACCTCACCTGTCAGGAGGTCATAGGGTCAAATCTCCTTGATGCCCTTGGGGTTAGGTGGCTAGTTTGGCTGACAGATAGATCCTTTCGGGTTGATCTACCTGGATTTTCACATGGATGTAGCAACTACTCAGTGTTCATGAACCACCCTAAAAAATGAATATAACAAGATACAAAAAAATAGAACATAGATGGATGCAATTAGAGGAAATCATGAGGCGACATATGTTTGAGAGATGCAAATAGAGGAAATCATGAGTATTTTGGTGAAAGTTGTTTTGAAGCAATAGTTCAATTGATGGAGAATAAATATGATATCTCTTGTTTATGATGCGTAATTGCACAAAACGTTTGGAATGCAATCATGAATAATGATTCATTTGCATTAAACTGCATAGAAAAATACATGAATGAAGATGCAATTATGAAATTCCTTAGAACAGTCGATTGGCAAGGATAAATTATGCAATTAGAAATGCCATATGAAAAAGGTAAGATAGAGTGTGGTATTTTTGTTTATGATTGGATACAATATATCTTGAATATAACTATATACATATGGTCTACTAATAAGTTGGTTGTTGTAATTGAATTTCATGCATTTGAGAAAGACACAATGGTATTCCATGTTATGAAATTTGGAACGAGTGTAGGTCATTTGCATTATGAACCTATGAAAGAAATAGTACAAGAGAAAAACTTTTTATGTCGTATTGAAGTAGTTATAATCCTATAAAAACATAGTGAGGATAATGTGAATGGCTCTGAAAACATGAGTATAGATGAAGATGTCATAGAACTTGACATAAAGCTTATTAATGCAAACAAGATATCGCGAGTATCATTGCATTAACTCAAAAAACATATAAGAAACAAGGACGTTTTCGAAGAAAGTTTAGTAAAAAACCATGTAACTAATCAAATGTTTGTAAGGAAAATCAATATGCAAAACAAAACCCTATAAATAAAAAAATGGGCATGATGAAAATAGCTTTAAAAACATCAATATAGATTAATATACTATGGAACTTAATACAAATCCTATCAATGTAAATAAGAGGACATGTTTGTCGTTGCATCAACTAAAAAAATACATAAGAAACAATGATGTTATTGAAACAAGTCTAATTAGAAAACCATCAAAGCAACCAAAATCAACACATAATACGATATTTCCAAATAAACATAAGGAATCATTACAGATGTTTGATTATACATTCGAAACAATGGTTGAACAACAATATTTTAAGAATTACAAGATGCTCTTGTTTATGATTGTGCAATATGCAATCAAACTTGGTTTAAAAGATATGTCATAGAAAAACAATTGACCAATGTGTCCAAAGGTAAGTGTATGTGAAAAAAATGCAAAAAAACATTAGACAATGAAAAAATTATCAAATTTGCAATTCCAAAGCAGATTAGGCATAATAAAAAAATTTCCATAGTAAAAGAACTTGATGAATTGGAAGAAAGACAAGAATCCCTAAGATTATTATTTTTACAAATACGGGAACTTGGGAAATGTTTTAGAAAACCATAATTAGCATTGATTGGTGGACTAATAAATGTACCTACTGACACATCTCGAATTCAATTTGCACTTCCTTGTGACAAATGAATCTAGTACAGTGGTTGTGGCAATTAAAAGATGTTTAGTGTTTAAAATTATATTTATCGTTGGACGAATACGTGTTCATAAAGTCATGAAAGAACTGAAATAATTGTGTAAAACTCCACTTTATAAAGTAGAGAATGTCAAAATAAAAAAAGACTAGAAACATGTCTTTGATGAAAACAAGGATGCATATGCATGTGAAACATATTTTGAAAACGATGATGATAATGATCATTATGATGAAGAGTTAGTTACAAAGGCATTGTTAGATGGATTTAAAAGTCCATATAGTATTTATGATCTTTGTAATAATCAAATAAACATTGTTCTTGTTGAAGGCTATAGGGCTTTGGGCATATTCAGAGTTAGATATTCAGAAGAGATGAGCTTTCTGACATTGTTTTACGAGAAGAAACAATTAGACAATGTTACGAAAAAACTTTACATATCACGATATTGCTCAATGCAAAGTTTTGTGTCAAGATCATGATTTTGTGGATCATATAACAAATTTATTTTACAAAATAGTGCAAAATATCCTCAGTTAAGTATTAAATTGTATTTAGATTCATATAAGATGTTGACACCTAATCATAGGGATTGGGTGAACAACTGTAAATAGTTTAAATAAATAATAGAGAAAATGGAGAGTCATCGAGAGATGAAACTCAACAATCACTCCCTCATGTATATAATAATGAATAACCTAAATGAATAATAATAATCTCATTTGAGGAGTTACCTCCTAGCTTGACATGGTATCAGAGCCATGGCCATTCTTTGGCTTCCCTCTCTGCCTTGTAACTCCCAGTCTGTCATATCTGCCATTATTCTATTTGTCCTCTGGCTTGATTACTTCTCTGCATTGAATTAATTGGATGTTGTAGTATTATGGTCCGTGCACTCTAAAATTCCCGCTCTATCACTACAATCCGCCTCCTCCCACTGCACCAACTCCAAAATTTAGATTTATGCTTTTTGTGACTCCTAAAATCCCTAGCATATTCTTTGTCTATTGAATTCTCTTTCAACTTAATATTGAACACATTGCTTGTCAGTTTGTTGTGTACGTTGGATGTTGGACTTTGCATTGAATGGAACGTATTAAAATGCAGTAAACTCCATGGCCATTCTACTATATTGTTCACAGCGTCATTCCCTTTTAATTATGCTGGTTGAATCTTGAGAATAGAGGTCGTATTTTGGGAAAAGAGACAAGGCCGAGTTCTGGTTTTTGATGGCACCAGTTCTCCCTTAAAGGAAATCTAATCTCCCTCTTGTATCAGTGCAACTATTTACTACAGTCTGGACGTGGTTCTCTAAGAATAAAGGAAAAACACCTTTATCGTGGGAAGAATCACCTTAGTTCTGAGTTGAGTTTTTGGCTGAAGGGATGAGATTCTATCACTATTGAGAGCCATATCAAATTCTGAGTGTGACGTTGAACCTACCTCACTAAGGGACCAATTTTATGAAGTGATTTATTGGCTATAAAGAGCGTACAACTGGCTAGAAATTATCTTCAGTTCGGGCGTGTTGCGACTCTCTTCTTAGTAACTGAGTTGTGGACCGATTCTTTATCTATGTTTGAATGGTATGCTATGCATTGACGTTTTTAATACTTTTAAATGTGTCCATGCGATAAGCTTAAGAAGACTGACAATGACGTTATGATTGAAGAGTGACAGAATTGAAAGACTGGTATGAGCATTGAGAGAGTAGTGATGGGGAGACTATGCGTTGAATGACCGGTGCCTCCTTCAAAGACGGGAACACGGTGTTCATATTTACTAAACACATTGTTTGGCATTTGATATTTGTGCAATCACACTGTTTGGCATTTGGTAAGAGGTGTAGTCATATAATTTAACACATACACAAATGTTGAGTATTTTTTCTTCTTCTTCTTCTTCTGCTCTCTCTCCACCAGTTTCCATACCCAGTAACTCTGCCTTCACTTGAATCCGCTCCCCCGTATACATAATAATGTTGTCCAGGTTTCATATACAGTGGTGTGTATATATATATACAACACTCATTTCATTTTTTTTACTATCTTGGAATCATGGTATAACGTTGTATCGTATACCACCTTGCCTTACTGCATTTTTTATAATCACTAGAGCTGCATTTTTTTACCAACAAAAGTGCATTTTTTTATATATTGACAGCATAATACATTTTTTAAAATGCACTCATTAATATATATTGTGAGAGTGGCCCTCAATGGGAAGGAAAATTATCCTGAGTGGTCTTGTAAAATCAAACACACTCTCAGTTTTTATGAGTTGTGGAAAGGAGTGTGTGTTGGAGAAGGAGACAAAGAACCAGAACAACCTACCTCAGACAAGGAATTCACCATTTGGGAAAATAAGAACAACAAGGCTTATGCATTGATTGCAACATCATTAAATGAAGAGGTGAGTTTCCATATTTCGCCATTTTCAAATGCTTTTGAAGCCTTACAAAAATTGAAGTAACTCAATGACTCACACTCTGTACTTGAAGTTGTTCAACTCATGATTAAATTGTTCAGCCTTGAATTAGAAAATGATGATCCTCTTTCTCTAGCATCAGAAGTAAAATCTATTATGCATGATATTAAAGTCACTAATGTTGAACTAGACATTCCTCTGATAGCTTTTCTCAAGGCTCTTTATCCCACTTACTCAAATTATCTTGATTCGTTGCAAGCAAATGGAAACCTCAAAGATATTACCTTTGACTCTCTTATGAAAAAAAATTGCTAAAAGAGAGAAAGCTTTTGGGAAGAAGACAATGCCTCAGTCTTCTGAAGAGGTTGTGTGTCTTGCACATAGAGAGAAGAATATTGCTCAAGATTCTTCCATAGGAAGAGGTGGTTGAAGAGGAAGAGGAAGAAGAAATTTCAGAGGTAGGGGGGGCAGGCACTCTCAAGGAGAAAAGTCAGATTTACATTTCATACATTGCAAAAGAGATGGATCACATGATGCATACACATGCAAGTTTCCTTGGGACATAATTGAGCAAGAAAGAAACCAGCCCAAAGGTAAAACTAATGACAAAGAGAAAGGTAAAGCACCTAAATCCACTCACTATGTTGTGGCACACTGTAATATTGGAGTAAATGAAGACTTATTTAATGCTTCACTTGCTTCTTGGAAAAATGATTGGTTGCTTGATTCAGGAGAAACTTGCCACATGACTTTTAGAAGAGATTTTTTTGAATAATTTACTAACAATGTTGATGGAGTAGTATACTTTGCAGATAAATCAAAACTCAAGCCATCAGGGCTTGGCAAAATCAGGCTTAAATTGCCTGGTCTTCTAGACTTTCTTCTGCATCATGTTTTATATCTCCCACAGCTGAGGAGAAACTTGTTGTCCTTGGTCCACATCTTCCAGCAAGGACACTCCATTCACATGTTTTATGGCAAGGTTGAGGTGAGAAAAGCATCATACCACTCACTTGTCATGATGGGGATAGAAGAAGAAAGGCTTCTCAAGCTGCAGGGTACCTTTGCTCGTGCACAAAATTTCTCATACAATTCTCATTATGATGAAGGTACATTTCCATCAAGTTTATTATGGCATGCTATATTTGGACACTTGAACTATGAAAACCTTCGCTTGTTGAAGAAAAATGATGTTACTGGTTTGCCTACAATTCCTAGGAAACTTAAGCAATGTGATGCTTGCATTCCAGGAAAGCATAAAAAATAGTCGTTTCATGATTCACATTCCAGAGCACATAGAAAACTTGAACTCATTCATTCAGATTTATGTGGTCCAATGCATGTTCCTTCTGCAAATGGAAATAAATATATGATGACATTTATTGATTACTACACCAGAATGTGTTGGGTTTATTTATTGAAGAACAAATCTAATGCTTTTAAAACATTCAAGAACTTTCATACATGGATTGAAAATGATGCACAATCCCTTATTGGCTCTATTCACACTGATAATGGAAAAGAATACACTTCAAATGAATTTGAAAACTATCTTCGCCAACATGGGATCAAACATCAAACAATTGTGCCTTATAATCCTCAATAGAATGAAGTAGCTGAAAGAATGAATAGGACAATCTTAAATATGGTGCGCTCCATGATGTTTTTCAAAAATGTAAAATTGATGTTTTAGGTTGATGCAGTTCTATGTGTTGTATGTGTAAAGAATAGATGTCCATCTAATGGTATTAGAAACAAGACTCCTTATGAAGTGGTATGAACACATTCCTTCGGTAAAGCATCTCAAGGTCTTTGGTTCCACATGTTATGCCTTGATACCAAAGGCAAATAGAAGAAAACTTGGTGAAAGAAGTCATAAGTGTATCTTCCTGGGGTATTCAAACACCTCCAAAGCATACCATCTCTATGATGAAGTCAATAAAAAGTTTGTTGTAACTAGAGATGTAATCTTTCATGAATCATCCAAAGCTGACAATGTTGTTGAACCACAACTTGATCAGTTGGATATATTCGCAAATGAAAAATCATTTCAAGAATTTGATAATCAGATTCCACATCTTGAAGGGGGGATTCCTATGCTAGATCAACCTATGGAATCTTCTTCTGAAGCACTCTCTCCCCCGCATGAAACTCCAACAACAAATGATACCTTGAATGATGTGATTGACAGAATTGGGAGACTCAATCTTGATTCAGTCCCAACCCAATCAACTGAGCAGTCTGGACCATCTCGGAAAGGTCCCCCAAAGTGGCTAACAAAGACACTTGAAAGTGTTCACCCTCATGAGGTTGGAAAGACAGGAACTAGAAATTCAACCTTGCAAAATGGAGATGATGTAGATGACTCTGATTCACCTGTTGATATGGATGTTTCTTATGATTGTGAATTGAATTTGTCTACAGATTTTGAACCAAATTCCTTCAAAGAAGTTGGTTCCCATGATGGATGGAAATAAGCGATGCAAAAGGAGTATGATGCCTTGATAAAGAATGGCACTTGGAAGCTGGTTGATCCTCCATTGGGAACCAAACCAATTGGCTGCAAGTGGGTCTACAAGAACAAGTATAAAGCAGATGGCTCACTTGACAAGCACAAAGCCAAGTGTTGAAAATAATACTGAGAGGGGGGGTGAATCAGTATTATCAGATCAATCAAACTTTTTCTATTTCATACTCAGAAACATATACGCCACTTCAATTAAGTGAACCAGCGTGTACACGCTACTGTGTCTAATGAAACTCGCGTATATCCAGAGATCTTATAATTCAGTTATCTTAATCTTCAGTAAATGCATCAGATCATTATTAAGCATATTAACAGTAAACAGGTGCAGAATAACAGAACAGAACATCACACAAGAGCCACACACATGAACACCATGATATAAGGTGGAAACCCAATGTGGGTGAAAACCACCTGCTGCAATTCGTCTCTTTCTTCTTTAATAAGAAACTTCTTTTACAATGCACTGGTGCAGTCATTTACCAGCACGCAGGCTGCAACCTGCAGAGGGCTACAACCCTCATAGCTTTTGTACTAGCCGATCCATTTACTAGTACGTAGGTGCCAACCCTACAGAAGGCTACAACCTTCACTCGTTTTCCAGCTGCTCCTGGAAGGGAGCTACAACCCCCCTTGGCTCTTGTACTGGCTGATATGTTTACCAGTACGTAGGTGCCGGCCTACGATCTTCCCGGGACCACGTTTCATACATTTTCATACTAGATCCATGAAACAATCATCATTGTAGAACAACCTGCATCATCAATCACTGAAACACCCAATTCTGAATCACTGTAACCCTGTCAACAACAACCAGACAACATAACAACAACCAGATCCAACTTCATCTTCAAATATCATACTTCACATTGTATACGCTACTTGGATGAACCCAACCTGCGTGTATACGCTCTTTTACCAAAGTCAACCCGCGTACAGATCTAAAAATAATTTCTCATAACTTGTAGCTGTACCAGACATCAGTCATACTTATAACGTTTATAGAACAATACATGCGTCAGTATGTAGATCTAGAATAAGCATCATAAAGATAGTTCATTTCAAACCATTTGATCCCGATCTCTCCTTAGATCTAGTTCTCCATCAACCGATGAGATCTCTCCTTAGCTCAGATCAAGCAATGCATCATCAACCCATAACCCTGCATACTGGATCTAATGCTTCATCAAATATTCAAGACATTTTGGATGCACTTGCCTAATGATTTCCTTCTCCTTATATAGCCTTAGGCCTTGTTCAATACCAAGAGCCAAAACCATAGTAACACAATACCATCAACTTCAATACTAGGGATCGACACGCCCGTCGAGACACAATGGTCCGAAACCATAGGCACAACTTCCAAGGACTAACCGCCATGGATCAAAGGTACGTTTCCACATACACGCGCTTTTGCTGAAGCCAACCTGCGTGTACACGCGACTTGGGCTTAATGAACCTGCGTGTATGAACTTTTCTCTTCTTCTTATAGTCTGATCATCAATTCCTTGCTGCTGACCTTCTGTACTATGATTTGTCATCAGTGAGGTTTGCCATCAAGGACAACACTTATCTCATAATGCCAACAATCTCCCCCTTTGGACTTGATGGCAAAGCTAACTTTGTCATACTTAGAACTATCATCTGATTCCTTTGAGCTGTCCTCCATCAGTCACATCTGATATCTCTTCTGAAGATTCATCCAGTTATACTTAAGTGAGATATTCTTCTATGAGAGGGTTGCCATCAAGTACAATACATGCATCATAATGCCAACAATCTCCCCCTTTGGACTTGATGGCAACAACACCAAATCACTCTCCCCCTTTGACATCAAGGGCAAAGGGTGGACCAAGATATTCTCTTCCTTTGCTGAATCACTCCTCTGTCCATACTCCCCCTGAGTACCTGCTGAAATCTCTGAATAATCTCCCCCTTTGTATATGCCAAGGTGTACCAATCTGTTAATGCTCCCCCTGAGTACATGCCAAGTCTCTGTACTGCTAAAGTGTGCTGTTCATGCTCTTCCTGACTGTAGGCAAGATCTGCAAAAGATGTTCTTCAAGAAGAACATGACTCTATACATCATAAAAGACCTTCCTATCACCAAAGACTCATACATACATCCATCTCTCAACTAAGTGAGGATATACAAAAATTGGCTCATCCACCCAACCAAGTGGGGATACATCAAAAGTTTACATATGACAACCAATCATATTGCATCAATCATCCCAGGCATAGTGGGGAAACCAAAATAGGCCGTTACATGACCTTGACACCATGAAAGAGATACCACAAAAGAGATATATGACATAGAGATGAAATAACTAGACCAAGACTTATGAAAGTCACCAGCAGCATCTGATAATCACCATTCAGATCAGCAACCAAGAGATCCTTCTGTTCTCCTTTCGCCTTTGTTCCTCCTGAAATCAACACCAAATGTGAACTAGAACCAAAAGATTTAAGATAATGCCAACAATGCATCATTGGAAGATTATCTGCTCCCTCTGAACCTGTGCCAGATGATCTCTGTCAGATCCATATCAGACTTTCTGCAACCAACATCTGTCCCTGCTGATTTCCTTCAAAGACTCCATATACGCGTCTGCATCCACATAAACAAGCGTATATACGCAGATATCCCTTACGCAACACGTGTACACCATATACGCGACTATCCCCTTGTAAAACGGCGTATGCACGCGGATATCCTTTAAACAACACGCGTACACAAATTTCCATATCAGCAACCTGTAAATGTCCTGTAGAGAATAGGTCATCAACTTATAACAAGGTATGCCTGCATCAATTTATCCCTTTGAACAGAATTCAGAGTCATTCACATTGTTTCATGTGTGAAACCACCATAGCCATTTCATCAAGCTCTACATGATCCAAGTATCATTACTTGGGAACATCTGCATCAATTAACATATGTAAGGATCAACCTATCATCATATAGATAAGAACTCATCACCATGTCTTCAATAAAGCAACTTTGAGTAGTCATCCATGTGTCAGCACTATGTATCTTGAGCTCAAGCTCATTTGACAAAACTTCTTGATATCATCAACAGCAACAATCCTTATCCACATGAGTGCCTGCATCATAACTGTATGATCTTTATGTATATGACAACAGCAGTATATAAGTGACTCATCATCAAGCTTTGTACTTCTCCTTGTTCTTATGAAGATCACCATGTAAGCACCATACATGCATCATCAAAGAATCAACCATAAATCTGATCTGAACATCTTCTATGTAACTCCAAGAATCATATGAGAGTTTATCATAGACAACTCACAATAGCAAGATATATCATTTAGCCATATAAGAATCATCACCAAGGATTATTAACCATAATGCCAATAATGAATTACTAAAGGCATATGCTCCCCCTCAATCTGTGCCATCTGTTAGATCTGATTATGTATATATCAGCAATAAGCATCAAAACATCATCATCCTCAAGTTAGGATCAAAAACACTTCTAGACATCATACAAGTAACAAAACATTTCCACACATCCTCAGCAGACTGTAACCAATAGAGCAAATAATAGACTGAATCATATCAGATCCTTTTTCTGATCCTGTCCCCACTGCTTTTCCTCAGACTGACATATACGCGACTTTGCAGTGTCTAACTCGCGTATACACGCGACTTCCATTTAAGGAACTTGCGTATGAGATTCAGAACACTGAAGTTTTACACCTTCAGCTCCCCCTGAGTCTGATATGTCTGTGCTGTGCTGTGTCTCAGTACATTGTGCTGACTGTACTTCCTTCTTCCTCCATATCTTCAAGTGTGATGAGGTTTTCTTCTTTTGGTGTGATGTCCATCCTTTGTTCCTGCATTCCTTTGCTATATGTCCAGGCTTGTTACATGTATAACATCTTACATGTTTCATATTCCTCCTGTAGCAATCAGCAGCTTTGTGACCATACATATTGCAAGTAAAGCAATATCCATTAAAGTACCTTGATTGAGATGACCTGTCCGCATAATAGTCTTGAACTCTTCTTCTTCTACATCTAGCTGCAACATGTCCAAGATTATGACATACATAACATTCAACATTATTCATAGGAGGAGTAAAAGATTTTCTTTGAGGAGCCTCTTTCCTTGATTGTTGATGGGGTTGACCTATCATCTCCTTGTTGATCATTTTAGATTTCTCTTTAGAGTTCCTTGCCTCACCTTGTGAACTAGATTCACCTTCAACAGATTCATGAAAACCAAGACCAGTCTTGATAGCAGGAGACCTTTGACTACTAAGAATATCATCCAAGGCTTTAGTACTATCTTGAAATCTCAAAAGTTTATCTTTTTCTTCTAATTTCCCTTTCAAGATATTTACCTCAACTTGAAGTTGTTCCTCCTTTTCTAGACATTGCTTCTTCATGTCTTCTCCATCTTTCCTTCCTTCTTCCAACTGATGCCTCAATTTGAGAATCTCCTTTTCTTGTTATTCATTCAGATCCTGCTGCATTTCACGAACTCGGAAAGCACATTCTAGTTGAGATTTTAAGCTGGTGACTTCATTTTCTTGTTTTGCAATAGCTTGGAGTAGATCTGTATTCTGCTTCTTTGATTCTTCAAGATCTCCTTTTAGTGAGGGGATTGTAGCTTCAAGATTTTCATAGTAGCTGGATCTATCTTTGAGTTTCTTGATGGTTGTGCTTCTTTCGTTGACTTCTTTTCTTAATGATGTCACTTCATGCTGCAATTTTTGACATTGGTCTTCCTTGTCCTTGAGAAGCTTTCTTACCTTGTTTCCTTCTTCTAGTTGGGCCTTTAGTTCGGTAACTTCTTCCTTGAAAGCACATTCCCTTTTGTTCAATAGATCTTGTTGATCTTTAACTTTGTCTGTAAGCCTTCTAAATAATGCCTCTATATGATACTTTTCTTGCTCACCCATAAAAGCATGTTCAGTAGTTTCACTATCACTTCCATCACTTTCACAAGGAAATATAGCAGGAACATCAGAGGATAACACATTCATACCTGATAATGATTCTGAATCTGATTCTGAATCTGAAGAGCTTCTTATACCTAATCCCCAATTGACTCTCCCACTGTCATAGTCCTTCTGAGATGTCTTCTTCTTCTTATGAGCTTTCTTCTTAAGCTTCTTTCCCATTGTTCCACGGATCTCCTTCAAGCGATCAAGCTTCTACCAAAGGACCCGCTCTGATACCAATTGTTGAAAATAATACTGAGAGGGGGGGTGAATCAGTATTATCAGATCAATCAAACTTTTTCTATTTCATACTCAGAAACATATACGCCACTTCAATTAAGTGAACCAGCGTGTACACGCTACTGTGTCTAATGAAACTCGCGTATATCCAGAGATCTTATAATTCAGTTATCTTAATCTTCAGTAAATGCATCAGATCATTATTAAGCATATTAACAGTAAACAGGTGCAGAATAACAGAACAGAACATCACACAAGAGCCACACACATGAACACCATGATATAAGGTGGAAACCCAATGTGGGTGAAAACCACCTGCTGCAATTCGTCTCTTTCTTCTTTAATAAGAAACTTCTTTTACAATGCACTGGTGCAGTCATTTACCAGCACGCAGGCTGCAACCTGCAGAGGGCTACAACCCTCATAGCTTTTGTACTAGCCGATCCATTTACTAGTACGTAGGTGCCAACCCTACAGAAGGCTACAACCTTCACTCGTTTTCCAGCTGCTCCTGGAAGGGAGCTACAACCCCCCTTGGCTCTTGTACTGGCTGATATGTTTACCAGTACGTAGGTGCCGACCTACGATCTTCCCGGGACCACGTTTCATACATTTTCATACTAGATCCATGAAACAATCATCATTGTAGAACAACCTGCATCATCAATCACTGAAACACCCAATTCTGAATCACTGTAACCCTGTCAACAACAACCAGACAACATAACAACAACCAGATCCAACTTCATCTTCAAATATCATACTTCACATTGTATACGCTACTTGGATGAACCCAACCTGCGTGTATACGCTCTTTTACCAAAGTCAACCCGCGTACAGATCTAAAAATAATTTCTCATAACTTGTAGCTGTACCAGACATCAGTCATACTTATAACGTTTATAGAACAATACATGCGTCAGTATGTAGATCTAGAATAAGCATCATAAAGATAGTTCATTTCAAACCATTTGATCCCGATCTCTCCTTAGATCTAGTTCTCCATCAACCGATGAGATCTCTCCTTAGCTCAGATCAAGCAATGCATCATCAACCCATAACCCTGCATACTGGATCTAATGCTTCATCAGATATTCAAGACATTTTGGATGCACTTGCCTAATGATTTCCTTCTCCTTATATAGCCTTAGGCCTTGTTCAATACCAAGAGCCAAAACCATAGTAACACAATACCATCAACTTCAATACTAGGGATCGACACGCCCGTCGAGACACAATGGTCCGAAACCATAGGCACAACTTCCAAGGACTAACCGCCATGGATCAAAGGTACGTTTCCACATACACGCACTTTTGCTGAAGCCAACCTGCGTGTACACGCGACTTGGGCTTAATGAACCTGCGTGTATGAACTTTTCTCTTCTTCTTATAGTCTGATCATCAATTCCTTGCTGCTGACCTTCTGTACTATGATTTGTCATCAGTGAGGTTTGCCATCAAGGACAACACTTATCTCATAATGCGAACACCAAGCTTGTGGAAAAAGGTTCTGCACAGAAGGAAGGGGTCAATTACGAGGAGACTTTTTCCCCCACGCCAAAATGGGCTACCATTCAGACACTCTTTGCCCTAGCAGCTCAGAACGGTTGGAAAGTCCATCAAATGGATGTAAAAACTGCTTTCTTGAATGAAGATCTAAAAGAGAATGTTTTTATGTCCCAGCCTGAAGGCTTTACTGTGAAAGGACATGAAAATAAAGTATGCAAACTTGTGAAATCCTTGTATGGCCTCAAACAAGCACCGCGAGCTTGGTACGAAAAACTAACTGAGCATATTATGAAACTCAATTTCAAACATTATGATATTGATGATGCAAATTTGCTTGTCAAGAAAGTTGGCAAAACAATTATATATATTGTGGTATATGTAGATGATCTTTTGATGACAAGGAATAATGAGAGCTACATTGCATCCATAAAGAAGGAATTGAGAAAAGGTTTTGAAATGACTAATTTGGGCTATGTTCATTACTATCTTGGTATTGAAGTAACTCTACATCTGAAGTCCATACTCCTTGCTCAAAATAAGTACATTGGATATCCGTTGAATAGGTTTGGCATGGCTGAAGGAAATCCTCTAACTACTCCAATGGAACAAAACTCAAATCTCACATCCATTGAAGGAAAATAATTTGAGGATGCAACAAAGTATATACAGTTTGTAGGAAGTCTCAACTACCTGACTACTACCAGACCAGACATTTTGTTCGCTGTTTGAATCCTCTCCAAGTTTATGAAAAAGCCTTGTGAGGGACATTGATATGCTACAAAAAGAGTTCTAAAGTACTTGAAGGGAACTCAAGACTTTAGACTCAAGTATACACAGGTGGGCGACTTCAGCTTGATTGGATACTCTGATTCAGACTTCGATGGAGACAAATAAATTGGGGTATCTACTTCGGGTTATGTTATGAGTCTTAGATCAGGAGCTGTCTCCTAGAGATCACACAAACAATCAGTTCCAACAGATTCCACAACAGAGGCAGAATATGTGGCAGCAGCTGAAGAAACAAAAGAAATTGTGTGGCTCAGGAAAATTCTGGAAGATTTGCAGGTAAAACAAATACATTCGACTCCACTCATGATTGAGAATAACTCGGCATTAAAGTTGGCCAAGAACCCAAAGTTCCATGATCAAACGAAGCACATCAATACAAAATATCATCTGATTCGACATCATGTTGAGACCAAAACAATCCATCTTCGCCATCGTTCCATTAATGAGAAGATTGTAGACATCTTCACCAAATTGCTTGGAAGAGAAAAGCTTGAAAGATTCAGAACGATGCTTGGACTCACCAACATCCCTTCAGATTAAGGGGGGGAATGTTGACACCTAATCATAGGGATTGGGTGAACAACTATAAATAGTGTAAATAAATAATAGAGAAAATGGAGATTCATCGGGAGATGAAACTCAACAGTCACTCCCTCATGTATATAATAATGAACTTGTACCTAAATGAATAATAATAATATCATTTGAGGAGTTACCTCCTGGCCTGACATAAGAAAATGGCAATTAAAAGGAAAAATAACTAATATATAAATTATGTTACAACAAATTTGAAACGCATTTTGGTGTTGAACATTGGCTATATGGATCTTAGATGAATATGAATGTCTCTGAACTATTTTTTTGATTTGCATAAGAAGTTATATGCAATGATCCGACATTTGGATTGACCAGATTTTTTTGTCTCGTTTAGTAGCGATGAACAAATCTAGGAGCCTTTAGTAAAGGCTTTGCAACAAATACATCGAGTGAAAAATTGTCAACTGAAAATGAAATAGAGGAAGATGATGTTGATAACTTGATTAGAAATGACCCTATTATCGATGTACAATGTTATAGAAGTAGAATGAATGTTCTACGCCAATTAATTTTACATGAGTCCAAGTACTTTGGTGATGTTGTTGACTATTTCTTTGTAACATAATTCCAAAATTGAGGAAGCCAACATGAACATGGATTGCTATGGATAAAAAATACTCCTATCTATGGAACAAGTACAAACATTGAAATTGAAAGTTTCATTGACAAGTATTTGTGTTGTGATTCAAGTAAACTACCAACAAATCTGAAAACTATTCAACATCATCATCATACAAAAACTTGTAGGAAAGGAAAACAAATGCATTGTAGGTTAAATTTTCCAATTCCACCAATGCAAAAGATGCAAATACTTGAGCCTATGGAATTTGACAATGCAAAAACAAAATCTAATTCAAGAACGATATTTGATGCATTAAAAATTTGGAACATGATGAGAGATATACATTTGACAGCTTTCTTGAAAATTTAGGTATAAGTGAATCTGATTATATCCATGCAATTCAATGTTCTCTTAAATGAAGAACAATTCTATTGAAAAGAGAGCCAATAGACATGGACTAATATCTTTTCTCGACATATTCCATTAATCTAAGATGCAAGTATTGATGCTCAATTTGTACTTGACTCATACGCTACAACTACTTATAATAGTTCAAATATGACAAAGCTAGATAAAGTAGTGACGTCGATGTTTAAATGTATATGAAATGAATGTCAAAAAACCGATGGTGATATCATAGAAACAATTGCAAGACTTACAAGAGCTTTATTGAACTTCCAACAAATGTCAACACAACAAGTTGTATATAGTGTCTTCATTGCCACTGACAATTAGTTCAAGAAAATGTATATTTATTAATAATTCAACAATAGATGATTAAACGTTTTTACTAAAAATATCAAAAGAGAAGAAGCATGAACCAGATGATTCAGAAAACATAACATGTTTATCAATTATCGACCATTGTGTACAATGACCAGAAAACATCGAACATGTATGCTCAGTGGAATTTGCATTGTTTTATAAACTACAAGGAAAGAAAAGAGGAGGTGTTGAGAGATCATACATTATAAGATACGTAAATTATAATAAACATATTGATTTTGATACTGCTACATAGAATGATTAATGTTATATGTCCCATATCGTATTGATGAGAACAGTTTTAAAGAACAATATTCAACTTGGAAAAATGCATATTTATTATTAAAGAAATAATAAAATGTAATGAACGAAATTCCACGAATAAAACAATGACAACATATACTAATATTGACAACATAACAACTAAGCTTGAAAACAAAGAGATTGAATTGTTTGAAAGAAATATACCTACATATGAAGAAATAGATAATGAAAAACGTTATCAAGAATACGATATTGAATCATATTTTCAATATTTGTAAAAGGCTAGAAATGAAAATTTTATAGTTCAGAGACCTTATCAAGTTGTAAAACAACCACTATACTAGAAGAAACATAATTATATAAAAGCATGAGAATTCTCAACCCAGAACAAACAAAAATAGTGAAATAAATACCGACAGAGGAAAAAAAAAACCCAAATCGGCCCTTGTACATACTTGTAACAAGTGGTACGAGCGTTGAAAAAACATTTGTTTTTACAACATTATTCCAATCTATAATTTTCATGTACAACAACATACTGGAATGTGACCCAACTCAGCTAAAAGGAATCATAATAACGTATACAGGGAAGGCAACATTCAATGCAAGTGGTATAACGTTGCATTTTGCATTTCATTTACCATTTAACAAATCAGAATATCTTTCGCTTAAAGGTGAAAAGTTAGACATGTTGACAAAACATTGTGAACAACTTCGTGTTATGCTTATTGATAAGGCATCCTTGATAGGTGCGACATTATTATACTAAGTTGACAAATGTTTATGAGAAATAAAGCATATTTCATTGAATTATTTTGGAAATATTGACGTAATATTTTTAGGTGACCTGTTCCAAGCGTAACCGATAACAAATTCTCTAATTTTTGAGCAACCAATTTTAGCAAAGGAAAAAACAACATACAATTTATGGAAGGAAAAAGTAAAATGTTGTGAATTACATACCACAATGCGTCAAAAGGACAACAAATTCGTTGAAATCCTTAATTAAATGCGAGTGAATCAACAATTTAATGAAGACATATAATATATAAATTATAAGTGTTATATAGTTGCTCCATTAGATCCATTGTTTCCATATTTGTTTTACAAGAACAAGGATGTACATAAGCATAACAATAAAATGGTGTTACATGTAAAGGAAGAGCTAATACTTCTTGATGTGATTGACAAATATGACAGTAAGAAAATATGCTATGTAGCATATGAGAAAACAATGATATTACCATAAAGAATTCTTATCAAATGCAATATTCTCGTTGATCTATATCTAATAAACTATAATACAGATAATGGCCTTGTTAATGGCGTAGATGGAATATGCAAAAGATAGGGAAAAAATATGAAAAGTGTTGATGTATTATGGATAAATTTTGTAAATCTAGAGATTGGTAAACTACAAAGAAATAAGTACCATGAACTATATGGCGAAAACATTTTATCAAATTAGACTTCAACATTATGTGTTGCGAAACGATTGACATGTCATAAAAAGAGCTTTAAAACTATAGTGCAAAAAAAATTCTAATACAATTAGCTTGTGCTAAAATCATTCATCAATCATAGGGTTTAACGTTGAGTGGACTTGCATTTGATATGAGTGGTATATTGACACATGGACTAGGTTACACAACATTTAACATGTTAGAACCATGGAATCATTTTATATTTTTCAAAAACTAACACAAAAGAACTTTTTTGTGAATAAGAAAATATTAGAAGAAACAAAACCCTTAAGAAATGAAGCGTAATGAAAATCAGAATACATACACAAGCCAATAGAAAATACAAATACTTTAATGATTGCAATTTTGAATACATGAAATCTACATGCTCATGTCAATGACATGGTGTGCGATGAAGATCTAATGAATGCTATGATTCTTTGTATCCAGGAAACACATCTAAACTTTCCACCATCAAATAATGAATCTTTAAATTCAATTTCAACATATCAAATTGTCTTCATGGAGTACTTACTTGCATACAAGAAAACATATAAATCATATCAACAAAAAACAGTTGCAATAACATAATCAAACTTGTTTTGTCAGAAGTATACTTCCAATACCAAATATGCATAATACATATATATGTTATGCCACTTGTATCTGTTTCAACAATCATTGAAGCAATATCAATAGAAAAGGAACACTTCATGTGTAGTGATTACATTTTTATACTTACTAGAAAGTTCAATATTGTAATCAATTTAAATAGCAAACAAATTAAACAATTATTAGAGTACATGTGCTCCTAACAATTACAAGAAGTAACGAGAAATTTTATTTCCAAGAATAAGACAATTATTGATCACATTTGGACAAATTTTATTCTTCAACAGTGTAATATTCATATTTCATATTTAGATTGGAGTGTTCATGATGTATTTCATGTTTGGCTACACTTTATGTGATTCTAACCTTGCATAAGCTATGCATTATGTTTTGAAGCAATAAAATTTGTTGTCTATTATAAATGCAATACAACAGGTTTTTGTAAATCTTACCTATTTTGTATAGGCTGAAATGGTACATTTGTTTGTTCGTTCTCATGTAGAGTCCAAAATGGAAAAGTAATTAATTTAACTATTACAAGGCGATAAGGATCGTAGATTGTAGGAATCGTATATACTTTTGAGGGATAAGTATTCTTAAATATTTAGGCATTTGTTTCTTTTCTTCTTTTTTTCAAGATTTGATAACTTAAATTTGTTAATTCTATTATCATATTTAAGCTAATCTATGGTTGCACAAGTGCAAAAGATGCGAAATATGCACAAGTTTTGTGCGGAATATGCAAAAGAGCTCCTGTCTTTTTTGCATCTTCCTTCCTTCATACATATCTGTTGCTTTCAAACATTTTCTTTGCATACTTCCATCTGACGTGACACTTTTTCTATACATTCATGAATTATTTTTAAATGTGATTAAGTTTTGAACTAAACTTTATTTAGGAATAACTTGCCTTGAACAAATCGATAATAGATTATGTACTTGCGAACAAAGATGAGATATGGTTAACAAATAAGAGAGTGAAGCAATTTGCAATGATTGACCAAAGTTGTATGCATCTTTGAACATTTTCAAATCATGAGTTAGGTTATTTTTAAATGAAAGTTAATAACGACATAGTAGTTGGGACCAGCCAAGTGATCAAATCACTTCGTAGTAGAGATAATTAGAGACGTCTTTTGGACTGAGATTTATTATCGAAAAATTCTAAGCTAATTATCATCACCACAAAGAATTCATACTAAGGCAGAAACAAGGTACATAATAAATGGAATAGATGGTTTTGGAATTTCAAGAATTATTTGCAATAGTTTTTTTACACATTAGATTTGGTATATTTAATTTTTATTTTTTGAAAATGTCATGTATAATATATTTCACACTTGCTGTTAACACCCAGGTTGTTCCCTATGACTCCCAAGGGAATACGGCCGGGGTAACCACTAACCAATCTTTTGATCACTGTTTCTAGCCAAACTATGATCAGAGAGGGCTCTCTCTTTATGATTTGTATCTGTTATGATAGTGTTTTAGGCTAGATATTAGGCACAGGTTTTGTTTATGTTTTGGTTGAAGAGTTTCTTTCAGGTCTTGTAATGTAGTTTTCAAAGAGTCAAATATCATTGGGCAATGGAGTCTATGGCTGCAGATGTCTAGAGACCTTGAGATGAATTGGTGAAACTTACAGGGCCATTTGGATACTTCATAGAACAAATTTTTGATTTATAACATGAACAGGTAAAACAAGCAGTGAAAGCATTTAAGAATTTTCACTAAAGTGTTTAAGTATTTCCACCAAACTAGTTATGAGAAATGGATAGATGTCTCAGGAGCAAACTTGAATCCCTGGGAATGTCTATCACTGTAAAAGATATAGTTTAAAAGTGCAGCAATTAAGAATTACACTTCTGTCACTGTATCTGAAGAAAACATGGATAATAGCTTAGATTGAGTTCAGGGTAATCAGTGATTAAATCCTGGAACTATTCTTCTACTTTGCTATTAAGTGTAAAACATTTAAACAATAAAAGAGAACAAAAGACTCGAAAACATGTAATACAGAGATTTAAGAAAGACTTATTGTTTTCTGAAACATTCTGGAATCCTGCAACATTCACCATTCATCACAATGCATCAAGGTACACCAAGCTTTGGAAATTCCATTCACCCTTTGTATTACTTCTCTGAAAATTTTACAGCAAGTGAGATCTCCAAAATGAAAATAACAACAACCCCTTAAGCTTCTGTGAGGGGTGAATATATACTTGCGATTTTTTACAAAAATATCTGAGTTCTAAGTTATCTCAGACTTAATATTCTCACCAACTTTTGAGATATTTTTATCAGAAATTTATTACAGCATTGAATACAAAATAAAGGCGTCTTGATGTTCTGTCAGAAGATATTTTGGCCTTTGGGAGCTGCTGAGTCGGTTGGGATACTTTGATCAAATGCTGGAGAACCCGACTTTATGGCTCGTGCGCTGTATTTTGGGTCTGTCACCTGTGATTGTGATTGCTGCTGTGGTGAGTAAATAGCCCTGCTGAGTTGGCTCAGCATCTGTCTTTTCCTTGTAGATTTATCCACCAAAATTCTGCCTGTGCATGACTGCTCAACAACTGGAGAAAATTAACGCTACAGGTTCTGGCCTGATAAGATTACCTGTGTCAAATTCCTCCATACTTCCTGTGTGGGCAATTGGTGTCTTATGATTGCCTCCAAAGTTTCATCTGCTTCTGTATATTTAAAGAAATTTGGTGGTGTATCAAACAGGTGATCAATTTCATTCATAATAAAAAACAGGTTATCCACCCTATCATACAAATTATGCCCTGATGCTGGCCCTGTTTCTGATGAGGTACTGGGCTGTTTTGCAATTTGTGCTGCAGCATGGGCATCAACCCTTTTGATGTAATTTTCCAGGGTAAGCAGTCTCCCTACACTGCTTAATATGCTGGGGAGGCCTCTGTTTTGTAATGCCAGGAATCTGTCCAGGAATTTGTTGATTTCGGTCTGCATATCCTGTGTTCTCCTCTCCAGCGTTCCAACTAGGTTTCTTAGTGTCAGGACTCTTTTAACTACTGAAATTGTTTCAGTCCTGTTAGTAATTCCCATGGTAGCTAGTTGAGAGCTAGTTTTGTTATTCAAAATATTGATCATTCTGTTGGCAGCATCTGGCATGTGGCCAAGGCTTGCTCTAGCTCTGTGTATTTCTTTGTTTGCCTTGGTAATGAGTACTATTTGCTCATCCATAGTCTCAATATACTGCCACTGATTGGTGATGGATCGCCCAATGTTACCCCAGAGGACTGCTTTTAACTCTGTTGTTACCTTTTCTAGAGTGAGTTCCTTTTCAAGTTCGGTTATCCTCTTCTTTAGAGCCTTTATTTCTCTTTCCTTTGCAGCCTCACTCTGCTTGCTCTTATCATATCTTTCATTCACCTTAGTCAAAGATTTTTTGACTTCATCAAGCTCTTTCATTTGAGCCTCAAGAACTTGGATTTCGGCTTGCAGCTTCTGCATATCCAGACTAGGAGTCTGCTCTGTTGGTGGTGTAGCTGTTGCTGTAGTTGGTGCTGTAGGCCCTGTTTGTTGAGGAGGAGGAGTAGTTGTTGGAGGGGCTTCCTCAAGATTGATTATTTCAGGAGGAGGCTGGGAGGTTTGGCCCTCTCCTTTTTGCTTTAATGTTGTCTGTAGTGCTGCCTTTGCAGCTTCTGATTCTCCTAATTTGTCTTGAGTCCGAACTAGCTCCTTGTACAGGGATATCATTAGATCTGTGGCATATTTTTCCTGCCTTTGCTGGGCAACCTCGTCTGTTTGCGGATGGATGGTAGCTGGGAGCTTGATTTTCTTTCTTAAGGCCTCCATGTCTGCATCCCTTAGCTTCAACAGTTCTTGGATACCTTTAACATCTTTAGGATCATGTCCTATTTCTATGATTACATCTTCCAAGGACTTGATTCTGTTGTCCTTGGCTTGTGATGATGCTCTCTCCAACTCCAGCTGAGAGGCTGTATTATCAAGGCTGCTCTTCAATTTGTAGTTTTCCAATGTTTCATCTGCCAGGGAGGCATACACCATTTCACCAGTTTGTTTATGCAGTTCGATTTTATCCATAGGGTGTATGTCTTTAGCCATAACCTCCATGTTGGTCCTTAGGTAATCCGAGGTAGATTGGGGATGCAGAGTTGTGGGCATGAAGTGACTCATGATCATCTTGCCTTCACTTACATCAAAGGCAGACATGAGTCTTTGCTGATTGGAGGGAGCCAGGTTGAACAAATGATTGTACAGCTGTACTTTAATAGGATCACTCCTCCTTTTAATGTCAATAAATTGCTGTTTGATGCTTACCTGTCCTTCTTTGTGCTGGCTGGAGGAGCTGACCTCTCCTCCTATAACTCTATCATGTTCATGCTGGAATGAACTGGCTGAAACTTCTCCGCTGGGTGGGCCCATGCCCGTTGCTTGTCTTATTGCTATGTCATCCTCTGGAAAGTCATTTAGCCTTTGTCTTTTCTCTCCCTGATTGATGAATGAAGTCAGGGGAGTCTCTCTATCTCTTTTCCTGGTTAAGCCCTCCTTTTGTGGGGTTTGGAGGACAGAGGTATCAAAAGTAGTTTCTGCCCTAGGAGGCACTATTTTCTGAGCCTGTTGCTCAGAGGAACTTGGAGCATCAATCACTTTTTCTTGCTGCAAGGGCTGCTGTTTATCATATTGTACCTGTTCTTGTTGCTGCCCTTGTTCCTGCTGCTCCATCTCTTCTTGCTGCAGTAGCAAAGTCTCCACTTGTTCTTCTGTCAATGGAGGTGGCTGTTCCACCTGCTTCCCTTTATCTTTGCTGGCTGTCTGTGGTGCTTTCTCGGCAGTTTGCTGCTGTGTTGTTGATGATGTAGTGGCTGCTCCAAGCTGCTTTTTGTATGAGAGAGGCACCTGTCCACAAATTTCTAAGTCAGCTTCCTTTTGCATATTTCTAGCCTCTCTCTCAAGTAGCTCTTCATTAGTAATTTCCTCCTCTAGGGTACCCTCTTCCCAATGTGATGCATTGGCATACTGTTCAATCTCAGGTTGTCTCTTGTGTGCATAGCTACCCAATTTATATTTTATCCTCCTGAGGGAGACAAAATGATTGGGGTCATAGGGTATCCATTCAAAGCTGGTTTGCAGTCTGAGGCCCTCCAGGATATTGTCTGCCTCCTTCCACCCCTCCTCTTTTCTGTTGTACAGGAAAGGCCCCAGCTGGCTCCTTACTTTTAACTGTGACTTCTTGTTTTTGCTCTGAAAATGGAGGTAATCTGAGTTCCCAAACTGTCTGAAATATTCCAAGGCAAAGAGCCTCATGGGGACATACCTTGGCAACCTAAAAGGGTTCAACTCACAGCCATATATCCTGATGACTGTGTGGTTTTGGTAGAGGTACCAATTACCAATGCTGTAGGACTTATTCAAATGGAGAATTCTCCTCATGTCATCAGTTAGTCTAGGAGGAGGAGTACCATGCAATACTGTCATGGCTGGATAAATGAATAAATCAATGAATTCAGAGTATGTGTAAGGTGATACAGAGGAATGATGAAAAACAGAGGTCCAGAACACAACTGACCTTGGACTTCCCTGGGCATTGAGTGGCTTCAAAGGAAAAGAGAAGGTGGCTGGCTGATAGAACAAGAATAGGTGGTATATATATGAGGTATACCTGAATAGTCTTTCCCTTTTCAAGTTCATAAACTGCTCATGGATTTTTTCTGCAATGTATGTAGCATAGTCATAAAGTACAGCTGGGGGTTTACCAGGAGAGAATATAGACAGCATTTCCATTATGCTATCATCCACATCCTCCATTTCCTTGAATCCTAGGGCATAGCTGATCAAATCCACTAACATCCTGCCCAATTCATTCAAGTACTGATATCCAATAGGGGGAGTTTTGATGGATTCAGAGCCTGGTTTTACAAACAACTGATTGATTTTAATGATCTGGTCACCTGACAGCTTGCTCCCTCTCTTTATCAAATTCTGCATATGGAGGGGGGTCAATTGTTTGGCAGTATGGAAGTGCAGCATTTCATTTATACTCTCTGGGGTAATCTGGAACAGGACTGAGCCTGTGGGGCTGATGACAGCTCTTTGGTTTGGGTCATAGCATTCCTGGCAGCTGTAGACCAACTCTGGCATAGGATTTACTTGGGGGAGGTTGTAGATGGGCAAGTTTGAGTCCCAAATCCCCAAGATGTCTGCCCCACTCAGGTGCTGGGCTTTCAACTCATTCATCATCTGGATATTGTATTTGGAGCCCATAAGAAACCAGTCCATCATTTGATAATCCATGTCTCCCAGGGCTTTCCATGCTAATTCCTGGTGAGGAGCGTTGAGGGGCTTGATATTCAGAGCAATAGGAGTGTCCATGGTTTTCTTTAAGCTCAACAACTCTAATTAAATGGCTTAAAAGCACCAACACAGAACATAAGTGCTTTTTGTAAAAACAGTCTTGAATTTCAGGTATCAGAGGAGGAATTTATACAACAGCAATTGAAATACTGTTTATATCAGGAATCAAGGTTACTGTGTGGTCTCACTGCGTCCTCTTCAACAGGTGAATTCCTTAAACAAGAGTCTTTCGGGAATGCGCAGGCAATACCTCCTTTTTCAGTGAAAATACGGGCAACAAGGCTCAGCTGGCGTTTTTGGACTTGACAATTACAAATGGGGTATATGCAGAGGGAAATGGCCGGTGAAAATATGAGTTTTATCTTCTCTCTAGCCCACTGAGTAATCTTATTTTCAATTGCAGGCGTATGGAGGATAGAAAACGAAAAATACCTGGTAATTTACGAACAGAGGCCGTGTACGCGTGCAAGGTTGATGCTGTAGAGGTCGCCTTGGTCAACTGAGCAGGTTGGCAGAGTTCAGGACGTAAACGGTCATGCAGAGAAAACAGTAGAGTAATGCGCAAAAATGGGAAAAATAGGCATTTTTTGGCTTAATATGGGCTTTTTATGATTTTGGCGCTTTTTGGTGATGACGTCAGCATGACGTCATTGGTGGGTCAAGGTCAAGTGACGTCAGCTGACGTCATCGGGTGACGTGGCGGTATGCTGTTGGTCCATGGGGGATGGTGCGGTGGCAGCCATGTCAGCGGCAAGGTGGACGAATAACGGAGGCGAGGACAAGCGGACATGACGTGGCGATGTACTGCTGGAAAACAGTTGGCGGTTAGGACCGTAGCGGTTACGGTTAAGGCTAGCCGCTACGGTCTCTCGGGGCGGTTTAGGTACGGTCCCAGAAATGTCAGACCCGGCTCCGAGAGCCTTCATTGTGCGACGCGTGGATTGGCCCTGACGTGACGCAACGTCACTTTCTCGGGCGTTAACTGTCCACTGCGGGGGCTGCTCCGATATCATCGTGGATCGTCGGATCCTCGGGACCTGATCCGACGGTGGGCGGAGCAACAACGTGCTCGGAGTATATGCGCGGGCGGAAACTTTGGGTTATGGGTTTTTTTTGTAAGGTTTTGAATGTATTTTGGTTAAATGGAACCCGGGCGCGTTGTTTGGAATAAACGTTAAAGGGGGGTTTTGGACCTTGGTAACTTTTGCAAAGAGGGTTTAGGGGTAAAAAGGGGTTCTTATGAGGTTTTTAATACAAATGAAGGTTTGAAAGGTAAGTTGGGCTTTTGCAAGGGGAAGTGGGGTGGGACAGGTTCACCAAAGTGACCAGAGGTCATTTTGGTTCCTTTTTAAGAACATATGGCTATAATGCCAAGGGAAGGAGTATTTATAAGATTTGGGGCTTTATACACCGTAGTGTTAGTATTATTAGGGGAAGGGTAAGATAGGGGAGCTATATAGTAAAATTAGATGTTAATATGAATGAGGGGAGAAAATGAAGGGGATCTTACTGAGTTTATTTGAAATTGATTTAGTTTAGAGACTAGATCAAAGAAATAAAAAGTTTTTAGACAAGAAATGTGGCTTCTGAATGAACTAGAACCACCATAAAACCATGATCTCTCCATGAATCTCAGCTGAAAAGGGAATGTTAGTAATGAGATGAAGGGGGAAAGGGAGGTTAGTCATGCTCCTTGCTGCAATTTGATGGAATTAACCACTTTGTCCATTGATAGATTTTGCCTTGGCCAAAACACCTTTTGACATATGTGCCATGGTGAAAATACCCTTTCTGCAACCACAACTACTTACCCAGCTATTTTCCTAGCATTTTTTGTTTCTCCTTGGAGGGTGCATTTGGACTTGCAAACCCTTACTTGCCTTTTCTTTTCTTTGGCTTTTTCTTTATTCTTTTCTATCTACTTCTACCCTTATCTCTTCCAAGGTCCCAGATTAAGCTGTTGGGAACCTTTTCTTCTCTACCTGAACTACTGGTCTGCCAAGATTAAGCAGTTTGGACAGACTTCTTTCTCTATTCTATAACTCAAAATTGAAACATGGCATGATCCAGGTTAAACTGTTGAATCATCCACCAAAATTGAAATAAGGTCATCAACATTTGAAACACTTTACACACCTCTTGTTCTCTAGGAAATATGGGATCTTTGTAATACCAAAGCAGAGCATATTTGGACTTCCCTTGGCCAATCATGAAATATGAAACCTATTGGTATAGGTATCCAACAGTGGCTCCACATGGGGATGGTTTTTCTTTTGAAAGACCAAGAACAGCAGGTCAGATTGCCTTGTTCTTTGAGTGCCCATCTCAATCTTTGAAATTTGCTGCATTAATATGTCAAAATTGTGTGCTTCTTTCTTGGAAGACCTCTGATTCTATTTGCCTCTTGCTGGTTGGTGAATCACTTGGAAAACTGTATTTTACAATCTAAAACAGAAAACAATATGTACATCTGCATATATACAATGAATCCTTGGATTCCACTCATGGTGAATAGTCAAAGTAGTGATTCAGCATCCTGCCATTAACAGGACCTTCATCCAAGTCAGTTTCAGTCAGACTTTTGAGGAAGTAGGTGTTGTTACCTTGCACTGCTTGGACAGCAAATGGTCCTCTCCATAAAGAGTCAAACTTTCCATGTTTCCCTTTCTCTTCTCTTCTTGCATCCCACTTTAAAACTTTGTCCCCTACATTGAAATCTTCTGCTTTGGTTCTTCTATCAAAGGCCTTTTTCAGTTTCTCTTGTAGTATCTGCACTCTGCTGAAAACTTGTTCTCTTGTCTGCTGTAGGCAAATTATCTGGTTAATCCTTCTTTGCATGTCATTTGGCTCTGCTTGGCTTTCTTGCAGAAGCTTCATAACCGGTACTCCTAGTGATGAAGGAAATCTGGCTTCTAATCCATAGACTAACTCATATGGGCTGGTCCCAATTGATCTTTTTGTTGTTAGTCTATCTGCCCATAAAGCATTTACTAGTTTCTTATGCCAGTTCTTTTTGTTTTCTTCCAGCACTTTCTTTATGATATTTATTAAACTTTTGTTTGATGATTCAGCAAGGCCATTTCCTTGAGGATAGTAAGCAGTAGAATGGCCCAAAGTAATGTGAAATTTATGGCAGAAGTTCACCATTTTCTTGGATCTGAAGGCAGCAACATTGTCTGTTATTGTCTTGTCCGGACAGCCAAATCTAGCTAGTATATTGTTTTCCAAAAACTGAATAATTACTGAATCATTTGCTTGTCTGCATGGGGCAGCTTCAATCCACTTGGTGAAGTAGTCTGTTGCTGTTAGAATCCATCTGTGTTTCCCTGAAGATGAGGGATGAATTTCCCCAATGAAATCCAAGCCCCATTGTTGGAAAGGTCTCTCTGTTGCAATAGGCTTCAAAGGAATTGGCAACAACTGTCTTTTGCCTTCAAACAGTTGGAATTTGTGGCATGAGGCTGTAAATTTATTAACATCAGAGAACATGGTGGGCCAGTAATAACCAGCCCTCAATATCTTGTCTACAGTGGACTTCCAGTACAAATCTCCACCACAGTCTCCAGCATGGAAATCTTGCATGATATTGTTAGTTTCATTCTCTATTAGACAGTGCAGCAAAATGCCTTCATGGTTTTTCCAAAGTAAATTTCCATCCATCACACAAAATCTAGATGTTTTCATTTTTAGGAACCTACATTTAGTTCTGGACAGTCCCGGGGGAGCACACAGGTTTTGTAACACATAACAGATATCAGAGTACCAAGGAGATTGTTCAAAGGCTACATTGATCTTTGGAGTCGCCAGCTCTGTTTCACTGTCCAGTTGGTTGATATCTAAGGCTTGGAAATTTGCTTCTGTCATTAATTTGGCCAAACCTTGCCCTTTTATCAGCTTTGTAGGTTTTATTTCAATGTCAAATTCTAGTATATTGGCAATCCATTTTCCTCTCCTACCCTCTAAGTTTTCTTGGGTGAGAATGTCTTTGACAAAAGGACTTGGTACATAAGCCACAACATGGGAGTAAAGGATGTAAATCCTAAAGTCTTTAATAGCTTTGATCAAAGCATAGGCTTGTTTTTCCATAATTTGATACTTTAGAGGGGCATCTCTAAGAGCTCTGCTGAAGAAGGCAATAGGCTTCTCACTCCCTTGGTCATCTTTCTGTAATAAAACAGCAGCAATAGTATACTGAGATGCAAAAGAGAAAATGATAAAGTCTCTGTCAAACTGAGGATTAGTTAACACTGGGGTTCGAGTCAAGGCCAATTTTATACTTTCAAAGGCTTGTTTTGCTTCAACCGTCCATTTGACCTTTGAATCTTTCTTTAGCATATTGTTTAGTAATCTGATTAATTCTGCTAAATTCGGGATAAACCTTCTTAAAAAGTTGATTTTCCCTAAGAATCCTTGCAACTCCTTGATATTCCTTGGGTGAGGCATTTGTAGGATAGCTTGTATCCTATCTGGATCAATTCTTATGCCATCTTTTGAAATAATGTGTCCTAAGAGTTTCCCTTCTTCCAAGCCAAATAATGACTTCTTCGGGTTTAAGGAAATACCATATTTCCTGCATGTTATGAAAATCTGTCTCAAATGTTTCAAGTGTTCTTGGTCAGATTTTGAAAAGGGTGTAAGATCATCTAAGTAAATGACCAAGAAGTCATGAATCTCTTTTGCAAAAGCAATGTCCATTGCTCTTTGAAACGTTGCCCCTGCATTTTTCAATCCAAAGGGCATTTTTACATACTTGAAAGTTCCCCATGGGGTTGTAAATGCAGTTTTGTCTTGATCATCAGGGTGTACTAGGATTTGATTGAAGCCTGAGAATCCATCAAGCAATGATATCCTTGAAGCCCCTACTACTCTTTGAAGAATGTGATCCATTTTGGGTAAAGGGTAGTTATCTTTGAGTGATACTTGATTCAAATTCCTTAAATCTACACAAAGCCTAATTTCACCCGTTTTCTTTCTAGTGGGGACTAAATTTGAAATCCACTCAGAGAACCTAATTGGTGCTATGATACCAACTTTGAACATTTTATGCAATTCCTTTTCAATGGAAGGAAGGAGCACAGGATTGATCCTTCTCAGTTTCTGTTTGAATGGTTTTTAATTAGGCTTGAGGGGAATGGTGTGCTGGATGACAGAAGTATCATAGGACTTTAGATCCTCATAACCCCAAGCAAAAACATCTTGAAATTCTTTAAAGAGATCAATATATTTGGGCTTTTGATCAGGGGGCAAAGAGGCAGATAGCTTTATTATTTTAGGCTTGTCAATAGTACCAATGTTGCATTCTTCAACTGCTGCATCTAATGGCTGTATCTTTGGTTTCCTAGGGACATCATTTGAATCAAAAATGTCCTCTAGTGGGGTAAGGCCTGCTGGAAGGAAATTGTCTTTGAGTTGTATGACTTCAGCTTCAGCGCTGCTCATCTCTTCACAGTCAATTTGGTTAATTTGCTGAATGTTTTCATTGTTGAAAATGGTTGGACTCAGTAGTTGTTTTGCTGTTCTAGGTGACATTGGGTGAGCAGACTGTTGAAACTGTATTTGTGATGGACTTGCTCCATCAAGTATTTGTGATTGACATGCTGACTCAAGTATTTGTGATTGACTTGCTCCATCAATGTCAATATTTAATCCTGTGAACTCTTGTTGCAAGGTTAAAAAATTGTTTATTTGCATGTCATCCTCAAATACTTGCCATTCTTTGACATTGTTTGGAATAGAGGGTCTGTATTTGACCTCGGCTGTGAAACAGTTATTGGGTTCTAATGGGAATTTGAAGGTGCTGGCAAATGTTGCCAAGCTGTGTGCATGGAGATTGTGGCCCCTTGAAATTTTTGTGATAACAAACTCAGAGAAGGTCTCTAATATTTCAATTACAGCAGACCTGTAGGACCTCAATCTTTTGTCATTGGTGACAAAATTCCCTTTTACTTGTTGAATTACTAGATCAGAGTCCCCCATGATGGAGAGCCTAGGTGCTCGTAATGACTTTGCTATCTTGAGGCCTAGCAACAGAGCTTCATATTCTGACATGTTGTTAGTGCATCTAAAATTCAATCTGTAAGCCCTGCCTTCTGCATAATCTTTCTCTTTGTTATGTATCCACACTCCAACTCCTGCCCCTAACTTGTTAACTGAGCCATCAAATTCTAGGACCCACAGGGTATCTTGCTGAGCCGGAGATTTAGAATTCTGTTCATGGGATGGCAATGTGAGCATGAGTTGGGGTTTCTTTTCCCATTTGTTTTCTAGGACAATTTCATCACTTGTTTGACAATCTTTGACAACTAGAGGAAGGACAATGTGTATTGTTGGCCTGCTTAATGTTTTGCAGGTGCTACTTACTTGATCAATGTTTTGTTCTTGTATGAGTGTTTCGGTCCTAATGTCATTGTTTGAGAGGCTTGTGCTGTCATTGAAAAGGATAAAGGAGTCTATGTCTGAATGAACAGCATATATTGGAAAATTTTGAGGCTTTTCTTCACTGCTGACCATATACTTCATGAGTGTTTCCCTGTAAAGTCTTTTTGGTTGCCCAAAGACAGAGATAGTTGCATATGACATATCTAATTGCAGGGAGCCTTGGAGCTTGGCTCCCCATGATCTTGATAACAGCATCCTATATTTGGGTGGGATATCAGTGACTACAACATCCATTAGAATGGTCTTGTTGGGATATTGAACCAGGGACACACATAAGTCTTTTATTAGGCCCAAACATTTGACTTGGCTAGAATCAAAGGAAAACAGGTCTTTGTATGGTCTTGTTATATCCAAGTTCAATCTTTCCATGACAGCTTTTGGCATAAGGTTGTGAGAGGCGCCTGAGTCGAACATTGCATTATGCAGTATTTTATCATGTATATGCAAGCTGACATAAAACGGTAAAACCCCTGTGACTACTGTTTTTCCATCTACCTCTGGGCCAAACAGTAATTCTGGAGTGTCATCTAGCACATTTACATCATCTTTGCTATTGGTGAGTTGAAGGGATTTCTTGATCTGTTGCTTGTATATGTCATGCCTGGCTAGCTCTGAGAGAGGAATTGCTATCTTTAACTTGCCAATCTCTGTACCTAGGTCAAAAGGTTTGTCAACTTGGGTTTTGGAGTCACGGATAACAGTCCTTTCTCTGTTCATTAAATCATCTTGTTGGATTTCATCTTGACTTTGAAACCTGCCCCTTGTACTCATGTCTTGAGGGGTAATGTTTGGATTAGGGTGAGAGGAGGAAGTTTCCATGGGCTGTTGTAGTGGGGACAGTAGTTCAGTAACCTCCTCAACTACAATTTCTTCTGCAGGCAAGTTTATTTTGTCATTAGGTTCTGTGACCATGGTTTCTTTAGACCTCTGTTTATCCTTTATCTTGTCGGGCTGGTTTACATTCACAGTCCTACTCCTCAGTTTATACTGTTTATGGACTTCATAGACAACAATATCATATCCTTGTTTAAAGTCAAAGGATTCTCCTGATTTAGTTTGGAATGTTTTGCTTTCATCCTCCTCATGGTCTTCTTGTGTTAAGAATACATGGCTTTTACCATCCAGACCCATTAAGTTAATTTCAGGATCTTCATTGAGCTGATTGGCTGTGGAAGTTTCTGCATAGTTTTCTTGAAAAGGGGGTCTAATGTCTTGGTCAGCACTTGTCTTTCCTATATTTGGGTTCTGAGTTCTCCTAAAGTTCGGATTTCTAGGAGGGTTGCTTTGTGATGCTTCCCATGATGATTTTCTTTCAACTGATTCCACCCTTTCACCCAACCTCTTCATGCTGTTTAGTATTGCATCCAGCTTTTGATCAAAACCCGAGGGTTCTTCTCTGAAGCCAGTCTTCTTTTCCAACCTTGCCCTGTTTCTTTTGGCAATTAGGTTAGCCTCTACAGTGACTGCAACCCTTTGAGCTTCTGCAAGGGTTGGAGGATCTCTTTCTTTCAACTGATAGGCCATATCAGAATCAAAACCGTCAGGGAAGTTATACAGGGCCAAATTAGGAGGGGGCCTTAAGTTCTGAGGGATAACATTATATACATTGTTAAACCTAGCACAATATTCCAACACTGTTTCTTGGGGACCTCTCTTAATAGTGTTATATTCACCAAGTATGTGGAGTGGGTCTTTCTTTTTCTCCCATCTATTGGTAAACTCTTGGTACAGGTCCTCAGGGGTTGCAATGGAGTTTGCATTTAGGGATCTAAACCAAGTTCTAACATCCCCAGTTAAGCTCTGAACAAAAATTATCATCCTGACACTGTCATCATCTATTTCATAGGTCTCAAAGTGGTCTTGCATCTTCTTAGCATGCTGGACAGCTGTCAAAGGGCCATGAGAGTCAAAAAATGAGATTTTGGTTTGGTAGTCTTGGGGTAGAGCTGGAGCATTAGCTGGTATCTGTAGAGGTGCATACCTGTTAGCCATGTTTATGAGGTTTAGAGGGTTAACAGGAACAAATGGAACAACAGGGATTACAGGTGTAACAGGGTTAATGGTATGGGTAACAAGCGGGGAACTGGTTGTAAGAGTATGTGCAGATGGTGAAGATGGGATAGGAGGGCTTTGAGGTGTTGATGGTGAACTAGAAGGACTAGGTGTGGAGCGGAACAGAACTTTGCAAGGAGTGGGAATGAGGATAGTTTGATCTGAACTTATATCTGAATCAGCAGGCTTCTCCTGCTTTTGCTGTCTCCTTATGTTGTTTGGAATGATATTTGGATTATCAACAATGATGGGTTGATTAGGGTTAGGGTTTGCCCTAGTGTGCCTTGGGTTTCTTTTGGGAGCCAACTTCTAATTATTCTTTTAGAGCTTGTATAGGAGGTTTTATGTGCAAGGAGTGAATCAGAATTTTGGAAAGACTATATATGTTTCAAAGCTAGGATGAAGATTCCCTAATTAGCTCTTCCCTAAAGCTGTCCCTGTGCTATAGAAACAATCCTAAGGCCTCTTGGCTAGTTTCAGGCTTGATGGTAGCTTTGGAAGATAGATAGTAATTGAAAAATTTTAAGAGGTTCCCCAGTGGAGTCGCCAATTATGTTAACACCCAGGTTGTTCCCTATGACTCCCAAGGGAATACGGCCGGGGTAACCACTAACCAATCTTTTGATCATTGTTTCTAGCCAAATTGTGATCAGAGAGGGCTCTCTCTTTATGATTTGTATCTGTTATGATAGTGTTTTAGGCTAGATATTAGGCACAGGTTTTGTTTATGTTTTGGTTGAAGAGTTTCTTTCAGGTCTTGTAATGTAGTTTTCAAAGAGTCAAATATCATTGGGCAATGGAGTCTATGGCTGTAGATGTCTAGAGACCTTGAGATGAATTGGTGAAACTTACAGGGCCATTTGGATACTTCATAGAACAAATTTTTGATTTATAACATGAACAGGTAAAACAAGCAGTGAAAGCATTTAAGAATTTTCACTAAAGTGTTTAAGTATTTCCACCAAACTAGTTATGAGAAATGGATAGATGTCTCAGGAGAAAACTTGAATCCCTGGGAATGTCTATCACTGTAAAGGATATAGTTTAAAAGTGCAGCAATTAAGAATTACACTTCTGTCACTGTATCTGAAGAAAACATGGATAATAGCTTAGATTGAGTTCAGGGTAATCAGTGATTAAATCCTGGAACTATTCTTCTACTTTGCTATTAAGTGTAAAACATTTAAACAATAAAAGAGAACAAAAGACTCGAAAACATGTAATACAGAGATTTAAGAAAGACTTATTGTTTTCTGAAACATTCTGGAATCCTGCAACATTCACCATTCATCACAATGCATCAAGGTACACCAAGCTTTGGAAATTCCATTCACCCTTTGTATTACTTCTCTGAAAATTTTACAGCAAGTGAGATATCCAAAATGAAAATAACAACAACCCCTTAAGCTTCTGTGAGGGGTGAATATATACTTGCGATTTTTTACAAAAATATCTGAGTTCTAAGTTATCTCAGACTTAATATTCTCACCAACTTTTGAGATATTTTTATCAGAAATTTATTACAGCATTGAATACAAAATAAAGGCGTCTTGATGTTCTGTCAGAAGATATTTTGGCCTTTGGGAGCTGCTGAGTCGGTTGGGATACTTTGATCAAATGCTGGAGAACCCGAATTTATGGCTCGTGCGCTGTATTTTGGGTCTGTCACCTGTGATTGTGATTGCTGCTGTGGTGAGTAAATAGCCCTGCTGAGTTGGCTCAGCATCTGTCTTTTCCTTGTAGATTTATCCACCAACATTCTGCCTGTGCATGACTGCTCAAAAACTGGAGAAAATTAGCGCTACAGGTTCTGGCCTGATAAGATTACCTGTGTCAAATTCCTCCATACTTCCTGTGTGGGCAATTGGTGTCTTATGATTGCCTCCAAAGTTTCATCTGCTTCTGTATACTTAAAGAAATTTGGTGGTGTATCAAACAGGTGATCAATTTCATTCATAATAAAAAACAGGTTATCCACCCTATCATACAAATTCTGCCCTGATGCTGGCCCTGTTTCTGCTGAGGTACTGGGCTGTTTTGCAATTTGTGCTGCAGCATGGGCATCAACCCTTTTGATGTAATTTTCCAGGGTAAGCAGTCTCCCTACACTGCTTAATATGCTGGGGAGGCCTCTGTTTTGTAATGCCAGGAATCTGTCCAGGAATTTGTTGATTTCGGTCTGCATATCCTGTGTTCTCCTCTCCAGCGTTCCAACTAGGTTTCTTAGTGTCAGGACTCTTTTAACTACTGAAATTGTTTCAGTCCTGTTAGTAATTCCCATGGTAGCTAGTTGAGAGCTAGTTTTGTTATTCAAAATATTGATCATTCTGTTGGCAGCATCTGGCATGTGGCCAAGGCTTGCTCTAGCTCTGTGTATTTCTTTGTTTGCCTTGGTAATGGGTACTATTTTCTCATCCATAGTCTCAATATACTGCCACTGATTGGTGATGGATCGCCCAATGTTACCCCAGAGGACTGCTTTTAACTCTGCTGTTACCTTTTCTAGAGTGAGTTCCTTTTCAAGTTCGGTTATCCTCTTCTTTAGAGCCTTTATTTCTCTTTCCTTTGCAGCCTCACTCTGCTTGCTCTTATCATATCTTTCATTCACCTTAGTCAAAGATTTTTTGACTTCATCAAGCTCTTTCATTTGAGCCTCAAGAACTTGGATTTCGGCTTGCAGCTTCTGCATATCCAGACTAGGAGTCTGCTCTGTTGGTGGTGTAGCTGTTGCTGTAGTTGGTGCTGTAGGCCCTGTTTGTTGAGGAGGAGGAGTAGTTGTTGGAGGGGCTTCCTCAAGATTGATTATTTCAGGAGGAGGCTGGGAGGTTTGGCCCTCTCCTTTTTGCTTTAATGCTGTCTGTAGTGCTGCCTTTGCAGCTTCTGATTCTCCTAATTTGTCTTGAGTCCGAACTAGCTCCTTGTACAGGGATATCATTAGATCTGTGGCATCTTTTTCCTGCCTTTGCTGGGAAACCTCGTCTGTTTGCGGATGGATGGTAGCTGGGAGCTTGATTTTCTTTCTTAAGGCCGCCATGTCTGCATCCCTTAGCTTCAACAGTTCTTGGATACCTTTAACATCTTTAGGATCATGTCCTATTTCTATGATTACATCTTCCAAGGACTTGATTCTGTTGTCCTTGGCTTGTGATGATGCTCTCTCCAACTCCACCTGAGAGGCTGTATTATCAAGGTTGCTCTTCAATTTGTAGTTTTCCAATGTTTCATCTGCCAGGGAGGCATACACCATTTCACCAGTTTGTTTATGCAGTTCGATTTTATCCATAGGGTGTATGTCTTTAGCCATAACCTCCATGTTGGTCCTTAGGTAATCCGAGGTAGATTGGGGATGCAGAGTTGTGGGCATGAAGTGACTCATGATCATCTTGCCTTCACTTACATCAAAGGCAGACATGAGTCTTTGCTGATTGGAGGGAGCCAGGTTCAGCAAATGATTGTACAGCTGTACTTTAATAGGATCACTCCTCCTTTTAATGTCAATAAATTGCTGTTTGATGCTTACCTGTCCTTCTTTGTGCTGGCTGGAGGAGCTGACCTCTCCTCCTATAACTCTATCATGTTCATGCTGGAATGAACTGGCTGAAACTTCTCCGCTGGGTGGGCCCATGCCCGTTGCTTGTCTTATTGCTATGTCATCCTCTGGAAAGTCATTTAGCCTTTGTCTTTTCTCTCCCTGATTGATGAATGAAGTCAGGGGAGTCTCTCTATCTCTTTTCCTGGTTAAGTCCTCCTTTTGTGGGGTTTGGAGGACAGAGGTATCAAAAGTAGTTTATGCCCCAGGAGGCACTATTTTCTGAGCCTGTCGCTCAGAGGAACTTGGAGCATCAATCACTTTTTCTTGCTGCAAGGGCTGCTGTTTATCATATTGTACCTGTTCTTGTTGCTGCCCTTGTTCCTGCTGCTCCATCTCTTCTTGCTGCAGTAGCAAAGTCTCCACTTGTTCTTCTGTCAATGGAGGTGGCTGTTCCACCTGCTTCCCTTTATCTTTGCTGGCTGTCTGTGGTGCTTTCTCGGCAGTTTGCTGCTGTGTTGTTGATGATGTAGTGGCTGCTCCAAGCTGCTTTTTGTATGAGAGAGGCACCTGTCCACAAATTTCTAAGTCAGCTTCCTTTTGCATATTTCTAGCCTCTCTCTCAAGTAGCTCTTCATTAGTAATTTCCTCCTCTAGGGTACCCTCTTCCCAATGTGATGCATTGGCATACTGTTCAATCTCAGGTTGTCTCTTGTGTGCATAGCTACCCAATTTATATTTTATCCTCCTGAGGGAGACAAAATGATTGGGGTCATAGGGTATCCATTCAAAGCTGGTTTGCAGTCTGAGGCCCTCCAGGATATTGTCTGCCTCCTTCCACCCCTCCTCTTTTCTGTTGTACAGGAAAGGACCCAGCTGGCTCCTTACTTTTAACTGTGACTTCTTGTTTTTGCTCTGAAAATGGAGGTAATCTGAATTCCCAAACTGTCTGAAATATTCCAAGGCAAAGAGCCTCATGGGGACATACCTTGGCAACCTAAAAGGGTTCAACTCACAGCCATATATCCTGATGACTGTGTGGTTTTGGTAGAGGTACCAATTACCAATGCTGTAGGACTTATTCAAATGGAGAATTCTCCTCATGTCATCAATTAGTCTAGGAGGAGGAGTACCATGCAATACTGTCATGGCTGGATAAATGAATAAATCAATGAATTCAGAGTATGTGTAAGGTGATACAGAGGAATGATGAAAAATAGAGGTCCAGAACACAATTGACCTTGGACTTCCCTGGGCATTGAATGGCTTCAAAGGAAAAGAGAAGGTGGCTGGCTGATAGAACAAGAATAGGTGGTATATATATGAGGTATACCTGAATAGTCTTTCCCTTTTCAAGTTCATAAACTACTCATGGATTTTTTCTGCAATGTATGTAGCATAGTCATAAAGTACAGCTGGGGGTTTACCAGGAGAGAATATAGACAGCATTGCCATTATGCTATCATCCACATCCTCCATTCCCTTGAATCCTAGGGCATAGCTGATCAAATCCACTAACATCCTGCCCAATTCATTCAAGTACTGATATCCAATAGGGGGAGTTTTGATGGATTCAGAGCCTGGTTTTACAAACAACTGATTGATTTTAATGATCTGGTCACCTGACAGCTTGCTCCCTCTCTTTATCAAATTCTGCATATGGAGGGGGGTCAATTGCTTGGCAGTATGGAAGTGCAGCATTTCATTTATACTCTCTGGGGTAATCTGGAACAGGACTGAGCCTGTGGGGCTGATGACAGCTCTTTGGTTTGGGTCATAGCATTCCTGGCAGCTGTAGACCAACTCTGGCATAGGATTTACTTGGGGGAGGTTGTAGATGGGCAAGTTTGAGTCCCAAATCCCCAACATGTCTGCCCCACTCAGGTGCTGGGCTTTCAACTCATTCATCATCTGGATATTGTATTTGGAGCCCATAAGAAACCAGTCCAGCATTTGATAATCCATGTCTCCCAGGGCTTTCCATGCTAATTCCTGGTGAGGAGCGTTGAGGGGCTTGATATTCAGAGCAATAGGAGTGTCCATGGTTTTCTTTAAGCTCAACAACTCTAATTAAATGGCTTAAAAGCACCAGCACAGAACAGAAGTGCTTTTTGTAAAAACAGTCTTGAATTTCAGGTATCAGAGGAGGAATTTATACAACAGCAATTGAAATACTGTTTATATCAGGAATCAAGGTTACTGTGTGGTCCCACTGCGTCCTCTTCAACAGGTGAATTCTTTAAACAAGAGTCTTTCGGGAATGCGCAGGCAATACCTCCTTTTTCAGTGAAAATACGGGCAACAAGGCTCAGCTGGCGTTTTTGGACTTGACAATTACAAATGGGGTATATGCAGAGGGAAATGGCCGGTGAAAATATGAGTTTTATCTTCTCTCTAGCCCACTGAGTAATCTTATTTTCAATTGCAGGCGTATGGAGGATAGAAAACGAAAAATACCTGGTAATTTACGAACAGAGGCCGTGTACGCGTGTAAGGTTGATGCTGTAGAGGTCGCCTTGGTCAACTGAGCAGGTTGGCAGAGTTCAGGACGTAAACGGTCATGCAGAGAAAACAGTAGAGTAATGCGCAAAAATGGGAAAAATAGGCGTTTTTTGGCTTAATATGGGCTTTTTATGATTTTGGCGCTTTTTGGTGATGACGTTAGCATGACGTCATTGGTGGGTCAAGGTCAAGTGACGTCAGCTGACGTCATCGGGTGACGTGGAAGTATGCTGTTGGTCCATGGGGGATGGTGCGGTGGCAGCCATGTCAGTGACAAGGTGGACGAATAACGGAGGCGAGGTCAAGCGGACATGACGTGGCAATGTACTGCTGGAAAACAGTTGGCGGTTAGGACCGTAGCGGTTACGGTTAAGGCTAGCCGCTACGGTCTCTCGGGGCGGTTTAGGTACGGTCCCAGAAATGTCAGACCCGGCTCCGAGAGCCTTCATTGTGCGACGCGTGGACTGGCCCTGACGTGACGCAACGTCACTTTCTCGGGCGTTAACTGTCCGCTGCGGGGGCTGCTCCGATATCATCGTGGATCGTCGGATCCTCGGGACCTGATCCGACGGTGGGCGGAGCAACAACGTGCTCGGAGTATATGCGCGGGCGGAAACTTTGGGTTATGGGTTTTTTTTGTAAGGTTTTGAATGTATTTTGGTTAAATGGAACCCGGGCGCGTTGTTTGGAATAAACGTTAAAAGGGGGGTTTTGGACCTTGGTAACCTTTGCAAAGAGGGTTTAGGGGTAAAAAGGGGTTCTTATGAGGTTTTTAATACAAATGAAGGTTTGAAAGGTAAGTTGGGCTTTTGCAAGGGGGAGTGGGGTGGGACAGGTTCACCAAAGTGACCAGAGGTCATTTTGGTTCCTTTTTAAGAACATATGGCTATAATGCCAAGGGAAGGAGTATTTATAAGATTTGGGGCTTTATACACCGTAGTGTTAGTATTATTAGGGGAAGGGTAAGATAGGGGAGCTATATAGTAAAATTAGATGTTAATATGAATGAGGGGAGAAAATGAAGGGGATCTTACTGAGTTTATCTGAAATTGATTTAGTTTAGAGACTAGATCAAAGAAATAAAAAGTTTTTAGACAAGAAATGTGGCTTCTGAATGAACTAGAACCACCATAAAACCATGATCTCTCCATGAATCTCAACTGAAAAGGGAATGTTAGTAATGAGATGAAGGGGGAAAGGGAGGTTAGTCATGCTCCTTGCTGCAATTTGATGGAATTAACCACTTTGTCCATTGATAGATTTTGCCTTGGCCAAAACACCTTTTGACATATGTGCCATGGTGAAAATACCCTTTCTGCAACCACAACTACTTACCCAGCTATTTTCCTAGCATTTTTTGTTTCTCCTTGGAGGGTGCATTTGGACTTGCAAACCCTTACTTGCCTTTTCTTTTCTTTGGCTTTTTCTTTATTCTTTTCTATCTACTTCTACCCTTATCTCTTCCAAGGTCCCAGATTAAGCTGTTGGGAACCTTTTCTTCTCTACCTGAACTATTGGTCTGCCAAGATTAAGCAGTTTGGACAGACTTCTTTCTCTATTCTATAACTCAAAATTGAAACATGGCATGATCCAGGTTAAACTGTTGAATCATCCACCAAAATTGAAATAAGGTCATCAACATTTGAAACACTTTACACACCGCTTGTTCTCTAGGAAATATGGGATCTTTGTAATACCAAAGCAGAGCATATTTGGACTTCCCTTGGCCAATCATGAAATATGAAACCTATTGGTATAGGTATCCAACAGTTGCAATAATAGTTTATTTCACACTGGCAATAGTAATAGCTGGTGATTATATAGGGAATTGAAAAATTGTGCAATTAATCAATATTGAAAACATTATTGATTGAGAGAGTGTTTTTAGGTACCTAATGGAAATGACTAATAAAGGAAACATAGAAGCTATTTACACTTATATGATTAACTCATTTTCTCGTATCGATGAGAAATTTTACTGGTCAATGTGTATGACAAGTATTTGAATCTGTCAATGGAAGAGAAGAATAACAACAAGATTTGGACTAGTGGATTAGAGAATGTTGCATGTGTTCTAGAAGTTTTTGATTTTAGGGAAATTATTTATTTGTGCGCAAACAATTTTGATTCAAGAACATGAATACTTATGCTACCAACAAAAATATTCTTATGAATCTGAAGGCATTCAAATGAATATTCAAGATACTGAAACCTAATATACGCTTAAAATTATCGGAAGAAAATAGTTTCTTGAATTCAAAGGTAGGCAAGGTTGACATTGTTGGAGAATTCATTTCGCCAAATTGTCAAGTTCCTTCTGATCTTTCTATTCTAAATATTTATTTGTTTAAATAGTCGTTTAGGGAATTTTATTGGCTATGTTCTTGCATGATGGGTCAAGAAACTACAACAAATGTTCCAAAATGCATCCTCTATATGTTTTATCACACATACAAAAAAGGTTGTATATTCAACTGGGCTGATAACATTTATAATTAATTATATTTTTGGTTAGTCAATTTATCTAAGAATAATATGTTCTTGATGATGGCATATCTGGTAATAGCTTTTGTTTCCAACCATGTCTTTCATGAATTGCCATATAATCCTAAATTCAATGTGAATTAGGAACTAATGCAGTTCCGATATCGTATATTGTAGAAGCATAATGCTTCTCTAAAGTTTTGCCTAAATCAAAATGTCTTTGTAAATAAAGTCAATTGCATGATAATTGGACAAGATCCTCATCGAATATCTGCACAAGTGTAGGTTTTCTTATGGGACAAAGGTATGCATGAAGAAAGAAAAATTAATACCCTAATTCAAATTTATGGATTTGAAGGTAAGTCATTGCTGCAAAAATTTGTTATAGATAGGCATTTTGTTGTTGAAGTCCATAGGAAATATTGTGATTGGCTGGTTATATTTGAAAGAAAAAAGAAAATACAATTTATTTCTTTGTCATTTATTGTTGAAGAAATCACAGTAAAGAATGTGGTTCATGTTCCAGAGCTCGCAGATACTTTACATTCTTTTAGCTTAAGTGAAGCTGAATCCATTAAAGGCTTTGATAAGGAGGGGTTATTTAGCGCACACCTGGAAAATATTTGGTGCAGGAACTTGTTTCCATGAGTTAGAGAGCAAAGTGAGGAAAGTAAAAATGCATCAACAAAACAACAAGGGCTAGTCATAGATGTTGAAGAAATTGCTAAAGAGTCACTGAGCATCGATGCATTTGTATAGAAATTTATACCTTCAACAATCGATATTGATGTAAGTTCATCCTAAAGTCAAAAAGAGAGAAAATATATTGCAAATACAAAAATGGTTCACGATGGGATATCAAGTTGTGGAAATGACAAAGAGCCTCATCAAAGACTCACTCCAGAAAGAGCGTATATAGCGGAATTAGTGAAATATAGAAGTCTTGTCAAAACACAAAGTGTTGTAGAAGTTATAAACGTGGAAGTTGACAATGTTGTGCCACCTAATTGGGTTAGTGTTTGTTTAGCAAAAAAACATAAAACAATGCAGCAAATCACTAAAAAATTACTACTTTTGATCACCGTCCTGTCACGTTGTAAAATGAAAAGTATGATAGGGGCAGTAAAAAATTGAGGATTGAAAAAGTAAAAGTTCATAACAAAAAGGCTATTTATCAATAATAAATGCATGTTTATCTCTCTTCAGTTGGAACCACGTGGCTCATGAAATTGCATCAAGCTACCAGTGACATATGTGCATAGTTTGTCAGTCGACGAAAAGCAGAAAACCTGATACTCAAAACAAGAATAAAAGAGCTAGAAGATTCTCTAAGTTCGGGGTCCTTTGTTGATGACTTGATTGTCAATACGAACACCATTGTGCGCAATTTTTACCCCCGGCACATCACATATATTTTATAAACCTATCAATCTCCTTAATGTAGTGAAAACATATATTATCAGTAATATATGAAAAATATTACAAATTATTGAAGATGCATCACAAGCATATTTCGATTTGCAACATTTAGTACAAATAACTAAGTCATTTTTCAAGTGCATTGAATGTTATCTCAAAGGAGATACATATTTCATAAACAATGACTTACGTGCTTTTATCCAGAGGCTTGATTTACTTTCCGATCTAGAGAAAAAAAAGAAGGAATTGTCAATTTCTAATCAGATGAATAAAATCAAAGTTGCATTCTCTTAAAGAATCAGAAGACTGGAGAATATTATTTCAAAATGTGAAAACATAAGGAATAAAAGAGTTGATGCTTATGTCAAGGTCGTACAGATTGTGTAGGATCTAAATGGTCCATGCATCACATGTGACTCTGGATTAATTTTGAGAGACACATTGATGGATAGATTAGATAAGATGAAATAGTGAAAAGCAACATAATTTGACAGTGTAATTGATTTTAATACAGAGGAAATTAGCAAATGGCTAATTACTTTTGTTAATGTTAATCTGCATTAGTTGCATAGTTTCACAAAGAACCTAGGAAAATTGAGATGGAGATATTCAATCAACATGTCAAATAGGAAATTATAGTCACTCCTATGAAAGATTACATCTAGGCCAAGTTTAAAGAAATTCCTTTAACAAATCAGAAATCCGATAAATAGTTCACAGTTAAACAGTCATGATCTATGTTTTTACATATTATGAGTGTTCTTAAATCTTGGAACAATTTTTTCCTATTTCCTTGTTGTTCTTTGAGAAAACCTAAAGTCAATCGACTATGCCAAAGCATCTAAAATGTTTTGTTGATTTTAATGATTTGGATGACTACTGAACTGTTTAAAAACAGGGGCTTTAAACTTAGAAAGATCCTTGATAAAACAAAAGGTTGTTATTTAAATACATATGGTTATTTTGATTTAAATGGAATGGATAAGTAGAATATAGGGAAGTATAATTGATTTAATATCCAGACTGAGTATTTAACCATTTATAGGCATAAATCAAGAAAACAATGTTTCGTAGATCAACAGAATATAATCAAACTATTACAGAAATCTTGTGCAATTTAAGTTCAAAGAGGAATTTAAAATAATAGATAGTCTTGAAAATAATCTCTTATTTAATTGCAACTTCACAACGGATTCAAAATGAAACTGAGATTCAATTAAATTTTCAATCGGATGACTGTAAAAGAATTAAATTATATGAATTATACGTAACGAAAAACATGGTGAAATCAACTCACTAAGAGACAAGCCATATGAAGTAAATCCAGAATCTTTTATTTAATAAAAAATGCTCCAACTTAGTACAAATCTATGTGATAACTGGTTCAAGGGTGCAACCCTCAATACTTCGACAGGCTAAAGTATTTAAACAAATTTACAAAATATTATAATAAGTGCCTGAGTGACACAAAATTCTATTATTACTTAAAACTAACAGAAGCGGAAGTAATTTGATAAAAAAGAATGAATCTCAACATCTCACTCTGTTTTGAAGGAAATTTGTCGCTGAGTGGCCACTATTCGGGTGTTGCTTTGGTGAAGCTTATCTTTACTCTAATCCTGAAATTCAAACAGCTTTTCCCATTGTTCTTCATCTGGGATTTCTATCTTGGTTACCTTACGGTAGAATTCATCTACCTCAGTATACCGGGCAAAAGTGGGTGTAACAATGAAAATATGTTTTATCTCATGTTGAATAAAACATATATTGTTGATGGCCTCGTAAAAAACCCTACCTGTCATGGAACCTTTGATGTTGGAGGACTTGGATGTGTCCCTGGAAATGTCCTGAAGCTTCTTCATACAATTTTCTCTAGTCATTAATTTATCATTAATTACAAATAGTGAAGGCATACCCTTCTTGTTCAATGCATCAATTCTTGTGAAAAACCTGTTGACTTCTACTTGAAGAGTGTGACACTTCTCTGTCAACTGTACAACTAAGCTCTTCTTGGTTAGAACTTTCTTCACCTCCAGGATGGTTTCAGTGCTGTCATCCACTCCTAGATCATCCAGTTCATATCTATTCTTGGAGTTGAGGAAATTTATAATGTTGTTGGCTATAGTAGGCATCTCTCCTATTTGAGCATTTATATTGGCAATGGTGTGCTTTTCCTTTTCCATCAACTCATTTTGCTAAAAAATAATCTGGATAGGTGACCAGATTTCATCTATCTCCTCAATGATGTTGTTCCATATGATTTCCTTGACATGACCCACAGTGTGGCCAATGGAAGACTCAACTGCTGACTTCTTCCATACAACTATCTAATTTTTTGCTCTTTGAAGCTCTGCTGCATGAAAAATCTCATATTTATGGCAATGATCCTCTAGAAGTTTCACTTGATCCCGCAACTTCTTGATTTCCTCAGTCTGAAGAGACATATTTTGGATTGCATTGGCCAACTGGTCTGCAACATCTCCTGTACTTGTCGTAGTTTGGATGGTCATAGGAATTATTGTGATAGGAAGTGCTTTTAAAGGGGCAATCTTTTTAGAAGCTTTCTCCTTTTCTTTGATCAATTTCTCCATCTTTGTCTCCATTTTCTTAAGCTGTGCAATCTGCTCCATGATGAGATTCATCGTATCTTCCTTTTGTTTCGCTATCTCTATAATATCCTTAGCCATAGGATCTTCAATAGCTACCAGTTTTAACTACTTCCTCAACGTTGCTATATCCAAATTCTTCTTCTTGACAAATTCCTCTGCAACATTGATGTTTGCAGGATCATAACCCAGTTTGATTACCAAATCCTCCAGGGTTTTAATCCTAGTGTCTTTAGCAAGTGTAGAGACCTTCTCCATATTTAGCTATGACTGGACATTTTCTAATGTAACCTATAATTTGGACAAAGTCATGGCAGTGTTAGTGACAGTAGAGAAAATCATTTCCTTAATATGCGTACGCATCTCCATTTGGTCAATGGGATGTATATCCTTTACATCAAATTGAAAATATGTCTTTTTGTATTCTGATGCTCCCTTGGGTTGGGGAACTTGTGCTTGGAGGAATGCCATTTGCATTTTCCCCTTTTATGAGTCAAAGGCTGACAGCAGCCTACTTTGGGCACCAGAAGTCTGTTTCCAGAACTGGTTGTAAGTGTTAATCTTCAAGGCTTAATTTCTGACTTTTATCTCCTTGAAGATGTCCATTATGCTCTTCTTTGACTCACCTGAAGTAGATGTACCTGTCTGCATTGTTTGTTGTTTCTCTTGTGAAGTTGAGGAGGTGGTAGGAGACTGTGTGAACTTATCTCCCACTAATGAGGAAACACGTGGCTCATTAGTGGTGATAATGATCTGCTGCTTTGAATACTTGCTAAGGCTTAGTCGGGAACTAAGCTTGGCCTTTTTTCTGTACATTATTTTAAACCCTTCAATAAAGATGTCAGTCCCTAAAGGGGACTCTTCATCTCTTCTCCTCTTGGTTGTATTCTCCTGCATGGTAGGAGTCTACACTGTAGATGATGATACATGTTTTTCTTTAGCCTCCTGTAAGGTGTTCTCAACCCACTCTAACTGATTCTTGTACTTTTCTATTTCTGGCATGGTTGTGTGAAAGTAAGGAGTAGACTTGGTTTCTACCCTTAATCTAGAAATGATCCCTAATGGATCATAGGACCAGGTAAAACTGAGGCTGAATTGCATTTCCTTCAAGAGCTTATCTGCCTCTTCCCCTACTGTTGCAAATGAAAGGGCCAACCTATGTTTTTATTTTAAATTGGGATTTCTTCTTGGCAACAACAAAGTGGATTTCATCCATGTTGATCATTTGCCTTATGTACTCCAAGGAAAAAATCCTCATTGGGAGGAATTTTGGCAGTTTGTAAGGTGGGAGCTCGCATCCAAATATTCTTATTTCTGTATAATTTTCATAAAGGTACCAGTCCCCCGTCTGAACTTGATCTGACAGCTGCAACACCCTTTTGATTTCTTCACTAATCCTCAGTTCTATTTTGCTGCTCATGAGACCTATTGCTGGGTGAACAAACATCTCTGTAAACTGTTTATAAGTGTACTATTTCTTCTCTTTCATGACCAGAGTAGTCCAAAAGATGCTTGACTGCTGGTTGCCTTTTTCATCCAGTTTTTGCAAAGCAAGGTTAATGTTGCCCCCCTGAAAGTATAGAAAAATGTACAGCAATACAAAGGCATATTTGAATACCTCCTCAGTTGGAAATTTAGCAAGTTGCTGATGAATGGACTCTGCAAGAAAATGGCTTAAATTAAACACAATTGAGGGCTTAGAATCAGCGGAGAAGATGGAAAAAATTCCTATAATGGCCTCATTTACCCATTGATCAGAGTAGTAGACGAGGAGGTAGGAAACAACAGTGATAATCTACTTGGCTCCCTCAGGAAAAATGGAGGAGGGATAAGGAAAATTTTTCTTTGGTAATGAATCATCCTGTGTCAAAAATAACTCAAGAGTTTGGGCTCTCTTGGAAAATTCTAGTTTCTGGTATAGTTCAATCAGTGCCTCATAGGAAATTGGGGTATCATTCTATACTGAGGGGGCTTGCATCATCTGATGAATAACCTGAGGGGTTATGGTAAATAAAATTTCTCCAGTAAGAGTGACTATGGCCCTTTGGCTTGGGAAATAGGATGCATGACATTTTCTAATAAAATCTGGGGTGTTTTGGGTATGAGGAAAGATGTAGTGAGGTAAATTTGATTCCCATAGCTGGATACCATCTAATTTATCTATATACATGTCTTCGAGCCAGCAGTACATCTCGAAGAGGTCGAGTTCACAGAGTGTCTCATGGATTTTGTAATCTCGATCAACCATAGGAATGTGATGAAAGTCTATGGGAGGATGGATTAGAGGATTGACAATTTACTCTGGTCCTTTGTCCTTTGGAGGCATCTTGGCTATGGCTAAGAGCAATAGTGAATGGGATTGGGAGTTTGAGAGTGGCAAAACACAGAGAAAAGTCAGGCTCTGGAGGAAAAAGCAGAAGTAACAGGCTGATAATGATTGAGCAGAGATGTTGTAGGCGATTGAAACTGTCAAAGTTGAGTCCAGCAATACCTGTAAGAAATTAATTAATAGTGACAGAGCTTGAATTTAGTAACCGGTTCTCAAATATAAAAAAGGTTTATATAACTAATTTGGTTTTCCGTTGAAGGTGGCACGGGTCCGTTTAATTCATGGTTAAGCTAATTGAATGCTTAATGTGTTAATTCTGGAAGGAATGAATGTGATTTGATGGAGTTTAATAGACGGATGAGGTGGTGGAAGGTGTATGGTGGGAGTGTAACGAGTAGGAAGGCGGTATCGGGATGGATGGAATCAGCTTTCCGGAGAGGGGGGGAGAGTGTTTAGTGGTTTCAATCGAGGGGGTCCGAAATGCTGAGGATCTGACATGTAGGAGCAGGCGTGGTTTGGTATACCACCCACTTCGGATCACCACCACCACCCCCCGGCGGTAAAGCTCGGATGGTGAGGGGGGGCATAAATCATATTTAGATTGTCGGATCTGTGAATATAGGCAGAGATGGAGCGCGATGTAATGGAAGGTTAATCGTGATGTGACGAGGCTATTTGGTGGGGTCGGGAAATGAATGATAGGGAATATATGTGATATATGAAGAGTATATCGACTTAGGGATAGTGGGTGAAGGGAAATATGAGTGGAAGGATAATGTTTTGGGATTTTAAAACTTAGGGATAGGGATGAATACCAAAATATTTGATATAAAAACCTTTGAGTAATGGTTTACTCCTTGCCTTATCCTCTACACATGAAAATATCAATTGATGATTGACTTGTGGCGCATTTAGACTAGCAACCTGTGCATTTATGAAAGCATAAAGTGAATCCTTTCTTTTATTTTTGCTTCCCTAACATTTTATTTTCCTTTTTCCTTCTTTAGTTAGGGCATCTAACACCTATCATTTTATTGATATGGATGGCTATAAAACATTAAATCTGCCTAACATTTTAACTTTTCTTTCTTTTGCATCAATATCCTAACTTAACATTTTTGAATTATTTTAACTAATATGCTAACTTATCAAAACTAAAAAAAGTTACAACATCAACTCTAGTTGGGGACTACTTCCCCCTGTGGGATGCAGAGAACAAGCAGATCCAAGTGCCTTCTCCTCGGGCTATGGAGTCTTTGCTGAAACAGATACTTGCAATTTTCAAAAATAAAATAAACTCTCCAGATATTTACAGATGGCAAATCAATACTGAATGTAATGTTTCAAGTATCTCCCATTGACTGGCAATGAGGAATAATCTCCTTCTAGATTCTGCAGGATGAATGTATTGTTCCCTTTTACTTCTGCAATGTTGAATGGACCAAACCAGAGGTTGTCAATTTTTGCATGCTTTCCTTTGTCTTCTCTCCTTGTATCCCATCTAAGCACTAGGTCACCCTTTTTGAAATTTCTTTCTCTAGACTTTTTGTCAAACAATTCTTTCATCTTATTCTGGTATTTCCCTAGCTTGTACTGAATTTCATCCCTGTCTTCATTCAACTCAATAATTTGATTAATCCTTCTTGAGAAATCATATTTTTCTTCCTACGATTCTTGAAGAAACCTCATAACAGCTAAAGATAAATGAGTAGGAAAAACAACTTCCTTGCCATAAACTAATTGGAAATGAGACTTTCATGTTGATCTCTTAGGAGAAACTCTATTTGCCCAAATTGCATGGATTAGATGACTGTCCCAACTCTTTTTATGGTCTTCAAGAGTCTTCTTAATGACCTTGACTAAGCTCTTGTTGTTGGACTATGCTAGCCCATTTCCCTATGGATAGTATGGTGTAGAATGGTGTAAAAGGATTGGATATTTTTGACAGAATTCAATCATTTTAACACTGCTGAAAGTTGTTGCATTATATGTAACAATTTATTGAGGAAATCCAAATCTTGATAGGATGTTTTCTTCAATAAATTTTATCACAATAGTATCGGTTGCATTTTTAACCGGTATGGCTTCTACCCACTTGGTAAAATAGTCTGTAGTAGTTAAAATCCATCTATGTTGATAACTGGAATGTGGATGAATTTACCCTATAAAGTCCAACCCCCATTGTAGAAAAGGAGCATGGACGGATACTGGGACCAAAGTAAGTGCTGACAAGTTCTGTTTTCCTGTAGATAATTGGCATGGTTTGAAACTTATTACTCTTGCTCCAACTTATTTGAAAAGTGTGGGCCAATAGAAACCTGTTTTAAAATTTTTGTAGGTTGTTTCTCTCCAAGCATAGTGTCCACCACAAAACCCTGTATGAAACTGATCTATAATTCCCTCTATTTCATTTTCAGTTAAGCACAGAAGAAGGATATTAAGAGGGTCTTTCCAGTATAGATTAGCATTGATAATGCAGTATTTCACTGCTTTAAGCTTCAGAGCTTTGCACTGTTTCAAATTAAGATTAGCTAGACATTGAAAATCTCTAAGAAACTGCACAATATCATAATACCAATCAGAAAGTAGATATTTATGATCTATGTGAACAAGAATGGCTTGATCTGAAGAAATAGGTTCTTGTCGATTCTCCCCTTATCTAAGAGGAGGAGGTTCTTGTGGATTCTCCTATGATATCAAGAAAGGTTCTTGTGGATTCTCTCCTAATATTAAGGAAGGTTCTTGTGGATTCTCCCCTGATGACATTTCAGAAACCAGATTAATTCCAAATACTTTGCAGTTGGATTCAACTAACAATTTGGTCAGGCCTTGGCCTTTTACTAGATTTGTGGTTTTAATTTCAAGGTAAAATTCAAGGATTTTAGCAATCCATCTTCCTCTTCTTCCATCAGTATCAGGCTGAGTCAAAACAGTTTTGACAACATGATTAGGGACATAAGTTGTAATGTGTGAATGCAAGATATAGGTTCTAAAGGCTTTGAGGGCTTGAATTAAGGCATAAGGTTGTTTTTCAATAATATCATACCTAAGTTCAGCATCCCTGATAACTTTGGAAAAGAAGGCTATAGGTTGGTCATCACCGTTTGTATTTTTCTATAAAGGTACAACAGCTAAGATTGTCTCAGATGCAAAAGAAAATATGATAAAAGGTGAAGAATAGTCAGGGATAGTTAATGTAGGGGCCTTAGATATGGCCTTTTTTATCTTATCAAAATCATATCTAGCAGGGACTATCCCATTCACTTCATTATTTTTCTTAAGCATATATGCTATATCTTTAACTATCTCAACATAACTTAGGATGAACCTTCTGAGAAAATTGATATTTCCAAGGAAGGTTCGTATCTCTTTCTTATTCCTTGGCAAAGATTATCTTTGGGTCAATTATAACTCCCTCATTGAGATTATATACCCTAGTAATTTTCTTCCTTCACAACAAACAAAGATTTCTTTAGATTGATGGATATGCATAATTTCCTACACTTGTCAAAAACCTTGCTCAAGTATTTTAAATGACTTTCATCAGAATCAGAGAAAACAATTAAATCATCTAAATAAATGACAGTAAATTCAGATGTTTTACCTACAAATATGAGGTCCATGGCTCTCTGGAAAGTGGCTCCGGCATTGGTTAACCCAAATGGCATTCTAGCATACATGAATGTACCCCAAGGAGTGGTGAAGGCAGTTTTATCTTGGTCAGCTTCACTTACCATGATCTGGTTATAACCAGAAAATCCATCTAGCATAGAAATCCTATTAGCCCCTGAAACTTTCTGAAGTAGATGATCCATTTTGGGCAATGGATAGTTATCCTTTAAAGATGATTTGTTCAGATTTTGGAAATCTACACATAGCCTAATCTCACTGTTTTTCTTTATGATGGGAGCTAGGTTGGCTACCCAATTAGAATACCTTAAGGGCACAATGATATGAGCATCAAGCAACTTTTTAAGTTCTTTCTCAATGGTTGGCAGTAGTATGGGATTAATTCTTCTTAGCTTTTGCTGAAAGGGTTTTTCTTCTGGTTTCAAAGGAATCTTATGCTCAATCAAAGATGTGTCATAAGTTTTTAACTCATTATAAGACCAGAAAAAAATGTCTTTGTAGTTTTTAAGAAGATTCAAGTATTTTGTTTTTACATCCAAAGGTAAGGTTGATGACAATTTGATATTTCTCACATCATCCACAGTCCCAATATTGCATTCTTTGATTTCTTCTTCAGGTGAGTGAAACAAGGGATTTTTAGAGACATCATTATTATCAAATAATTTTTCCAATGGGACTAATCCTTTAGGAATAAAATTATTAGATAATTGGATAATATCATGATCAAGAATTTTAGGACTGAATGAAGTTTCTGGATTTTGTTGATTTAATTATCAAATATCATTTTGATCTCCTTCAATTTGCATATTTGAGAATTCATCAATAACTTGAAGGAAAGATTTCAATTGTTCATCATCTTCGAAAATTTGCCAGTGTTTAAGGTTATCAGGAATTGATGGCTGATACTTGACTTGGATTTGGTATTCTAATGATACTGGCTTAGGGATTTTGAAAGAGCTTGCTGAGACAGCTAGTGAATCAGCATGCATGTTTTCATCTCTGGGAATAGCAGTTATGTTAAAACCTTGGAAGAAATTTTCAATTGTGTCCCAAGCTTCATTTCTGTAGGACCTAAGCCTTGGGTGTTTATTTTGACACATATTTCTAATCGGGTTCACTATAAGCTCAGAATCATAAAATACACTCAAGTTTTGAACCTTTGAACTTCTAGCTAACTCAAGACCAAGAAGAAAAGCCTCATACTCAGCCACATTATTGGTAACTTCAAATTCAAGTTTACATGACTGAGTAATGTTTTACTTATTTGGTGATATTAGAATAATTCTTGCTCCTACTCCTTTTGAGCAAGAGGCATCAAAATAAAATTTCCAGATATCTGATTCTACAACTTTAGGCTGGGAAATAGTATTTTCAATGGAAAGTTGAGTGTTTGATATATTTTGTGAAGATAAGTGAAAGCAACCAAAATCTTGATCTACTGCATAGATAGGGTGATTTTTTGCTTGGTCAGACCTACAAACATGAAGGAACCTGACTTCCCTATATAACCTTAAATGCTCACCTCCATAGACTAGGATAGTAGAAAATGACATGTCCATATGAAGTGATCCTTCAAGTTTAGCACAACTTGATCTAGATAGAAGCATGCCAAACTTGGCAAGAATAGCAGTGACAACTATGTCTAAAACTATACTTTTGACAAGTATTTGAGCTAAGGTCACAACTAGGTCTTTGATCAATCCTAGGCATGGTACTTCTTTGGGTCAAAGGTGTAAAGGTCATGATAAGAACGAGTGACTTGTAACTAAAGTTGGTCCATAACTACCTATAGCATAAGGTTATGAGATGCTCCGGAATCTAGCATGTAGTTTTACAAAAGAAAATCACGAGTCTTTAATGTTACATAAAATGGTGGAACAATTTCATCTATCATATCAAAACTAGGGCCAAATACAACCGAGGGTTTTTCATCCTGCAGACTACTAACATCTCCCTCAGCATCTACACTAGAAGATTGTATCCATTTAGATACTTGATTTTTGTAACCAGGACTTTTGGAAAGTTTAGCTAAAGGTATAGGAATCTTGACCCTTTCCAATTCCTTTTCAATATTAAAAGTGGTGAAAACAATCTTGTCAGATAAAATGGTTTCAGTGGATGACTCTATAGTCTAAGGTGTTGGAGTTTGTGTTTGAATGTTTTTCATTGTAGGTTCAATTATGGTGGTATATTTTGGAGGTCTACTAGGATCTTACCTAGGCTTTAGATCATACCTTTTATTCAATTCTGCAATAAAAAATTCAGATAATGTTAAGTATTTTGAAATTTGAGCATCTCCTGGTTCTTGTTCAAAAGGTTGAGGTGAGATTGAAGGAACTATGGCCATTTGTATTGATGATGAATCGATATTATTGATATCTTCAATGATTAAAGGGCCTGTATCCTGTGACTGTTGATCATCAATCATCAAAGGTGGTTGAATATTTTGGTCAGAACCTGGTCTCTGAAGAATTTGCATTTGAGGAGTTCTTCTGAATTGAGTTTGAGCTTGAGGTCTGATAGCAGTTTGCTGAACAGTTCTAGGCTGTGTTTCAATTTTGGAAATCCTGTTAGAAAGGTTCCTAAGCAAAGATGTAATTTCATCAATTTTCTGATCTTCAATTTTAGATTTGGAGGAGGATGAATCATCAATCTTAGCTTTTATTTTTCTTTCTTATTTTTCTTCTTTAGCTTTGAGTTTTCTAGAAGCTGGCCTATTGGCTTCTACCTCTATAGCATTTGTCTGCATGTCTTCTAATGTATTAGAAACTCTTTCCCTTAGCATGACTACAAAGTCATCATCAAATGCTTTGGAAAATCTGACCTTTGCAGCTGCTACTAGTGGTTTACAATCAACAGGCATTTTATGATAGAGTTTGTTAAATATTTTGATGAATTCAACAACTGGTTCACTAGGGTTTCTCTTTAATTCTTCAAATTCAGTAAGGAAGTAAACATGATCTTTCTTTACCCCCCATTGATTTTTGAAGATAGTTATGAGCTCATTCCAAGTTCTGATAGAGTCAGCTCTGAGCTACCTAAACTAAATCCTAACATTTCCTTATAAAGATTGTACAATTAATCTCATATAGACATTTTCCTCTTCTATGTTCATATTGTCAACAAAATCTAGGAACGCTGATACATGATCCTCTACTAAGGGACTTGTTTCTCCATTGAATCTTGGCAGATGTTTTAGATAACCATCAGGAAAATTTCCCAAGTTTGGAGGGAGAACTAGAGCAACATACCTAGCTTGCACAATGGGTCGAAAAGCCATAACAACAGGAGGAGTATGGGGTGTTTGTGTGGATGTTGATGAGGAAGAGGAAGATGGTGAAGATGAAGATGAAGGAGATGAAGATGAGTTAGTAGGTATATTAAAATGTGGAGGAGAGGGAGGAGACCTCTTTAAGTATTTGAAAGGGGTTTTGATAACCAATTTCTGAACTCTTGGTGGGAAGTCTTCCTTATTTTCAAACAAGAATTCGAATAGACAGAAAATGTCTCTTCAAGATTAGTTGAGGATGATGAAATAGAATAAGGAGTTGGAGTAATGAAACCTTGAGGTTTGAATTCAGGTAAATTGAAACCCAATTCTTCCTCAGATGAAGGTGATTTAATAGGAATGGATGGAACTTGATATGATTCAAGTGACTGTATAAAAAAGGTTGATGGAAGGTCTACTCCTCTGGAAATAAGATCAGAAACCCTAGGAGGTAGTTTAGTCCAATCAGGATGGGTTGGTATAAATGAAAAGGGATCTGCATATGGAATGTCTTCATAGTGTAAAGATGATGAAGAAGAAGGTGTTTTACGTCTTCTCCTTGAAGAGGCTCCCCTAATGAGTCTTTTTGGGTCTGTTAGAGGGTTAACAATCTTGGAATCAAAATGTGATCTAGTATGCTTATAAGGAGCCAAATTTGACCAGTGGAATCACCAGGTGAAAGATTTTTACCTATAACCTTATCCTTTATTCACCTTAAAGGAAAGGGAAAATCGTTGCCCTAGGGAAAATTTAACTTTCAGTTCTTCGCTCCCCGACAACGGCGCCAGTTTGATGTTGTCATTTGAGATAACCTAAGGTCAATTGGCTATGCCAAAGGATCTAAAATGTTTTTTTTTTTCATTTTAATGTTTTGGATGACCAGTGAACTGTTTAAAAACAGGTGCTTTAAACTTAGAAAGATCCTTAATAAAACAAAAGGTTGTTCTTTAAATACATATGGTTATTTTGATTTAAATGGGATGGATAAGTAGAATATAGAGAAGTATAAGCGATTTAATATTTAGACTAAGTATTTAACCATTTATAAGCACAAATTAAGAAAACAGTGTTTCCTAGATCAACAAAATATAATCAAGCTATTATAGAAATCTAGTGCAATTTAAGTTCAAAGAGGAATTTACAATAACAGATAGTCTTGCAAATTAATCTCTTATTTATATGCAACTTCACAGAAAATTCAAAATGAAACTAAGATTCAATTAAATTTTCAATCGAATTACTGTAAAAGAACTAAATTATATGAAGAATACATAACGAAAAACATGGTGGAAACAACTCACTGAAAAACAAGCCATTTGAAGTAAATCCAGAATTTTTATTTAATAAAAAATGCTCCAGCTTAGTACAAATCTGTGTGATAACTAGTTCAAGGGTGCAACCCTCAATACTTCGACAGGCTGAATTATTTAAAAAAAATTCCAAAATATTACAATAAATGCCTGAGTGACACGACATTCTATTATTAATTAAACTAATAGAAACAAAAGTAATTTGATAAAAAAGAATAAATCTGAACATATGGCCCTGTTTTGAAGGAAAGTTATTGCTGAGTGGCCACTATTCAGGTGTTGTGCTGGCGAAGCTTATCTATACTCTAATCCTAAAATTCACACATCTTTCCAATCGTTATTCATCTGGGATTGATATCGTGGTTACCTTACAATATATTTCATCTACCTCAGTATACCGGGCAAAAGTGGGTTTAACAGTGAAAATATGTTTTATCTCATGTTGAATAAAACATATATTGTTTATGGCCTCATAAGACACCCTGCTTGTCATGGAACCTTTGATGTTGGAGGACTTGGTTGTGTCCCTGGCAATGTCATGAAGCTTCTTCATATAGTCTTCTCTAGTGATTAATTTATCATTAATTACAAACAGTGAAGGCAGGCCCTTCTTGTTCAATGCATCAATTCTTGTGAAAAACCTATTGACTGCTACTTCAAGAGCGTGACACTTCTCTGTCAATTGTACAACTAAGTTCTTCTTGTTCAGAAATTTCTTCACCTCCAAGATGGTTTCAGTCCTGTCATCCACCCCTAGATCATCCAGTTCATATCTATTCTTGGAGTTGAGTAATTTTATAATGCTATTGGCTGTAGTAGGCATCTCTCCTAGTTGAGCATTTATATTGGCAATGGTCTGCTTTTCCTTTTCCATCAACTCCTTTTTCTCAAAAATAATCTGGATACATGGCCAGATTTCATCTATCTCCTCAATGATGTTGTTCCATATGATTTCCTTGACATGACCCACAGTGTGGCCAATGGAAGACTCAACTGATGACTTCTTCCATATTTCTATTTGATTTTAAGCTCTCTGAAGCTCTGCTACATGAAAAATCTTAGATTTCTGGCGATGATCCTCTAGAAGTTTCACTTGATCCTACAACTTCTTGATTTCCTCAGTCTGAAGAAACATATTTTGGACTGCATTGGCCAACTAGTCTGCATCATCTCTTGTACTTGTCGTAGCTAGGATGGTCATAGGAGTGATTGTGATAGGAAGTGCTTCTAAAGGGGTAATCTTTTTAGCATATTTCTCCTTTTTTTTTTTATCAATTTCTTCATCTTTGTCTCCATTTGCTTAAGCTGTGCAGTTTGCTCCATGATGAGCATCATCATATCTGATTTTGAGTCTCCATCTCTGTAATATCCTTAGTCAGAGGATCTTCAGTAGCTAGCAATTTTAACTGCTTCCTCGACGCTGCTATATCCAAATTCTTCTTCTTGACAAGTTCCCTTGTAGCATTGATGTTTGTAGGATCATAACCCGGTTTGATTACCAAATCCTCAAGGGTTTTAATCCTGGTGTCTTTAGCAAGTGTAGAGACCTTCTCCATCTTTAGATGTGACTAGACATTTGCTAATGTAACCTGTAATTTGGACAAAGTCATGGAAGTGTTACTGACAGTAGAGAAAATCATTTCCCCGGTCTACTTATGCATCTGCATTTGGTAAATGGGATGTATATCATTTACATCAAACTCAAAAGTTGTCTTTTTGTAGTCTAATGCTCCCTTGGGTTAGGGAACTTGTGCTTGGAGGAATGCCATTTGCATTTTCCCCTTTTCTGAGTCAAAGGTTGACAACAACCTGCTTTGGGCACCAGAAGTATATTTCCAGAACTGGTTGTAAGTGTTAATCCTCAAGGCTTCATTTATGACTGTTATCTCCTTGAAGATGTCCATTATGCTCTTCTCTGACTCAACTGAAGTAGATGTACCTGTCTGTGTTATTTTTCACTACTCTTGTAATGTTGTAGAGGTGGTAGGAGACTGTGTGGACTGATCAGCCATTAATGAGGAAACAAGTGGCTCATTAGTGGTGATAATGGTCTACTGCTCTGAATATTTTCTAAGGCCCAGTCTGGAACTAAGCTTGGCCTTTTTTCTGTACATTACTTTAAACCCTTCAATGAAGATGTCAATCCCTAAAGGGGACTCTTCCTCTTTATCCTCTTGGTTGTCTTCTCCTACATGGTAGGATTCTGCACCGTAGATGATGATACTTGTTGTTTTTCTGCCTCCTGTAAGGCGTTCTCAACCCACTCTAACTGATTCTTATACTTTTCTATTTCTGGCCTGGCTATGTGAATGTAAGGAGTAGACTCGGTTTCTACCCTTAATATAGAAATGATCCCTAATGGATCATAGGACCAGCTAAAATGAGGCTGAACTGCATTTCCTTCAAGAGCTTATCTGCCTCTTCCCCTGCTATTGCAAATGAAAGGGCCAACCTATGTTTTTATTTTAAACTGGGATTTCTTCTTGGAAGCAACAAAGTGGATTTCATCCATGTTGATCATCTGCCTTATGTACTCCATGGCAAAAATCCTCACTGGGAGGAATTTTGGTAGTTTGTAAGGTGGGAGCTCACATCCAAATATTATTATCTCTGTATAATTTTCATAAAGGTGCTAGTCCACTGTCTGAACTTGATCTGACAGTCAAAACACCCTTTTGATTTCTTCACTAATCCTCGGTTCTATTCTGCTTCTCAGGAGACCTATTTCTCGGTGAACAAACATCTCTGTAAACTATTTATAAGTGTACTCTTTCTACTCTTTCATGACTAGAATAGTCCAAAATATGATTGACTTTTGGTTGTGGTTTTCATCCAGTTTTTGCAAATCAAGACTAATATTGTCCCCCTGAAAGTATAGAAACATGTACACCAATATAGAGACATATTTAAATACCTCCTCAGTTAGAAATTTAACAAGTTGTTGATGAATGGACTAACAAGTTGCTGATGAATGGACTCTACAAGAAAATGGCTGAAATTAAACACAATGGAGGGCTTAGAATCAATAGAGAAGATGGACAAAAATCCTATAATGGCCTCATCTACCCATTGATTAGAGTAGTAGCCAAGGAGGTAGGAACAACAGTGATAATCTGCTTGGCTCTCTCAGGAAAAATGGAGGGATAAGGAGGATTTTTCTTTGGTAATGAAGCATCTTGTGTCAAAAACTACTCAAGCATTTGGGCTCTCTTGGAAAGGTCTATTTTTTGGTATATTTCAATCAGTGCTTCATAGGAAAATGGGGTAGAATTCTCTACTGAGGGGGCTTGCATCATCTGATCAATAGCCTGAGGGGTTATGGTAAACAAAATTTCTCTAGTAGGAGTGACTATGGCCCTTTAGCTTGGAAAATAGGATGCATGACATTTTCTAATAAAATCTGGGGTTTTGTGGGTATAAGGAAAGATGTAGTGAGGTAAATTTTATTCCCACAGCTGGATATCATCTAATTTATCTATATACTTGTCTTCGAGCCAACAGTACATCTCGAAGAGGTTGAGTTCACAGAGTGTCTCGTGGATTTTGTAATCTCAGTTAGCTATAGGAATGTGATGAAGGTCTATAGGAGGATGGATCAGAGGATGGACACTTTCCTCTGGTCCTTTGTCCTTTGGAGGCATCTTGGCTATGGCTAAGAGCAATAGTGAATGGGATTGGGAATTTGAGAGTGGAAAAACACAGAGAAAATTTAGGCTCTAGAGGAAAAATCAGAAGTAACAAGCTGATAATGATTGAGCTGAGATGTCGCAGGAAATTGAAACTGCCAGAATCGAGTCTAGAAATACCTGTAAGAAATCAATTAACAGTGACAAAGATTGAATTCAGTAACCGGTTCTCAAACAAAAAAGAGGTTTATATAACGAATTTGCTTTTCCGTTGAAGGTGGTGCAGGTCCTTTGAATTAATGGCTAAGCTAATTGAATGCTTAATGGGTTAATTCTGGAGGGAATGAATATGATTTGATGGATTTTAATTGATAGATTAGGTGGCGGAAGGTGAATGGCGAGAGTGTAACAGGTAGGAAGGCGGTATCGAGATGGATGGAATCAGCGTTTCGGAGGGGGAGAGTGGTTTCAATCGAGGGGGGTCTAAAATGTTGAGGAGGTGACATGTAGGGGTGGGTGTGTTTTGGTATACCATCCATTTCAAACACCCCCCCGGCAACGGTAAAGCTCGGATGGTTGGGGGGGGGGGGGAGAGGACGGGGCGAAATCATATTCGGACTGTCGGATGTGTGAAGATAGGTGGAGATGGAGCGAAATGTAATGGAAGGTTAATTGTGTCGTGACGAGGCTATTTGGTGGGGTCGACAAATGAATGATAGGGAATATATGTGATATATGAAGAGTATATCGACTTAGGGATAGTGGGTGAAGGGAAATATGAGCAGAAGGATAATGTTTTGGGATTTTAAAACTTAGGGATAGGGATAAATACCAAAATAATTGATATATAAACCTTTGAGTAATGGTTTACTCCTTTGCCTTATTCTCTGCACATGAAAATATCATTTGATGATTGACTTGTGGCACATTTAGACTTGCAGGATTTGCATGTATGAAAACATAAAATGAAGCCTTTCTTTTCTTTTTGCTTCCCTAACATTTTATTTTCCTTTTCCCTTCTTTATTTAGGGTATCTAACACCTAACATTTTATTGACATGGATGCCTATAAAACATTAAATTTGCCTAACATTTTAACTTTTCTTTCTTTTGCATCCATATCCTAACTTAACATTTTGAATTATTTTAATTAATATGCTAACTTATCAAAACTAAATAATGTTACAACATTACTAATAATTAAGTTTTCATGTTTGTTAGATATGTTATCATGAACTAACCCAATTTTTGGGTGTAGTTTCTTGCTTTTCTTTGTAGGTACCTTTTTCATATTATGTTTCATGGGAGCCCAATCCTAGTCTTCATTGAGACAAATGTATTTACTTTTGCGGTTAAATATAAATATTTTGATGAGAAATTTATGAATCAAACATTATTGTCTCCTCCAAAAACTTTCAAAGTGGTTTAAAATCCGAAATATAAGTTCAGTTACATAATGCCTTCTATTTGCACATGCCTTCCTTTTTTCAGATAGCTTTGTTTCAAATTTAAATTATCTTTTATTAAATGTATTTAATTTATTATAGAATAATTGTTGCTATTTTTTGAAATGCAAGTGCGGAAAGTTAACATGACAAAAATGCAATATGGTTGTAGTGAATATAAACAACCTCCATAATAAAAAAAATATTGATCACGATAAATCACGAGTTGCAAAGATTGTATTCAATTTTGTTGCACTTTTGATTACTTTGTTATGATTCTGAGTCTGTTTACCAATTTTGTAAAGGTTCTCGGGAATGTTTTGCATAAGATCTTTTATAGGTCTGAATCATGTGACATTGATTAAAAAACATTAGTTGAACACAAGTTTTGGAGAATCTGCTTTGAGATTTTATACAATATTCAATAATTGAGTTCCCTATATTTGTCCAAAAACATTGTTTGAAGACAAGTTTTGGAGCATATGCTTTGAATTCTTATATTATATATAATGTTATGTAATTGATGACAATGAAAATGAATATTCAACAGTAGTTTTGGATCTGATATATATGATCCATTTGGAGTATTTCTTTTAATCTCTGTAATTGTATTTGTTATTTTTCAAGATTGATTACTCTGTGCCAATTCTAAGACTGTTCACCAATTTTATGGACAATATTGAGATGATGTTTTGCATAAGTTGTCGAAAATATACTTTGAGATTTTATATTATATCTAATGTTCTTTTGTTGATTAGAATGAAAATAAATGTTCAATAACATTTTTGGTTTTCAAAAATATGTTACATCTTTGATGTTTATTTTAATCATAGCTATGATAATTGACATTTGAATTTGGGTCACAATTCTAGTTACCACAATTGTTTTTGTTACTATTAAAAATTTTTCAAGCACAAACAATGATCACTCTATTATAATTTTGAAGTTGTTTACCAATCTTGTGAAGTGCTCTGAAATGATGTTTTTACAAAAATTTTGAGGATATGCTTTGTGCTTTTACTTGTATACATTGTTTACTTCCTCATAGACTTTAGTGTGTGGCATGAATTGCTTTGGCATACTCATTGGCTGGCACATTCTTATTTTTCTTAACTTTTTCCTTTTGTTATAAATCCTCAATTTTGCATGTTCTTGTAGATTTTTGTCCCTGTAGACTTCTTCGGTACACCTATTTTCCACAAAACAATTGTTGCAGATACCCATAATTTTTCCATTTTCTGTACACATTATGCCCTTCACATATTTGTTCTGCACATTCTGATCTCGTACAACACTTTTATGCAAGTCGATAATGGTTAACTAAACTTTCATTTTTTCCCTTTGTAGATTCAATATGCCGCTAGTTGGCATATCTGCTTTAGCTCTGCACATATCTTTGTTTGACAGTATTTAATTCATATATGATTTGTTTTTTCACATATCTTATTTAACATATCGTTTAATTCACAAGCCAGTGTAATAATATTTTCATCTTGTAACTGGAAGTAGACTCTAGGTGGTCGAATCAATAATCAAAGACATTTGTGTAAAATATTTACTCGAATTACCTAAAACAAACATCATGCAGATGTATTTTTGCACAACTCTCTTACTTTTACAAAGTTTAGTGCTAGTAAGATTTTTTTGAGCACAAACAACATAGGTCAATAAACATTAGAAAATGAGAAAGACTATCATTGTTCATTTTGTTTATATGTAAATGGCATTGGAAATCTAAATACAATTATTAGTAGACATTTTCGATTCCATACACTTGTTGCATTGGTCTATATGCCATCTTTATTTTTCCATGTTTCCATATGAGTAGTTAGAATATTATATAGAGAAGCTAACTTCTAATTACCTTCCACACAAGTGGATTTGAAAATGATGCTAACCTATGAAACTATGTGGGGAAAGTCATAATTAGTTTTTTATACTGGATGTTGAACCATCTACAACGCACTCAGTATCTATCACAATACGTTCTCACATTAGTCAATAAAAAATCCAATGAAAACATATAATGTAGGGAAAGTTTTATTATTTTGATTATCGAAATCTTGTAGTTATATGTTTTAATATTTTAAATTTTGAGAAATGTTGTATATTTAAATCCATTGTTTTTAATTGAGTTAATTTTTTGTGTAGAGTGTGGAAATGTGAAGGAAGCATTCATTGTGATTCTTCCATACTTTGCACAACGAAAGCTTCTTCCTCACCTCTACACTTTGCACACTAAAAATGTAACACTAATTATTGTTATATACATCGAACTCTAATGCAAGCTAAATTACTATGTTATACAGTGACACTGCAAAATAATGATTGAATGGATATTCATTCATGCCAAACAAATTATCATTTTAATGTGAAAGGTCACATTTTTTTAGTGTGTTAAATATCGAAAGTATAGAAAATGATTATGTGCAAGAGAACCTTTACGCCATGCTTTTTGTATGTCCACACACATTTCCCCACAACATCTCATTGTTAATTTTGTTTATATGTAAATGACATTAAAAATATAAATATAGTTATTGGTAGATATTTTCGATTCCATACACATTGCATTGGTTTATATGTCATCTTTCTTTTTCCATGTTTTTATATGAGTAGTTATAATAGTATAAAGAGAAGCTTAACTCCAATTACCTTCCACACAAGTGGATTTGAAAATGATTCTAATCAATGCGACTACGTGGGGAAAGCCATAATTAATTTTTTAACATTGGTTGTTTAATCGTCTGCAATACACTCAGTATTTATCACTGCAGGTTCTCGCATTAGTCAATAAAGAATGCAATGAAAACACATAATGCAGAGCAAGTTTTATTATATTGATTATCGAAATATTGTAGTTATATTTTATGATCTTTTAAAATTTGGGTAATGTTAAATATTTAAATCCTTTGTTTTTTATTAACTTAATTTCATTGTATGGAGTGTAGAAATGTGGAGAAAGAGTTCATCATGCTTGTTCCTGATCCGCACAATGAAAGTTTCTTCCTCACCTCCACATTTTTCACAATGAAAACATAACACTAATTATCGCTATATACATCGAATTCCAATATAAAGTACTATGTTATATAATAACACTACAAAATAATGATTCAATGGACATTCGTTCACACCAAATGAATTATTGTTTTAATGTGAAAGGTAAAGTGTTTTTAGTGTGTGAAATAATGAGTGTGTGGAAAAGGATTATGCGTGGGAGAACCTTTACGTCACACTTTTCACATATCTGCACAATTGCACAAATTGATGTCATAAAGATCTATTTTTTTTCTCTTTTTGTGCATGTTTGCAAGGCATCAATTTTCATGATATTTTAATACTTGCAAAATGTCACATAAATTTAATCAATGTTTGGCAGTACACATTAATGTCTATTAAAAAATTAATTAAGGCTTACTTCTATGACTAGAAAAAGCTACATTATCCCTAAATCTAAATATACTTCTTAAATCTGTATAGACATAATACAAGGGATGTGATAGTGCAAGTAGTACCTAATCGACACGTAATCAAGACATTGTTCAAGTGCTTAATAGCATTTAATCTAACACATTGTTTAATGATTAATAGTTTTAACAAAGAAATAATGTGCATAACACTCCGCACTTAGCATTGAAAAATTAAATGTAAATTGTTTTGGCATTTTTCCAGATAATTGACATGTAATCAATGCATTGTGCACTCTGTGTTGAGTATTTGTCAAAGAAAAATACAATAATTGGAGGTGACACCATGTAAAAAACGCCAACACAACCATCAATTAATTTTGTGGTAGAGCTAGGTGATCGCATCTGCACACAATTTTTTTGTGCCATTATATTAACAACATGTACAACAATTTCCATGATGACAGTGAATTCATATTTATTTTAATTCGTAAATTTATTCCACTTAGTACATGTATATTGACTATATTAAAGTAGTATCAATTTTCGAAGTAAAAGAACGAGATGGTTTTAGAATTTCGAGATTCATTTCCACTACTTCTCGTAAACATCCACCTTGGTATTTTCAATTGATATTTATTGAGTGTTTTGTGTAACAGATTTCACACACCAAATAGTAACAACTACTGATCACATAACATATCGAAAAAATATATAGTTAAACAAAAAAAGTTATTTGTAACGATACGATTAACTTGTTTGCTTGTATCCATGGGGGCTTCCACTAATTGAGCACGTATAGGTAATATGTGAACTCGATAATGGAGAAGAAGAATAACAATGAGGTTTGGAGTAGAAAATGAAAAATGTGGAGTGTGTTACAAAATTCTTTGAGTTCACACCAATAAACGAACACATTGAACATAAAGCTATTGTCATAAACTATTAATACATGATTGGTAGCATTAGTTGGAGAATACTTTTGTGAGAAATAATGAATGCAGAAGACAATTCCTGTTTTTAACAATTGCAAACTTTGTTTTTGTGTTTTGTGATTATTTATATCCGATAGACATATAAACCAAAGTTTTCATTGCAGAAACTTTAATAAGTGAAAATGGCTAACTGATTGATTAATATGTAATGTCATGTGGAAGGGAGGTATGCGGAAGAAATGTGTGAGGGGAATGCCTACAAATATACATAATATTCCGAAAGAGATGTATGTTCCTTGTTCGGTGCAACCGGCTAGAATGCATTGTGACAATTAAATTTGTATCGCAGTCTTCAAAGCCACATGTCATGTTATTTGTAAGTCAAATTTGATTCAACCTTTTTCATACTTTGATATCAAATAAAACAAATCAACATCAACATAGTGGTGGGGACCAGCTGAACCACCATGTCAATTCGTGGTAGAGGTAGTTGAGCACATTTTCTCATAATATTTATTTGTGATTGTCCTTGCACAATTTTCTATTTACAGTTATTATTGATAGCCTCTAAGATTAATGTCATGATCACAAATAATTCATAATTAGTTTGTATCATAAAATTATGTTTATTATGACATGTATACCAATGATATTAAGGCAAGAGAAAAATGCAGAGTAAATAGACAAGAAGGTTTTGGAATTTTGAGATTTCTTTCCATTACTTCCCGTAAACGTTGGAAAATTCATCTCATCAATTATTATTTATTGAGAGTGTCATATGTAACAATGTTCACATGAGAATCAGTAACATCTAGTGATTGTGACTAGAACAGAGAATTGCAAAGTTAAACGAGATTGAGAGAAAAAATGGGTAGAAGAGAAAGGAAAGGGGTTGCTTGAACTCATACGATTAACCAATTTACTCATATAGATGAAAAATTTCACTGGTAATTTGTGTATGATCAGTATGTGAGTATATCAACAGAAAAGAAAAGAAGCAACGAGATTTGCACTAGCATATTCATGAATGTTGTAGAAAATAAGTGCTTGAATTTGTTTGAAGAAAATAGTTTCTTGAACTCACAAGTATGTGGGGTTAACATTATCCAACAATTCATTTCCTCAACTTCTCAAGTTCTTTCCCATATTTCTCTTTTAGATATTTTTTTCTTTACATAGTCGTCTATGGATTTTTATTGGCTCTTACCCCTCCTAATGAGCACAAGAACTAAATAAAATGTCCTAAAATCCATTCTCTATTTGTTTTATTATTGATATAAAACAAATTGTATGTTTGACTAAGCTAATATGATTTTCAATGAACTAGCTTTACAATTAGTCAGTTTGTCCAACAACAATAGATTATTTATGATGCCATGTATTTGATGACTTTATCTATTAACCTAAATTGAATATGAACAAAGAACCAATGCAATTTTCACATCTCAGAATGTTAAAGAAAATAGTTTGTTTAAATATTTGTCCAATTCAAAATGTCTTTTCACAACAGATCATTTACAAGAGTTACAAAGAACCAAAAATCGAGAACCGATAATGGACATTGAAAAAAAATCTCAAGAAATCAACATTAATATGGAAGAAAAATACAAAGGAAAAGGTGTAAATCCTACACAAAAATTTGTCACTTCCACTCCCAGTACTAGTGCAACTTCATCCTCTAGTCAAAGAAACAGAAAAACTACTGCCATTGGAAAACTAGTTCATGGTGAGCTATTAGGTGGCAGAGTTGACAAAGAGCCTCTTCAAAGATTCACTCCAGACAAAGCGCATACATTTCAAACAATCAAGTCCAAAATTCCCGAAAAAAAAAAGAGAAATAGTTGAACAAACTATAGACGTGGAAAATGACAATGGTGTACCACCTGATTGGGTTAGTTCTTGTTTAGCAAATAATCAGGAAATACTAGAGCAAGTTGTAGAAGAGGTCATTATTTTTTATGAGCATCCTATCACATTGCAAAATGCAAGATATGACAAGGGTAGTGAAAATTTGAGGATTGAAATAGTAAAAGTATATAATAAAAAGGTTATTAATAAAGAAAAATGGATATTGATGTGTCTAGTGTTGGAGCCAAGTGGCTCATCATGATTCCATCAATCTACTGGTGAGGCACTTGCACAGTCTATTGATGAACATGAAGCAGAGTGCAATGTCATAGGTGATGGATCCCAGAACTCTAAATTTAAGTTGTGGTTTATGTTGAACTTAGACAAAGTTTAAATTATATACTAATTATTTATTGGAATATTCAAAGGAAATATAGATACCATATGTTAAAAAAAAAAAAAAAAAACACAACAAATATTTTGTGATGTTAATAATAATTATTTATATGTTAATGATGAGGCATACTTGGAGAGTTATGTACCAGAAACAATTGAGAAATTTAGTTATGTACCAAATATGGGGAATAACAAAAGAAAAGTAATTTCCTCATTTGGTCCAATTTTTCGCTCAAAGAAGAAAAACGAGAAAAAAGGAGGACTCTAGAATAATGGTTGGAGAAAGATGCCATTGAACTTGGAGAGGAAGAAAAAATATTGAGAGGCCAAGTATAAAGTAATGGTTGGAGATAAATGTTATTACTCTAGTACTCTTATAAGGAGTTACTCTAGGAAAAAAGACAGTAATTGCCTATCACCAGTGGGAGACAAAGACTGGTGAGATCCTAGAAAAGAGTAGTTCCTTGCTCAAGGGTAAAAGAAAAATTTATTCTGGAAAATGATTTTTTAATTTTAATGAAGGAACAACAACTCAAGTGTAGCTAGACAAGAAAAATGGCTTATGGTTGGGAGGGTTGAGTAGGCCTTGCATATAATTTTTCCATATTTGAGATAAGTCTTTAACCTTATTAAGTGTAGTTTTTAAACCATACAAAATTTACCTGCATAAGAATTCTAAAGACAAAAAGTAAACAATGGCAAGAGCATAAAACATAAAATAAATATACGCATATATTTTCCTCTAGATCCCAAAACCGAGACTACCAAATTGATTTTTCACTATATTCCTTTCAATGTTACAATACATATATATACATGCTGAAGCATCCATAAACCCCAATCCATTAACCCTGGATTAGAACATAACCGTAGTTCCCTTGACTGAATTTACAAAATACCATGGACTGAAAACCATCATGCCCAAAACCATGTGCGAAATCCAAGCACAAAACCATAGGTAGGTCCTCCAACCTAATATAGGGTCCAAAAAATCTCCCACTAGTCGTGAAAGAATATAACAAGACCCAATATTCCCCCACTTGTTGTTTTCTTTCCACAAGGGGCCACAAGAGATCTTAGTCATTGATCCAAACCTACAACGCCCATTTTTTCTTTACACCAAAAGAACTTCTCGGTGCTCACAGACTTTGTCAATGCATCCACAATATTCTTCAAAGTGTCCACCTTTACCAACAACACCTTTTTATCCTCAAACATATCCATCACAAAGTGATACTGAACATCAATGCCCTTTGTCTTTGAATGATAAGCAAGGTTCTTTGCCAAGAAAATTGCACTTTGGCTCTCACAGTCTATCCTTATAGCTCGCTTTACCAACCCCATATTTTAACACAATCTCTACAACCAAACCGCTTCCTTTCCTGCATGAGTGGTTGCCATGTATTCTACCTCTGTAGTTGAAAGTGCCACTACAGAATGTCTCTTACTCATGCAACTGACTGCACCTCTAAATAGGTTAAACACATACCCAGTTTTAGATCTTCTCTGATCCATATCTCCATCCAAATCTGCATCAACAAAGCCATGGATGTCCAAAACTCTATCCAATCCTGGTCATCATTGTTAGCAAAATCCATAATCACTAGTGCCAAGAAAATAACTGAAAAATCGCTTCACTGTTGTCCAATTCTCCTTCCTTGGTTTTGACATCAACCTGCTCAATACTCCCACTGCATGTGCAATGTCTGGTCTAGTACATACGATTGCATACATCAGGCTACCAATTGCACTTGCATATGGAACACGGGACATGTCCTCTTCCTCTTCTTGTGTCTTGGGACATGTTCAACAGATAACTTTACACCTATAGGAATAAGAACCTTCACCGGTTTAGTATCCTGCATATTAAACCTCTACAGTATTGCCTCGACATACTTCCTCTTGTTTAACCAGAGCTTCATCTTTTCCCGATATCGTTTAATTTCCATGCCCAAAATATGTTTGCAGCACCAAGATATTTCATGTCGAATTTGGAGGAAAATTGGGTCTTCAAATCCTGGATAATTTCTTTGTCATTTCCAACCAGCAACATATCATCCACATACAAGATCTGATAAATAACACAGTCACCAGTTAATTCAAAATACACATTCTTCTGGTGAAGCCAAGTCTCTGTATAAATGTATCAAATTTCTAATACCACATCCTTGGTGACTGTTTTAACCCATACAAAGACTTTTTTAACTTGCATAACATTTATTTCTTACCCTTCACCGCAAAACCTTCAGGTTGCTTCATGCAGATCTCTTCTTCCAGATCCCCATGAATAAATTTTGTCTTCACATCCATCTATTCTACCTCAAAATAAAAAGCAACACAAACAGATGAAAGTAATCTAATAGAAGCTACCTTGGCAACAGGAGAAAAAAATATCACCAAAAGCAATTCCCAATGCCTAGGAATAACCTTTTTATACCAATCAAGCTTTGTATTTCTCCACCTTTCATTCTGCATTCATCTTCTTCTTAAACACCCATTTTCTTCCAACGGGGTTCCTTCCATCCGGAAACTCCACCAAATCCCAAGCCTCATTTTTGTGCAAATATGCCATTTCATCAACCATGGCCTCTTTCTAGAGTTTTCCATCCTCTGGATCTACTGCTTCCCTCACAGTTTTGGGATAATCATCAATAATAGATAAAGAAAAATTTGAACAGAAAGCAGATGGACTATACTTTTTTGGTTGCCTTCTTTCTCGAACTGACCTTCTCACAGCCGGAGTTTGTGGCTCTTCACCTTCTGATTCCTCTTCTGTTGTAGAGTCTAATTCTTCCTCCTTTAGCTCAAACTCTATCTTCTTAGGTTCCTTTAATAGGACTTCATGTTTAATAAAATATTTCACCTCTCTAAAAACCACATATCGGTTGTACACAACCTTCCTTGTTTCTAGGTTCCAAAGCTTATAACCTTTTAAACCATCCTTATACCCAATAAAGATGCACTTTTCAAATTTACTATCCAACTTTGTTCTTTTCTCCTTTGGAACATGTACATATGCATCACATCCAAATATCCTCATATGTGAAAGAGAAGGTTTCTTACCATTCCATACCTCTTATGGAGTCTTATCTTCCAACGTTATTGAAGGTGATCTATTGACCAGGTAACATGCAGTCTCCACCACCTTTGCCTAGAATTCCTTTCCTAACCTGACACCACTGAGCAAGCTTCTTTCCCTTTCCATAAATGTCTTGTTCATTATTTCTGCAACTCCATTTTTCTCAGGTGTGTATGGAGTAGTCTTTTGTCATGCTATACCACACTTCTATAGAAATCTTCAAATTCCTTCTTGCAAAACTATCCACCATTATTTGTCCTCAACACCTTTATCTTCTTCTTTGTCTCATTTTCCATCAGAGCCTTAAATTCTTTAAACCTGTCAAAGACTTCAAATTTATTTTTGAGGAAATATATTCATGTATTCCTTGAGAAGTACTCTAGAAATGATACATAGTACACAACATTTCCTAGTGATGGAACCGACACAGGTCCAAACACATCATTGTGCACTAGCTCTAATAGATGTTTCGCCCTCTTACCACCAGAGGGGAAACTCACCCGATTTTGCTTCCCATATACACAATCTTTGTAGAAATAAAAATACAAACAGCTATTAGACATACATTCTACCATACCATTTCCATGAAGTATTTGAAGGCCCTTCTCTCCAATATGTCCAAGCCTTTGATGCCATGGCATGGTCTTTTCTCCAGAGACCACTAGATTTTCTGCTCCACTTTTAGGAAACACAAAACTGTTGCACCCATCAATAATAGTGCTTCCTTGAAGCTTGTATAGAGTTCCAATCTAAATTCCTCACATCAATACCAGTGCTCCCTAAACCATCTTGCACGTATCTTTCTCAAACACTGTTTTTACACATGAATCATCCAACTTTCTTACAGAAATCAGATTTCTTGCCAATGCATGAATATGAAAAACACCCGAAAGTGTTCTAATCCTTCCACCTTGCAACTTCAACTTGACTTTTTTGCGACCAATGATTCTAGCCTTCCTGTCATACCCTAGGAAGACATCACCACCATCATATTTCTCAGACTCGAAGAACCAATCTCTATGGGGAGTAAAGTGAAAGGATGCACTTGCGTCAATCAACCATGCCTCATGATCTACATGTGTACTTGAAGAAGAAACCATGTACACATCCCTACCTTCATCTGAGGTGGTTTTTGCCTCTGCAGAAGGATGATCAGCAAATCCCTTTCCTTTCTCAGGAGGTTTATATTTACAGTCCCTTTTGTAGTTCCCTTCCTTTCCGCATTTCCAACACACCTTTACAGGTTTTCCTGGAGATTTAGATCTCCCTCTAGATTTAGATCTCCCACTCAAAGACTTACTTTTGTTTCTATTCTGGAACCGTCCTCGTATAGACAAGGCATCACCATTATGGCCCTCCATATTTTTTCGTCTCATCTCCTCTGATAGCAAGGATGAGACTATTTCATCAAACTGCAAGGTAGCTTCATTGCTACCTATTGCAACAACCAAACTATCCCACGAATATGGTAGAGAACACAACAAACTGATGCACTTATCTTCATCTCAAATTTTAATATAAATAGATAATAACTAGCTTACCACAATATTAAATGCATTCAAATGCTTTGTCACTGAGTCTCCATATTTCATCCTCATGTTATACAACTTTTTCCATAGGAACAATTTATTCACTAGAGACTTAGATTGGCACAAAGTCCCTAACTCGTACCACAAAGCCTTCGTCAAAGCTTCCTCTGATACATTCGGCAATACTGAATCTGAGACACATAACCGTATTGTGCTCTTTTCCTTTCGATCCAACTTCGCCCTATCTTCAACTGACATTGTTGTTGGTTTAGTACCCAGACCTATCGCGATCCACTAATCTTTATCCACCAGCAGAGCCTCCATCTTGAGTTTCCACAACTCAAAACTCTCACCATTAAATTTCTTGATCTCTATATTTCCATTGCTCGCCATCTTCTTTCTCCACAAGAATCGATCCCGGGGATCTCCCACTGAATAGGGTCTACCATAGGCTCGAGCAAAAAACCCTCAGCAGTAAAGGCATCCCCTTGAAGAAAAAACAACTCTGATACCAAATGTAGGTTTTAACCTCATACAAAAATTACCTGCTTACGAATTCTAAAAACATAAAATAAACAATGACAAGAGCATAAAACATGAAACAAATATACACAGATATTTTCCCCTGGATCCCAAAACCGAGACTACAAGATTGATTTTTCATTATATTCCTTTCAATGTTACAATGCATATATATACATGTCGAAGCATTCATAAACCCCAATCCATTAACCCTAGATTAGAATATAATTGTAGTTCCCTTGACTGAATCTACAAAATACCATGGACTGAAAACCATCGTGTCTAAAACCATGTGAGAAATTCATGCACAAAACCATAGGTAGGTCCGCCCACCTAATATAGGGTCCAAAAAATTCTCCCACTAGTCGTGGAAAGAATATAACACAACCCAACATTGTTTTAGCTGCTACAACCACCCTCTAAAGTTTTTCCCATGCTTTGATTTTGGAGCCTTCCTTTTGCTCATAGGAGCTCATATTTTACTATCGTCAAGTATTCATGGTATGTCAAGGACTTATCTTTATGAATGTTTTTTTTAGCTTGTTTTTATGTCGATCTAAATCCTCTAAGTCACAAGTAACCTTCTCACTTGACCTTGCAACATTGTTGGACTTGCTTCCAAAAACTATACAATCTTGGAAGGTAGGCCAGCCTTGCCTCTTGAAATTGTGCAATCCTTCTTAACAGCTCAACCTTGAGCTTGAGAACCATGCAGTCCTGGATGGAATCCCGACCTTATTTATGGAAACTACGCAAACCGTCCATTGATATCACAAACTGTGCAATACAATGAGTCAGGAAGTTTCCCAATCCTCAGGAATTGTGAAATCCTTCTTGCCAGTGTGTATACAAAGTTTCACAAAAATAAAAATAAAAAGAATCCCTAGAAAATAGGAATTCACTAATTAGTTTATTGAAGGTAGCACACTTACTATTTTTGGAACTTTCCACCAAGTGTCGCTCTTTCCTTGATTTTAGGCGTGCACGTCATAAACCTTAATCAATCAAGATATATTTAATTGATGCCCCTAGAGCTCATTTTTACTTTCAATCTTGGAGCTATAACATTCCCAAGGAGATTAAGTAGCCGTTAGTGGAGTTTTCGATGCTTTTTCATGTGAGTTTTGCTTTCGTCATCTTCCACTACTTCTTTTGACGGTTTTTTATCGTTTGACTTATGTGCGGGTTGTTTTGCTCATTTATTTTCATGGTTACTGGAGTTTTAATGTATATTAGCTTGTAAAAGGGTTTTTTGGTCTGTCATTTTCCTTTCACAAGTGTCGCATTAGTTTTCTTGTTTTTACCCATTAGTGTCGTCGTTGAGGTGACTCTTATTGCATGTTTGTTTTTCCTTTTGCATGTTGATCTTCTGCACTTGTTTTTCACTGATCTATCCATAATCAGTTAGATATGCAATTTAACATGCACTACCACTCATATATGCTTGTTTCCCACACTCTCACCAGACATATTTGCTCTATCCTTGGCCAGTTTTCACTTTGTCTAGTTGGGTATTGGCAAGTCTGAGGCTTAAGATTTCGGCTTGGGCTTTGAGACTATGCAATGTATAGTACAGGTTGACCCAATTTCACATTGCACAGTTTCGTGGCTTATGCCTGCCACCTTGGCCACTGAGACTGTGAAATGTGTAGTCTCTCCCATAGTTTTCTCAGGTTGGACTGGACATTTCGTAGTCTCTAGCCTCAAGCTGCATCAATGACTACTGAGATTGTATAAATCTTAGTTTCCGTAGCCAATCATCTTCATCAATTCATTGGTTGGTTGCTTGATCTTTCTTTGTAAGTTGATTTGATGAAGCTAATTTATTGTCTACCATGAGTTCTTTTGCCTCCCACAAGTATCGCAGGTGTTGAGCACTTCTCTTCGCCAGTCACTTTTATCATGGCACCCAATAGAACTGCTTCAAGGGATACCACAGAGAGCAGAACCAGGGAGGAAGTTGAGAGTACACCATTTCACTTGCCAGTATACTAAAAAACTCAACTATTCGTAGAGAAAGAATCATATCTCACATGAAAGAAGGTAAATGAAATTTTCTTAGCAAATACCTTGAAAACAAATCTGGAAGACCGATAGGTGTATGTCAATATTCAGAAGTCATGGTTACACATGATTGCATGCAGGTAACCAAAATTTCCATGTGGAAATGATATTAGTTGGATATTGTCTCACACAGATCTAAATACTATGACTCTTGGCAATATCAGTGAACGAAGGCTTGCTTCTTTTCTGGAAATAGATTATCATCTTATATACCTCTTACTTGAGCCAGAATCATTGATGGATTCATACTTCTATGTGAAGACCAACCACTTGAGCACCAAGGAGATTGTTAAAGGTTGGGTGAAAGAGCGAGCAAAGTTTCAGCAGACACCCACCAAGACATATAAGACAAAATATCTTAGGAATGTATATCCGTTGTTGATCATATTATGTTGCATAATCTATGGTCATGAGAGTACCGAGACCTTTCTTGAAGGGTGGGCTTTCTTATTGGACCATGTTGTGAATGTGTGTAAACCATTCAACTTGTCAGATATGTTGGCTCAGTAGTTGCAGATCCATGTGTCTAATGCCCTTAGTCCTCTGAAAGGCGAGCAAGCTAGATTTTATATGTCTACATATCTACTGGATGCAATATGTGCACTTAATGCATTCCCTGGCATGAATTGGACTTGAACACCACAAAATCCTTCCATGTATGTTTATTGCAAGTTTATTTCAGAGTGCAGCCATATAGGATTAATGGAGAAGCTAAGTGATCACTTCCTCTTTCTGTTGTACAAGATGAATTTTTAGGAAGAGCCACCTTAAATGTCACATGGGGAAATGGAAGCAGTATCGTAGATAACATATTGGTTTTCCTCACCGAATGGCAATTTCCTTAGAGTGTTCGGTGAATAGAAGTCGCCCCATATTCTATCAAGGTATGCCACCGACAAGCTAGTCATACAAGAAGTTGCATATCATCTCTCCATAGTTTTTTTAGCAACATTGCATAGGAAGAAGAAAGCACCTTGTCTAGCTCTTCCTATGTAGATCAGATTGTACGAGATCAATAATTTGAAAGTTGTGGATATCGAAGGGAAAGAGATAGAGAAATTTTCATTTAGTACTCGAGATTTCAATCTGTATGATGTAAGGAGTATTTGCAAAGACCACTATGCGAGAATCCCTTTTCAGTGACTAAGCGATATCTCTCACTGACCAAAGGAGGATGGATGGAAAAATTGTTACAATTCCTCAAAGTCCCATGAGTTGATTAGTTTGGAAGGAACTTCACAAGTTGCTATGCAACAATTAGGAACTCCAGAGGCAGTACCAGTAGAATTGCACAACCCAGTGCGTGAGAAGGGAAAGAGGAAGGTTGTGCACAGTCCACGGGGGGGATAAAGATGCAAGATGAAAGAAGATTCAACCATTATGAAAATGGCTTTAGCACGAGAGAATAAAAGTAAACATAGGGTGTAGGAAGTAGAACGGAAGTAGGGGGAAGAATAGGTGGAGAAGAGGAAATCAGAAGAAGAGAAGCATAAGCAAGAAGATGAAGAAAGGCGAAGAGCAGAGGCAATAATAGAAGAAACAACGCAAAGCAAAGCTATAGAGCTAGAACAAAATTGACAATTAGAGGAGGAGAGAAAACAAATGCAGGACAAAGAGCTTTTCCAAGAGATAGAGTTGACTGAAATTCAAGACATGGAGGAACCAAAGCTGAAAAACCAAGATGTTGACCTGATGCCAAGTACATAATAAGTCACCACTTAGTCTGCCCATCCTCTGACAGAGAAAGCTACAAGTGAGGAAGAGGAAATTGTTCCTCTTGATGATGGTTCAATTATGGATATGTACAATCTCACTTATGACTAGCTTCATAGAAATATTGTACAAGAAAGGAAGAAAAAAAATTCAGATGACCTCACATCTCCTGCATTCATTAGAGAAAGGGTGATTGTGGCAAACACCAGGAGGAATCCAAATGTCATTACCACAACCAACTTTCCCTTCGCAGGTGCTTCGAAATCAAACACTGAATATTTGATGGTAGAGAACAAGAAATTGGAAAAGAACTTGCACATTGTTAGGCAAGAGGTTGAACAACTTCGAGTAGCAGCTCAGGATAAAGCTTCCACACAGTCCATCTGAAAGAGCTGAAGGCATTGATACTGATTGAAGTATTGACACTTGAAGAGACCATGTAGAATATTCATGAAGAGCTTATTACTATACATAGAGAAGTTGTCCACTTGCATGGCTTGCAACAAAAGTGTAAATATTTTGTTAAAAATCTTAGGGATGTACAATTTTTCATTATTTTTGTGCATGAATGGTCAATGCAATACAAAAGGGCACCACTTGACTTGGGAAAGAAAAAAAAAGCAACAGGAAGAGCTGGAGAAAGCAAGAGTTCAGAGGTTGATCTAGAACAACAAACAACTCGTCTCATTCATTAGTAAAATTCAAGCCTCGTATGAACGATTATACAACAACATGGATTTCTTAGTGAAGTCCCACATGATCCCATCATTTGGTTCACTCATAGAGATCAAGCACAGGAACTACGTTAGACAGGAGATAAATGAATACTTAGAATAGTGGAGGCAAGTAACTATCAAGGAAGATATTAAGGTGAACATACAAAATATGCATAAGTACATTGGTGTCCCTATCCAAATCAACACAATGTTGCTCCTTACCAAGAAGGAAATTAAAACTGGTTCCAAGTCAGGGTACCTGAATGCCATGGAAGCTAGGTTTTTCTTCCATCCTGACACCATCACGTATTTTGGGGATATCATTGCACAATACAGAGATTGGTGCCATTATGTGGTTGAGAAAAATCAAGTGGAAGACTTTGTTGATGTGGAGTTTCCCCAAACTCAAAAATGATATGTTTTGTCCTATTAGGTTGTCTAGTGGGCTCTACCCAATTTTGTCTTCTGTGGGTACGTGTAAATTATAATATTATTTTGTACTTAATTTGTAATGGAGTTCCAAGTGACAATATTGGAATGTGAAGAGTCACAATGTAATGTAATGAGTTATTTTGTAATGAAGTTGAATAGTCATGAGGGAATTCCAAAAGTCACAAAGGAAATTTGAAGATTCATGAGGGAAGTCCAAAAGTCACAAAGGAAAGTTGAAGAGTCATGAGGGAAGTCAAAAATTCACAAAGGGGAGTTGAAGAGTCACCCCCTCTTGTTATAAATAGACCCTCATAACTCATGTAAAGGGATTTTCGAGGAGAAAAGCTTTTATCTAGGCTTAGGCTTAGAATCAGGAGCTTGGGATTTTGTGAGAGTCTTGGCTTCTCCGTAGCATAGAGGGAGTGTATTTCTTTGGAGGAGTAGGTGATGTTGACTTCATGTTCCACTATTGGGGCTAGTGGTATGTCAATGGTATATGTATGATTGGAACTTTCACTTAATAAAACTCAAAGCTGACACGTTTTCATGCATATGTTGTGAATATAGTAGGACTATTATTGTTATGTTTGCAATGTATGTTATTTAACTTATGCTTATGCTTATGAACTATTTCGTTTGCAACAATACGAATCTTGTTGAATGTTTGTTGTTGTTTAATTCCATCACTATTAACTTGTGAAATATTTCACATATTAGCTTGTGATGTCATTTATGCTCGTGTATTCATTTCAATTTGTGTACAATTACAAGATTTTAAGGGGCTCACTTATTTTCCCTTTCACTTGGCAGAACCTTCATTCATCGCACTTGAATTTCTGAAGGGCCACACACTTGTTCTCACCAAAGTCATTATACATCACTCTATGTGTTATTGCAGCCAAGACACATCATTAAAACCCATTGCATCGACAACCGGGCCGTATTGTAGATGGGACTCCTACACCAAATTGTGTGAGGTCTAATTGGGACTTCATACTGAAGAAATCTCCTTAATGTTGGCGGGTCAAACACCGTCAACATTCCTAGCGTTTGGAGTGCTAGATGACAAGTTGATCCCATGAAGTTTGTTTGAACTTTTTGCATCTTAATGACTTCTTCCCAAATCATAACCCAGACAGTAGAACCACAAATCTGAAAGTGCCCATGGGAATAATTAATGACTTGTTAAATCTGAAAGCCGATGGCAAGGGTGGAACAACCATTCTCAAGCACATCACTCGTTTTTTTGAATTTTGCACAAAACACAATATCCACTATAAGAATACTGTGTGCAGGTTGTTCGTCCTCACATTCGAAGCGCGATTAAAGGAATGGTGTTACACATTTCCCGTTGCTTCCATTCACTCTTTCAAACATCTTGTCACAAAGCTTTACCATGCCTTTGACAGGTATGATTATAAATTTATGTTCAAGAAAATCATGCGATTGCGAAAAGCACTTGATGAATATTTTGATGATTTTCATGATTGTTTCATCCATTTTTGTTTAGAATTTTCTGAAGATGATATCAATTATAATTTAATGAAAGAGAAATTTTAATCTCTTGTTCACATTTCGATGAATCCACACGAATATGTGTATTTCAAAAGTCTCCCAACATACCTCAGTTATAGAGCTTCTAAATATGCAATGAATGAATTTGTTGTTCCAAGCAACTCTTCATATTCCCTTCATCTAACAACTCCATTTCCGTAGGTTGAGGTGGGAGAAATTGAGAGTTCATCTACTAATTTACCAACATCTTCTCCCACCCCATGTACTTAGAATTTCAGTGCAAGTTTGGATTATGAATATGGTTTTTGTGATGATGTGTTATCTCCTCATCCTCCATCCGTTGATTCTTCCGACTAATGGTGAGTTGTTTCGTTCACATGTTTCAATTGTCTTTGTTAATATTCACAAGGATGAATTTCAGGATGGAGTTAGTGTTGAGCAGCCAAACTGCAATATCATTTACGATAACTATGTTTGGGAGTCTATCTCTAAACAAGAATCTGCAATGAATATTGATCTTTATCCTTCCGCACTTCTCCCTCATTACCCTGACATTTTCCATGATTTTTTCATTCCCGTTGAATCTTCCAGAGAATTAGTTTCTAATGATTTTATTCCCAACCACACTCAAAATTCGCGGAATGTTATTTTTTCATCAGAAGGAAGAGAGGGAAATTCCTCTCTTCTTGATCTCTCCAATCCATCATCTCATCATTCTCAAGAAATAGAGGGTGCAATTTCTTATTTTCAATTTTCCCCTCTTTATGACTCATTAGATTAGAAGGATGCCTCTATTTCTAATCTTGAACTTTCTGATTGTGGTTTTCATGATCTTTTCACCCATTCATCTGGTCACGACTCTGATTTTTCTACTGTTGATTTTTTTAAGCCACCTATCTTTGATGATCTATCTTTTGATGGTTTGGAACTTCCACAAGTTTTCAAGGCACTTCAGGTCGAGCTGATGGTTATGTTAGGTTCTTGTAATCTTGATATCATTCCAATTCCGATCAGAATAGTGATGTATCGTTCAAGGCTTCTCATCACTCCTTTGCACAAATTGAAAATCTATATGTTTCACAATTTTCGCATCCTCCATCAGTTTTGAATGATCCCATCACTCAATCTTTGGAGGAATCATACTTGGTGATTTCTTTTGTGTAGCACATCTTTTATTCTTTCTTTATGTTTGTCGAGTTTCGAAGTACGTAATTTTTTTCTTGCGTTTCTTTGAGTTGTAGTGTGTTTGAACACCATAATGCATCCGCGGAATGCCTCACATGTGCTTTTATTTCATATTTTCTACGTGCATTTTCAAACTTTGAATTTCATGGCATGTATTTACTTATCTTTCTTTCTTGATTTTATGCTTGAATATCTTTCTTGATATGTGTTCCTTCGCCTATATGGGCCAGCCGATGCATCGGTGGTTACACTAGAAATTTCATTTTATATAGGTTTGGCCTATTCTTTGTTAGTTTAGGAGTAGGAGTAGTTTGTTTTTTTTCATTTCTTTGTTTTGTTTTGATTTACTTTTTTTATTTCTCCTTTCTATTCCTTTTCATTTCTTTGAGTTGTAGGATAGATTTTGCATGAGATCGTGTTTGGTTTTCGAAGCAAGCATGGTGAAGTTCACGAGGAAGTTGTGCTATTGTGAATGCTTGATTATTTGTTTATTCCCCCTCTTTGCATGAATATTTAAACTTTTAGTCGATGATACTTTGATGGAAAATGCGTTCTTTCTCAAATAAAGCCAGAGTGAAATCACGATGCTTGAACCTATAACCAGTACTACCTACTCTAATCGGTCTTTTATTTTCGGTTCCTTGTCAGCTAAGTTGAGTAGAGTAAGGAGGGGAGGAAAACCTTAACAAGTGTGTCAGAGGTATATATAATTATGATTTTTTGAAGGGACAACCTCTTATGTTCTCAATAAGTTGGGATCCCTCTTCCACCTCACTAAACCAATAAGCTCCTATGCACAATTCTATCAACAAAGTGAAAAAATGAAAAAAATCAAATAAAGGTGAAAAAAGAGGAAGACTTCTTGTGCAAAGAGGTGAATCAAGCAACTCCATCGAGGTACTATCCAGGCTCATCGGTAGCGAAGTTTTTTTTTTTTTTTTGAAGTGACTCTGTCGAGGTACTGTCCAGGCCTGCTCGCAGCAGAGCAACACCAAAGATGAAAACTAAGACTCTGACAATTCTTTTACTTGTGTATCTATATACTCTTCATCTCCCAATTGAAACAACTTAGTTTGAATTGGATTGGTTAAGTGTTCCATCGATGAAGAGAATGGTAGGAACTATATCTTTAACACAAGCTAAGTGAAGAAGCTATGATGATCAATGAAATGAAAAATACTTCCTGAAGAGTTAGACCTATTTTGCATGAGACAAGATATATACAGAGAGTTAGAGTTCTACAAGAGTTCATCTTTTAATGTCGTTGAGTATTCATGGTATTTCAAAGACTTATATTTATGCATGCTTGTGTTATATTGTTTTGATCCCAATTTAAATCTTTTAAGTCACAAGCAACCTTCTAACTTGACCTTGCAACATTTATGGGCTTGCCTCCAAAAACTGCACAATCTTGGAAGGTAGGCTAGCCTTGCCTCCATAAATTTCGCAATCCTTCTTAGCAGGTCAGCCTTGAGCTTGAGAACTGCGAATCCTGGATGGCAACCCAACATTGTTTATGGAAACTACACAAACCATCCCTTGAGCTTAGAAACTATGCAATGCACTAAGTCAAGAAGTTTCCCAGTCCTCAGGAATTACACAATCCTTCTTTCTAGTGTGCATGCAAAGTTTCCCAAAAAGAAAAAAGCATCCCTTGAAAATAGGGATTCACTAATTAGTTTCCTGAAGGTGGCACACTTACTATTTTTGGAACATTTTGCCAAGTGTCACTTTTTCCTTGATTTTAGGCATGCACGTCATAAACCTCAATCAATCCAGATCTATTTAATTGACACCCCTATATCTCATTTGTACATTCAATCTTGGATCTCTAGCATTCCCAAGGAGATCAATGAGCCTTCGGTGGAGTTTGCGACGCTTTTCTGGGTGAGTTTTGCCTTTGTCATCTTCTGTTGTATTTCCTGTCGTTTTTTGTCATTTGACTTCTGTGAGGGCTATTTTTGTCATTTATTTTCATGGTTGTTGGATTTTTAATGTATATTAGATTGTACAAGTGTTGCTTCAGTTTGTTGTTCGCCTTTCACAAGTGTCGCATTAGTTTTCTTTTTTTTCCCGTTACGACGACTCTTATTGCATGTTTGTTTTTCCTTTTACATGCTAATCTTTGTTTAGTCAATTTAGTGTCCTAAATTTCTTTGCATAAATTATCAACTGAGGTTCATAAGTTGATGAAGTGTAGTGCACTATATGTGCTTAGTTAACCCTTCTTACTTCGTTGTTTTGTATTCTATATTGTTTTGGGGGTTTCTGTTCTTTGATTCCTAATGATGTACAATTTGAACTATGAGAAACTGAATCTAAACTTCCTAAAGGTGAACCCAAGAGCTTAAAAATAGTCAAAATCTAAGTTAAAAGAAGGGAAAAAACAGAGCATGTGTCCTATCTTGTCATCTAATCCTAATTCATGATTCTAATTCTTAAAACCAAAAGGTAAAGTTGTAAGTCATGTTAAAATAAAGACAGGGAATGAAATTAACATAAGTACTTCTAGTTACTCTAACCTTGAATTTTGAAAGATAACCTCCTTGAGATGGAATTCAAGCAACTTCTGTACTTCATGATCTAGAAAAAAACTAAATAAAAACATGCAGAAGGTAACTGATTGGTTTCAACCCTTATGTAAAGTGAATTTTTAACCATTTAGTTTAACATGGATATCATCTTGAAATGGTGACCAAAAACATTCACTAATATAGTGCGTTGACAACCTGAACTAGGAAATAAATAACAAAAATAGTGAGTAAACTAATCAACAATGAATCCTCATTACTTTCAATCTTACTCTGTTTAGAAACAAAGTCGTTTCCTTTATGAAATGGATTGGAGAAACAAGACTACACTATTGAATTCTAACATTATGCTACTAATCAGAACTAAAAGAAATCAAACTAGAAGAAATCAACCTAAGTTTAAAACACTGCTAAAAGCAAATGATGATATTAAAACTGAACAAACAAAACGAATGAAAAGAAAACCTCCTTCAGCGCAGGGGCCCTTTGCAACTTACTGCGTTGAGCTGCTAACTTAACTCAAAATGCTCCTTCAAATGATCATCAGTCAACAAACAACTTTGTATTATAAAACAGGAACAAAAGCCCAAAATTACAGAGCTGATAAGTCTAAACTTAATACATCAAAAGCTTCGAACCCTTTACAGTTCTGTACAACTGGTATTTAAAAGAAAATATTCATAACTGTATTTTGAGGAAAATTAGCTACAGGTGGTCTACACGTATCACAACCGGACTGCATAAATGTTTGATCAGCTACAAGTGACTTGAATTCGAACAAGGTGGTTTCACAAAACTGTTAACACATGTGGCTAATCCGAGTTAATGCTTCAACAGAACTGTTGGATTTATTAATTAACCACGAAAGGGTAGAAAAAGAGTCCTATTGCTTCCAGGCTTCATATGTTTGACTCCACCTTTGACTGTGGTCTTGAGATGGATTTTTTATCGATCCGGGTTGCGTGACTAGGATAAGATCCATGTTAAGATGATTCCAGAGATGCCCATGTGGCCTGTTTCTTCGTTTGACACCTGTAACCTAATAAACCATGGAAGTAGCTACGGAACACATAGTTAGCTGCATAATAGACTGCGTTCCGTAGCTAATTTGCAAAAACTTATTCAAATAGAAAAAACATAAAATTATATCATGTCAATCATTTAATGTCCTCCTTGAGACAAAATGTATCATTTATCTGTGATGGGGATCTTTCTTTTTATGGAAAACAAGGGAAAGAAGTGAGAAAAGTTGTCAAGGAGAGAGTAATTATGAGGTTCAACAATCTTCTTCACTTGTTTTTCATTGATCTATCCATAATTATTCATATATGAACTTTAACATGCACTATCACTCATATCTACTTGCACTCTCGCCGGACATATCTTCTCTTTCTTTAGCCAGCTTTCACCTTTTCTAGCTGGGCATTGCACAAGTATGAGGCTCAAGATCTCAAATTAGCCTCTGAGACTGCACAATGCGTAGTATAGGCTGATCCAATTACACATTGCACAGTTCCAGGGCTTAGGCCTGCCACCTTGTCCAGTCTCTCCCATAGTCTACCCAAGCTAGACTACGCATTGTGCAGTCTCTAGCCTCAAGCTACATCAATAGTTGTTGACACTGCACAATGTCCGGTTCTCATATCCAATCTCCCTCCCTTCACTTCCAGAATTGTGAAATCCTCTTCATCAGTTCACTGGTTGGTTGCTTAATCTTGCTTTTTAAGTTGATTTTATGAAGCTAATTTATTGTCTACCATGAGTTCTTTTTCCTCCCACAAGTATCGTAGGTGTTGAGAACTTCTCTTCATCAGTCACTGTTATCATGGTACTCAAGGGAACTGCTTCAAAGGATACCACAGAGAGAAACACCGAGGAGGAAATTGAGAGTACACCAGTTTACTTGCCAGTATACTCACACACTCAATTGTTCTTAGAGAAGGAATTAGACCTCACATGGAAAAATGTAAATGATATTTTCTCAAAAAAGACGTTCAAAGAAGATCTGGAAGACCAGCAGGGGTATGTCAATATTCATAAGTTAGGGTTACACAGGGTTGCATGCAGGTACCCATCATTTATATGTGAAAATGTTATTAGTTGGATATTTTCTCACATGGATCCAAAGACTATGACTCTTGGCAGTATCAACGAACGGAGGCTTGCTTCTTTTCTGGCAGTAGATTATCATCTTATGTACCACTTACCTGAGCCAGAATCACTCATGGATTCATACTTCTATGCGAAGACCAACCACTTGAGCACCAAGGAGATTGTTAAAGGTTGGGTGAAAGAGCCATCAAAGTTTCGTTAATGTAACACCCTCCTCCCACATCTACCCAGGAAACTGACCAACCAGGGTAAACATGCGACGAGAGGTCACTATTGTATGATTCGACCTCGTAAGTCACGTTAAGGAAGTGGAGCTGATGGAAACACACCATACCTACATTCAAGATTAGCATTAGGACCCTCAAGAACCAATCCAACCCTTCTGCCAACCAGCCCCTAGGTCTCACTGAGATTTTGGACCACTTGACGTATGGACACTCTCAGGCTATGGGCAAGTGAGCATCCAGGGACCTCTGGATGCTCTCACAGGCCTACAAGCCAGCGTCCACAAACTATTTTTCACAATGTTGTGCCAGCGTCCCCGGGATTTGAGCCACTTTTTTAGGCCTAGATCCCAGGTCACTACCTAGAATTGAATGGCATATTCAGAATAACAAAATAACAGAGAAATGCCAGTACAAATGCAGTTACTTGAATAAGACCATGATTGGACCCCTACTAGCCATGACAAACATTTCATCAAACATATCACGAATATGTAATCTACAGGTGTAAATAACAGATCTGAGCATAGTGGTCTCATACTTAGCTGAGAATAACTAAGAAGCCTTGATGCCTCAACACATCAACTACCATTTCATCCATTAGGTCATAGATACAGTTTTCATTCATCAACCAGTAATAACATGATGAAAGCCATAAATATCTATTTTCATAAAACATATATATAACTAGCATAATAACAATAGAAATACCAAGGATACAATAACCATAGAATCCACATATAAACTAGTATAATACTCATGAGATAACAAGGAGAAATAACCTCACATTAATGATGAAAAATCCAACCCAGTATGGGACTACCACCTTCTACCTGACCGTAGAATGGTTGAGCCAAAACTCTCTTCAGCCATTCACCCCGGTGCCATATTCCAAGCATGAATGTGGGATCTCACAAAACACATAAATATAAAACCATCCAGGGCTTCCAAAGGCCAACCACCTCAACCCATCAAATAGTGATTTGACCTCACGATCGGACATCACAAAAAAATCATCAGATGGGTCTCTACCTAAACCTCCTAGGGCTCCAGAGCACTTGTTCCAACCCGATTTCTAGGACTAGTAACTTAACTCATAGTGGTTGTTGGGATTCTAGAGCCTTTGTCCAACCAAGGCTTACATGACTAATAACTCAACCCACAACTAGCTTCGGGCTTCTAGAGAGTTTGTCCAACCAAGGCTTTCAGGATTAGTAACTCAACCCACCGAGGGCTTCCAATGTGTTTGTCCAACCAAGGATTCTAGGACTAATAACTCAACCCTAGTTGTTACAGGGCTTTGAGAGTATTTGTCTAATCAAGGGTTCCATGACTATTAACTCAACCCAATTTGTTACAGGGCTTCTAGAGCGTTTTTCCAACCAAGGCTTCAGGAATTAATAACTCAACCGAAGCTAAAGGAAACATGAGAACCAACCAAGACAAAACAAATAAATAAAGCCACAATCACCATGGCTATCTAGGAAATGGAAAGGCTAGGAAAATCCACTATTAATCTAGGCAATCCTCCATGCCAATGACATATCATAACCGGGAAATCACATGCATGTCGAAACTTGTGAGGAAAACATACATGCAACTCGATACCTGTAAGCCAAATATGTTGTAGGTGTTGATACCAATGTCATGTTGTGCTTTCCTCTTCTTCATTTGCCTTCTTTCTCCAAAAATCCAAGTATGCCACACTCTCCAAGAGTGCTCCAAAAAAATTCTAAGTGAGAGAGAGGGATATTAGAGAGAGAGCTCCAAAATTGAACTCACCAAGCTTACACTGACCAATCATACCCATTGATCCTCAGAAGCCTTTTTATCAATGAGGCCTCTATTTTCTTTAGTTTCCATTATTTTCCTTCATTTTCCTCCTCACATGCAACCTATGACCTTTCACCTTCCTTTTCTCCTAATTTCCATTATTTTCATTATTAAATGACAAATAATCTCTCTTCCCTTTCCAAAGCCTTTTCCACTGCCTTTGAAAATTGCCTTAGCCATAATAAACTGAATAAACACCCACTATTTCCCACCATTTAGCTTGGAATACATCCCATCACCGTGGCCTTATATATTTTTATGTGATTTTTTAACCAATACTGTTACAGAACCCTCCCCCTTTGGGGAACACTGCCCTCGGTGTTCAATGACACCTATAAACCAATAAACTGTTGAAAAAAAAACATACTATTCATGGAGCTTTATAACATAGCTCTTTGCAATATTTACAATGACCATCTGCTAAAAGATGACAAACATACCATTTACTGGAGCTTTATAAAATAACTCATTACAGTATTTACAATAATAACCACATATAAACACATACACATTTTCTTCACACAAAAAATAACCAAACTCTCTATGGAGATTTATAAATCTAGCTCAATATAGTATTTACAATAACACACTTATACACATGCACATTTTCTCATCGAGCAAATAAAAGGATATGATGCTTGCATCCGCAACAAGGGAATCCAGAGGCTCACACCTCCACCCCCAAAGTAATACCACGACTCACCTCCTTCCCAGGAAGTCCAAAATCCACTGCCAAAGTCAAATCCGCATCCAATGTCCAGCACTATAAACCTGCGCCACTTGTCCTCTCAGTGAACAGTTACCGACTCATTGTTCCAAGGCACACTCCCAATGTGCATTTGATTCCATCTAGAAATATTAATGACCAAAACAAACATATCCATGACCTTCCCTTCTATACTACACAGTGCCTTGGGCAATCCGATCACCCCCTTCCGTGCAGTCACACACCTTCCAAGTTTCATTGGCACCCCCGTCCCGAGCAGTCCATCCCTTGGAAAGGCTTCCTTGCATCAGAAGATACAAAAAACCAAGGCATATCCATGCCTTAAAACCATCCTACTGGTCATAGCATGCTCATGAAATTCAATGGACACTATTGGGTACCAGTGTCCCACAATGGCCCTGCTCTTGAGTACTTTACCAAAATATTGTTGCCTATTCCAATTTCTTTCACTGGTGCTTCTAATTCTTGTAGTCAGTTTCAAACACATAACTGGGCATTTTCGTGCTTCCTATACCAAGCACTTAACTTCCATTAGATTTAAAATAAATTCAAATCATACCTCATTGGTGGCCCATCAACAAGGTATACTTAAAATTATGTTCACTTCCTATCACAAGTCAAACTAACATCTTTGACCAAATCATCGTGTATAAAAATATCACATCAGGTTAGCTCAAAACATAACCATCATAAATTAAAATCATGAATCGCATGAAATCATCATAAACCATAATCATAAATCACATGTAAGCATCACAAGTTAGAATCATAGATCACATGCATAATAAAACTAAAATAAGATAGTGATACTTATCTTTCATCGATCCTTACTTATTCCTTTATATTATTATGTACGCACACCGAATCGGTTGCCACACCTGACAAAAACCTAGTGTCTTCTCCTCAACCATGTGCACACACACATAGTGTGCGCATCACATGCATACAACCACACACGGCATACAACACCATGTAATACATGCACCTACAATTATCATACAACACATACACCTACATCTAGTGTACAACACAACACATACATACACCTACATCTGGTGCACACCACCACACAATACATTCACTTACACCCGATGTACAACACAACAAAATAAATGCCCCTACACCCGGTGTACACCACCACATAATACATACACTTACACCCAGTGTACAACACAATACATACATCTATACCCGATGTACAACCCCACACAATACATATACATACACAAAGTATAACATAATGAATACACATGTCACAATACCATGACTACACAATGCACATACATAGTACTGCTTGCCCGCAACACAAGTACGACATGAACATAATACCAAATGTACACTAGTACCATATGTACAACATGTACACAGTACCACCTGTACAAAGCACCGCCTTCACAACGTGTGCACAACATCATATGTACACACACCACCTACGCAATGCCACATGTACATCGTACCACCTGTACAACATATGCACAAAATCACATGTTCACAGCACCACCTGCACAATGTGTACACAATGCCACATGTACATCATACCACTTGTACAATGTGTACACAACGCCAGACATACCCAACACCAAATGCATGACATGTACACGACACCACATGTACACAACACCATATGCACAACATGTACACAACACCACCTGCACACAACACCATATGTGCAACATGTACACAACACCACATGCACAATCATATACACAACATCATATGTACATAGTACTAAATGTACAACATGCACACAACACCATATGTACATAGCATTACATATATAACATGCACATAACACCCTATGTACACAATACTGCATATCCAACATGCACACAACACCATATGCACACAACACCGGATATCCATCATGCACATAGTACAATTTGTACACAACACCACATATCCAACATGTACATAACACCATCTATACCCAACATTGCATATGCAATATTCGCACAACACTATATGTACCACATTGTACATAAAATTGCATAAACAATGTGTACACACACTATATATACACAACATTGCGTGCAAACAACATCACATATGAAACATGTAAAACATATACAACATATGCACAACAATAGAACCACACATCCAAAACCACACTGTCTCTACCAAGCAACATTGCTTCCAATATCTTATCCATGCTTGTCCTAGCATGTCACAGACTACACCACTTTCATTTCGCTGATGTATCCCTCAGTATAGTCTGCCCATAACATAATCACATAATATAAACTCATAACCACATGATGTTGACCTCATAGATTTATCAGGGCTACTCCTCCCAATTGATTCCTCGTAAGACTAGGGACTTCTTCATGTCACTCGCTTGCATAAGCAATCATTCCTCCAGAAGAATGATCCCTAACAACCCTATCGGGCAGTGACATAGATACATGTATACATACATACATATACATAAACATTAGCATAAAACAATCATGATCCATGACAACCCTATCAGACATGACATACATACATACATACATAAACATCAGCATAATAATGATCATAACATAATTACCAGATATGATAAGCTCAAGGTTAAGATAACTCCCTTTATGCATGCAACACATGCGCAACATCGAGAGCAACAGTTCCCAACATAGCCAAGGCATATGACGCCTCAAATCCATTCACCTTACCTTTCTTAATTATGTTTTTTGATTACCTTTCCCATGACTGTTTAGTCATCGTCCATTTACACTAATAGACCCAACCAGTCTGACTGGTTGTGATACTCTTACCTTTAGCTTCCCTTACTCATGCACCAAGCGTCATTCGGGTCTTACATTACCTGTTGGGTTTCATTTAGCTCTTCTCGAGCTCCATTAACTTCCTCTATCCCAAAAAAAATCCCAAGACTCCCCAAACAATATAGGCAAGACCGAGAGAAAAGAAGAAAACCATGAAAATCCAACAACAATAAGACACCACAAACAAAGTGGCAAGGCCTTGCACCAGCCACAATCAAAATCACAAATCAAGCGCAACAATCACAAAAGACCAAAAGCACAAAAATAATAACAAACATCATGGCTTGATCCCATGGTTCCCAACGCTTCCAAGGGGAAAGTCAACCTGAGCCTTCTTCAAGATTCCATGGAAACCTCTCTTTCAATGCAACTCCCTACATCATCCTACCATAAACACATAACTATTAGTGCTTGAATAAACATAACAATACACCAGTTACGTTATCTTATTGTGCCAAGCATTGTCAGTCCAATCTATTGGGATAAACTAAAGCATGTATTTTAATATTAATCCAGGTTGGTAAACTTAGAAACAAACCAAAGTATATGGATCCTAGATCTAGCTAGTTTAGAGAGTGATTTCTTAGATGGTCAAAAATTAATACATGCTACAGTCTAAAAAATAACAAGATTATTTCTACTAAAGCCAAAAAGCTATTCTAAAAGAGAATATAAGCAAAAAATTCAAATCTAAACCATGAAATCATATAACAATATAAACTTTGAAACGAGAACTATAAACTCAAAATGGGAACTCTAGCCAAAAAAACCCCAAAAAACATGAAAATTAGTGCTAAAAATGAAAAGTGTGTATACTGGAATGATGTTTTTTTAAGGGTTAATTTTCAACATATTTAAAAAATGGCAGTAAAACCAAATTTTTTTTGTACAAAAAAAAATTGTTTTTGAGGAAAAAAACACACTAATGTTTTTGGTAGAATAACCTTTTTCTTTACCAGGTATAATTTCAACTTTTTTAGTAACGACGATAAAGATAAAATAATGAGATCCAAAACATATTGAAATTCCATCAATTTTCATCCATGTTGTTAAACATATAATAACATGACACTAAAAATTGCTAAAATTCTAATTGTTTTCAACCATATAAAAAAAAAAAAAAAAAGGGAAATTTTTCAACCATAGAATTAAAAAACTCTAAGTTTTCAACACATTTAAACCATGACATTATGAACAAATTACATGCCTAAATTAATCAAAATGTCAATACTTGTAGATTGAATGAAATATAAATTATATCTCTAAGTTATTGTTGCATTGTAGATATTCTAAACAATAAAACTCATCATAATTAAAACATATAATCCAACAAACATAAAAATGACTCATAACTTCATTTAACATCATATGGAAATCAAAAATTTTATTTCAAGATACAATGCAAACATCAGTTATATAAACTGTCTTAGACAATTATTCAAAACCACTCATATTTTTTTGCACATCATCAGAATTCACATCTTCATATGAATGACTGGATTCAGATGAAGATGTTCTGTATTCTTCTCTTTCATCAACTAGTGCCCCATATAGATCCACATGCATGCCCACCATTTCAAGTTTCAAAATTCTTCTAGATCTACGACTGGTTTTAGCAGACTCCCATCTCAACATTGTTTCTTCTAGTAGCAACCTCTTCAGAATCTCTATCGTCTTGAAGCAAAGAGTTTCTCTCTTTGTTAAATTGAAGTCATAAACAAGTATGTCAACATCCTCCAATTTTAAGAGGTCCTTGCAACGACGATTTATATGTGTACCTTTTTTTTTTCTCTTTCCGCCATTTTTTTTTTATCAAATACCATCTCTGGCTTGTACACACAATTGAATGGGTGTGTATTTGTGGCATACCAATGTACTTCAACACTTGCAACATCTTCATTTTCTATAATGACCTTTATAACCTTAGCAACCCATAATGGATAGTCATTGGCATCTCCATCTGCTAGCACTGCAATCATGCAACCCTCCTTAATATCCTGTACTGAACACCTGTAAAGGTCTTCCATGGCTTCACGTTGTGCACGAGATCTTCTAGAACCAATATGCATATCTCTTCCCTCTACTTGTGAAGAATTAATAATACCTTGAGATTGTTGTTGTTCAACAATGTTTCTTTCCTCATGTTCATTCGACACATTTTGTGACCAAATAAATGGAGTTTTCAAAGGTATATCTTCATTTGTTGATCATGAAATGATATCACCTTGATTATTGAAAAAAGACTCCCACCAAACTGAATCAGCAATATCAAAGTACTCATATGTATATCTAATACATATTTTAATTTCTTCCAAGCAATCAAAATAATTTATATCTCTATTCTTCCTGTGTGCATTATGAAATTCAACAACTGATTGTAATAACAATATATTCGATGCAAATATTGGATGATCTGGAATGAACTTCAAAAATTCCAAACTTGATGACGGTGCCCATTCTACAATATTTGAATACTTCTTGCCCCATATTAGTGTTTTCCCATCAATTTTTTTGATACGAAATTGATGTTGGAAGCTAATGTCATTAAGTTGTTCAATGCATTTCTCCTCACCATGTGATCCCAGAATAAACCTTCGCATGTCAACAATTTCTCCCACACATCAAAATTAAGCTCTGGCATTTATGATTTATTAATACATTCAATTAATGATGGAAAGCTCCCAACATCCCTCCTCCTCAATGTAACTAAAAAAAGACTGAACATCTGATTAATATGGTCATGAGTGTGGCCAACAAGAAGGAAACTAACCTTTACCTTTTGAAAATTTCTCAATTCAACAAGCATGTTTAGATATCCAAAAAAATCTGATTTTTTTTTTCACAACAAGCATTGTCCAATTGTAGATACAAAACTTCAGGAAGATTACCAGACCAATGATAAAGCACATCATGAATTACGGTTTTTGTCAAATTTGCATCATTATGAATATTTGGGGATCTGAAGTATACCCTTGGCACCATTTTCCCATTGAAGACCATACAATCGACCAAGTGATACTGAATAAGATTTTCCTCCTTTAAATTCCTAGGTGTGCAAACAAAATGTGGTAGAAGTGTTTTCTTCTAGTCCATACCATCAGTTATCAAACCCAAATATTTATTTGGATTATCATAACACTTCTTTCGATGCTTGTACAACTTTTTCCTTTCACTTTTTTGTTTCTCACGATGCTCTCAAAGCACTTTGACAATAGAATCTACACAACATAAAAGAAAGTCATTAATAAATATGTTTTCATAGTTGATGACTATACAATTTTAAAAATTAATGTTATGAATGCTTACCTCTTTCTACCCCTTCACATTTATCCCTTTTTTATTTAAGAGAAGCACATGTACTGCAAATACCCATCCTTGTCTTCTTAGGAATATAGACATTGTTGAATTATTTCTTCCATATCTTCACAAAATATTGATATGTAATAAATTGATCATTTCCTTCAGCACCTTTTGCATATTCTTTGTATAAGTTGTAAATTTATTGTCTTAAGAAATTACCTGGATATGTATTGTCTCTCTATTTGGCATACACTCTACATGCTTTGAAAATAAGTCTTTCATCCATGACATTGCAGTATTTGATAATGGCCCAAATTGTCGTTTATGACGTACTTCTAAATAAAATGTGGGATCCTTTTCCAAATTTTCTCAAATTCTTGACAGATGAAAATTACCCATTGAATGAAACATTTTGAAAGCATTTCTATAGATAAATAAAGACCCAATATGATAATAGTAACCTAACAATGTAGATTGCATGCACCCCACTAAATATGATTTTTGCATGTTTTTATTCATTGACAAATATCTCTTCATTTTCTCCAATGCAAACTTGAAATCCATATGTTTCAAGAAATCCTTTTGACAACATTCACTTGTAATGAGAGCACTGATAGAACTTCTTCTCGTGAGATGTTCTCCTATACCCCTTGTATAACTAGAACATCTTGGATTGATACGAAAATCTCTGCTCTTACTCCTCGATACAATATTTGTTGGCAACATCTCCATCATTGAATCATCATCATTATGAGGAATATTATCCTCACTATGATCATCTGTGCTTTTGAAATACTTACTTGGAGGATATTCTTCATCTTTCCCTTCTTCAGTGCTACCCTCATAGTCCTTAGAATTAGGACTAAATGGAAATTTTGACTTGATGTTTATTGGATATTCTTCATCATGTGCATTGTCATTGTTTCTCTCATAGTCCATAGGATTAGGACTACATGGAAAATATGACTCTTTCCTTACTAGAAATTATTCATCCTGCCCCTCGTCACTGCTACTCTCATATTCCTTAGGATTCGAACTAAGTGCTTCATCCTTCCCTTTATCACTGCTTCTCTTAGAGTCCTTAGTATTAGGACTAAGTGCTTCATCCTACCCTTCATCACTGCTGCTCTCATAGTCCTATGAATTAGTACTAAGTTCTTCGTCTTGCCCTTCGTCACCACTGCTCTCGTAGTTCTTATGATTAGGACTAGGTGGAAAATGTGACTCTCTATTTATTGGAAATTCATCATCCTGCCCTTCATCGCTATTTATCTCATAGTCCTTATGATTAGGACTAGGTGGAAAATGTGACTCTCGACTTATTGGAAATTATTCATCCTAGCCTTCATCGCTGCTACTCTCATAGTCCATAAGATTAGGACTAAATGGAAACTATGACTCTCGATTGATTGGAAATTCTTCATCGTGGCCTTCATCATTGCTACTCTCATAGTCCATAGGATTAGGACTAAGTGGAAACTGTGACTCTCTATTCATTTTAAATTCTTCATCACACTCTTCATCACTATTGCTCTCATGGTCCATAGGATTAGGAATAAGTGGAAACTGTGACTCTTTATTTATTTGAAATTATTCATCATGCTCTTCATCACTACTGCTCTCATAGTCCATAGGATTTGGAATAAGTGGAAACCGTGACTCTCTATTCATTTGAAATTCTTCACCATGCTCTTCATCACTTCTTCTCTCATAGTCCATGGGATTAGGATTAAGTGGAAATCGCGACTCTTTATTTATTTGAAATTATTCATCATGCTCTTCATCATTGTTGCTCTCATAGTCCATAGGATTAGGACTAAGTGGAAGCCACGACTCTTTATTTATTTGAAAATTTTCATTCTGACCTTCATCAGTTTTTCTCTCATAGTCCTTAGGATTAGGGCTAAGTGGAATACTTAACTCTCTATTCATAGTGAAAGAATTTCCCTTATATTCATCAATATGAATAGAGTTGTTACGCGACGAAGATGTTAATGCTTCACAAAGCGAAACTTCACTATCAGAAGAATCCATGCCTTTCAAATAGGAGAGTTTGAATGATACAAATTCACTCTCTCCTAATGATGATATATAGCTTAAAGAATGAAAATTTCCCTCCAAAGTTTCCCTCTAAAAAAATTGCCAAAAATTTTCCCTCCAAAAATTTTATTTCATGTATTTCCCTCCAAAATTTTCTTCTATAATTTAATGAAAAATTTTAACTAAAATTTTCGTATGAAATTAATCTTTTAAAATAAATCTTTAAATTAAAATTGTAAACTAAATATTTTAGCTAAATTATTTTTTTACTTAAACTATATAGCATTTACTAGACAATTGAATATTTCTTTTAATTTTTATTATATCTTCTATCACACATTTAAAATAAATTACTATATCGCCATAACACGATTTATATGTTAAGTTTTTATAAAAAAAAATTAATACCACATTCACCATGCAATAAAACAATTTTGTAATGTTCGCTTTATCATAAATTACTATATCACCATAACAAGATTTATATGTTAAAGTTTTGTTTCCTGTATGAACCTAACATCCAACTTGTCATGGCAGATGATGTGCATGTTTCTGGTCTTTTTTTGTTTTTAGATTTTGTTTCGTTTTGTTTGTTTAGTTAAGCTATTGGTTTTTTTTGTAATTTACCGATTTATATAAATGTGTATATGTTTTGTAGGAAAAGGACATCAAGGAAGATTTTTGTGAATGTTTATAGACCAAATATTGCTAAAATTAAAAGTGGGTCCTTAAAAAATACTACTAAATGAACCAAACCTCAGCTAATAACTACAAATCAATCAAGTGTCTCAAAGGATAAGAAGATGATTTCTTACTGAAAGAAATCACAAGAAGTGAAGCATACAAAACAGGTATGGTATGCGAAAGATAGAGGAGATGAACGACATCTGCATATATATATATATATATATATATATATATATATATATATATATATATATATATATAACGATAGTGGAAGTTATGAGGTGCTGGGAAAAGTACTAGACATGTGTTTGATACCAGACACTGAAGTTGTTTATGTACTTACAAAACTGCCCAAGTCACATGACAAGATTAAATATCAGTTTTCATTGTCAATGTATGACACAAAATATGAACCTATAAAGATGTGTAAACAAATCATAAATGATATTGCACAAGATATCATAAGTATTGTTATTTATATTTATGTGTTTTGCATTATTGTAACTGTATCATTATATTTTTATAACTTAGTTTTTATTGACATATGATATTTTGTTTGACATAATTTTATTGAAAACCTTTCAATTATGTTGGGAGACATTTATTTCATAGAGAAAAATATTATGAATGTTTTCAATAGTTCCTACTTAGGATCAGAAGAAGATATGGAAAACAAGCAAAAAATAGTAATTCATGATGCTAGAAAACTACATCCCAGAGATCAACAAAGAATGCTTATAGTGGATAAATCTAGCAAAGGTAGACATGTTACTTTTGAAGATGAGAAGGTTGAAATTGACACTGAAGAATATGTTGCCATTAATGAGGATGAGATTATAACTGATGTTAGAAAGGAGAGGATTCATAAAAGACCAAAAGTAAAAATGACCAAGAATGTCTTTGTTCTAGTTGATGACGAGAATGTTACTTATATAGAAGAAAAGAGGAAGAAGAAAATAAAATTTGATCATTCTCAAATAGTCAAGTCCAACAATGAAGATCCTAATGAAAATTCAAAAGAAAGCAGGGAAATCATTACACCAAGAGCTGATTTAGAGGATGACATTATTAAAACAAAACAAACTTCCATTCGAAATAACTTGAAAATGACAAACTTAATTGAGGGTGGTCGTACATTTTAGCTTAATGTTAGAAAAATATATAATCCACTTGAAGGACAAATTAAATATCAAATCACAAAGCCACACCACCTACATGTTCACAACTTGAAGACATTGATGAGGTACAATCCATATGCTCATATGGTTGATTATGTGCTTCTTGTTGATCTAGTTCAAGTTCCCAACAAAGAAGCATTTGATAAGTCAAAAAAATTAATACAATTAATATGTGCTTGGGGGGAACCATTTTGTAGAAGCTCAAAGGCAATTGATGAGGAATATCCTAATAACCCACGTTTTGAAACAATGAAATGTATCATTTATGTTGGTTTATCATATACAAAAGAAAAGTTATTGGCATGGGATCATAATACAGATAATGAGTATAGTATGTCTATGAATTTCATCCAAAGGGTTAGCTTTATTCATAATGAATTTGAAGAAAAATGTGGTGGGGATAAGACAAAGGTTAGTCTAGAATTTCGGAAGGAATGTTACATGGAAATAGACTATCAAATTGAGGGAAAAATCAATTCAAAAGGTAGAAAAGTACATTCTAATATATTCAGAAGTATTGACAACATTTTCCAGATGACATTTAGAACTGGAGAGATATGAGAATTGATTAATGATATTTTTAGCATGTGGGAGAGCATTGGCATTAAAAATCAGAAGGTCAAAAAGTTTAAACCATTCATAAGTAGCAGCAGTCAATCAGGTTCTGAAATGAAGCAGCATCCAGAAGATATGACTATCACACCTTGGAGAGCATTGCAAGGAGTGAAGGATGAAAAACTTGTAAAAGCAATATTATCTTGTGTGAAGTCAGGGGAATCATCAATGGACGAAATGTGTGAGGAATTTCAAAAGTAAGTTTGTTGAATTATTTTTACTTATTTCTAGATTATAATTTTCTTTTAAATATAACATATTATTCTTGGTAGTATTTGTTACACATCATTATATTAACTTTTTTTTACTTTATCTATCCAGTTACAAGGTTTACATGAAAATACAAGAGCAAATGGTTAAATTGTTGAATGAGGATAGTTGGGATGATGTTGTACGCAACTACCCAGATTCAAATTCTACATCAACACTAAAAGATTTGTATCTTGCATTTAAAAAGGTATGTTGATTTATACATTTATTTTTATTCATGTGTATACTATTTTATTTTATAAATTATACATATATTTGTTTATTTTATTAAAAATGTGGAAGGATGCAAATGGAACACCAGATAGTTTCAGAAGCTTTATTGAAAAAATTAAGATCGAAAGATTGAGAAAACAACATCTTAGGAATGTTGAACTTGATCCAACTCTTACTCATTTCATTTGGAATGGGCTTGACACTATTCAGTGTCAAGTAATACAAGGTGATTGTGAAGACATTGCTAAACTCATACCTGAAAGGGATTATTCCCTAGTTATTGCAAATATTCCCCATGGTTTCAATATCCCAAACATTGACTATGATAGTGACCCTTATGCTTATCAAGCTCTTAGTAAAGTGGTTGCGGAATTTGTAGAAATCACATCATCACCATTATTGATATTTGTGACATTTCATTCAAACACAATTGGCAATGTTATTGACAAACTTCAAGGGGAAAACAAACTCAAGGATGCAGCTTACATGATAAGACGTTGAAATTGTATGTTTGATTAATGTGTAAAAAAAAAATCATTTATGTACAAGTTAATTGAACTTTTACTATTTCATGTTAGAGGCAAAAGTCAAATCTTCTTAACCATGAAGATCAACCAAATTATAAATGATTGTGAGTTCATCCATATTAATAGTTGGACAAAAGATGATAGCTATAAGTCTATGCTTCTTAATCGGGTAGATGAAAAGAGTCATAACCAACTGCTAATTTATGATGCTGCTATAAAAGAATAAAAAGGAGAGATAGTTAACATTTATAAAAAACCACAATCATTGATTAACTATATTATAGACTTATGTTCAAATTAAGGAGATTGGGTTCTGGATTTATTTTCAGGCTCATGTAAGTTTTATTATATAGAATTGAATTTTAATATATTCTTTCTTAATTTATGTCATTATACTAATTTACTTCATTATTTCTTTTGTACTTGATAATTAGGTACAACACTAGCATGTTGCCTACAAAAATGAAGAGAATGATTTTCCATTGAAAAAGACCCAGTAGAGTGAAAATTTATTCAGCAAAGAATTATAATGCTATTTAATTTCTTCCAGAGGAAATGCAAGAAATTGGGTTGAGGAAAGGGGATTTTAATGAATCATGTGTGGCAAAAAAGGAAAAGGAACCTCAACCATCATTATATGGAATGATTGGAAAGGCATACATTGGGAAATTCACACACATCAAAGATCCATCAAATTCAGAAAATGAGCAAATTAAAACAAAAAGTATTGTGGAAGAAAACAATGATGAAACTCTAGAGGATGAAGAGTTTGGATTACGTGATATTATTGATTAAATTTAAGTTATGCTTGGAAATCAAGCTCAGTTTTTGTAACTATTAATTAGTTATACTTGTAATGTTTTGACTTTGACATTTTATGAGAAGAATAAGTATTATGTTAATGTTGTTATATGTTAAATATTTTTATTATGTGATTTTCTCTTTAATTTTTATGTGAATCATTATTTTCTTAAAAAACCTATGATTATTATTATTTTTTGACATGAAATTCATACTATATATATATATATATATATATATATATATATATATATATAATTTAACCATTTTTTGTTTCATTTTTCCTATAAAAATTGTGATTGTGGCATGTCATTTCTAGCAAAAAATTATCAAAATGTGTAATTTTTTTGTTATATTTATGTTCAAAATATTTTTTTTTATGTCAATTGTTACAAATTATTGTTTTTTAGATACAATTATTTGATATGCATTGAAGAATTAATTAACGATATATAAATATGTAGAATATCGAAACTTTAAAATATCAACCTCTTCTTCAATTATGCAAAAAAATGAAAACGTCACTACAAAAAAAGAAAAACAAAAAAATATGAAGAAGAAGACCACTTCAAAAATTGTTAAATTTAGAAAATAATTATTCACATTTAATACATTAGAAAATTTAAAGTAAAAAATAAGCCTTTTAAAAAAAGGGCCTGATGCAGAATCAACACTTTTAAAATCAACATGCAAATCACTAACATTCTAAAAATTAATGTACATAAAAAAATTTAAAGTGTCAAAAATTATGCTAAATATATATATATATATATATATATATATATATATATATATATTATGCATCACCACTTTTCAAAATCGGTTGATTTTTTTCTACCTCAACAAAACAGGTAATCGTATCAGTTCCCGTTTCAAAGTTTACATTGTTATATATAAGAGTGATCAATGATATTATTATGATTTAGAAGACAAGGAAAAGGCCCTTATCTCAGAGGCCTCGATTGTCTTTCCTTATTCCTTCTATTCATTCAAAAACATCATTTTCACTTATCTAAACTATCAAAACATAACAATAAAGTGTGTAAAATTTATTCTAAGAAAGCATGGAAAGAGTGAATATTGATTCAATTCAATCCTAGCTCACAAAGAAAAGGCTCTAACTTAGAGACCTAGGTTTTCCTTCCTTATTTAAACTAATCACTAAAAATAAATCAATTCCAATATCTGAATGACCATGACATACTAATGAGTTTATACAGAAAATATTCACAAGAGATTATAATAGAAATATATAGAAAATTAAGATACTAACATATTCACAATTATGCACATCAATTAACAATATAATGTACTTAGCTCAGTATGGGGGCCCTCCACCTTTTCCTGGTACACTTTAAAACAATCAGCTACAAAAATTCACCATTCACATCACACAACAATGATCCACAAGAAATATAAAGCAAGTCTTCAATTATATTCAGAAAAATAACAATCACAATGATAATAATATGCATAGTTTCTTAGTAGTTGTGCTTAAATAGGCTAAGAATGTAACAAAATCAACTATAATGGTTGTAACAACTAACAATAGTCCTATTCCACCTCATAGGGTCGAACTCATCCCTTTGTTACACAAAATATGGAAAGATCCCACAAAATCCCAAAACTGCCCCTAAATCAGGGGATTTCCTGAGTGACTGGTCAAGTTTGACCAGCTTTGACCGGGCATGTTCTAACTGATCTGGAGCAAGCCAATAGGAGTCTCTCCATCCTTGGTTCCTATACTTTTCAAATATACCTTCAGTTCGTGCCCAGGTGTCCTGCACATACAACTTCAATGGAGCCATTACGGGAAATTCTGTTTCTGCCAAAAATAAATTTTAATGCTCAATTTTTACTAAAAATTCTAAAAATCAAAAGACATAATTAATTTACCTTGGTGTGCAAAAAGAGGCAAACATATTTCAGAATATAATGGTAAGGGATAGTAAAATGGTGGAATATCTATGGTAAAAAAGGGTCAAAACTGAGGGCTAACATTTCCCCCTTGCTTATCCAAAAGCATATCCTCGTGCTTGTCTGGATCTTTTGGATCTTCTACCTCTACCTATTGATCTCCCTATTGTTCTGTTGACCTGCCTCTTGATGTAAAAGCCTCAATCTAATCTATTTGTAGCAGTTTATGAATACCTTCTTGCCCCTTTTCTTCTCCTTTATTGATAGACTTGTAGTGTGAGTAAGATATTCTTGTGTGATTGGGATGGTAATATCTCCTATAGTGGTCTTTTCATTACCATAATTTGATACAAATATCTCTGATACCTTAGCATTATAACCATCAAATTTCCTGAGAAACTCTAGTAAATTCAATAGTTGAATTGAGGCTTTTGTGATCCATATCAAGTTAACGAGAGATTTTTCAGCGTAAATCACATGATATTTCATTTGTCGACGTAAATCACATGATAAAAACCAAGCATCATGCTTGTATTGAGGAGGCTAGTGTTATTGCTAGAGTTTCGCAGTTCCATCATCGGAAATTTAGGGAAGCCCTTAAGATTGAAAAGAGGTCAAGCAATCTCAACAGAGAGGATGGCTGGAAGATCAGTAGTTGCTGGATTCCAACACTCTCTTCCTAGTCGTTTTCTTCCTGTTCCCCTCTCCCTCCCTCATTTTTTTGGCTTCTGCTAATAATTTTAACTAATAGTAAATATAATTACTTGTATAATAATAACTTAATCTAACAATTGGATATACAACTAATTATATCTGAATGTCTAAATTAGTTTTATTCTTTCCAACCCTTGATGTGTTCTAAGATTATTATTCTTAGACTTTTTATAACTATCTTTATCTTAATAGAATTAATTTTATTTCATTATATATATATAGATATATATATATATATATATATATATAATTTTATAAAGTAGTTAAATATTTTAGGTATATGCATATAAACATTTAATTAAAATTAGTTATACAATTAATTCCAATATGAATATTGAAAATTAATTAATTATTTATTCATTTTTCTTTTAAGGCCATACCTTTTATAACTAACTATTAACTTAATAACCATTAAAATCCACTTTATTATTTATATATATATATATATATATATATATAGTTTCTTGTTATTATAAAGATATATAAAACCAATAATAATAACATAATAACCATTTAGAATCTACTTTATTTTATTATTATACATATAGATATACATATATATTTATTTATTTATAAATAAAAGTTGATGCCATGCGTCCCTTTGACTTATTATAACTAACTTCCAAAATTTAATATATTAAATTAACTTATTTTTGTGCCCCTGGTCATGCTAACTGATCCCCAGTCAAATTCAGCCATTGGTCAATATATTTGTTCCCTGGTCAAGAATTATAACCGTTGGAGGTTTTGCTCTAACTATTTAACATGCATAGCTTGATCTGATTCTTCAACATGCCCTGATGATGAACCACACTGGTTGGTTCGAAACGCGTCGACAAATGAAATATCATGTGATTGACGCCGAAAAATCTCTCGTTAAACTCTAGTAAACCTGCTTGATAAAGTTTTCCTACAGTCTCTTTGTTCCATTTTCAAGTTGAGTGCCCCAAGAAAAAAATTTCATACCCTACATTAGGTGGGCGGACCTACCTATGGTTTTGTGCATCGGTTTGCACATGGTTTTGGGCATGATGTTTTTCTTCCCATGGTATTTTGTAGATCCTATAAAGGGAACTACAATTATGTTCTAATCCAAGGTTAATGGATTAGGATTTATGAATGCTTCAGCATCTATATATGTATTGTAACATTGAAATTAACACAATGAAAAACCAATCTCGTAGTCCCGCTTTTGGGATCCAAGGGAAAATATTTGTGTATTTTTTTGTGTTTCTCACCATTTTATATTTACTTTTTTTAAATTCATTTGCAGGTAGTTTTTGTACTAGTTTAAAACCTACATTTGGTATCAGAGTTGTTTCGGCTTCAAGGCAACACCTTTGCTGCTGAGAGGTTTTTCTCAAGCCTATGGTAGACCCTGTTCAGTGGGAGATCTGTGGAATCGATTCTTGCAGTGAAAGACGATGGTGAGCAGTGGAAATATAGAGATCAAGAAATTTAATGGTCAAGGTTTTGAGTTGTGGAAACTCAAGATGGTGGATCTACTGGTGGATAAAGATCAGTGGATCGTGGTAGATTCGGGTACTAAACCAACGACAATGTTAGTTGTATACTAGGTGAAGTTGGATCAAAAAGCAAAGAGCACAATACAACTGTGTATCTCAGATTCAGTATTGTTGAATGTATCAAGGGAAGCTACAACAAAGGCTTTGTAGGATAAGTTAGGGACTTTGTACCAATCTAAGTCTCTAGTGAACAAATTGTTCCTGCGAAAATTTTTGTATAACCTGAGGATGAAAGATGGAGACTCGGTGATAGAGCACCTAAATGCATTTAATACTGTGGTAATTCAGTTGTTATTTATTGATATAAAAATTCATATGAAGACAAGTGCATCAATTTGTTTTGTTCTCTACCAGATTTGTGGGATAGCCTAGTTGTTGCTATAGGTACTAATACAACTAGCTTGAAGTTTGATGAAATAGTCTCATCCTTGTTGTTGAAGGAGATGAGACAAAAAAATATGGAGGGTCAGAATGGAGATTCCTTGTTTATACTAGGATGGTCCTAGAACAGAAACAAAAATAAGTCCTCGAGTGGGAAATCTAAATCTAGAGTGAGATCTAAATCTCCAGGAAAACCTGTAAAGGTGTGCTGGAAATGCGGAAAGGAAGGGCACTTCAAAAAAGACTGTAAATCTAAGGCTCCTGAGAAAGGAAAGGGATCTGACAATGCTACTTTTGTAGAGTCAAAAACCACCTCAGATGAAGGTGGGGATGTGTGCTTGGCTTCTTCTTCAAGTACATATGTAGATCGTGAATCATGTATGATTGAATCAGGTGCATCCTTTCACTTCACTCCCCACAGGGAGTGGTTTTGCGAGTATGAGAAATATGATGGTGGTAATGTCTTCTTAGGGGATTAAAGGAAGGATAGAATCATAAAACACGGAAAATTCAAGCTGAAGTTGAAAGGTGGAAGGATTAGAACAATTATAGGTGTTCTTCATATTCCTGCATTGGCCAGAAATCTGGTTTCTATAAACAATATGGATGATGCGGGTATAAAGAAAGTGTTTAAGAAAGATACCTGCAAGATGGTTCAAGGAGCACTGGTTTTAATGCAGGGAGTTTGGATTGGAACTTTGTACAAGATTCTGGGTAGTGCAATTATTGATTGGTGCAATAGTTTTGTGGTTCTTGAAAGGGGAGCAGAAAATCTAGTGGTATCTGAAGAAAAGACCATGATATGCAATCAAAGGCTTGGACATATTAGAGAAAAGGGCCTTTGAATACTTCATGGTAATGGTATGGTAGAAGGTATTTCTAATTTATCTTTGGATTTATATTTTTGTGAACATTGTGTATATGGGAAGCAGAATCGGGTGAGTTTCCCCTCTGATGCTAAGAGGGTGAAAGGTAAATTAGAGCTTGTGCACAGTGATGCGTTTGGACCTATGTCAGTTCCACCACTGGGTAAGTTTGTGTACTATGTATCATTTATAGATTACTTCTCAAGGAATACATAGATATATTTCCTCAGGAAGAAAGATGAAGTATCTGATAGGTTTAAATAATTTAAGGCTCTGGTGAAAACCAGACAAAGAAAAAGATAGTGTTGAGGACAAATAATGGTGGAGAGTTTTCCAAGAACAAATTTGAAGAGTTTTGTAAAAAGTGTGGTATAGAAAGACAGAAGACAACTCCATACACACCTCATCAAAATGGAGTTGTCGAAATAATGAACAGGATGTTGATGGAAAAGGCAAGAAGCATGCTCAGTGGTGTCAGGTTGGGACAGGAATTCTAGGTAGAGGCAGTGGAGACGGCATGTTAACTGGTCAACAGATCACCTTCATCAATGTTGGAGGATAAGACTCTAGATGCGGTATGGACTGGTAAGAAACCCTCTCTTTCACATCTGAGGGTATTTGGTTGTAATGAATATGTACATGTTCCAAAGGAGAAAAGAACCAAGTTGGATAGTAAATTTGAAAGGTGCATCTGTATTGGGTATAAGGATGGTTTAAAAGTTTATAAGTTTTGGAATCCAGAAACAAGGAAGGTTGTGTATAGTAGAAATGTGGTGTTCAGAGAGATGAAAGATATTATTAAACATGGAGTCCTACCAAAGGAACCTAAGAAGATAGAGTTTGAGCTAAAGGAGGAAGATTTAGACTCTACAACAGAACAGAAATCAGAAGATGAAGAGCCACAAACTCCGGTTGCGAGAAGATCAGTTCGAGAAAGAAGGCAACCAGAAAGGTATAGTCCATCTTCTTTATGTTCAAATTTTTATTTATCTATTATTGATGATGATCCCAAAACTGTCAGGGAGGCAGTAGATTCAGAGGATGGAAAACTATGGAAAGAGGCCATGGTTGATGAAATGGCATCTTTGGACAAAAATGAGGCTTGGGATCTAGTGGAGTTGTCGGCTGGAAGGAAACCCATTGGAAGAAAATGGGTATTTAAGAAGAAGATGAATGTATAAGGCAAGTGGAGAAATGAAAATCTCGGTTGGTAGAAAAAGGTTATTTCCAAGTGCTCGGAATTTATTTTGGTGATATTTTTCTCCTGTTGCCAAGGTAGCTTCTATTAGATTACTTGTAGTTGTTGCTTTTTATTTTGAGGTATAACATATGGATGTGAAGACGAAATTTATTCACGGGGATCAGGAAGAAGAGATCTACATGAAGCAACCTGAAGGCTTTGCGGTGAAGGGAAAGAAAGAACTTGTGTGTAGGCTAAAAAAGTATGTGTATGGATTAAAATAGTCACCAAGGATGTGGTATTGATACATATATACGGGGACTTGGCTTCACCATAAGAAAAATGGATCGCTGTGTGTATTTTAAATTAATTGGTGACCGTGTTATTTATCTAGTCTTGTGTGGATGATATGTTTTTTATTGGAAATGACAAAGAAATTATCCAAGATTTGAAGACCCAATTTTCCTCCAAATTTGACATGAAGGATCTTGGTACTGCAAACTATATTTTGGACATGGAAATTAAATGAGATAAAGCAAAGAGGAAGCTCTGTTTAAACCAGAGGAAGTATGTCGAGACAATACTGTAGAGGTTCAATATGCAGGATAGTAAATCGGTGAAGGTTCCTATTCTCGTAGGTGTAAATTTATCTGCTATGCAGTGTCCCAAAACACAAGAAGAGGAAGAGGGCATGTCATGTGTTCCATACGCAAGTGCAGTCGATATCCTGATGTATGAAATGGTATGTACTAGACCATACATTTCACGTGCATTGGGAGTATTGATCAGGTTTATGTCAAAACCAGAGAAGGAGCATTGGACAACAGTGAAATGCATTTTTAGGGATTTTTGTGGCACTAGAGATTTTGGTTTGTGCTACCAAGGAAGACTATGATTGTATAGTGTTTTGGACATCTGTGTCTTTGTTGATGCAGACTGGGATGTAGATCTAGATCATAGAAGATCTACAAGTGGGTATGTGTTTAACCTATTTGGAGGAGCAGTCAGTTGGATGATAAAAAGATAGTTTGTAGTGCCTCTTTCAAATACAGAGGTTGAATGCATGGAATCCACTCATGTAAGAAAGGAAGAAGTTTGGTTGCAAAGATTGTGTTCAAGTATGGGGTTGGTACAACGAGCTATAAATATAAACTGTGATAGCTAAAGTGCAATTTTCTTGGCAAAGAACCCTGCTTATTATTCAAAGACAAAGCACATTAATGTTTAGCATCACTTTGTGAGGGATATGGTTGAGGACAAAAAGGTGTTGTTGGTAAAGGTGGACACTTTGAAGAATGTTGAAGATGCATTGATGAAGTTTACGGGCACTGAGAAGTTTTCTCAGTGTAGAGAAACAATGGGCATTGCAGGGTGTTATCACCTAGAACTACAGTCCATGTACTACAGTCCATGTACATAATGTTTTCCCAAACAAAAAAAAAATTCATTGTCAAAAAATGTGTGTCAAATGGTTATGGTCCTATGTGTGTTACTTAGGGATCATGTTTTAAAAAGGTATTGATGTGAATCATTTTCAAAAACCGTTAGTCATCTTCCATCATAATTGTTTAAGGCATGTCTTGTCTTGTTTGCGTCATTGGTCCTTTGCGCAGTTTCGCAGCGCAGTCTGATTGGCCAATTTGGCAGCGCAATGATGATTCCGCCTTTTCATAGCGTGTCATCTACCAGCCATTTCGTAGCGAATTTTGTTCATTTATAGCTGTTTGCGCTACGGAATCAGGGATTCGTGGTTTCTGCAGCGCGTTTTCTTGAAATGTCAAGTCTGGGGGGGTGAGTCATTAGGTCCGTCCATATATTGTCAGTTGATGTCCTCTCCAGGTCATTATGGGTCATCATTCTGCCATGAGGTTCAAAACCACGCACATAAACATCATTCAAAGTGATTTTATGATGTATGGTAGTGTCATGGTATTTGTTATTAGTGCGTAAACTGACTTGCTTGTATGACAAGATTATTGAAGCGAAAAGGAGCCTGAGTTTTCATTTAAAAGGACCTGATTTCAAGCGAGCCTGCATTCCAAAGTTCGAAGTTGCCTTCTGAGTTGAAGCTGCTGTTAGTTCTATGTCCGAAAGTTTTCAAAATAAAATGGAGAAAAGGGAACATCGATCCGGTAGGTGCCAAAGAACAGAACCGGAGGGGCTTGATATTACGTTAAAGGATGAAGGTGTAGCAAGAGCTTTTAAAAATGCTGGTTGCTGGAGGTTTTGTGAGAAGTTGCAGGGAGGGCACGCAGAGGTAACAAAAGCTTTTGCATTGAATTTTACTGGTTTAAACTCTAAGGTGTCAATGCTAGAATTCCCTGTATCTCCAGAAGCCATTTCTAATGTGACTGAGATTCCTAGAGGTGGACATGAATGGTTCAAAAATTTCAAATTCGACATGAGCCCCTGTAAGGAATTCTTGAAGGAGCCTTATGTAAATGAGGATCTCACAAAGGCTGTGCCAAGGAGTTACGTGAAGGAACATTTTGCCCTGCTCCTCACATGCATCCAAAAATATTTAACATGCGAAGGGAGGTATAACAAAGTTTATTCCTATCATTTTAAACTTTTGTTACATTTCACAGGCAAAGCATCAATAAATATCCCTTTCTACTTGTTCAGAAGCCTCAGTAAAATGTGTGATAAAATTCAACTGAAAAAAGATGACTGTGAAACATCATTGTTTCACCATGGTTTGGTGAAGTTGTTAGTGTTAGATGGTTTGCAGAAGATTGGTAAAGATTGGAACTCCTTTATTTTTATGGCTGGCTTTCAGAGCAAGACAGGCCTTACTCCATTGCCTGTTAGGGAAAGAGAAAAAACAATTGAAGAACCTACTCTTGCTGAGCTTAGAAAGGAGGTGAAAGATCAGAAGAAGTCCAAAACCAAGTTGAAGAAACCAGTGAAGCCTTTGGTGATCAAGGAGACACCTCAATCATCATCAAAAGAGAAGGTCAAACAGAAGAAGGATGCACCTGCACCAAGTGAAGTTGAAAAGGTATCAAGAGTAAAAACCAGAGGTCAGTTAAGCAAGGAGAAGGGCAAGTCAATTGCTGTTGAAGAAAGTCCTATGTCAAAAGCTAGTTTAACTAATTTACTTGAGGCAATTGAACTTGAACAAGATCAGTCAGTGCAGATTGAGCCAATAGAGTTTGAGCAGGACCAGCCAGTGCAACCAATGCACATTGACTTAACCCAATCCTCACCAGAGAGCATGAAGAAATCAAAGGCTTCGAAAAGGTTACGGTTTGAGGAGCCTAGTGAAGAATATGTGTTCAAGCCACAGAGGCCAATTACAAGAAGACAAATGAAAGAAGCCGAGAAAGTGCATAAAGAGGAGGCAGCTGTAAAAATGCCTAGTACAGAGTTTCTTGAAGTTTTGACTAAAACAATGCATGCAGCCAGGATTAAAGACAAGAGTAAAAAGGTTATTATTAGCCAAGGAGGAAATGTCATAGCTATCAAGAACCAGGCAGGAACAACCCAGGAAGAAGTGGCTCAGATAAAGAGTTTTTCTAGAGAACGTGCAGTGAGATATGCTAGTTATAGAAGGGTTGTATTAAAAGGCAGCACAAGTCTACTGGGGCAAGCTGGCTCAAGGTCTGATGTATTTTCGTGGATGGTACCAGCACTTAAGCAAGAAAAACTCATAATAAAGCTGAACATGAGCCTGAGATCAGAAAATAAGGCTTTAAAGAAAGAGGTTAGCAGTTTGAAGAAGAAGCTAGGTAAACTAGCTCACTGATTTAAGAGGAAAGGTGCTTTTCAAATTTTGGTAAATTTTGGTTCAAGTTCCATCATTTTGAAACTATTTAAGGTTCCTAACACCTGTAAAAAATGTCTGAAGAAATCATGAGTTTAAGCAGAAAGCGCTTCAAGATAAATATGTTTTGTTTTGACAAAAACAGCAGTTTCGTAGTGCGCTACGAAACTGCTGTAGATGCTGTTTTATAAGAAAACAATGAATTTGATGATGAAGTTAGCGAATTTTGAAAGGAATGCCTCGAGGACAGGAGGGAGATCATACAAGGCTATCATAGCAATTCAAACAGTGACAGGTGTAAGTTTTGGAGAAAAGGTGAAATATTTTGTTTTTTTTGCTAAAGTTTTCTTAAAGGCACTTTATGACCGAATTACTAGGGTTCTGGTAGGGTTACCGGGATTTTTGGTTTGTACACCTGTTCAGTCCACAAGGCATCCAGATCATGAGGCATATGGTGTTATGCGTTGTTATTGAAGGATTAAAGAGCTTGGAGCGTGGTCTTTAAATAGTAAAGAAGAATGGAAGACATGGACCGTGAAAATAGGGTACTCATCTTTACTAATTAATGAGCCATCTACACAGCTAGCACTCGAGGCCAGCTCGTTCAGTGAATGTTCCTCCAACATATCTCAGCCACAACAGAAAATGTACAGGTGTCAAAGCTCAAGAAAGGCATCATGCATACGAGGAGATAGAGTTGGAATTTCAATGTAATTAGGACTCTATGTATTTACAGCACAATACCTTATGTATTTAATAAGTTTGTTTAAAAATAGATAAGGTTAGTTAATGATAGATCATTGAGCTCCCCTCATGCTTGAGGAGGAGACTCAAGGTAGTTTTAGTTTTGTTTTCCTATATATAGTGAAAACTCTGATGTAAGTGGGGTTGGAGATTTATGAAAACAGAGTTTTTATATCAACTTATGTAAAAGACTTTTGACAGTAATAGAAAGATTACTTTTTCTTCCCAAGATTCATCTTGTGTTCAATGCTCAGAATATATGTGGCTTTGTCTTTATCCTTTATGTTTTACAGCTCACTAAATATGCAATCACTCTGAATTCACCTAGTGCTCAGACTTCCTGTGTATGTTTATGAGTTGAGGTTCTTTTTGAGAAATGTTCTGAGTGTTTAAACATTATATGCCTTGGCTTCCATGATTGAGTAGTTAATAGTTTACTGCAGAGGTGTTTGACTCCATGAGCCCAATGGAAGAAGTGTTATTTCGTTGTTCCAACCAGCTTATTTTCATGTATTGTTTGAAGAGTTAGCCATCTTTTCTTGTTATTAATTCCTATCAAAAATCTGTGAGAGAGCCCTCTCTGACTAAGGAGGCTAAGCCTTAGTCTAAGCTTGGTTTGAAATAGTTGCATGAGATCTTGCTAAGTAGCAGCCCTTAGTACACGATTTTGTGATAACACAGGGTTTGACCAATGACTAAGCTCTTTTGTGACCCCTTGTGTGGAAAAGAAAACAAAAAGTGGGTGAACGTTGGGTGTGTGTTATATTCTTTCCATGACTAGTCGCATGTGTCGGGGGATCACAAGGGAGACCTTAGCCCATCTTGTTCGTTTCACGGGGCATTACAGGGGGGTCACAGGGGGTACGCATCCCCCCCGTCATGGGGTTTCACTGGGGCGGTGGCCTCCCTGCATGGCATTCGGGCTAGCACCCCGAAAAAATTAATTAATTAATTAATTAATTAAAATAAATAAATAAATAAAAATTGGACCTTATATTAGGTGGGTGAACCTACCTATGGTTTTTGTGCATGGATTTTGAGCATGATGGTTTTTTTCCCATGGTATTTTGTAGATCTGATAAAGGGAACTATCGTTATGTTCTAATCCAAGGTTAATGGGTTGGGGTTATGAATTCTTTTTCATGTATATATATGTATTGTAACATTGAAAGGAACATAATGAAAAATTAATCTCGTAGTCTCGGTCTTGGGATTGAGGGGAAAAACTTTGTGTATTTGTTTTGTGTTTCTTTCCATTGTATATTTTATTTTTTTAAGAATTCGTTTGCAGGTAATTTTTGTACAAGGCTAAAACCTACAGGAACCTGTTTCACATTCATCAGTTTCAGCATAGCAACATCTGTCTTGGGTTCCTTGGAGACTTTCCCTCCCACCCTAAACTATGTAGGCACATGTTACTTCATCAATAGTCAGCATCACGGTTATGGGCCAATCACACAAAACCCTTCTCTTTAGCGGCTCTTCATATTCAACAAAGGCTTCTTAGGAGGGAACTTCACGCAATGGGACCATTACTTCTAAAGGAGGGAGGAATGATCTGAATGGAAATTTGCATACATCCATGGCATTTATCCACTCATGGAATATACCCATGGTATTGTAAGTGGCATCCACCCATGGTATTCATCCACCCAAGGTATTGTAAGTGAGATACACCCATGCTACTAAATCACCCATGGTATCTACAAACCCATGGAATTTACCTATGGTATTATAACTAAAAAAAGACTATAATTAACAAGTCGCATTTTGTAAAAGGACATATTGTCCACCATAATGTAGCTTTTACAATTATTCTCTATTTTAATAAAAAATATCTTGGTGGTTTTGTTTAATGTGTGTTCTCCTATTTTCTTCTAGCATTTCAATTTTTTAGATCTTCGAGGCCTCCCCCCAAGATCTAGGCAGTCCTCCATTCCAGTGACAACACATAACTAGATAATCACATGCATATTCCATGCATCCAAATATCAACAAGGAGACCATACATGCAACCTATTACCTACAAATCAATCTAGTTGTAGTTGTTGATCCACCTATTCCCTTGCGCTTCCGTACTTTCCTTTGCCTTCTTTCTCCAAATCCAATGTATGCCAAAGTGCTCCAAGAATGCTCAAAGATTTCTTTGAGTGTGCAAGAGTGTGAAAGAATATGAATTAAAGAGAGATCCAAAACTGAACTAACAAGAAGATGTGAATTGATCCTCATAAGAATTTTTATAATTAAGACCTCTATTTTCTTCATTTTCCTTCATTTTTCTTCAATTTCCCTCTCATGCAAATTTGTGTCCCTTCACCTTCATTTTCTCCAATTTTCTTTTATTGCATAAATCAAATGTCAATTAATGTCTCTTTTCCTTTTTCAATTTCCATAGTCATAAATTAATCAGATGTGCTACCCATCACTATGTTTTTCCCAACATTTAGCTTGGAATACATGTCCCATTACCTTGGTCTTATTTTATTTATGTGAAAATAAAGTAGGGGTTGTTACAAACCCCTTCCCCTTGGGGTAACACCATCCTCAGTGTTCAATGAAACTTATAAACTAGCAAAACACATGATGCCCATGGAGCTTTACAACACAGATCCATGCAACATTTACATCATATCATATTGCCAAGACCATGACCATCATAACATGAGCACCATATCTCTTATTGGAGATTTATAACATAGCTCGATGCGGTATTTACAACATACATATGCATATACATATAACCAACACAATATCAAACACATATACCATAATACATCTGCTCAACCAGCAAATAGAGAAAGATACATAGCTTGCATATGAGCAGTCATCTCTCATGTAGCTTCATGAGGACCAAAGGTCTTCCACGCACTTTAACTTACTTGATTGCTTTGTTCAGGAGCATGAACTATTTCCGTTGCAATATGCATTGTGGTTATGGTTGGAATTATCCCTTTGGTTCCACCTATAATATAGATTATTCAATCACATGATCAGCATCCTGAACATATTTATTAAGTAATGAAACATTGAAAAAATCATTGACTTTCACTGTCAGAAGCAGTGCCATTCTGTAGGCCACTAGTAGAATCCTCTCAAGGATCTCAAAAGGCCCGCAATATTGAGGTGCCAACTTGGCACATGACCCAATCCTCAAGAAGCTCCTCTTGGTCTTGATGCACAAGTACATATGCTCCCCAACCTAAAACTCCTTAAATACCTTGTGTTGATCTGCATAACTCTTCTGCCTATCTTGTGCTACCTTCAAATTCCCCTTGATAACCTACATTTGTTGTTCCATTTTTGCCAAGATATCCAGTCCAATCAATACCTTGTTCACTAGATCACTCCAGTAGATAGGAGTATTACAACTTCACCCATAAAGTGTCTCAAACAGAATCATCTTCAAATATTTTTGATACCCATTATTATATGAAAACTCTACTAGTGGAAGATACTCTTCCCACTTCCTTTGATAATGCATAATGTACATCCACAACATGTCCTCAAGAATCATGTTAATCCTCTCTGTTTTTCCATCTGTCTACAGATGATAGGTTGTACTGAAGGCTAACTTTATCCCCAAACCTGCTAACAACTCCTTCCATAACCTGGAAGTGAACTTGCCATATTTGTCTGATACAATCTTCTTAGGAACACCATGCGACCTCACTATCTCTCTGATGAAATTATGAGCTACCTCACTAGCTGAATTCATAGACTTAAATGAAATGAAGTGAGCTACCTTACTTAACATGTCAACCACAACCATGATGGAATAATGTTGCTTTGATGTCCTCCCCAAACCTATAATGAAGTCCATGGAAACAACCTCCCATTTCCATTATGGAATCAGAGTCCTCTATAATATACCACCTAGATGCTTACACTCTGATTTTACCTATTGATAATCCAAACATCTTGCAACAAACTCATCCACCTATTTCTCCAAGTTCATCCAATTATAGAATTTCTTAACTGTTTTCGATGTCTTTTGATATCCCAGGTGACCTGAATATGGCTTAACATCAAATTCCCTCAAGATAAGATTCTTGAGCTCATTGTCATTCAACACATAAATAATGTTCATGAATCTGACCAAGCCATATGTTGTGAGATGATACTCATCCCTATTACCTGTACCCTACTACTATAACATGTGCTTAAGTTGCTGGTAACTGACATACTGTTGTCGTGCCTGCAAGATCCGTTCCTACAAGTCTGTCCCATAAGAACTCATTATTGCAATGTGATTTACCTGTACTCTTCTATTAAGAGCTTCTACAACCATGTTGTCCTTTCTCTTGAAGTGCCTGATCTTGAAGTCAAACTCACTAAGAGTAGAAAACCCCCTAGTATGTCTGGCATTCAAATTAGGTTGATCAAATAAGTACCTCGGCCCACTATGATTACTCATAAAAATGAACCTCCTGCCAAGAAGATAGTGTCTCCACATCTTCAAGGCACAAATGATAGATTCCAACTCAAGGTCATGAGTCACATAGTTCTTCTCGTGCTTATTCAACTTCCTTGACTCATAGCATACTACTTGTCCTTCCTATATAAAAACTCCACCAAGTCCCCTCTTGCAAGCATTTGTAAATACCACAAACTCTTTGTCAAGATCTGTAATCTTCAAAACCAGAGCATTTGTAAGCAACTAATTCAACTGCTCAAAATTAGTTGCACATTCCTTTGTCCATTCAAACTTATTTCCTTTTCTCTGCAATGATGTAATAGGATAGGAAATCCATGAGAAGTTCCTGATGAACCTCCTATAATAACTTATTAGTCCCATGAATGATATGAACTCATCCACATTCCTAGGTGTTGGCCATTCCATAATAGCTCTAATTGTTTTCGGATCCAATGCTATACCTTCCTTGGAAACAACATGCCCTAATTAATGAACTTTTGTCTGAAAGAAACTACACTTGCTAATCGCAGCATACAACTGATGCTCTCTCAACAATATTAACACTATTTCTAGGTGTTTTTCATATTCTCCCTCATTCTTAGAATATTATCAATATGTCATCAATGAATGTTATCACAAACTTTTCCATATAAAGGTGCAACACACTATTCATGAAACACATGAAAGCAGTTGTAGCATTATTCAAACCAAAAGGAACAAAACAAACTCATAATGCCCATATCTAGTCCAGAATGCAGTTTTGTATATGTCCTCTTCTTTGATGAGGATCTAATGATATCCTGATCTCATATCAATATTCGAGAACATCATTTCTCCCTTCAACTGATCAAACAAGTCATCAATCCACAACAAAAAATACTTGTTCTTAATTGTCACCTTGTTCAACTACATGTAATCAATGCACAACTTGAGAGTACCATCCTTATTCTTCACAAATAATACTTGTGCACCCCAAAGTGACACACTTGGCCTAATGTATCCCTTGTTAAGCATTTCCTTAAGCTGCAACTTCAATTCCACCAACTATGGAGTGCTCATCCTATATAGTACCTTATATTTTGGTGTTGCTCCTGACATCAACTGAATAGAAAAGTTCAGTTCTCTATGAGGTAGTAACTCTAAAATATTTCTGTTGGAAATACATCATGAAACTGCTGCAAAATTGGATACCTTTTCAAGGCTTCAGCATCCTTAACATCCTTTCATTTGTCACTAGAAATATGGACTGCAAACAATACACACCCTTTCCCACTACTATGCTTTTCCTGCATGATTGTAATCATTCTCACTGACGTAGCCTTCTTCTTACCCCGTAATATTCTCCTCTCTCCATCATCATCCAAGCACTCAATAGCCTTTTCATAGCAATCTACCTTAGTCTTGTGAATGTACAACCAATTGATACCCAAAAACATATTGTATTATACCAACGGGAGTATATTTAGATTTGATGTAGACATATCGTTCAACTCAAATGCACAAGATCTTACCCAATGATGAACTATTTTCTTGGTATTTGTAGCTGATTGGAGGAACCAAGACTCTGTATGCACTTCTTTATTCGAGCAACACTTATCCAACATTGCAGGACTGATATAACTATAGTTAGATCCAGGTTCAATCAAAATAGATACAATTTGATCACAAATCTTACCTTCCATCTCAATAATAGATGTATGGTGATCAACCTGCTTACTATCCAATGTTGCATAAATCCAAGGAATAATTTGTCCAACATCCCCAACTATTTGTACCTCCTGAGCATTGTAAATCTAAGGCCTGACACCCTAATGTCATGGACAATCTCTCTTTCAATGATCTTTGACACAATTCCAACTCCACAAAGGCTTCCTGCCATCACCCATGTTCTTCTCCTCATTCTGAAATCTCTATCCTCTATCAACTACATTAAATTTCTCTTACGACACTGCATTCTCTTTATTACCTACATCCTGGGGTCTTCCTCACTTATTATTCCACTTTCCCTTCATCTTGTCATTACCTTTTCAATCCTAATTAGGCTCTGACTTACACATAGATTTCTCATAACAATGCTCCAGCCTTCCAATTACTTCCTCCAATGTCTAAGGCTCATCATACTCAATTTGATCATTAAATGCTAAAGGAAATCCACTAAAAAATATTTGAATCTTTGTCTTCTCATCGTTAAGATATGGTACATACCTCAACAGCTCTAGAAACTTAGTCGGATACTCGTCATATGTCATGGATCCCATATTCAATTCATAGAATTCCTTATCCTTACCGTCATAGTATATCTTTGACAAATACTTCTTCCTGAAAAGTATCTTGAAATCATGCCAACTCAACTCCTTTGTCTTGATGTCTCTAACATGATTTACATCTTCCCACCAGATGTTTTTTTTCCTTTTGAGACTCAAAATGGTTATCCGGGCTTCATATTATCTGTATAATACTGCAACTTGAATAACTTCTTCATCCCAAGAAACCATGCTTTTGCATCTTCTGGTTTCTTTAGTTATCCATTAAAAGAGGCTTGGATTTCTTGAACTCATCTAGAAAGTACCCTTTCTCTCTCCTCCTGTAAGGATGATAACGATGATGACCATGTTGTCTATCTGAACTAGAACTAGAATAGAACCCATAACCACTACCTCTCGTATTAGGTGTATCCATCCATCTTCCACCTCTGGCTATGCCATCCCTGTCTAAAATGTGTCCTCCATGAAACCTACTACCATATGCCCCAATAGTCCTTTCCTCCTGTCCATAATTGATTTGTGGTTTCCCTTGTGTTTTCAAATCTGATAAACTCTAAAGAATCATTGCATTGACCTCTTCTTGTTTTTCATGTGCTTTAGAAAGTCTTTCTTGTGACTAAATGATATTGTCATTATCTGCCTTACAAATTTTGATTTCTTCTTTTAAACTTTTCAAGGTATCTATTATGTCAGGAGAGTATTCATCTTTGTGTTTCTCATCTAATCTATAAGGAGAATCATGTGAACTATAATACATGTCATCGATGATATTCTACTTCTTACAAACATATCATGTTAGATAACCAAATATAAACATAATCAAACCTACCTTAGTGAAGTTCAGGGGAGGTTATCTCGTCTTCACAATCAATCCAAATTAGCATAATATTGAGCCCCAAAACTACCTCTCTTCCAAGCATTTTCTTAAACCCTTTCTCTTCTATTTTCCCATGTCAGTGCCTCATAAGCTATCAAAATTTGATACATGTTGATTTCAGGAGTGTATTTAAGTGATTTTCAAATTATATCATTATGTGTGCTATTTGATTTAGGTTTTGTTTATTAGCTACAGAATGTAGCCACTTTCCGCAACTGACTAGAAATTCCATAGCCAATTCCATTGTTTTGTAGGTTACAGATGTCAGTAGGAGAAATGAGACATATGGGCAGCTCAGGAATTGTCCATACATGGATGAGGTCCTATTTACTTATCCAGATTCGAAAGGAAAGGTCCCGGTCAAAGGGAGGTCAACGGAGAGTTCTATGTCAACTAGAACTCTATTCTTGCACATAAAAGAAGCCTAAAGTCGTTCCTAAACTCATGGATTCGTTTTTGCCACCTACATGCCATCTACATAACGCAATCCAACATCCACCTCGTGTAAATTTACTGCTCATGGAAACTGGGAGGTTGAATCCTCGAATTTTGACCTATTCACGTGTCTATCGTTGAAGAAATTCCTCTGAGATATAGTTATCCATTTTTCTCTATAAATACAAGCGTTTGCAACGCAGATAGGACGTTCTTAATATTGTTATTATAGTGTTATTTTGTTGTTCTATAACAAAGAGGCATATTACTCTGTTTTTATAATACAAGACTATGTTTTTCACATGGCTATTTGAATGTGTTTGAAGTAACAGTGTGCTAGTCCGAAGTTGCGCAGAGGGCCCCTCCGTAGTTGAGGTCCTTCTTTTGTTTTTGTATATTTTTCATGTATATTTTATCTCATACGAATTGTATACTTCTCATGTTTTTCTTATGATCTTAATCTTTCTAACCTTGTATATGTTTTTGCAGCTTGTCATATTTCTTACTAACACTAATAGGTGCACTTCAGAATAGGTCTTTAAGTCTGGTTATGCTCGAGCTTCTTAGTGTAATTTTTGCATGAAGTGGTGTTATTGAGACTTACTTCCTCTGCTGAAACTCAATTTTCAATTTCAGTTGTTTATGCTTTTACTTTGTGAGATTTGTTTACTGTTCACTATAGTTTAGATGTCATTTCTTTCATGCTATATGATGATATTTCTGGAGCCTTTAGCTTAACCCTTTTTTAGAAGTTAATTGGCGAAATATTGTGATTATAGATGAATTAATTGGCTTTACTTTCATTAGTGTGCAATTAGATAATTTAGATGTCATTTCTTTCATGCCATATGATGATATTTCCGGAGCCTTTAGCTTAACCCCATTTTAGAAGTTAATTGGCGAAATTTTGTGATTATGGATGAAATCATTGACTAATCATTAGTTTCCAGTTTCTTTACTTTTTGGTTTAAGTTGCAACAGTTTATTAGATTTCAATTTTGCAATTAGGATGAATAGCAGAGATAGTAATCTCATTTTCAGTACTTCATTTTTAGTTTGGTTTATATAGCTGCATATTCACACTCTCATTCAAGTTCTGATTTTGTAGACAACATGTTTTAAGATCTTCTAAGTTCAAAGTTTGGAAATTATCACAAGAAGCAAGAGAATAAACCTTGTCTTCAACTCTACATCCACACCTGATCTTTAAAAAGTATTCTTAAACTTTTGATTTAACAGTATATTAGGATTTCCATTGCACTAAACCACTTTAGGAGACCAACAGAAAGAAAACCCCAAAACAAGATAAAACTGAAAACAGTGAGGTAAGAAAAGGGTTGTCTAGCACATACAGTGCACTACACTTCATCAGTTTACGACTTCCAGATTGATAAATTATGTAGCAATTTAGGACATACTAAATTGAATAAACATTTTGGCGCCATTGTCGGGGAAGTGTAACTAGGTAGCCTATCTCTTACATTCAAAAAAAAGGGGAAATTAATAATTTCTTGAGTATGCTCTCCTCTTGCACCTAGTGTGATCTGGAGGATCAGAAAAAGAATTATTAGCCCAATAATTTCTTGAGTATGCTCTCCTCTTGCACCTAGTGTGATCTGGAGGATCAGAAAAAGAATTATTAGCCCAATAATTTCTTGAGTATGCTCTCCTCTTGCACCTAGTGTGATCTGGAGGATCAGAAAAAGAATTATTAGCCCAATTAAAATCACCAAAAACAAAAAAATGACATGCATAGAGAAAGAGATTCTAGGGGAAGGTTTATAGCTAGGGGCAAAAGTTCGATTTTTACAACTCCAACTACTTCAAGGAATAGACAAGATACACCTCCATCCCAGACTCATACTCCCAACCTTAGGATTCCTGGAATTCAAGGGGCAGCAACTGAATTAGAAGATTCTCCCACTCCATCTACTAAATCTGACCTAGGAGAAGAACCCTTCTTCACCTCCATAGGGGAGCCTATTGTAGTTGAAGAAGTAGAATTACCTAGAGAAGAAGAGGAGGTAGAAACTCTCTCTCATCAGCCATTAATAGAAGAGCTAGAAGATTCTGAGGAAACTATCATGGCAGAGGAAGAGCAAGATGGAGAATTTTCACTATTTGGAGGAAGGGGTAGAGGCAGAGGTTGTAGGAATTTACAGGGTAAGTTCCTCAGAAAGAATACCAAGAGGACACCGCTCACAACCAGATCTCAAATCAATACACCAGTATTTTTGACGTGGTTAAAACCCTCAGAGTGCAAGGAGGGAAACAGTCCACGGCCTGTCCCAACGTGGGTACAGACAATTTATTAATCAAAGAATGAAAATTTACATAAGCTTCTCTCATGCACGGATTACCCGAACAATGACCCTCCATGCGCTTTAAATAGAACTCATGGACCAATCGGGTGTCAAGCCACGGATCAAGTGTCGATAATACCGAGGTGAGAGTGAACCGTCGGATCACTACATATCGTGACCGTCGGATTGTAAGTTACAATATGTACAACGGTAAAGAAACACACTTTACCTAACTCTATACCTAACTCTAAACTAGACCAAGTTGAACTTAACTATATCCTATGTGTCGGAATATCCTAACATCCCCCCTTAAGAACAACTTGGGATAGGATTGAAGGATTTACAAATATGACACAATAGGAGAAGGAAGGAGGCACTAGAGCCTATCCCCCCTTAGTGACAACTTCCTGAACTCCAAGCATATATCGAAGTTTAGTGAACTTCGCCTCTGTGAGAGCCTTTGTGAAGATGTCTGCAACCTGATCATCTGTTGGACAATATTGCACTTCAAGAACATGGTCATGAATGAGCTTTCTGATGAAGTGCATGTGTAGTTCAATGTGTTTGCTGCGCTGATGCTGAACTGGATCTTTGCATAGCTGAATGGCACTTTGATTATCACACCAAAGTGTGGTTGGATGCTGCTGCTCAAAGCCAAACTCTGATAGGATCTGACGAAGCCACAAGGCTTCCTTACTAGCTTCCACGGCACCACGATACTCTGCTTCTGCTGACGAAAGAGAAATGGCAGCCTGTTTCTTACAAGCCCATGTAATAGGTCCTGAACCAAGAGTGAAGACATAACCGGCAGTAGACTTCCGATCATCAGGGTCACCAGCCCAATCAGAATCAGTGAAACCAACTAACAGAGGAGCTGCTTTGGCACTGTAATGAATCCCAAACTGTACTGTACCTCGAACATAACGAAGTATTCTTTTAGCTGCTTTCCAATGACTTTCACGGGGGTTTTGCATAAAACGAGCAACAAGGCCAACAGCAAAGGAAAGATCAGGACGAGTATGGGTTAAATACAAGAGTTTTCCTACAAGTTGACGGTATAAGGTAGCATCAACTTCAGGAGAAGTACAAGAGACTGAAAGTTTGACTCCAGACTGAAAGGGAGAAGGGGCTGGCTTACAGTCTTCCATGTGAAAATGACGAAGAATATCACAAGCATACTTGGACTGGGAAAGGGAAATACCTTCCTTGGATTGCAAGACTTGAAGACCGAGAAAATAGTGTAAGTGTCCTAAGTCTGTCATTTCAAATTTCTTTTTAAGGCTGGACTTCACATGGTTTATAAGGTTGGGATCACTACCAGTAAGGATAAGATCATCAACATAAAGAACAAGGATGATAAGAGAGTGCCCACTTTCTTGGTGTAGACAGTATTGTCAGAATGACACCTAGAAAAGCCAGATTCTAAAAGAAAGCTATCCATTTTGGCATACCAAGCCCGAGGAGCTTGCTTGAGACCATAAAGGGATTTCTTAAGTCGACAAACAAGGCTGGAGTCTGTTTGTATGAAGCCAATGGGTTGTTCCATATAGATTTCTTCCTGCAAGTCCCCATGCAAGAAGGCAGATTTAACATCCATCTGATGGACTTCCCATTTTAAAGAGGCAGCAAGGGAAAGAACAAGGCGGATAGAGTTCATTTTGGCAACAGGGGAGAAGGTTTCAGTGTAGTCAATGCCTTCAACCTGTGAAAAGCCCTTAGCAACTAGACGAGCCTTATGTTTATCAACTTTCCCATCTGGTCCATACTTGGTTCTGTAAACCCATTTGCATCTAACAAGTTTGCGTCCCTTTGGTAGAGGAACAAGATCCCATGTATCATTTGTCATCAATGAATGATATTCTTCATTCATAGCTGCTTCCCAATGTGGATGGCCTGAAGCTTCTGCAAAAGTGTCAGGATCATGATTTACTGGAGCTTGAGCCAGTAAAGAAGAGGCTCTTTCAAACTGAGAACGTGTACGTCGCTGATCTGTAGGATCACCGGCAAGATCACCTGCTGCATCCCGAGTAGCACGGACCCATCTTGGAAGTTGAGGATCCTGAGAAGGTGGGGGAGGATTATCATCCTCGCTTTCATCATCAGAAGAAGAAATGTTTTCAAAGATAGAAGAGATAGGAAGAGGTGGCACATCCGCCGGACTAGGCTCGCAGGCCGATTTATTTTCATCAAATTTTACATCTCTTCTAATGATAACATTTTTGGACTTAAATGGAATAAGTCTATAACCTTTTACATCTTCAGAATATCCAACAAAAGTACATTTCTCACTCTTAGGTTCTAAAGCTTTATGCTTTTCATCTGGAATATGGGCCCATGCTTCACTTCCAAACACACGAAAGTGACTTACATCTGGTTTAATGGAACTCCAAGCTTCTTCTGGAGTGATATTCTCTAGAACCTTAGTAGGAGTGCGATTGATTATATAATTTGCACAATTAATTGCTTCGGCCCAAAAACTAAGACTGAGTCCTTTAGATTGCAGCATACAATTAGCCATTTCCTTTAAGGTGCGATTTTTCCTTTCAGCTACACCATTTTGTTGTGGAGTGTATGGAACAGTATGTTGCATTTGAATTCCATTTTCGGTGCAAAAGTTGATGAATGCGTTTTTAACATATTCTCCACCATTATCAGTTCTTAGCTTAAGAATTTGATGTCCAGATTGTTTTTCAACGAATGCTTTGAAGGCCAAAAAGGTGGTAAATACTTCGCTCTTGAGTTTTAAGAAGTATACCCAAGTGCGTCTGGAGAAATCATCAATGAAAGTTAAGAAGTACTTGCAGCCAGAGAATGAAGCAACAGGAAGAGGACCACATAAATCACTGTGCACAAGCTGTAAAGGGGCTGAGGCGTGCCAAGAGGCACGTTTGTCAAAACTGTCCCGATGATGTTTTCCGAGTACACATCCGGAACAAACACCATCTTTGCAAGATACCATAGGAAGACCTGTCACCATATTTTCTTTACATAGATGCTGAAGGGAGCGATAGTTTAAGTGACCATACCGCTCATGCCAAAGTTTGCTCACTTCATCATTATGAGCAACAAATACTGAGGGAAGATGGGATGACCCAAAGTTGTGAAACTTATACAACCTTTTGGAATCATCAGCAAGACCAGTAGCTAGAATCTGTTTAGGATCTTTTAGATCCTTGATTACAACATCATGAGGTGAAAATTCAACAATTTTACCTTCACCTGAATGAGTTATCTGATAGACAGATAGAAGGTTGCAGGATAAGTTTGGAACACATAATACATCATTGAACTGACCATTGTCTAGATGAACAGTTCCAGTCCCTACAACATTAAGAGATCTATCATCACCAACATATATATTTTTGGTGTTACAATCATTTAAAGAAGAAAACATGGCTTGGTTTTTGGCCATGTGACAAGAGGCTCCAGAATCAATGAGCCACTCATGAGAATGAGAAGAAGAAGAAGATACATTTAATGCATAACCAGACTGAGATGATTGACGATGACATGCAGAAAATGCCGTTCCGGAAGTTGAAGTTGAAGTAGGCTCCAGATGGATGTTATGTTTCTTCATTGCGGCTTCCAAGGCTTCCATCTTCTTAAAGCATTTAGATTCTAAGTGGCCATCTCGATTACAAAAGTTACAATGTCTGTCAGTCTTCTTCCATTTGTTTTTATTGGTCTTGTCATTTTGCTGAAATGATCTTTCATCTTGAGGCTGAGTTGGTTTAGGACCATTCCTTTGAGGATAAGACTTCTTAGGATTCTTTGAATTTGGTTGCTGCTGGGCGGCTAACGCTTTCGAGGAAGAGTTTCCAAGATTAAGAAGACCAAGGTGTAAGAGTTTTTCTTGTTCTCTTATTAAGGAATCACAAAAGGAGTCAAAGGAAGGGGGCTTGTAGTCTTTGCCTTGACAAATGAAAGCTTCCCTGGTAGAATGGAAAGTGGAAACAAATACAGAGTAGGCTGGTCCCAACTTAGTAAGGATGGAATAAATAAGGTTACCATCTTCTTTCTTAACTTTAACACCTTCCAAGAGATATCTAAGGGTCTTGAATTTGGACAAGAAATCTTCAATGCAAGAAAAATTATTAGGATCCAAAGTAAGCAACTCATTCTCAAGTTGATGGGCTCTAATTTCATTTTTAATCCCAAAAACTTTAGCAAGTTTTTCTAATGCTTCATGAGGAGTTTCAATTTCTGCAATGTGGAATCTAAGATCAGGAGAAACAGACATTCCTATCAAACCACGTGCTTGATCTTGTCGATTTTCCCATTTTTCGGCCTTGTCTTCATCTTTGGGTTTCTTCTCTTGGTCTGTGGCTATTCTGAAGAGACCTTTACTTCTAAGTAAATCTCCCATGTAGGCTACCCATTGGAAGTAGTTAGTGCTGTCAAGAATGACTTGGCATGGACTTTCCATTTTTTGAAAAACAACTGAAGCTGAAGATGCTGAAAGTAAGTGGTCCAATGGATAGATCTCGAAAAAATAGGTGGTTTTAAAAAAAACGGCTCTGAAAAAGGCTTCCGGATGAAGAAGTTATGGCTTTTTGAAAAAAAATTGTTGACGTTGCCGGCAAAGTGCGCGAATGTGCGGGAATGAAAAAATCCGCCCCCACAAAATGGAGACTTGAACCCAAGACCTCTACTCTCTTAAAAGGTCTTTGAACCAATTGATCTATACAAAATATTTGAGAGAGAGAGAGAGAGAGAGAGAGAGAGAGAGAGGGGGGGGGGGGGGCCTCGATTTGCGTGCTTGCCTTGGGAAGACTCTTTTCCCTACAAAACACAAAACACAAAACCCAACACGAATATCCAAAGAAAAACGAACCTTACGGCTCGAAGTTAGCTTTAGCCAAAGAACTAGAAATTTAAAAAAAAATCTCAAAGTTAGCTTTTAGCCGAAAAACTAAATATTTTTCTCAATGTTTCTGATTTTCCGAGATCACACTAAGGTGCAGGGAAAAGAGCATACGCATGAGAAAAATCCTTTCTTTCTGTTTCTGATTTGCCCAGATCGCACAGAGTCGCAGGGCAAAGAGCATACGCAGAAATGAAAGGTATAGATCCGGAAAAAAAAGGGCTAAATAAACCGAAACCGAAATAAGCAGAGAGAAAATGACAGTAAACTGCAAAAAAAACACTGTATACCTCCCGATCTGAAAAATGACGCAGCTAGGGCTACCGGAAACCTTTTCGCGTGAAACGAAAGGGGTTCCTCACTGAAACAGATGCTCCGAACGCAACAGAGCAGTCCTCTCGGCCCGAAAGCAGTCAGAAACAGCAGATCTAGGAAACGACAGCCGCATGCAGTTCTACCGGCTTCAGATTTGGATCACCAACGGACGCGGCCCTCAAATAGCTCTGATACCATGTAGGAATTTACAGGGTAAGTTCCTCAGAAAGAATACCAAGAGGACACCGCTCACAACCAGATCTCAAATCAATACACCAGTATTTTTGACGTGGTTAAAACCCTCAGAGTGCAAGGAGGGAAACAGTCCACGGCCTGTCCCAACGTGGGTACAGACAATTTATTAATCAAAGAATGAAAATTTACATAAGCTTCTCTCATGCATGGATTACCCGAACAATGACCCTCCATGCGCTTTAAATAGAACTCATGGACCAATCGGGTGTCAAGCCACGGATCAAGTGTCGATAATACCGAGGTGAGAGTGAACCGTCGGATCACTACATATCGTGACCGTCGGATTGTAAGTTACAATATGTACAACGGTAAAGAAACACACTTTACCTAACTCTATACCTAACTCTAAACTAGACCAAGTTGAACTTAACTATATCCTATGTGTCGGAATATCCTAACAGAGGTAGAGGGAATAATGGAGGAGGTAGAGGAAATAAACAAGAAGATAATTCATTTGGATTCCCTATAGTAAATGAAGAGACCCATGCAACAATGAAAAACATTTCACCATCCGTCCTCCAAAACTTTTATGGATTGCGAAGTGAGGATCCTGAAACATTTCTATTTGAGTTTGAAGTCTTATGCCGAACCTATGACTATCTAGAAGACTCTCAAAAACTCAAATTGTTCCCTTCAACATTGAAAGGGGCTACTCTGAAATGGTTTATGGGATTAGTCACTCAATCTATTAGGACTTGGAATGATATGAGGCAGACATTTTTGGATAGATACTTAGATTATTGTATGCCTACCAATCATAAGGATGAGGTATTCAAAATGATGCAAAAAGAAGATGAGAACTTAGAGGATTTGCTTGAGAGGTTTCAATACAACTTAAAGAGGGCAAAGATGAACAATTTAGATGAGGAAACCTTGAAAGCCCTTTTATTGAAAGCCATTAGAGATGAATGGATAGATATTTTAAACATGATGGGGAAGGGAGACATCTCTCAACTTCCATTAAGTGACATAGCAGAACTATGTGTCCATCTCTCAAGAGGAAAATATAAAACTGGAAAAGGGCCTAGAGATCCTTCTCTTATTAGAGAAAACAAATCTGCAACTGGGGCAATAAGTAGGGCAAAAATTGGCAATATGCTTGATGAGCTCAAAACTGACATTCTAGGGAGCCTTAGTGAATAGCTAGACACCCTGAAAATTCAAAAGAAGCAGAAAACAGAAGCTGATGCTTTAGCCATCTTTTTCCCAAAATGTAGAAAGAAACATGCTCAAATAGAATGTCCCTTAGATGCAAACGTTGTAGAAACATGTATGATTTGCTCCAAAAGTCATGAGACCAAGGATTGTCCTTCAATCCCAGGTCTTAAAGCTTTCTTTCAGGAGGAAGTAGTTCCAAATTCTGTAGAACCTCTTTGCTTTGTTTCAAAAAGACCTTGGAAAGGGCAACAAAATCAAGGATTTAACAATCCAATGAATTTTCTGCCCTCATCAAATTGAATTTCTTGGAAACAACCTTGGCCTCAACCTCAAAATCAGTATCAATCTCAATCATGGGTACAAGGGGTACAAAATCCTTATGGGAGATTTGCTCAATATTATCAATATCCTCCATCTTATCAGAGCTATCCTCCCCCACAAAACCAACAACAAATTCCACAACCACAACTTCCAAATCAAAGCCCTCACCTTTCATTGCCATTTCCACAACAACAACCTCCTCAACAAAATCAAAATCGTCAACTCTTGCTTCCATTTCAACAGAAGCCAAATCAACTACCAGCCCAACCGTTATCAAATCCTAACAACAAAAACCCTCAGAATGCGTACATGGTAGAAGGACAACCATTTCCTACCTACATGATTGTTCCTCTAGATCTTAATGATGTTCAACTTAGATCTGGTAGGATTTTAGAAAAGGAAAAGCCTTCTATAGATCTTCAAGAGCAAGATGCTTCTGAGGAGGATTCTTTGAAAGTCAATAAAAGTTTTTAAGAAGCATCCCTTCAAAACCCAACCATTCAAAAAGAAAAACAAAAAGAGTCAATCCACACAACTCCTATAGTTGAGCAACCTGTATCTACATCCACACCTCCTTTTCCTAAGAGATTACAAATTGACAGGGGGTGGAAAAACAAATCTTGTTGCCTGACTATGATTTCCTAGATGAATTAAAGAATGTTTGTATCAAGATTCCCTTGCTACAAGCCATTAGAGAAATTCATATTCTAGCAAAAACAATAAAGGATTTGAGTATCAAAAGACCAGGTAGGAAACCAAGAGACACAAAAAGAATCCACCTGGTAGGAAAAATAGCAGATATCATGATGGGAAAGATTACCATGTAGAAATATGTGGATCCAGGAAGTCCAATTGTCAAGACACACATAAATGGAATGGAAATTCCAAATACATTGATTGACTTAGGGGCTGCTATAAACATTATGAGTAGACAGACTATGGAACAGCTTAAACTTCCTAATCTTCTTTTCACACCTACCCTACTGCAACTTGCAGATAGATCAATAATCAAACCAGATGGTGTACTAGAAGATATTTCGGTCTCCTTGGATTCTTGGGAATATCTGGTGGATTTCATGATTTTGACTCCCAAGAATAATCTAGGAGGACACCCACTCATCTTAGGAAGACCTTGGCTAGCCACAGCTGATGCTTTTATTAGTTGTAGATCTGGTGACATGTACATTTCTTATGGTAGTTCAACAAAGAAATTTACTTTGTATCCTCCAGAAAAAGAAATTACAGAAGTAGGAGACAATGAATGGGTCGATGATGAAGATGCTATACAACCTATCTTTACTCTCTCTGAAGTTAGTGAGGATAGTCAAATCCTGAACACATTAGAAAATTTTGAAACATCTTCAGAATATGATCACACACAATTTCAGTTAGATTCTGATATTGAATATTTGTCATCTAGACAAATGTCTCTCTACTCTATGGAAGAGTTTGGCAGTTCTGCAATTGAAATTTTTCCAGGTAGAACATTGAATATCAACAAAAACTTGGGAAAGTTACAACACAAAGAGTTAACCAAAATCTTACAAAAACATTATGCTACATTTGCATGGGAGTATATTGATATGAAAGGTCTTGACCCTAAGACTTGCATCCATCATATCTATATTGAGGAAAATAGTAGACCAATCAGACAAGCTCAGAAAAGGATGAATCCAAATCTTAGGGAGATTGTGAAAGAAGAGCTCCAAAAATTACTCAATGTAAACTTCATTTACCCAATCTCAGATAGCCAATGGGCTTCTCCTTTGGTGATAGTACCCGAAACGAATGGTAAATGGAGGGTGTGCATTGATTATAGGGAACTGAATAAAGCAACCTTGAAGGATCACTTTCCTTTGCCCTTTATAGATCAAGGTAAAAAGTACTTTCCATTTTTGGATGGTTTTAGTGGTTATAATCAAATTCAGGTAGCACCTAAAGATCAGGATAAAACCAAATTTACTTGTCCATGGGGAACTTTTGCCTACTGAGTGCTTCCTTTTGGATTATGTAATGCACCCACAACATTCCAAAGAGTAGTACTAGGAATTTTTTTTGATCTAATACATGATTGTGTAGAGGTATATATGGATGATTTTACAGTCTATGGTAACACATTTGAAGAAGCCTTGGAAAATTTGGAAAAAGTCTTTAAAAGATGTAAAGAAACAAACCTTTCATTAAGCCATGAAAAATGCTTTATGATGTTTACTGAAGGTATTATTTTGGGACATCATATTTTAGGGGATTGGGATTAAAGTAGACAAATCCAAAGTTGAAGTCATCTACAAGTTAACTATTCCAAATTGTCAAAAAGATGTTATAAGTTTTCTAGGATTTATTGGATATTATAGAATATTTATAGAAAACATGACCAAAATAGCATCTCCACTCTTCAAACTGCTTACAAAAGACTGTGAATTCAAGTGGAATCCTGATTGCAAGTCAGCATTTGAAGCCTTGAAAACAAGAATATATGAAGCACCTATCTTAAGAGGACCGAATTGGAAACTTCCTTTCCATATTTCTACCAATGCTTCAGATACAGCTCTAGGAGCTGTATTGGGACAAAAAGACTTGATTCCTTATGCCATTTACTATACAAGTAAAAATTTGACTCCCACTGAGTTAAATTATACTGTGACTGAAAAAGAGTTCTTAGTTGTTGTTCATGCAATTAATAAGTTCAGACATTATATAACAGGCTATGAAACTTTTATTCATACTGATCATTCTGCAATTAGATATTTGATGAACAAACCTATTACTAATGGCAGAGTTACAAGATGGCTCTTACTTTTACAGGAATTCAATATTACTGTGTTAGATAGACCTAGGAAACAAAACACAGTTGTTGATTTCTTGTCTAGGATTCAGAATATCAAAGAAGACTCTCCTGTAGAGGATAAGTTTCCTGATGAATACTTATTTGCAATAACTACTAAAACTCCTTGGTTTGCAGATATGGCTAACTATTTGGTTACAAGGAAACTACCTCCACATTTATTTCCTAGAGAAAAAAAGAAAGATTATTCAGGATTGTTCAAGATATTCATGGATTTCTAACGAATTGTATAAAACAGGGCCAGACTTTGTGATCAGAAGATGTGTCAGAGAAGATGAAATGCCTGATATTTTCAAAGCATATCATGATGAACCATGTGGTGGACACTTTGCTGACAAGAGTACAGCTTATAAAATCCTTTCTTTAGGATATTATTGGTCGTCCCTCTTCAAAGATGCAAAACAATATGTCAAAAGGTGTGATAGCTACCAAAGGGTAGGGAAACCTACCCCCTCAAATGAGATGCCATTACAACCTCAGGTACTCATTGAAACCTTTGAAAAATAGGCTAGATTTTAGACTTTATTGGACCTATTAATCCTCCATCCAAGTAGAAAAAGTACATATTGGTATGTACTGATTATGTCACTAAATGGGTAGAGGCCAAAGCATTATTTTCTGCTAATGAAAATACAGTAGTTAATTTTCTTTATGAGGATATTTTTACTTGTTTTGGTGTTCCAAGGGAAATTGTGACAGATCAGGGAACTCAATTCACATCCAAACTAATGGAGAAGCTTATGTAAGAGTAAAAAGTCAAGCATAGGAAATCCACTCCTTATCATCCACAAGTAAATGGTCAAGTAGAGTCCAAAAATAAAGTAATTGAAGGAACCATTACCAAGACTGTGCATCTACATAGAAGAGATTGGGCAGAAAGAGTTCCTGAATCCTTATGGGCCTACAGAACTAGATGGAGGAACACAATGGGACACACTACTTATGAACTTGTTTATGGGAAGGAAATTCTGCTCCCCATTCAATTCCAAGTTAAAACCTTCAAGATGGAAGTTCAGTTGGGAATGGATCTATCAAAAGCTCAAAAGCATAGACTGGAGCAGTTGAATGAACTAGATGAGATTGGACAATAAGCAATTCAAAGAACTGATCTAGCTCAGCAGCAGAGAGCAAAGTGGCATGACAAATACATCAAGGAAAAAAGGTTTCAAGAAGGAGATTGGGCACTGCTATTTGATTCAAAGTTCAAATATTTTCAAGGTAAATTTCAGACTCATTGGCTTGGGCCATATGATATTGGAAAAGTTTTTAGCAATGGAGTAGTAAGAATCAAAACAATTGATGAGCACCAAATTCCTCTCCTTGTGAATGGTCATAGATTGAAGATCTATTAGAAGCCAATCTCAAAGGAGGAGTTTATCAAAATCTTTCAAGATAACTCTGCAATGAGGCTGGTGAAGAAGAATCATTCTTCTCCACCAGCCTAGTCTTTGTTTTTTCATCATCATCTAAAAAAAATAAGAAAAAAAAAATGTATAAGCTTGAAAACCAATCACTGATTGGCATTCTTATACAGAAAATACAGGGTGAAAATCAGAAGATTCTGACACCCTATATTTTCCAAAAAAAATATGTCATTTCACTCATATTTTGTTTCATTCCATTTCATTTCATTTCGCTCCATCTTGCCACCACATACCATCAATAAAATTTCTTTCAGTTTTCTTCATATTCACTTTTCCATGTCTCATCCATCCAGTCATTTTCCATTTCCATTCATTCGCCAAGTTATATTTTGCTTACAACGTTACATTCCACAGTTGTTTTCCAATTCCACAGCTGATTTCTGATTCCGCAGTTGAATTCTGATTCTGCAGGTGATTGTTGATTCGCAGCTAATCTTGTTACTCTGCAGTGACAGTCAAGTGATTAGCCAAAAAAAAAATAATAAAAGCAAGATGCAGGTATGGAAGGAGAAGATCTTTGAAGACATCAACACCTGAAAAGCACCTACAGAGGCATGCAACTAAAAGTTAGCAAAACGAAAGAGGTATGATTCCAAGGTATGGACAAAACCATTTCAAATAACATTTCAAAAGGATAATTTGTATAGTTTGTAAATCACAGCTCCTTAATGTGTAATGATTTGACTTGATGGTTGCCTTAACTTCACCGTATCCTCCACATTAATCCTAACTATCTCATAATCTATTTCTGAGTTTAACTCGTACATAGTCGTACACCCTCATTACATCCACTAAAATGGCTAATTATGCAGACGTGAGCTGATTGAATATGGCTCTCCTCCACAGACGTTCCACTCCACAGCCTTTTTATGAAATCAAAACCATAAACCCCGTTTACTCTCGCAATTTTTACAAGTGACACTCTGCCTCCACACCTGCACACCAGGTTTTTACAGTCTTCATGTCATTGTTTGTTTACACAGATTTCTACTCCGTAAACCCTCTTTCATTTCATGCTTAGTACTCTCCCCATTTTGTAACCACCGATTTTCTCCATGGCCCTCTTCTATTTTCCACTCACATAACCATTATGCTTCTGTAAAATTTTCATTTACAAAGGTGTCTTCACAGCGAGAAGGAATAATGGGTCTTATAGTGAAAACAGAGCCCGAAGGAGTTAAATTCATGGAAGGATACCCACAACTTAAGATCACATTGAAGAAGGCAGGATGGTTGCCGTTCATTAAGAAGTTCAAGGGTCATCACAAGGAGGTTACAAAATGTTTGCAAGATCTTTCAATGATGCAGAAGTTGAAATTGGAGACATCAAATTTCCAGTGACAGAAACATCAATTGCAGCAGCCACAGAGCTTCCACAAGGAGAGAGATGGTTTAAGAACAAGGACTTTGATGAAAAGTTCTGAAGGGTCATTCTTCGTAATCTAGGTATAGACATATCAATCTTTAAACAAGGAATTCCTATCTCAGCCTTAAAAGATAAGTGGAGTAGTTTGTCGTTGATCATTCAGAAATTCATTACATGTGAGGGCAGGTATGGCTCCATGTATATGTATCATATCATATTATTAATGAATTCTTGGAAAATGAAACTATCAACCTCCCTTACTTCTTGTTGAAAATTTGGAGAAAAATGTCTACTACTGTTCAAAATAATATAAATGATGTGGAACCTCATCTCTACCATCATGGCCTTATCAAGATCTTGGTTGAAAATCATTTGAAAGAGAGGGAAGATACATAGGAAAAATTCCTAGTTAGGAACTTCCAAGACCCTCCTGAAGTGCCTGAGGGGAGTTCAGCAAAGAAAAGTAGGAGGAAGAGAACAACTTCAACAATCCAAGAAACTCCTACTAGTTTGACAAAGGAAAACAGTGAAGAGGAGTTGCCTTCTGAAACATTGACTGAAATTATGAAACAAACAAAACAGAAAGGAAAGAGGAAAATTGAAGAAATTTACCAAACCCTTGAGCCTTCGTCAGAAGAAGAGAAAGTGCTTTCTGAAAGATTAGTTCATCTTAAAGAACATTCAACTAAAGCAAAACAAAAAAAAGGACAAACGGATCATAGAAAAGGGAGACATAAGCTCACAAGACCTAAGAAGAAGCTCTAGATTAAAGGGAAAGTTGAGGAAAACGCAAATCAAAGAAGTTCAATTCATAGACCTGAGCGATGAAACTCTAGATCAGTCACCAGAAAACACTCCACCTGATCAAAGTCCACAGTATTGTCCTTCTCCTCAGTTAGACTTTGAAACTAATCCAAGGAAAACAACTCTAGAAATTGATCAATCCCAGCAGCAGATATATGATTTCATTGAATTATTGGAACAGTAGAAAACTACAGCAGAACAAGGAACTTCATCCAATCAGCCAGGTACAACTTAGGAAACTTTGATTCAGTCATTGAAGTAAGAAATTTATGAGTTGGAAGTCTTCAATAGACATATCCAAAGGGAGAATGAAACCTTAAAAGAGAAAAAAAAATTGGACCAAGTTATCCATGACAATACCATGCTACATTTAGGGTTATGGCATAAGAAAAATAGAAAACTGAAGAAGAAGAATAGGAGGTTGAGGAGATCCCTCATCAATCTCAAGTACAGATACCTTATGATGAAGCCTAGAATGACAGTGACAACAAGAAAGAAGAAGAAGAGGTTGGATGTCTTAGCAAAAGTTTCAGACCAGATGCATTGAAGGGAGGATTGGTACAATTTTGGTTGCATGAGGACATGCAACATCTGTAGGTTTTAACCCTTGTACAGAAATTACCTGCATACGAATTCTTAAACAAAGAAAATAAACAATGCGAGAGCATAACCCATAAAACACATATGCACAGAGATTTTTCCCTGGATCCCAAAACCGGGACTACCAGCTTGATTTTTCATTATGTTCCTTTCAATGTTACAATACATATTTATACATGCCGAAGCATCCAATACCATGGACCGAAAACCATCGCATCCAATACCATGGACCGAAAACCATCGCGTCCAAAAAACATGTGCGAAAATCATGCACAAAATCATAGGTGGGTCCGCCCAACCTAACGTATGGTCCAAAACCAAAATTTTCCAGGGACCCCATAAAGTGGGGTTACGGGTGCCCTTCAAACCCCCTATTAACTACGTGGAAAGAATATAACACAACCCTACAATCTCCCACTTTTTGTATTCTTTCCACAGGGGGGCACAGGAGAGCTTAGTCATTTTTTCAGCCCTGAGATTCCCATTGCTTCTCTACACCAAGAGAACTTCTCAGAGCTCACAGATTTTGTCAATGCATCTGCAGTATTCTTCAAAGTGTCCACCTTTACCAGCAACACCTTTTTGTCTTCTATCATATCCCTCACAAAGTGATACTGAACATCAATGTGCTTTGTATTTGAATGATAAGCAGGGTTCTTTACCAAGAAAATTGCACTTTGGCTGTCATAGTCTATTCTTATAGCTCCCTGTACTAACCCCATACTTGAACACAATCTCTGCAACCAAACTGCTTGCTTGCTTGCATGAGTGGCTGCCATGTATTCTGCCTCTGTAGTTGATAGTGCCACTACAGATTGTTTCTTACTCATCTAACTGACTGCACCTCCAAATAGGTTAAACACATACCCACTTGTAGATCTTCTCTGATCCAGATCTCCAGCCCAGTCTGCATCAACAAAGCCATGAATATCCAACACTCTGTCCAATCCTGGTCTTCCTTGGTAGCACAAACCATAATCACTAGTGCCATGCAAATACCTGAAAACCCGCTTCACTGTTGTCCAGTGCTCCTTCCCAGGTTTTGACATAAACCTGCTCAATACTCCCACTGCATGTGCAATGTCTAGTCTAGTACAGACCATTGCATACATCAGGCTACCCACTGCACTTGCATATGGAACACGAGACATGTCATCTTCATCTTCTTGTGTCTTGGGACACTGTTCAGCAGATAACCTCACACCTACAGGAATAGGAACCTTCACCGATTTACTATCCTGCATATTAAACCTCTGCAGTATTGTCTCGACATACTTCCTCTGGATTAACCAGAGCTTCCTCTTTGACCGAACTCTTTTAATTTCCATGCCCAAAATATAGTTTGCAGCACCAAGATCTTTCATGTCGAATTTGGAGGACAATTGGGTCTTCAAATCCTGGATAATTTCTTTGTCATTTCCAACCAGCAACATATCATCCACATACAAGACCAGATAAATAATACGGTCACCAATTAATTTAAAATACACACAATGATCTACTTTGCTTCTGGTGAAGCCAAGTCCCCGTATAAATGTATCAAATTTCTGATACCACATCCTTGGTGACTGTTTTAACCCATACAGAGACTTCTTTAACTTGCATATCAGTTCTTTCTTACCCTTCACCGCAAAGCCTTCAGGTTGCTTCATGTAGATTTCCTCTTCCAAATCCCCGTGAAGAAATGTTATCTTCACATCCATCTGTTCTACCTCAAAATCAAAAGCAACAACAACAGATAAAAGTAATCTAATAGAAGTTACCTTGGCAACAGGAGAAAAAATATCACCAAAATCAATTCCCGGCACCTGGGAATAACCTTTTGCTACCAACTGAGTTTTGTATTTCTCCACCTTTCCTTCTGCATTTGTCTTCTTCTTGAACACCCATTTGTTGCCAATGGGTTTCCTTCCAGTCAACAACTCCACCAGATCCCAAGCCTCATTTTTGTGCAAAGATGCCATTTCATCGACCATGGCCTCTTTCCAGAGTTTTCCATCCTCTGAATCCACTGCTTCCTTCACAGTTATGGGATCATTATCAGTAACAGACAAAGCAAAATTTGAACTGAAAGCAGATGGACTATACCTTTCTGGCTGCCTTCTTTCTCGAACTGATCTTCTCATAGCCGGAGTTTGTGGCTCTTCATCTTTTGATTCCTCCTCTCCTGCAGAGTCTGATTCTTCCTCCTTTGGCTCAAACTCTATCTTCTCAGGTTCCATTGGTTGGATTCATGTTGAATAACATCTTTTACCTCTCTGAACAACACATCTCGGTTGTACACAACCTTCCGTGTGACTGGGTTCCAAAGCTTATAACCCTTTAAACCATCCTTATACCCAATAAAGATGCACTTTTCAGAGTTACTATCCAACTTGGTTCGTTTCTCCTTTGGAACATGTACATATGCATCACATCCAAATACCCTTAGATGTGAAAGAGAGGGTTTCTTACCAATCCATACTTCTTGTGGAGTCTTGTCCTCCAATGCTGATGAAGGTGATCTGTTGATCAGGTAACATGCAGTATCCACCGCCTCTACCCAGAATTATTGTCCTAACCCGACACCACTGAGCATGCTTCTTGCCCTTTCCATCAGCGTCTTGTTCATTCTTTTTGCGACTCCATTTTGCTGAGGTGTATATGGAGTAGTCTTCTGCCGTGCTATACCACACTTCTTACAAAATTCTTCAAATTCCTTGCTGCAAAATTCTCCACCATTATCTCTCCTTAGCACCTTTATCTTCTTCTCTGTCTGATTTTCCACCAGAGCCTTAAATTCTTTAAACCTGTCAAAGACTTCAGATTTCTTCTTAAGAAAATATATCCATGTATTCCTTGAGAATTCATCTATGAATGATACATAGTACACAGACTTACCCAGTGATGGAACCTTCACAGGTCCAAACACATCACTGTGCACAAGCTCTAATATCTGTTTCGTCCTCTTACCACCAGAGGGGAAACTCACTCGATTCTGCTTCCCATATACACAATTTTCACAGAAATCAAAATCCAGAGAGCTATTATTCATACCTTCTACCATACCTTTACCATGAAGTATTCGAAGGCCCTTCTCTCCAATATGTCCAAGCCTTTGATGCCACAACATGGTCTTCTCTCCAGAGACCACTAGATTCTCTACTCCATTTTCAGGAACCATAGAACTATTGCACCCATCAACAACAGTGCTACCTTGCAGCTTGTACAGAGTTCCAATCCGAACTCCCCGCATTAATATCAGTGCTCCTCGAACCATCTTGCAGTTATCTTTCTCGAACACCGTCTTTACACCTGCATCATCCAACTTGCTTACAGAAATCAGATTTCTGGCCAATGTAGGAATATGTAGAACACCCGGAAGTGTTCTAACCCTTCCACCTTGCAACTTCAACTTTACTTTTCCCCGACCAATGATTCTAGCCTTCCTATCATCTCCTAAGAAGACATCACCACCATCATATTTCTCATACTCGCAGAACCACTCTCTATGGGGAGTGAAGTGAAAGGATGCACCTGAGTCAATCAATCATGCCTCATGATCTACATGTGTACTTGAAGAAGCCAAGTACACATCCCCACCTTCATCTGAGGTGGTTTTTGCCTCTGCAGAAGGAGCATCATCAGATCCCTTTCCTTTATCAGGAACTTTATATTTACAATCCCTTCTGAAGTGCCCTTCCTTTCCGCATTTCCAACACACCACCTTTGTAGGTTTTCCTGGAGATTTAGATCTCCCTCTAGATTTATATCTCCCACTCGATGACTTATTTTTGTTTCTGTTCTGGGACCGTCCTCGTATAGACAAGGCATCACCATTCTGGTTGTCCATATTTTTCTGTCTCATCTCCTCCGTCAGCAAGGCTGAGACTATTTCATCAAACTGCAAAGCAGTTGCATTGCTACCTATTGCAATAACCAGACTATCCCACGAATCTGGTAGAGAACACAACAGACTGATGCACTTATCTTCATCTGAAATTTTAATATCAACAGATAATAACTGACTCACCACAGTATTAAACGCATTCAGATGCTCTGCCACCGAGTCTCCATCTTTCATCCTCAGGTTATACAGCTTTTTCCGCAGGAACAGTTTATTCACCAGAGACTTAGATTGGTACAAAGTCCCTAACTTGACCCACAAAGCCTTTGTCGTAGCTTCCCCTAATACATTCAGCAATACTTAATCCGAGACACACAATCGTATTGTGCTCTTTTCCTTCCGATCCAACTTCTTGCATTCTTCATCGGTCACTCCCGATGGTTTAGTACCTGGATCTACCGCGATCCACTGATCTTTATCCACCAACAGATCCTCCATCTTGAGTTTCCACAACTCAAAATTCTGACCATTGAACTTCTCAATCTCTATCTTTCCACTGCTCGCCATCTTCTTTCACCACCAGAATCGATCTCGCAGATCTCCCACTGAACAGGGTCTACCACAGGCCCGAGTGAAACCCCTCAGCAACAAAGGCGTCCCCTTGAAGCCAAAACAACTTTGATACCAAATGTAGGTTTTAACCCTTGTACAGAAATTACCTGCATACGAATTCTTAAACAAAGAAAATAAACAATGCGAGAGCATAACCCATAAAACACATATGCACAGAGATTTTTCCCTGGATCCCAAAACCGGGACTACCAGCTTGATTTTTCATTATGTTCCTTTCAATGTTACAATACATATTTATACATGCCGAAGCATCCAATACCATGGACCGAAAACCATCGCATCCAATACCATGGACCGAAAACCATCGCGTCCAAAAAACATGTGCGAAAATCATGCACAAAATCATAGATGGGTCCGCCCAACCTAACGTATGGTCCAAAACCAAAATTTTCCGGGGACCCGATAAAGTGGGGTTACGGGTGCCCTTCAAACCCCCTATTAACTACGTGGAAAGAATATAACACAACCCTACAATCTCCCACTTTTTGTATTCTTTCCACAGGGGGGCACAGGAGAGCTTAGTCATTTTTTCAGCCCTGAGATTCCCATTGCTTCTCTACACCAAGAGAACTTCTCAGAGCTCACAGATTTTGTCAATGCATCTGCAGTATTCTTCAAAGTGTCCACCTTTACCAGCAACACCTTTCTGTCTTCTATCATATCCCTCACAAAGTGATACTGAACATCAATGTGCTTTGTATTTGAATGATAAGCAGGGTTCTTTACCAAGAAAATTGCACTTTGGCTGTCATAGTCTATTCTTATATCTCCCTGTACTAACCCCATACTTGAACACAATCTCTGCAACCAAACTGCTTCCTTGCTTGCATGAGTGGCTGCCATGTATTCTGCCTCTGTAGTTGATAGTGCCACTACAGATTGTTTCTTACTCATCTAACTGACTGCACCTCCAAATAGGTTAAACACATACCCACTTGTAGATCTTCTCTGATCCAGATCTCCAGCCCAGTCTGCATCAACAAAGCCATGAATATCCAACACTCTGTCCAATCCTGGTCTTCCTTGGTAGCACAAACCATAATCACTAATGCCATGCAAATACCTGAAAACCCGCTTCACTGCTGTCCAGTGCTCCTTCCCAGGTTTTGACATAAACCTGCTCAATACTCCCACTGCATGTGCAATGTCTAGTCTAGTACAGACCATTGCATACATCAGGCTACCCACTGCACTTGCATATGGAACACGAGACATGTCATCTTCATCTTCTTGTGTCTTGGGACACTGTTCAGCAGATAACCTCACACCTACAGGAATAGGAACCTTCACCGATTTACTATCCTGCATATTAAACCTCTGCAGTATTGTCTCGACATACTTCCTCTGGATTAACCAGAGCTTCCTCTTTGACCGAACTCTTTTAATTTCCATGCCCAAAATATAGTTTGCAGCACCAAGATCTTTCATGTCGAATTTGGAGGACAATTGGGTCTTCAAATCCTGGATAATTTCTTTGTCATTTCCAACCAGCAACATATCATCCACATACAAGACCAGATAAATAATACGGTCACCAATTAATTTAAAATACACACAATGATCTACTTTGCTTCTGGTCAAGCTAAGTCCCCGTATAAATGTATCAAATTTCTGATACCACATCCTTGGTGACTGTTTTAACCCATACAGAGACTTCTTTAACTTGCATATCAGTTCTTTCTTACCCTTCACCGCAAAGCCTTCAGGTTGCTTCATGTAGATTTCCTCTTCCAAATCCCCGTGAAGAAATGTTGTCTTCACATCCATCTGTTCTACCTCAAAATCAAAAGCAACAGCAACAGATAAAAGTAATCTAATAGAAGTTACCTTGGCAACAGGAGAAAAAATATCACCAAAATCAATTCCCGGCACCTGGGAATAACCTTTTGCTACCAACTGAGCTTTGTATTTCTCCACCTTTCCTTCTGCATTTGTCTTCTTCTTGAACACCCATTTGTTGCCAATGGGTTTCCTTCCAGTCAACAACTCCACCAGATCCCAAGCCTCATTTTTGTGCAAAGATGCCATTTGATCGACCATGGCCTCTTTCCAGAGTTTTCCATCCTCTGAATCCACTGCTTCCTTCACAGTTATGAGATCATTATCAGTAACAGACAAAGCAAAATTTGAACTGAAAGCAGATGGACTATACCTTTCTGGCTGCCTTCTTTCTCGAACTGATCTTCTCACAGCCGGAGTTTGTGGCTCTTCATCTTTTGATTCCTCCTCTGCTGCAGAGTCTGATTCTTCCTCCTTTGGCTCAAACTCTATCTTCTCAGGTTCCTTTGGTTGGATTCATGTTGAATAACATCTTTTACCTCTCTGAACAACACATCTCGGTTGTACACAACCTTCCGTGTGACTGGGTTCCAAAGCTTATAACCCTTTAAACCATCCTTATACCCAATAAAGATGCACTTTTCAGAGTTACTATCCAACTTGGTTCGTTTCTCCTTTGGAACATGTACATATGCATCACATCCAAATACCCTTAGATGTGAAAGAGAGGGTTTCTTACCAATCCATACTTCTTGTGGAGTCTTATCTTCCAATGCTGATGAAGGTGATCTGTTGATCAGGTAACATGCAGTATCCACCACCTCTGCCCAGAATTCTTGTCCTAACCCGGCACCACTGAGCATGCTTCTTGCCCTTTCCATCAGCGTCTTGTTCATTCTTTTTGCGACTCCATTTTGCTGAGGTGTATATGGAGTAGTCTTCTGCCGTGCTATACCACACTTCTTACAAAATTCTTCAAATTCCTTGCTGCAAAATTCTCCACCATTATCTCTCCTTAGCACCTTTATCTTCTTCTCTGTATGATTTTCCACCAGAGCCTTAAATTCTTTAAACCTGTCAAAGACTTCAGATTTCTTCTTAAGAAAATATATCCATGTATTCCTTGAGAATTCATCTATGAATGATACATAGTACACAGACTTACCCAGTGATGGAACCTTCACAGGTCCAAACACATCACTGTGCACAAGCTCTAATATATGTTTCGTCCTCTTACCACCAGAGGGGAAACTCACTCGATTCTGCTTCCCATATACACAATTTTCACAGAAATCAAAATCCAGAGAGCTATTATTCATACCTTCTACCATACCTTTACCATGAAGTATTCGAAGGCCCTTCTCTCCAATATGTCCAAGCCTTTGATGCCACAACATGGTCTTCTCTCCAGAGACCACTAGATTCTCTACTCCATTTTCAGGAACCATAGAACTATTGCACCCATCAACAACAGTGCTACCTTGCAGCTTGTACAGAGTTCCAATCCGAACTCCCCGCATTAATATCAGTGCTCCTCGAACCATCTTGCAGGTATCTTTCTCGAACACCGTCTTTACACCTGCATCATCCAACTTGCTTACAGAAATCAGATTTCTGGCCAATGTAGGAATATGTAGAACACCCGGAAGTGTTCTAACCCTTCCACCTTGCAACTTCAACTTTACTTTTCCCCGACCAATGATTCTAGCCTTCCTATCATCTCCTAAGAAGACATCACCACCATCATATTTCTCATACTCGCAGAACCACTCTCTATGGGGAGTGAAGTGAAAGGATGCACCTGAGTCAATCAACCATGCCTCATGATCTACATGTGTACTTGAAGAAGCCAAGTACACATCCCCACCTTCATCTGAGGTGGTTTTTGCCTCTGCAGAAGGAGCATCATCAGATCCCTTTCCTTTATCAGGAGCTTTATATTTACAATCCCTTCTGAAGTGCCCTTCCTTTCTGCATTTCCAACACACCACCTTTGTAGGTTTTCCTGGAGATTTAGATCTCCCTCTAGATTTAGATCTCCCACTCGATGACTTATTTTTGTTTCTATTCTGGGACCGTCCTCGTATAGACAAGGCATCACCATTCTGGTTGTCCATATTTTTCTGTCTCGTCTCCTCCGTCAGCAAGGCTGAGACTATTTCATCAAACTGCAAAGCAGTTGCATTGCTACCTATTGCAATAACCAGACTATCCCACGAATCTGGTAGAGAACACAACAGACTGATGCACTTATCTTCATCTGAAATTTTAATATCAACAGATAATAACTGACTCACCACAGTATTAAACGCATTCAGATGCTCTGCCACCGAGTCTCCATCTTTCATCCTCAGGTTATACAGCTTTTTCCGCAGGAACAGTTTATTCACCAGAGACTTAGATTGGTACAAAGTCCCTAACTTGACCCACAAAGCCTTTGTCATAGCTTCCCCTAATACATTCAGCAATACTTAATCCGAGACACACAATTGTATTGTGCTCTTTGCCTTCCGATCCAACTTCTTGCATTCTTCATCGGTCACTCCCGATGGTTTAGTACCTGGATCTACCGCGATCCACTGATCTTTATCCACCAACAGATCCTCCATCTTGAGTTTCCACAACTCAAAATTCTGACCATTGAACTTCTCAATCTCTATCTTTCCACTGCTCGCCATCTTCTTTCACCACCAGAATCGATCTCGCAAATGTCCCACTGAACAGGGTCTACCACAGGCCCGAGTGAAACCCCTCAGCAACAAAGGCATCCCCTTGAAGCCAAAACAGCTCTGATACCAAATGTAGGTTTTAACCCTTGTACAGAAATTACCTGCATACGAATTCTTAAACAAAGAAAATAAAAAATACGAGAGCATAACCCATAAAACACATATGCACAGAGATTTTTCCCTGGATCCCAAAACCGGGACTACCAGCTTGATTTTTCATTATGTTCCTTTCAATGTTACAATACATAGTTATACATGCCGAAGCATCCAATACCATGGACCAAAAATCATCGCATCCAATACCATGGACCGAAAAACATCGCGTCCAAAAAACATGTGCGAAAATCATGCACAAAATCATAGGTGGGTCCGCCCAACCTAACATATGGTCCAAAACCAAAATTTTCGGGGGCGCTGCCCCGGACCCCATAAAGTGGGGTTACGGGTGCCCTTCAAACCCCCTATTAACTACGTGGAAAGAATATAACACAACCCAACAACATCTTCAAAGTGGGGGTATGTTAAGCCCCAAAACTACCTCTCTTCCAAGCATTTTCTTAAACCTTTTTCTCTTCTAATTTCCCATGTTAGTGCCTCATAAGCTATCGAAAGTTGTTACAAGTTGATTTCAGGAGTGTATTTAAGTAATTTTCAAATTATATCATTGTGTGTGCTATTTGATTTAGGTTTTGTTTATTAGCTACGGAATGTAGCCACTTTCTGCAGCTGACTGGAAATTCCGCAGCCAATTCCATTGTTTTGTAGGTTACAGGTGTCAGTAGGAGGAATGAGACACATGGGCAGCTCAAGAATTGTCCATACATGGATGAGGTCCTATTTACTTAGCCAGATTCGGAAGGAAAGGTCCCGGTCAAAGGGAGGTCAACGGAGAGTTCTATGCCAACTAGAACTATGTTCTTGCACGTAAAAGAAGCTTGAAGTCGTTCCTAAACTCGTGGATTCGTTTTTGCCACCTGCATGCCATCTACATAACGCAATCCAACATCCACCTTGCATAGATTTACTGCTCATGGCAACCGGGAGGCTGAATCCTTGGATTTTGACCTGTTCACGTGTCTATCGTTGAAGAAATTCCTCTGAGATACAATTATCCATTTTCTCTATAAATACAAGTGTTTGCAACGCAAATAGGACGTTCTTAATATTGTTGTTATAGTGTTATTTTGTTGTTCTGTAACTGAGAGACATATTACTCTGTTTTTATAATACAAGACTCTGTTTTTCACATGGTTGTTTGAGCGTGTTTGAAGTAACAGCGTGCTAGTCCGAAGTTGTGCAGAGGGCCCTTATGTAGCTAAGTTCCTTATTTTGTTTTTGTATAGTTTTCATGTATATTTTCTCTCATTCGAATTGTATACTTCTCATGTTTTGCTTATGATCTTAATCTTTCTAACCTTGTATATGTTTTTGCAGCTTGTCATATTTCTTACTAACACTGATAGGTGCACTTCAAAATAGGTTTTTAAGCCTGGTTATGCTCGAGCTTCTTAGTGTAATTTTTGCATCAAGTGGTGTTATTGAGACTTAATTCCTCTGTTGAAACTCAGTTTTCAATTTCAATTGTTTATGCTTTTACTTTGTGAGATTTGTTTACTGTTCAAGATAGTTTAGATGTCAGTTTTTTCATGCTATATGATGATATTTCCAGAGCCTTTAGCTTAACCCCGTTTTAGAAGTTAATTGGTGAAATATTGTGATTATAGATGAAGTAATTGGATTTGCTTTCATTAGTGTGCAATTAGATAATTTAGATGTCATTTCTTTCATGCTATATGATGATATTTCTGGAGCCTTTAGCTTAACCCCGTTTTAGAAGTTAATTGGTGAAATATTGTGATTATAGATGAAGTAATTGGTTTTGCTTTCATTAGTGTGAAATTAGATAATTTAGATGTCATTTCTTTCATGCCATATGATGATATTTCTAGAGCCTTTAGCTTAACCCCATTTTAGAAGTTAATTGGCGAAATGTTTTGATTATGGATGAAATCATTGACTAATCATTAGTTTCCAGTTTCTTTACTTTTTGGTTTAAGTTGCAGCAGTTTATTAGATTTCAATTTTGCAATTAGGATTAACAATAGAGATAGTAATCTCATTTTCAATAATTCATTTTTAGTTTGTTTTATATAGCCGCATATTCACACTCTCATTCAAGTTCTGATTTTGTAGACAGCATGTTTTAAGATCTTCTAAGTTCAAAGTTTGGAAATTATCACAAGAAACAAGAGAATAAACCTTGTCTTCAACTCTACATCCACACTTGATCTTTAAAAAGTATTCTTAAAATTTTTCTTTAACATCAAATTATGATTTCCATTGCACTAAACCACTTTATGAGACCAACAGAAGAAAACCTCAAAACAAGATAAAACTGAAAACAGTGAGGTAAGAAAAGGGTTGTCTAGCACATATAGTGCACTGCACTTCATCAGTTTACGACTCCCGGATTGATAACTTATGTAGCAATTTAGGACATACTAAATTGACTAAAGACATATATATAACATCAAAATATCAATCATCTCAACATACCAACATCATCAACCTCTTCATGAAAACACAACCATAACAATGATTACCACAATACAAGCATAAAAAACTCATAGAAAACTAATACGCATGCATGACAAACACATTTCGCCCATCCAGGCCAAGTTTTTGAACCTGAAGCTCTGATACCACCTTGTGGTATCAAATATCACCCAAAGTGAATAGAAAATTGCTCTAATTCCACCTTGTAACCACCCCCTCCCACATTTACCCAATTCATAAGCAAGCTAGGGTAAACATGAGATGACAAGTTACAATGAAATGACCTGACTTATGACAACTGACTTCTCACAAACATCACTGAAGGCTACATGACACTCAGTGACCAAAGGACCACACCAGGTGACCATCCCTGAGCTGGGGCTTCTTTTCTCACATCTTAAGCCCCAACCACATGCACAACAAGGCAAGGGTGTGGTTATAGGGCTCCAACTGCATGCATGACACTGCTTCCATGTGGTTATAGACCAAAATATATAGTTTATAGGGTGTGTTCTCGAGATCTGAGCCACTTTTCTAGGAGAGCCTCCAGACCACTACCCATAGATGCCTAATCCATGACATACATTTCGTCAAATGCACAGAAAACATAAGAGTTCTAGGTCATGCATGCATATCTAATCATAAAAGTATAAGATTCAATTGAGAATGACCAAGAAGGATCTATGTCCTCTCAACATACTTGCAATAATACTTATTAGTCCATGCATTCTCAATCAATCAATAACTAAACGATTCATGACAAGAACCATAGGTGGTATACATCATATAACCAGAAAATAACGAACATAGAAACCATGGCAACTCAGCCATAATATCACCAATATAATACTAAAAATGTTCATAGATGACAATTAGGAAGTATTTCATATTATGATAGGAAAATAACAGTAAGTCATGGACTTCCACGTACCACCTAACCATAGATTAGGTTGAACCAAATCTCTCTTTCATCCAAGCACCCCCGCACCATATTCCAAACATGAATATGGGATCTCATGTAATAAATCAAAACAAAACCAAACGAGGTCTTCCAAAGGCCAACCACCTCAACCCTCAACCACTATGATTCCACCTCCATGGTTTGGACATCACTAACACCAACTAGATTGGTCTCTACCCTGCAAGTCGTCCAGGGATCTAGGAACTAGTAACTCAACCCAGAGCCTTTCAAGGCTCTAGATCATTTGTCCAACCCAACTCTAGGGATTGTTGGGTTGTGTTATATTATTTCCAAGACTAGCCCCAATGGTTAAACTAGGGGGTTAGAGGGGGGTGGTAGCCCCCCTCTACGAGTCTGGGGCAGTGGCCCGGAGAATTTTTTTTTTTGGACCCTCTATTAGGTGGGCAGACATACCTATGGTTTTGTGCATGGTTTTCGCACATGGTTTTGGGCGCAATGGCTTTTGTTCCATGGTATTTTGTAGATTTAGTCAAGGGAACTACAGTTATGTTCTAATCCAGGGTTAATGGATTGGGGTTTATGGATGCTTCTTCATGTATATATATATGTATTGTAACATTGAAAGGAACATAATGAAAAATCAATCTGGCAGTCTCGGTTTTGGGATCCAGGGGAAAATATCTATGTATATTTGTTTTATGTGTTATGCTCTCGCCATTGTTTATTTTCTATTTTTTATAATTCGTATGCAAGTAATTTATGTATGGGGTTAAAACCTACATTTGGTATGAGAGTTGTTTTGGCTTCAAGCGGACGCCTTTGCTACTGAGGGGTTTTTCTCGAACCTATGGTAGATCATGTTCAGTGGAAGATCTATGGGATTGACTCTGGTGGTGAAAGAAGATGATGAGCAGTGGAAAGATAGATATCGAGAAATTTAATGGTCAGAGTTTTGAGCTGTGGAAACTCAAGGCAAAGGATCTGTCGGTGGATAAAGATCATTGGATCGCGGTAGATCCAGGTACTAAACCAATGGGAGTGTCCGATGAAGAATGGAAGAAGTTGGATCGGAAGGGAAAAATCACAATACGATTGTGTGTCTCAGATTCAGTATTGTTGAATGTATTAGGGGAAGCTACCACGAAGGATTAATGGGACAAGTTAGGGACTTTGTACCAATCTAAGTCTTTGGTGAATAAACTGTTCCTACGGAAAAATATGCATAACCTAAGGATGAAAGATGGAGACTCGATGACATATCATCTGAACACATTTAATACTGTGGTAAGCCAGTTATTATCTGTTGATATTAAAATTTCAGATGAAGATAAGTGCATCAGTTTTTTTTGTTCTCTACCAGATTTGTGGGATAGTCTGGTTGTTGTAATAGGTAGCAATGCAACTGCCTTGAAATTTGATGAAATAGCCTCAGCCTTGCTGACGGAGGAGATAAGATGAAAAAATATGGAGAGCTAGAATGGTGATGCCTTGTTTATACAAGGGCAGTCCTGGAACAGAAACAAAAATAAGTCCTCGAGTGGGGGATCTAAAGCCATAGGGAGATCTAAATCTCCAGGAAAACCTGTAAAGGTGCGCTAGAAATGCGGAAAGGAAGGGCGCAAAAAAAGGGATTGTAAATCTAAAGCTCCTAAGAAAGGAAAGGGATCTTGATGCAGGAGCATTTAACCCAAGGAAAATCATTGTAATTAAGTAGACATAAGGGGTCATGTATTTTTAGGAAGTAGTGATGAATTAATGTAATATTAGGCTTTTGAGTGCATAGAATAGGAATTAACTAGATAATGAGAGGTTGTTTGTAAATGCTCTCAAATAAATGAGAACATGAGAGGTTAACAACGATAAAGAGTTAAAAGTCAAATATAACTCTTTAAGCAGTTTCATGATTCTAGGAGCGAGAGAGAGTTTTTAGGAATTAAATGGAGATTAGAAGTGGAAGTAGAGGATAGAGTACATCTAGGAGTCGGTTCAATAGATTTAGGAGTCGAAACAGGATGAGTTCAACAGAACTCACTGACATATATATAAGCCTACGAGCAGAGTCAGGGGTAGAGGCCACGAATAGTTGAGGGTCAGGCCTGCATGAGAGATAGAGAGTCTCATTATGTAATCGTTGTGTATATTTATAAATACAGAGGTTAGTTCCAACCCTGGATAAGTGTGTTTCGAGTGTTTAAATTATTGTGAATTGGAATTCTGGAATAGTTGTATGTAGGCAGAGTCAAGGAAAAACACAGAGAGGAGAATGGTTGAGAAGAATCGTAATGGATCATCGAGTCCAATTGAAGCATCAAAGCGGAAACAGCGAAGAACGGGAACCTTTGAAGAAACCTGAACCACAAAGAAGATTGAAGAAAATGGTGAAAAAACACAAGTAAAGAGATGGTCGAGAAGTAAAGTATAGCCGCACAGGAGCTGTTAGATCTGTGAGATCAACGGTCCTGATCATATCGCATCGGCGAAACCCTTTGGGTGTTATCAGACCCCGACCATCAAGAAAAGAGATTGCGATAATGCGATGCATCATGGACTTTCGGATCGAGATTCGAGATCGACGGTCCAGATGAGATCGGCGATCACATATCGGAGAGTTCAAAGGGGTTGGCTACAGTGGTATAATGAAGGGTCGATATGCTGATAGCGATAATGCACAAATCGGCAATCGGAGGAATCGGAGGTCAAGCAATCGGAGCAGCGGAAAGGCTCAAGGGAGGTGGACACGACGATAACTATAGTCGTGGTTGTAATGATCTTGAGATCTTCTTATGGTCGTTCGAGCAGAGTTTTAACGTAATTCCTTTCTAAAGTGGAATTCAGAAGAAATGTGATAACGTGGAACTGATAAAGTATTGAAGCACAGTTATATAAATACTTGAGTTCCAGAAGGCTATCGCATATTGGGAATGTGGGAAGATGTGTGTTAATGTGACCGCAGGAAACCCCGATTTCGATCAGCGATAAAAAGAAAGCCTCGAGAATTATGCAGAAGCTTTAAAAAGGCAGAAAAAGGTAAGTTTGTGCATGTTTGGGTATATTTCTATGAAGAATGGAAATAAAGTGCCGATAAAGGGTTTTATGTGTTAAAACCTTATATAATCAAAGTCAAGGAAGTTAAAAGTTATATATGGTCATAAAATGGTTATTGAAGGTTGTGAAGGGTGTCTTAAGCGTCGATAGGAAGGATTAATGAAAGACTTCAATAAAGTCTTATATGAAGGCTCAAGGGTTGTAAATAGTATCGATAGGAGGCTTTGGCAAGGTGATTGAGTTCTGATATAAAAGGAACTATGACTAAAGGGACTTAACCATGTGTGGTTGAAGATTTGACTTCTTTGTGAGTCAAATACCTAGAACAGATGTATTTATGCGATTTTATGCATTTTTTGGGTGTAAGCGGGGGTAACCCTGCATCATTCTCTTTCCGATATAAAAGGAATTGTGACTAAAAGGGCCTTAACCATGTGTGGTTGAAGATTTGACTTCTTTATGAGTCAAATATTTGGGACAGATGTATTTATGCAATTTTATGCATACTGTGGGTGTAAGCAGGGGTAACCCTCCATCATTTGGTATCATAGCAAAATTGTAATCAGAGCAGGGAAAGATTTCCTATGAAAATGAGGTTGCACACAGAAGAAAGTAATGTGCAAAAGGCTACAATAGAAGATTGTAGGGGAACTTTTGGAGTTCTTGGGAAATTGTAGCAGTTCCAGCAGAGGCTTAGAGTAGACAGGATTAGAGGATTCCTTGAAGAAAAGTGAGAGCAAGATTTCTTAGTACAAGTTCTGAAGGAAAGAGGATTTGGAGACCAAACAGAGGACAATCCATTCAAAGTGCAGAAGAATGGGAGAACAAGATCATACATAGATCTTGGAGGTAAGATAGTGTGTTTGGTTTCAAACTGAAATTGAAGATTGTGGTTGCAGATGAAGTATCTCAGCAAAGGACAGCAAGAGAAGTTGTGAGACGAGAACCTGATGTGTCCTTGAAGGCAGAGTAAAGAAATCACTCTAAAGGAGAAGTGGCAATGAACCTCAAGAATCCAACAAGAGGTTGGACAAATAGAGAGGACATCTGAACTGTTCTCAAGAGATTGCAAAAGCCTAGAAGAAGAAAAGGTGTTGCTCAAGAGGAGGTTCCAAATAGAGGACCGTGCTTACCAAAAGACTAAGTGAGGAGAGCTTAGTGAGGTAAGATTGCAGCGAGGAGGACTAGATGTTGCAGAGGCTTATTGCAGATGAGTGAGGAGCTCATGAAGGAAGAGGAGAAGAAGATGACTACTGATAGTCATAGCAGAGGTTCAGAGAGAAGCCACAACAAAAGAGAGATGAAGAAAGAGGATGCCAAGGAAAATGGCAAGAGGATGAGTCAAGAGGAAATTGACAAAGAGATTGCAGAGTTAAAAGAACAACTCGATGCATTAAGGAGGATACTTGAGGAAAGCCAGAGACTAGGTTGGGTCTTGAGGAAGAAGCCAGTAAAATGGCATGAGATACAGAGAAGGCTACCAAAAAAAGCAAGTAAAGTGGCTGAGGGGAAACTCAAGGAAGTTGAGTTGGAAATGGAAGAGTCAATTTGTGAACCAGAACAGGGAGAAATTCTGGGAGAAAGTGAAGACTACACTGAAGATAAAGAATGGAGATCAAGTGAAGATCTCAAGGACTATTGGGATAGTTCAAACCAGCATGAGGAGATGTTGACTGAAGATGAAGACTTGAAGACTGAAACTTCAAGTGAGGCCAAAAGGTCTGATGATTTTAAAACTGGAAATTTGTGTATGTTTGCAGGTGAAACATGTGAAGCACAATTTGTTGATATTGTCATAAAGGAGAAAGAAGACAAGAAGAATCTAAATTCTATTTTGGAAGAAGATGAGATAGATAGATCTCATATACAATTGGGGAAAGATATCAAGCAACCAACTGAAGGGCTTGAGGAGATTGAAGAGGAGACCATCAAAGAATTTTTGAATCATATGAAGGATTTAGAATAGCAAGGAGATATGATTCCTGAAGCATCAAGTGGGACCATAGGGTCTTATGTTTTTAAGACTGGTAGTTTGTCTATGAATGCAGAACAAATGAAGGAGAATGTTAATGCAGATGGTGAGACAAGGATAGCTCTTAGGGAAGACAAATAGAAAGAGACTAAAGGCAAACTTGAAGAAAAAACTATGTTAACTAAAAACATAGTAAAGGATCATAAATTCACTATGATGATAGGCACAATGGAAATAGCCATGGAAACTTTTGAGATAGTTAGTAAGAAAGAAGGACATCTATTGAAAGATGTTAAGAAGGAAGAAACCTATGCAAATGATTTAACCTTGGGAGAAGGAACACTAACAAAGGAGTGTTTTGCAGAGGGTGAACAATCTTTTGAAGATGTCAGAAGTATGGAGAAGTATCTTTTAGAAGATAAAAACTCTGAAGTAAAGGAGGATGGAGAATGTCTCTTAAATGAGAGAAGCAGTGACTTATTGTAGCAGAAGGAACTTAAAAATTCATGGATGTGTGAAGATGTGACAACACAAGAACAAGTTCTTGTGGAAGAAGGAGATGAAGTTCAGTCTGAAGAGCTGATATGTGAAGCAACAGTTGAGACTATTGAACCTTATGATTTCCAAACTAATAATTTTTGTATAAATGCAGGAAACATAAGTGATGATGAAATACTTGCGAAGTGTCACAAAGAAATTGCATTGCTGGAATATTTGCTAGAAAATTCAGAGTATGACAGTGTGATTGCAGAAGAAGAAGTTCACTACAGTGAACAAGAGAAGGAAGACATCATTAGAGTAGATGATGTGGAAGAGAGACTAATGGACAGCCTCAGGAATTATTTTGAGAGCTCAAATCAACATACTGATGTGTTGACAGAGGAGAAAGAAACAGTGCAGCAAGCTGAATTGTTGCCAAAGGAAGATAAGGTGCATAAGTCTTGTGTTTTTTATTTTAACAAGTGTTTTGTGAGTGCAGGTTTTGTTGCAATTGCTGGAGGAGATTTGGCACAAGTGAACAACCAAATAAAGGTGAAAGAAGAAGACTCGGTGGAAGAATTCAATCCATGGAACAAAGATGTTAAATTGTTGGAGAGAACGTTGGAAAGTCATGATTCAATCATGAAAGAGGGTAAGGATGATAGGGAGGCAGTTAGCATAAGAGTCAACATAGAAGTCAGCATAGCAAGCAAAGCAAAAGTTGGAGCAAGCATAGCTAAAGTTGGAGCAAGAGAAAAAGTGGAAGAAAAAGTAGACCAGCAACTACAAAGAGAAAGTAACTGTAGAAATTCCCACCTATAGATCACCTGGTAATGCAATATACTAAAGAAAAACACTTGATCTACTTCTACAAACAATTTAGCAAAAGCTTAATCGAACATTAGCAACATCAATAAGAACACATATAACTGATAAGAAGGAATCAATCACACATAACACAGAAGATATAACCCGGGGAAAGCCTCAACATAAAACCCGAACTCTATATTAACATACAAGTGGAAATATAGCCATTATTACAAAAAGAATCAGCTCAAAAGATATCCTTCTCTCTTTGCAAAAATTATGTTGCTCATAGACAGTCAAAGGCCTCTCTCTAACCTCTAGTTTTTCCTCCAAGCCTCCTATTTCTTTGTGCAATTTTGATTGGGGTCCAGTGCAGCCACTTGTGTGAATTGGCCTCTTCACACACTCACTAACCTCTAATCCAACTACGCAGTCCTGAAGGAGATAAATCCTCATCATGGATGAGCTTCCTTTATAGGAAAAATATTCATCCAACTGATAGTACATTGTCCCTTCTCTCATCTCAACTGGGTCTATGTCTGAACTGACATGCATGAGTTATCCATGAGAGAATATTTAGTTATCTGAAGTGCAGAAGTTATATGCAAGCATGCATTAACTAACTGAACTTACTTAATTTAAACAAACTATTTAAATAAATTATAACTGGACTTGACTCAGTTAACTGAGCCAACTAATTACTACTCAAATTAGAACTCATACTTATCTCATTAACTAAAGGTTAAATTCCTCAATTAATAGATAAATTGTTGCATGTCCTCACATAGACTTCATGTTTGATTTTCCACAACTAATTAACTAATGGAGAATTAATTTATTTATTTTCAAACAGCTGTTAAGTTCAAATTCAAATTTTACTTCCTATTTTTAGTCCAGGGACTGACTAAAATAGGAATCCATCCTGAACTGCTAAAAATAGCAATTCTATTTTTAGCACTTCCATTTTTCATTCCCTGTTGCCCAATCCAGCAATGGTACCCAAGCTGATATTTTTAGCAGTGTTATTTTTAGCATTTCTTGTTGCCATTTTCAATAGTAGCCAGCATCAATTTGAAGAACTAGTGGACAACAACAACAACCTAAAGCAAAGAGAAAGAGGCAGAAGTAAGAAACAGAACATGGACCAGTCCAAGGATGTACTGGAGACAGAGATTGAAGAAATGTGGCAACTAATGATGAAGCAATCCAAATGGAGGAAAATGGTAGTAGAAGGAAGCATGATCAATCAGATTTTGAACCTGATTTACAAGAATAAGAAAATGGAGCAGAAGACAGCAAACATATAGCAGCAACAAAGGTACAAGGCATTTGGGCAATTACAAAACAAAGTATGGGATCCAGGAAGACAAAGATTAGAAGACACATGATCAGGAGATCATGAATATTTTCTACTTTGGGAGTCTGATGCAGGAGCATTCAACCCAAGGAAAATCATTGTAATTAAGTAAATATAGGGGGTCATGTATTTTTAGGAAGTAGTGATGAATTAATATAGTATTAGGCTTTTGAGTGCATAGAATGGGATTTAACTAGATAATGAGAGGTTGTTTGTAAATGCTCTCAAATAAATGAGAACATGAGTGGTTAATAAAGATAAAGAGTTAAAAGTCAAATATAACTCTTTAAGCAATTTCATGATTCTAGGAGCGAGAGAGTTTTTAGGAATTAAATGGAGATTAGAAGTGGAAATAGAGGATAGAGTACATCTAGGAGTCGGTTCAATAGATTTAGGAGTCGAACCAGGATGAGTTCAACAGAATTCACTGACATATATGTAAGCCTACGGGTAGAGTCAGGGGAAGAGGCCACGAATATTTGAGGATTAGGCCTGCATGAGAGACAGAGAGTCTCATTTTGTAATCATTATGTATATTTATAAATACAGAGGTTAGTTTTGACCCTGGATAAGTGTGTTTCGAGTGTTGAAATTATTGTGAATTGGAATTCTGCAATAGTTGTATGCAAGCAGAGTCGAGGTGAAACACAGAGAGGAGAATGATTCAAAAGAATCATAATGGATCATCGAGTCCAATTGAAGCATCAGAGTGAAGCTTTGGAGAGACAGCGAAGTTGAGAGTTCGAGGAGTTAAACTCAGAAAGAGTTGAGCAGCAGAAACAGCGAAGAACGGGAACCTTTGAAGAAACCCGAACCACAAAGAAAATTGAAGAAAATGGCGAAAAAACACAAGTAAAGAGACAGGCGAGAAGTAAAGTATAGCCACACAGGAGCTGTTAGATCTTTGAGATCAACGGTCCTGATCATATCGCATCGGCGAAACCCTTTGGGTGCTATCGAACCCCGCCCATCGAGAAAAGTGATTGCGATAATGCGATGCATCATGGACTGTCGGATCGAGATTCGAGATCGACGATCCAGATGAGATCGGAAATCACATATCTGAGAGGTCAAAGGGGTTGGCTACAGTGGTATAATGAAGGGCCGATATGCCGATAGCGATAATGCACAAATCGGCAATCGGAGGAATTGGAGGTCGGGCAATCAAAGCAATGGAAAGTCTCAATGGAGGCAGACCCAACGATAACTATAGTCGCAGTTGTAATGTTTTTGAGATCCGCTTATGGTTGTTGGAGAGGAGTTTTAATGTAATTCCTTTATAAAGCAAAATTCAGAGGAAATGCGATAAGGTGAAACCGATAAAGTATTGAAGCGCAGCTATATAAATACTTGAGTTCTGGAAGGCTATCGCATATCGGGAATGTGGGAAGATATGTGTTAATGTGACTGCAGGAAACCCCAATTGCGATTAGTGATAAAAAGAAAGCCTCGAGAAATGTGCAAAAGCTTTAAAAAGGTGGAAAAAGGTCAGTTTATGCGTGTTTGGGTATGTTTCTATGAAGAATGGAAATAAAGCGCCGATAAAGGGTTTTATGTGTTAAAACCCTATATAATCAAAGTCAAGAAAGTTAAAAGTTATATATGGTCATAAAAGGGTTATTGAAGGTTGTGAAGGGTGTTTTAAGCGCTGATAGGAAGGATTAATGAAAGACTTCAATAAAGTATTATATGAAGGCTCAAGGGTTGTAAATAGTCCCGATAAGAAGCTTTGGCAGGGTGATTGAGTTTCGATATAAAAGGAACTGTGACTAAAAGGGCCTTAACCATGTGTGGTTGAAGATTTGACTTCTTTGTGAATCAAATACCTGGGACATATGTATTTATGAGATTTTATGCATACTATGGGTGTAAGCGGGGGTAACCCTGCATCAGATCTGATGATGCTCCTTCTGTAGAGGTGAAAACCACCTCAGATGAAGGTGGGGATGTGTACTTGGCTTCTTCTTCAAGTACACATGTAGATCATGAGGCATGGTTGATTGACTTAGGTGCATCCTTTCACTTCACTCCCCATAGAGAGTGGTTCTGCGAGTATGAGAAATATGATGGTGGTGATGTCTTCTTGGGGGATGACAAGAAGGCCAGAACCATTGGTCACGGAAAAGTCAAGTTGAAGTTGCAAGGTGGAAGGATTAGAACACTTTCGGGTGTTCTGCATATTCCTACATTAGCCAAAAATCTGATTTGTGTAAGAAAGCTGGATGATGCAGGTAAAAAGACAATGTTCGAGAAAGATACCTGCAAGATGGTTCGGGGAGCACTAGTATTGATGCGGGGAGTTCATATTGGAACTTTGTACAAGCTACAAGGTAGCACTGTTATTGATGGGTGCAATAATTATGTGGTTCCAGAAGGTGGAGCAGAAAATCTAGTGATCTCTGGAGAAAAGACCATGCTATGTCATCAAAGGCTTGGACATATTGGAGAGAAGGGCCTTTGTATACTTCATGGTAGAGGTATGGTAGAAGGTATGACTAATATCTCTCTGGATTTTGATTTTAGTGAAAATTGTGTATATGGGAAGAAGAATCGAGTGGGTTTCCCCTCTGGCGGTAAGAGGGAAAAATAGATATTAGAGCTTGTGCACAGTGATTTGTTTAGACCTGTGAAGGTTCCATCACTAGGTAAGTTTGTGTACTATGTATCATTTATAGATGACTTCTCAAGGAATACATGGATATATTTCCTCAAGAAGATAAAGGTGTTGAGGACAGATAACGGTGGAGAGTTTTGCAAGAAGGAATTTGAAGAATTTTGTAAGAAGTGTGGTATAGCACGGCAGAATAATACTCCATACACACCTTAGCAAAATGAAAGAATGAATAAGACATTGATGGAAAGGGCAAGAAGCATGCTCAGTGGTGTCATGTTAGGACAAGAATTCTGGGCAGAGGCGGTGGAGACTACATGTTACCTGGTCAACAGATCACCTTCATCAGCATTGGAGGATAAGACTCCACAAGAGGTATGGACTGGTAAGAAACCCTCTCTTTCACATATGAGAGTATTTGTATGTGATGCATATGTACATGTTCCAAAGGAGAAAAGAACAAATTTGGATAGTAAATCTGAAAAGTGCATGTTTATTGGGTATAAGGATGGTTTAAAAGGCTATAAGCTTTGGAACCCAGTAACAAGGAAGGTTGTGTACAGCTGAGATGTGGTGTTTAGAGAGGTGAAAGATGTTATTAAACATGAAGTATCATCAAAGGAACCTGAGAAGATAGAGTTTGATCTAAAGGAAGAAGAATCAAACTCTACAGCAGAAGAGGAATCAGAAGATGAAGAGCCACAAACTCTGATTGTGAGAAGATCAGTTTGAGAAAGAAGATAGCAAGAAAGGTATATTCCATCTCTTTTTTGTTCAATTTTTTCTTTATCTATTACCGATGATGATCTCATAAATGTGAAGGAAGAAGTAGATTCAAAGGATGGAAAACTCTTGAAAGAGGCCATGGTTGATGAAATGGCATCTTTACACAAAATGAGGCTTGGGATCTAGTGGAGTTGTCGGCTAGAAGGAAACCCATTGGCAGCAAATGGGTGTTCAAGAAGAAGACAAATGCATAAGGAAAGATGGAAAAATACAAAGCTTGGTTGGTAGCAAAAGGTTATTCCCAAGTGGCGAGAATTGATTTTGGTGATATTTTTTCTTCTATTGCCAAGGTATCTTCTATTAGATTACTTTTATTTATTGTTGTTGCTTTTGATTTTGAGGTAGAATAGATGGATATAAAGACAACATTTCCTCATGGGGATCTGGAAGAAGAGATCTACATGAAACAACCTGAAGGCTTTGCGGTGAAGTGTAAGAAAGAACTGGTATGCAAGTTAAAAAAGTCTTTGTATGGGTTAAAAAAGTCACCAAGGATGTGGTATCAGAAATTTGATACATTTATACGGGGACTTGGCTTCACCAGAAGAAAATCAGATCATTGTGTGTATTTTAAATTAATTGGTGACCGTGTTATTTATCTGGTATTTTATGTGGATGATATGTCGCTGGTTGGAAACAGGGAAATTTTTAAGAAACCCCCCTAAATTTACATGTATAATAAATGGGTGAATCTCCATGGTATATAGGAAAAATGGAAGGTGATTTTATTAATAATATGATATGTATATATAATTTTTTGGCGAATCTCTCACCAGGCATGGCGAATATTTTACTCAATTATAAAATCTTGTGTTTATTGAATACACAAATGAAATCATTGCATTTCTTTAAAATATCTTTTGAAATCAAAATTACCGAAATTACATATCGATAACCTAGTGGGTGTAGGATAAAATTCACCTGTGCCATTCACAGAAAGCATGAGAAAAAACCAACCAAGAAAAATTCAAATTCATCACTTCTAGGGACCTCATAACCACCCTGCCAATACACAAGTATGTTCCTATTTGCAATTAGAAAAATTACACAAATTACAATCTGTTTACTCCAGCACATGTTGGAAAGTTATAGAAGGATGACTATTGCAATCAATCCATTCCTTTTAGCCCTGGATTTGTTTTAGTTTAAAACAGAAGTATAGAAATATACTTGTCCAATGTTTATGCTTTAACCATTCACCTTAAGATGTTTTTACAATATAATTTCCTAAGTCTATTTAATATCTTCATTATCATAAAAACCAACCTATATCCATCTTAACTCCACATCTACCACTCTTAGGGGGATGAAATCTATTTCTCCCTCTGAGCACTTGGTAGACCCAAAATTAAAATGGATATAAGATGATAGAATTTCCCCTTTAAATAGTCTATGCTCACATGAATACCATGGTATTACCATGGGTCAATACCATGGGTTATCATAAACCTAGAGCTTAAAAATTACTATTAGTAATTTATAAAAATTAATAAAATTAATAGTTGATTTTTATTTTATTTTTTATTTTAACCAAGCTAAAATGTTTAACATACATTAGATTACAACATCCATTTTTACTCTTCATTTGCATATCACGATATTTTTACCTCTCGGGGGTTAGTATATCCAGAGTAAAGATGGATCTATGTTGGTTTAATTCCCCCATTTCAATAGGCTACATTCCAGGTGAATACCATGGGTCAATACCATGTGCCATTTTGGTGAATACCACGGGTCAATACCATGTGCCATTTTTATTTTTATTAATACTAATATTAGGGTTAATAATGTTTTTTTGCATGGTATTAATAACAATCTAGTCCATAGGTTTCACCTAAATATAACGCATTTTTTGAGTGTTCGTAAATATAAGGTGACTTATGGGGTAAATATAAAAAAATGTTTTATTTGTTTACCATACCTCTCGTTTATTTATATTTTTATTAATTTACCATACCTCTTTTACAAATATGGTATTTGGCCCATAAGATTCACTTAAATAAAACCTCTTTCTTGAGCCTTCATAAATAGAATGAGGGTTATGGACTAAATATAAAAAGAGGTTTTCTTTATTTATCATGCATCTAGTTTATTTATATTTTTATTTATTCACCATACCTTTTGAGTAAGTATAAAAAGACGTTTTATTTATTTACCATACCTCCACTTTACTTATATTTTTATTTATTTACACCCTTGCATGTATATAAGGTGACTTATGGAGTAAATATAAAAAATGTTTTATTTATTTACCATACCTCTCATTTATTTATATTTTTATAAAATTTACCATAGCTCTTTTATAAATATGGTATTTGGGCCTTTAGCCCATAGGATTCACTTAATTGAAAATGGGCGAATGGATTCACTTAAATAAAACCTATTCTTGAAAATGGGCAAATGGAAGGTTGTAACTCCTAATTTCAAGGGCTAAATTTACCTTTTTTACCCTCTCCCTTAAAATAAGGTGGGTTACTTGAGGTGATATGTAAAAATGTACTATGATACAAAATATTCGCCCACTAAAAATTTAAAACCCCTTAATTTCGCCAAAGGGCGAACATTCGCCCCTAAAATTTTCTATGGTTGGAAATGACAAAAAAATTATCCAGGATTTAAAGACCCAATTATCCTCCAAATTAGACATGAAAGATCTTGGTGTTGCAAACTATATTTTGGGCATTAAAATTAAAAGAGATTGGGCAAAGGGGAAGCTCTAGTTAAACCACAGGAAGTATGTCGAGACAATACTGCAAAGGTTTAATATGCAAGATAGTAAAACGGTGAAGGTTCATATTCCTGTAGGTGTAAAGTTATCTACTGAACAGTGTCCCAAGACACAAGAAGAGGAAGAGGACATGTCTCATGTTCCATATGCAAGTGCAGTCAGTAGCCTAATGTATGCGATGGTTTTTACTAGACTAGAAATTGCACATGCAGTGGAAGTATTGAGTGAGTTTATGTCAAAACCAGGGAAGGAGCATTGGACAGTAGTGAAGCGGGTTTTCAGGTATTTGTGTGGCATTAGTAATTATGGTTTGTGCTACCAAGGAAGACCAAGATTGGATAGAATTTTGGACATTTGTGGCTTTGTTGATGTAGACTGAGATGGAGATCTAGATCAGAGAAGAGCTACAAGTGGGTATGTGTTTAACCTATTTGGTGATGTAGTTAGTTGGATGAGTAAGACACAATCTGTAGTGGCACTGTCAACTACAGAGGTAGAATACATGGCAGCCACTCATGCAAGCAAGGAAGTAGTTTGGTTTCAGAGATTGTGTTCAAGTATGGGGTTAGTACAGTGAGCTATAAGGATAGACTATGACAACTAAAGCGCAATTTTCTGGCAAAGAACCCTCCTTATGATTCAAAGACAAAGCACATTGATGTTCAGTATCACTTTGTGAGGGATATGATAGAAGACAAAAAGGTGTTGTTGGTAAAGTTGGACACTTTGAAGAATAGTACAGATGCATTGAAAAAATTTGTGAGCTCGGAGAAGTTCTCTTGATGTATAGAAACAATGGGAGTTGCAGGGTTGGATCAATGACTAAGCTCTCCTGTGGCCCCTTGGGGAAAGAAAACAACAAGTAGGAGAATGTTGGGTTGTTTTATATTCTTTCCAAAACTAGCCAAAGTAGTTAAATCAGGGGTTAGAGGGGGGGTGGAGCCCCCCCTTCATTATGTCGATGTGTAGCGGGGGTGTGGAAACCCCCCTTGTTGGGTTGTTTGAGGGGGGTGGTATCCCCCCTCTACGGGGTCTGCGGCAGTGCCCCAGGGCAATTTTTTTTGGACCCTATATTAGGTGGGCAGACCTACCTATGGTTTTGTGCATGGTTTTCACACATGGTTTTGGGCACGATAGTTTTTGGTCCATGGTATTTTGTAGATCCGGTCAAGAGAACTACAATTATGTTCTAATCTAGGGTTAAGGGATTGGGGTTTATGGATGCTTCGGCATGTATATATATGTATTGTAACATTGAAAGGAACATAATGAAAAATTAATCTAGTGGTCCCGGTTTTGGGATCCAAGGGAAAATCTCTTGTATATTTGTTTTATGTGTTATGCTCTTGCCATTGTTTATTTTTTGTTTTTTAGAATTCGTATGCAGGTAATTTATGTATGGGGTTAAAACCTACAGGGACTAGTAACTAAACCCACCAAGGGCTCCTGAGCATTTGTCCTAACCTAGGTTCCAGGACTAGTAACTCAACCCAAGTTGTTCCAAGGCTTATAGAGCATTTTTTCCAACCTACATCAATAATGAATTATGAGCACCAATCATAAAACAATCAATGGGAAAAGCCCACAACACAATGGATATCTAGGAAATGGCAAGCAAAGGCTAAAACCATTCAATCCAGGCAATCCTTGATGCCAATAATAACGCATAACCAGATAATCACATGCATATGCCATGCATACAAATATCAACAAGGAGATCATACATGCAACCTGTTACCTGCAAAGCAATCCAGTTGTACTTGTTTATCCACAAGTTCCCTTGCACTTTCCTGATTTCCTTTGCCTTCTTTCTCCAAATCCAAAGTATGCCAAAGTGCTCCAAGAATGCTCCAAGATTTCTATAAGTGTGCAAGAGTGTGAGAGAATAAGAGAATGAAAGAGAGATCTAAAACTGAATTGACAAAAAGTTTTGAACTGATCCTTAGAATCTTTTTTATCATTGAGGCCTCTATTTTCTTCATTTTCCTTCATTTTTCCTTCAATTTCCCTCTCGTGCAAATTTGTGTCTGTTGCACTAAAAATTGTCACCTTGACATTCTGCTATCTATGTGAGTTCATTACCACTCATACTTTCCCCCTCTGCAATTCTAAAGCATCAATTCCTCTTATCAAACCTTGAAAATAAGAGAAAAACCCTCAAAATTCTTAAAACTCTGGTTCCGCACTTTCTGTTTGTATTACTTGCGGTCCTACACCTAATGGTCATGTCTCTTGCGCACCTGACCGCTTTGTCTCTGTGTTAAAGGTACGGACCCCTGTAAAAGTTAAAAAGGCACGAGTATATTCTAAAAAACTCAATTTCAGTCATTTTTTGAAGTTCTGGAAGGAATCTTGAGGTGGAAAGTTCACTCTCTTAAGGTTCACGCATTCCATACCTTAAGGAGCTAACCCCTTGATGTGAGGAGCTTATCCCTTTGAAGGAGGATTCTATCCCTTCATAGGTGGACTTGTAACCTCCTCCTCTGCACTATAAAAAGAAGCATTGGGCTGGTTACTTAGGAGGTTAGAAGTTGAATATTTTTTAAGTGAAATGTTATTGGAACTTAGTCTTCTTAGTTGAGTTTTTATGAGGAGATATTACATACCTCTATGATCTCATTTGGAAGAGTGCAAGGCTTGTCAAAGTAAAGGAAATTCCTATTTCAGACCCCAGGAAGAGCTTGTTCAACATCAAGGCTGAAAAGGTTGTAAGGTTCTTCTACTTCAAAGTTAATACAAATAAGTTTGTTTTTCTCAATAAGTTGTTGATTCATGGTTTATTTTATGGATTCCTTGATCACCATAATAGACATGATTTATGATATTTGCTATGCAGGTGCTATTTAATGTTTGCTTGTTTGTGATTGCAGGTCCTCAAAGGTAACTCTTTCGAACAATTGAAGGATGGCTACTACAAACAAGCATTGAATCTAAGGTAGGGTCTTAACACCTTTATAGTATTTATTTATAAATCGCATATGTATAGAGAAAGATAGATTTGTTTGCTTGTTTTTTGCTAGATTATCTTTTGATACTAGGGAGATCGGTCTTGTCCACAAGATCGATTTATCCGGCTAACAAATTGGCGACTCCACTTGGGATCTGAATTTGGTTTTTGGTTTTCCTTTGTTTTGACTTGAGAAAATTGTTTTCGTTTCTAGTTTTTATTGATGTATGCTGGCTTGGGTAGCTTTTAGAATCTGGATTTTTTTTTGTTTTTTTCAAAATTTTCACGGGACCGCACTTTCTCTTTACAGACAGTGCGGGCATCTCCACACTTTTCCTTTAGTAAATAGAGTGGGACCGCACCTGTTTCTTCTGTAAGTCTGTGGACCCTGTAAAAATTTTTGAAAAACCTAAAATATCTTCTTCCAGTTAATTTTAGGTTTCATTTAGGATTTTTAGTGTCTACCCAGATCTATATTTTTCCTATCAAAAATCTCTTGTGGGTGAGTTCTGATGGTATTTTTGTTTTAGATGATTTTCTAGAAGTTTTGCATGCTTGGAGTGGTTTTCACTTGGTCTCTATAGTGACTCAAAGATTAGAAGCTTGAGAAACCTTAGATCACCCTGGTGTCTTTTCGTCTTCTTGATGAGTCTGACTTGGTTGTGAAATCTATCCTTTGTGAGAAATAGATTTAGTTTTCTCCTTGCAAATCTTTGAACAAACTTTGTTATAAGTTTTGAATTTCATTTTTACAAAAGAAAACATATCTGGATGTTTTTTCATTGGTTTGTTGTTTTGAACAAATGAATCCTTAGTTTACTGAACAACTAAGAAAAACGTCCTCAAAAAGAATTGAAGCTTTTATTTAATTATATTTTTAAAAGTTTTTAGATCTCAACATTAGTTTTTGTAGTTTTGAGTGTTTTTCTAGAACTTGTAGATCTCTTTTAAAGCAAATTGTTTTTGTAGTTTCAAGTTTTGAAAATGGAAAGGGATTTATTGTGAGCATTAATTATTAGTCTCATTTTGAGTTCTTATTCAAAAATACAAAAACATTTTCTTTCCATTTCCATGCTGAAAGAAAGAATTGTTTCTTAAAGAATTGCATTCTCGAACTCTTTCTTTTAGCTAGAATTTCATTAAAAGAAAAACGAATTTCTTATCATTTTAGGTGCATTTTTTAGTGTCTCTGGAGTCGAGTCTTCACACCATCAAAGTTTCATTTCCATAACTATTGACTTAAAGAACAACCCATAAAAGCAACGCTTAATTAAAATTGATCTAGTAATCTTTTTTATTTCTAGGGCTCTTATCACCAATATAGCTTAGGCTAATATCTTGGAGTAGGGAGTAATTAACTCTCCAAGATAGTTAAAACAAACAAGTAGATACATCGTGCGGTAGGAAATAAATCTAATTGTAATTGATACATTCTGGGAAGCTTCTCTTAAAGGAATCAATCACGAGATCACGTCCGAACCTTTGAGACAATCAATTTTGTTTCACTGGGAAAGATAGACGATTTGCACGTATTATAAACGATAAACCTCGGATTAACCATTGTTTAGGAGCCTGGGGTCACTTGTTGGTAAACCTCGGATTGACCATGTCGAGGAGCCTTCAAGGGGATTGGGCTTTGTTACTCTGCCCTTGCGCATAGATCGGATCGTAGACTGATCCCCCAGTTGTATTTTTTGTTGTTGGTAACCTTAGTGTCGATAAACTTAAGATTATTTCCTAAGGTGACGGTGAAGAAAGGATCTCACTGTACCTAGAGCAGACATTGACTAGACTCACTTGGACTCTCTAGGGGTTTCTCTTCACTCGAGATGGTTTTGTGAAGAAACTTGTGCCAGTCTGTTTCATTAAGCAGTTTGTTGGGGTAATTGTTCCACCGCCTTTTCTGTATTAAACTTCTACTACATTGAATTTCATCACCAACTAGTGTTTTTAGTACGGGAAGTTATTGTTTGTGTGTGGTTTGAACTCTTAGATTTTTTAGGTGTGTGATTAAGTTGTTTGTTTCTTTAGATACTTTGGGTGGTTTTATTGAAATTTTCTTTGTTTGCATGTGATTAATTAAATATTTAATCGTGGTTGAATTACCGAGAAAATCTCGTAGACTTCATGGGAAACCTCCTGAGTATACACCAAGCTAGCTTGAAGGGCTACAAGCTCTTGTATCACCTAGTGACAGTAGAGTTGGATCACCAGAAGCCAGAGAGTCATCTTTAATTGTTCATCCTGATTATCAAATACAAACAACAGAGTATATTCAAGAGCCAATTTCATTTTCCGAAGTTACTGGTAGTATTTCTCCTTCCAGTGAATTAGCTGAAGAACCTGAAATTTCTAAGCCTGACACTGAACCTGCTGCTACTCCAACTTCTAGTGGTCCTGGTTCACCTAGGGTAGGAAATATCATTACTCAAAATCTTCCTTCTGGCCTCATTTCTATTGAAGAACTTGTCAGTCCAGACGAAGACGTAACTCTTCCTGAAAACCAACAAACTTTAAATCTTAGGGAGCATGAATCAATATTCTACATTCCTTTTAGGAGTGACGCTTGGTATGTATCATTGACAAATTTTTTAGAAAACCCGGGTCTTAGTTTTTCACCACCTTGAATTCCTTTTCATCCTACACCAAGAGGTTATTATCCTTCATCGATCATGTCAAGACAGTCATCTATGTTTTCCCAATCACCAGAAACATTTTTATACGGCAGTCCTTCTGTTCCTTCGAGGTACCAGTCACTCACTGGTACTTTTTCAGGAGCATCTCCTCAACCGACTGAACATGAGTTATCAACTGGTAGTAATGGAACTCAAGCATTGAATGCAAAACAAATCCTTATGATGTCTAGGAGTATTCCAAATCCTCAACCTTAGGGTAGTCAGTTACCGCCTGGGGGGCAACCCCAAGGTAGTCAGTTATCGCCTAGGGAGCAACCACAGGGTAGTCAGTTACCACCTGGGGGGCAACCTCAAGGTAGTCAGTTATCGCCTGGGGGGCAACCTCAAGGACAGTACATGCCTTCAGGACAGTACATACCTCAAGTTCAACCCTAAACTTAGTACATATCTCAAGGTCAACCCCAGTTTCAGTACATTCCTCAAGGTCAACCCTAGTTTCAGTACGTACCTCAGGGTTATCAACCTCAAGGTTAGTACCCAAACCAAGGTTTCCAACCGTCTTCTCGTCAATCATTTTTACAAGGAGCTAGAAATGTACCGCTTAATTATCAGCCCTACGTTCAACCAGGTTATGATCCTCCATATGCACAACCTTTTATGGGTGCATACTCCAGAATGAATATGGTGTGGGATCCATCTCAAACTCAACAGCCTATGCAACCTAATGTGCAGTTATCTAATTAACCTCGACAATCTTTCGTTTCTGGTCCAACCCAGCAACCTGTCCAACCTACTGTTCAAACCCCTGCACCTGGTTTAGTTCAGCAGCCTGGGCCTAGCTCACCTCAGACTCCGCCTCAAACTGCTACAACTACTGCAACTTTTGTTCAACCTACCACACCTATTTCTGGAGTATCTATAGCTCTGGTTTCTACTATCTCTGTATCAGTGAAAACTCCTCAAGTCTCTGTGCCACAGTCAGGACCTACAATTCAGACTTCAGTCCAGATGCCTGCAGGACAAGCTAGTCCAAGTACGATTCTCACAACTCAACCGCAATTTACCTATCAACCATACCAGGGACAGTATCAATTCGATCCTACTGTACAAAACCCATTTTATCAGTATCAACCATATCCTGGCTATACTTATCAACAACCTCAACAACCCCAGTTTGGTCCAATTAGTCCTGGTTTCCCGGGAGGTTATAACATTCCTAATGCAAATCCAATTCCAGTATATCCTCCTCCTGGAGTTGGTCTCATTACTCAAGGTTTTCGAGACCCTAATCGCTAGTTACCATTTATTGAAACTTTGGATTTACCTGATTTGTCGCGCCTTACAAACGATCCAATTTACTATCTTCCGTATTGGCCGCCAATCCCTAGTAAGTTGCCCAATGATATCCCAAAATTCGAGGGTAATTTAGGAGAGGATCCATCAAATTGTGTTATGACTTATCACCTCTGGTGTGCATCTAATTCAATCATTGATGATTCAATTCGATTGCATCTTTTTCAACGAACTCTTATTGGTCTTGCCGCCAAATGGTACATTGAGTTACCACGAGCCTCTTTTTATAATTTCAATCAGTTAGCCACTTCTTTCTTAACTCATTTTCAGTTTCCTGTCAGATATGACAATGGCACGGAACTGTTAACTTCACTAAAACAATCCACGTCCACATATATTTCTGATCATATTCATGAATGGCGATGTAGAAGGTGTTTAGTGAAAGTTTTCATTCTGGATCAAATTTTAGCGGAATGGTTCATTAAATCATTGTTACCCAAAATCATTGAATATGTAGCTAAGGGAGGAGTTGTCACTGAAGATCAAGTCATTTCTCAGGCTCAGTACCTTGACCTCGTCTATACCCAGTCAGGTACTTTACATGAAAAAGTCCCTGATCTTCCAAAACACGGTCAAATAACTGCAACTCCTTCAGGGTCTCATGTCACTGATGGTATGATTGGTTTAGTTAGTACTAAAAGTAAGAAGAATTCTTCAAAGAATTCTTCTCCTATAACATCTTTACCTGATTCCCCAAAAGGAGATTCTTACGCTTGAATTTTTTGCCGACATCCATGTTGTAGACTCATCTATAACCAAATCAAAATCCGATAGTAAAAAGAAGGGGAAGAAGAAAAACAAACAAAATTCAAAAGATAAAACGGATAAAAATGAATCTACTGACGAAAAACATAAACCTCGCTATCCTTGTTTCATTTGCGACAAGGATCATTTTACCAAAGACTGCCCACATCGAGCAAAGGTTTCGAAAATCGTTAAAGGTTCTCAAACGCCTGTTGTCTTGAAGGATCCTTTTCCTACTCAAGATAGTAAGATGATTGGTTCTTCCTCAAATGCCTCAGAAGAACCCATTATGATGATGTCTCATGTCAGGATTGTGATGCGATCACAAGATTATGGTAGTAAAAATCCTGTTGGTGGTAAAGAAGCAGAATCTTCTAATTCAAACACATCAACTACAACTCCTCCTGGTTCTGATCCGCTACAGATCGAGAAACCCAACCCTGACTTAGTAATCAAACCGCCTGCTAAAGGTATACTTCGTAAATTAGCTTTCAATCCACATGTGAGAGCTACTCAGAATTATAACATTGTTGAAGACTTAGCTATTTCCCCTTCAGCAATGTCAGCTTTGGAAGTGCTGCAATCGTGCCCAACACAGCGTAAATTACTATTGTCTGCTATAGGAGCTATCGATATACAGGATTCGAACCTAATAATCTTCGATTTAGAGAATAGTACACCCCGCCTACCTCATCAAATGGCTTTCCAGATTCCAGTGTTAGTCAAAAACAGGCCTTGCTTTCGGACTGTGATTGATGAAGGGGCTTCTACGTGTATTATGTCGATCCAGTGTTGGAGATCGCTTGGTTCTCCCACACTCAATCAGTCTCTGACAATTCTAAAGGCTTTTGATGGCCAAGGGTTCCATCCTTTTGGTATTTTACAAGATTTACCTATAGGGGTCGAAGGCAAAACCGTAAATCTAGATGTGGAAGTCGTTAATGCCCCTCTAGATTACAACCTTCTCCTGGGTTGTAGTTGGTCTTATGCTATGACTGTTATTATTTCATTGGTATTTCATCTTATCAAGTTTCCTCATAATGGAAATATCATTACGATAGACCAGTTGACTTATTTCTCATCTAACCCAGCCTCTACAGATAGTATTCATCACGTCAGTAAAACAACTATCCCTTACAAGGATGTTGGAGTAGGTTTGATTAAACATTCTGGTTTACTAGGAACTTTTTCCTTCCCTCCTCCTAATGTATCACCTTCTATTGCAACTATTCATATGATTTCATCGAACACTATTGCTTTTGATGATCCTTGGATCGTACCTTGTGATTCTGAGGTGGATTCATTTGATGGCGCGATGCCTTTGAGTCCCTTTGAAATTGCATATCAGGTTGTATAGTCATTTTCTGATTCTTATTCAACCATTCTGCAGGAATTTGACTTGGAATTTTAAAAGTCCAAGGCAAAGAAACCTTTGGTTTTTGCTGAACTGATGTGTGATTTCCCGCATACTAATACTGAAACAGTGGTGGAGAAACCCATTGCGGATGAATCCTTGTTTCTTATCAGTACTCTTGATCCTTGGTATGGAGATATTATTATTTATCTCCAAACCCAATCTTTTCGGCCTAAAATCTCACGATCTCAGCAATGGAAAATACGTTTCTAATCCCAACAATACAATATTATTGATGATACACTTTATCGTTATGGGGCAGATTCTGTTTTTCGACGTCGTCTAACTCATGAAGAAGCTGAAAAGGTTCTAAATGACTATCATTTTGGAGCATGTGGCGATCATATGTCTGGGTATGCCATAGCCCAAAAGATATTGCGCGCTGGTTATTTCTGGCCATCCTTATTCAAAGATTGTATCTATGAAATCCGGAAATGCCACAATTGTCAAATCTTTGATCATAAAATGTGTGCTCCACCTACTCCTCTCCACCCTATAATTGTTGTCGGTCCTTTCGCAAAGTGGGGTATTGACTTTATTACATGTAACCCTCACTCAGCCGGGGGGCATGCGTATATTATCCTAGCGGTAGATTATTTTACTAAGTGGGCCGAGGCGATGCCTACATTTTTGGAAAACGGCAAGACTGCTGCAACTTTCATATTCAATCATATAATTGCTAGATTCGGTGTTCTTCAAGCTATTATTACTAATCATGGAAGTCACTTTCGAAATATCATGATGACTAAACTGATAGATCAAATCGCCCTCTGCCACGATAATTCTACTCCATATTACCCGCAGGCTAATGGTCTAGTTGAAGCTATCAATAAATTTTTAGTCACCTATGATCCAACGAATTATTGGTATTCACAAGTCGAATTGCCATACCATGTTATTTTCAACACTTTGGGCATATCAGACCTCAGTAAAAACATCAACTGGTTTCACTCCTTTTCAATTGGTCTACGGTTTGGAAGCAGTGCTACCTATTGAATGTGAAATTTTGTCATTACAATTAGCCATAGAATTACTCTGAGCTACTTCTGAAGGGGATAAACGTTTTTTGTACTTAGCTCAGCTAGATGAGAATCGGCGCACTGCTGCAATAGCAAACGAGACTCATGCAAAATACTCAGGCAGAAATCGAACAACCTCTGTGCCCTCCTCAGGGTGACGGGCCATCAAAGCAACCCAACGAATTATCCTAGGCTCTCGAGGAAGACCAACATCAACAGGAATATGTTGTGGGGCTAACATGGGGATCCTCTCTAGAGCAAAGCTGACTACGATAAATCTGTATCCAAAGTTTTTCAATTGTCCATTCTTTGCTTTGGTTAGTTGGCCTTTCACATTTTCCAACACAACCTCGCACTAGTTGAATATGGTGCCTCGAAAACAGTCTATAGCCATCTGCATCTGGGATCCAGTAGCCACATGTAATGTTACACTCCCGCATAGCCTGGTAACAGTGAATGCAATAACCTTAGGCTCAAGATGTTTGATAGTTTTAGTATCAATCCGTTTGTCCTTGGTTTGATCATCACAAAACTCCAATCGGAGAATAGTGACAAACTGGCCACCTGGCCTAGTCCCGAAAAGAGATAATTGTTCGCCCCTCTTGGAAAAACCAGTCAAAAAGTATATATCCTCCAGCTCGATTTCGAGCCGATGGCCACCAATCACGAAGCACTAGTCCTGCGTGTTCCATCTGTCTACCAGCCATTGCAAGAGGTCTACTTGGGCCCTCATGCCCGGTATGGCCCAGAACTTAAACAATCTGCATGCTCTCAATGCCTGCAATGTGGGCATATGATTTATTGTGGCAAGATCTACATCCTCATGCTCACGTTCTCGCCAAATAAGCATTTTGAGTGTCCTACAATGCATAAAAAGACATATTAGAACAAGCTAGTTCGAAAAAATTTGGGCGAAAATGGAGAAATTTGAATTTTTAAAATTCGTTGCGCGGGGTCTGCACCCGCTGCTTACAAACAGTGCGTAGGTCCGCACGGGTTGTGAGCAATAGGTGTGGACCCACAAATTTTTTCTTTATAGAAAAAAGTTGAGGTCCACAGGGGCTGCTTGTTGCACCTACGGACCCCCGCGAGCGACTTTCTAAACCTATTTTTCCTTCAAAAATCAAATTTAAAGCCTAAAAATGAATGTAAACGGATGAAATGCAAGTCAAGGAGGACATGGATTACCTGGAGCTGACAGTTTTTTATTCCAATGGACGGATTTTCCAGAAACTTCACAGGAACTTTCTTACCCAAAAGCTCTCACTTCTCACTCTGAAATCAAATGGTAAAAATGAAGTTAGAAAAACCCTTTTTATAAGTTTTTTCGAATAAATGAATTTTTAATTTATTTATTTTTCACTTTAAAAAGGTAAAATTTTAAATACATTTTTATTTATCTTAAACAGGTATGAGTAATGTTTTGAGTTTTTGTGCAGAATATTAGATTTTTTGGGAAAATTGATCATTTTTCAACAAAGAGCATACTTTTATCACTTTTTCGGACTCTTTCAAAAATTTACGAAAAAGCAAAACATTGGAGTCCTCTTTAAGCTCTTTTCTGACTCGTAAAATATGAAAAGATTGCCGAGTTTTTCCCTTTTTAACTCGTTAAACGGAATTAAAAGGGCGGTCCACTTACAGCTCTTTTCTGACCGTATAAACATGAAAAGATCGTCGGACTTTTGTCGTTTCAAGTTCAATACTGGTTATGAAACGACGTGTCTTCGATCACTTTTTTACTTTTTTGGATCGGAGCCACTAATTATGAAAAGTACTCCTTGATCATAATGGTCAAGCGGTTCTCTCGAGTATTATTTTATACTTTTTTGAGCTCGAGGGACACAAATTTACGAAAAAGGACCCCCATGGAGTTTTCTTAAGTTTTTCTTCTGACTCCCTAAAATTGAAAAACACCGAGTTTTTCCTATACTGGACTCGTTAAAATTTAACAGTAAAGGACCTGTTCAATTTTAAACAGGAACGAACCACTCCTTCTTAGGGTTTGAATTTTAAACTAAGTTGGACTCATCTGAAGGATGATCTTATAAACAAGCAAATGTTATCCTCCTCAAGCTTGTCAAAAATAAAGAGGTACTTGCTAGAAATGGTGGGGGAAAAGAGAGAAAAATGAACCTATTTGTTACACTTTGTTTTTTAGAAAATCCATTAACCACTCTTGAACATGACACTTTTTGTTCACCTGGGTTGGGAAATCCTTTGCCTAACAGTTAATCAAACCACATTGAAAGTCTTCAGTCAGTTTCTGGGTATTAGCTTTAGGTCAATTGTCACCAAGCCATCTGCAGTGTCGTTATGTGTTCAAGAGAACAGTTCAAACAAACCATTCATCTGCAAGATATTTGTCATCCATTTTGACCATCCTTGAGTCAGTCCTTGCCAATATGTTTCTTCAAAACTTGATCTATGATTTCTTGTTGTGGGCTTGCCTACAACGGATCGCTTTCTATCGACTTCATCTTATTATCTAGGAAGATGATCTAGAAATCGTCAGTAACTTGAAAACTGCATGCCCTAATGGCAGTTTTCTCGCCTTCGACGATAGGTTGCATCATTGACCTTCGATCGAATGATTCTATGACATGTTCGACTTCATCTCATTTATTCACATTTCATGGATTGTACTGGGTACTTTGAGAGCCATTGACATTACTAGTGGTTTCTCTCACACTTGTTAACAGTCCACATCATTGGCTAGTAATCAAGTGGTTTCTTCCATGTTCGACTTCGACACATTCATTCACATGGATAGAATCGTACTAGTTCGGGAAGCGGAAATCAAGACCCTAGATCTAGTTTCTGCCATCCAGGTTGTGAGGAATTTTGTTATTCATTATACAGTGGACTATTCATAAATAGATGGTTTCACCCATACTATGTCTACACATGTTTATACTCTTGATTTATCACAAAATCATTCTTGTATCAGAACAGTTTAGTTAGTTTTGATCTGAGTATGGGAATGCCTATGTCAGCAATGATATGTCTACATATATATATATATATAGATATATATATATATATATATATATATATATATATATATATATATATATATATATATATATATATATATATATTACATTGAATGTTTTTACAAGTTCTGACTGGGGTGTCCACAGGATGATCCTTGAAATGATAAAGTACTTCACTCTTCATAAATGACATACTCTATCTTCATCTATTACAGACTTCGCACTTTAGGGGGAAATCTGTTGCACTAAAAATTGTCACCTTGACATTCTGCTATCTATGTGAGTTCATTACCACTCATACTTTCCCCCTCTGCAATTCTAAAGCATCAATTCTTCTTATCAAACCTTGAAAATAAGAGAAAAACCCTCAAAAGTCTTAAAACTCTGGTTCTGCACTTTCTGTTTGTATTACCTGCGGTCCTACACCTAATGGTCATGTCTCTTGCGCACCTGACCGCTTTGTCTTTGTGTTAAAGGTGCGGACCCCTGTAAAAGTTAAAAAGGCACGAGTATATTCTAAAAAACTCAATTTCAGTCATTTTTGGAAGTTCTGGAAGGAATCTTGAGGTGGAAAGTTCGCTCTCTTAAGGTTCACGCATTCCATACCTTAAGGAGCTAACCCCTTGATGTGAGGAGCTTATCCCTTTGAAGGAGGATTCTATCCCTTCATAGGTGGACTTGTAACCTCCTCCTCTGCACTATGAAAAGAAGCATTGGGCTAGTTACTTAGGAGGTTAGAAGCTGAATATTTTTTAGGTGAAATTCTGTTGGAATTTAGTCTTCTTAGTTGAGTTTTTATGAGGAGAGATTACATACCTCTATGATCTCATTTGGAAGAGTGCAAGGCTTGTCAAAGTAAAGGAAATTCATGTTTCGGACCCCAGGAAGAGCTTGTTTAACATCAAGGCTGAAAAGGTTGTAAGGTTCTTCTACTTCAAAGTTAATACAAATAAGTATTTCTCAATAAGCTGTTGATTCATGGTTTATTTTATGGATTCCTTGATCACCATAATAGACATGATTTATGATATTTTCTATGCAGTTGCTATTTAATGTTTGCTTGTTTGTGATTGCAGGTCCTCAAAGGTAACTCTTTCGAACGATTGAAGGATGGATACTACGAACAAGCATTGGATCTAAGGTAGGGTCTTAACACCTTTATAGTATTTATTTATAAATCGCATATGTCTAGAGAAAGATAGATTTGTGTGTCTGTTTATTGCTAGACTATCTTATGATACTAGGGAGATTGATCTTGTCCGCAAGATCGATTTATCTGGCCAACAATGTCTCTTAACCTTCCTTTTCTCTTATTTTACTTTATTTCATAAACAAAATGTCAATTAATGCCTCTTTTCATTTTTCAATTTCCATAGCCATAAACTAATCACCGGTGATACCCATCACTATGTTTTACCCAACATTCAACTTGGAATACATGTCCCACGACCTTGGTATTATTTTATTTACATGAAAGTCAACCAAGGATTGTTACACCTGCGAATTATCTGGAATATAATGATGCAATACAAAAACATGGAACACAACATGTCTACGTGAAAATGATGGAGGTAGAGCAATACTATATGCCATTAGCCCTTTTCTTTCTAAGATTTCAAAAGGTCCCACAAATTTTGGAGACAATTTTTCTCCCTTTCCAAATATTATAGAGCTATTTTGGGGAATTACAATAAAAAAACACCCTAACTCCCACTTCATAACTTCGATTTATCCGATGAGCATCAACATAGCTCTTTTGTTGATCGTGTTCTTCTTTTAACCTCCCCCTAATCATAATCATGTGTTCTTCCATCTCTTGCACCACTTCTGGTCTAATTAATGTCTAGTCCTCTAGTCAGTCCCAACTAAGAGCTATTCGAAAAGGCCTCCCATACAGGAACTCAAATGTCATCTTCTTGATGGAAATCTGATAATTGTTGTTGTAAGAAAATTTTACTAGTGGCAAAAATTCATCCCATCATTTTTGCTGGTCCACCACATACATTCGTAGTGTGTCCTTGAGGATCTAATTAGTCCTCTATGTCTGACCATCTGTCTCAGGGTGATAAGCAGTGCTAAATTTCAACTGTTCTCCCAAGGCTTCTTGGAAACTGGTCCAAAACCAACCTGTAAATATTGCACCCCTATCTGATATGATCTTCCTAGGCACTCCATGTAATCTCACATTATCATTAATAAAAAATATAACTATCTTTGGTGTTGTATATGTAGTCTTAACTGGTATAAAATGGGCACTCTTTTCCAATGTGTTTGCCACTACAAATATGGTATTATGTCTTCTTCAGGTCAACAGTAGTCCCATGATGAAGTCCATTGACATAATATCCCATTTATATTCTGGTATCTCATGGGGTTGCAATAACCCTACTAGATGTCTATATTCAACTTTTACACATTGACACTCTAAGCATATTGATACAAAGTTTACAGTGTCCTTCTTCATCCATTTCCAAAATAAGAGTGGTTTTGGGACCACAATCATCTTCTTAACATCGGGGTGTTCCATGTATATTGCTCAATGTGCTTCGCTCAAGATTAATTGGTGTATATGTTAATTTTGTGGAACATGTATCCTCCCTTGATATCGTAGTATTCCATCACTATCAAGGGAGTATCCTTCATATTTTGGGATCATCATTTTGTCTTCCCTCAAACCCTTGTTAACCTCCTAGTACTAGGTGTCCTCAATTTTTAATTCAAGAAATTTCTCCCTCAAGTTTGTCTTTAAGGGAATCACTGAATATATCTGACGCCTTCTACTTAAAGCATCAACCACCCTATTTACCATTCCTTTTATGTATTTAAAATCAAAATCATATTCACTAATTAGCTCAAACTTCCTTCTTTGTATTTCATTTAAGTGGTCTTGATTGAATATGTGATGTAGCTGATAATGATCAATCCTAAATTCAAACTTACTTCCTAGAAGGTAGTGTCTCCCAATCTTTAGGGCGTAAACAATTGTTGTCATTTCTAGATCATGGGTTACTTAGTTCTCTTCGTGGGTTCTAAGTTTTCTTAATGCATATGTTATTATTCTTCCTTCTTGCATCAATATGCAGCCCAATCCTTCCTTGAAGGCATCGGTGCAAACCAAAAAAACTTGTTCCATATCTAGTACTTTAAAAATCGTTGTCATTGTTAGCAATACCTTTAAACTTTGGAACACCTCTTCACATTTTTCAATCCAAACAAACTTCTTGTTCCTACTTTGGAGCTTTGTAATGGGGCTTTCTATCTTCGAAAACCCCTCAACAAATCTTGGATAATATCTTGCCATGCCCATGAAACTTCATATTTCATGAACATTGGTTGGTGTTGGTCATTCTATGATGGCCTCAATCTTAGGCGGGTCTACCGCGATACCCTCCCTAGATATTATGTGCCCAAGATAATGTATCTTGGATTGGTAAAAGGAACACTTTGAACCTCCCATACAGTTGGTTCTCTCTAAGGCATTGTAAAACCAACCTCAAGTGTTCATCATGCTCTTCTAGGGTCCTTGAGTAGATCAAAATATCATCGATAAATACTTGTACAAACTTGTCTACGTATTCCCATAATATTCCATTCATCAAACTCATGAACACACCTAGGGAGTTTATCAAACCAAAGGGTAAAACTACAAATTCATAATGCCCAAATATTGTCTTAAAGGATGTCTTTGGGATATCCTCTTCCTTAATTCTCAACTGATGATATATTGACCTCAGATCTATGTTTAAAAACATAGCTTCTCCCCTCATTTGATCGAACAATTCATCTATCCTTGGTAGGGGATATTTATTTTTTATATCTACCTTTTTCAATTGGCAGTATTCAATGCACAATCGCCAAAATCCATCCCTCTTCTTAACAAAAATTACAGGGGCTCCCCATGGAGATATGTTAGGTTGTATGAACCCTAATTCTAATAATTCCTTTAATTGTACTTGCAATTCCTTTAGCTCTAGAGTTGACATATGATATGGTACATTTGCAATAGGATCAATGCTTGTTTTAAGGTCGATGCTAAAATCAATTTCCCATTTTGGGGGTATCCCAAGTAGTTCTTCAGGAAATAAATCCTTAAATTCAGCAAGAATTGGATGATTATCGAGGTTTTATGAATCGCCCTTACCATTTAGAGATACCACCATGAGAATTTGACATCCCTTTCATCTACATTTCATCAATTTCATTGTGGTGATGAACCTTAGGGACACCCCTCAAGGATTTTATTTGGCCATCACTGTCTGTGAAATGTAGTATCTTAGAGTGTCAATGTGTAAAAGTTGAATATAGACATCTAGTAGGGTTACTGCTACAAAGTTTACAATTTCCTTCTTCATTCATTTCCAAAATAAGAGTGGTTTTGGGTCCACAATAATCTTCTTAACATCGGGGTGTTCCATGTATATTGCTCGATGTGCTTCGCTCAAGATTAATTGGTGTATATGTTAATTTTGTGGAACATGTATCCTCCCTTGATATCGTAGTATTCCATCACTATCAAGGGAGTATCCTTCATACTTTGGGATCATCATTTTGTCTTCCCTCAAACCCTTGCTAACCTCATAGTACTAGGTGTCCTCAATTTTTAATTCAAGAAATTTCTCCCTCAAGTTTGTCTTTAAGAGAATCTATGAATATATCTGGTGCCTTCTACTTAAAGCATCAACCACCCTATTTACTGTTCCTTTTATGTATTTAAAATCAAAATCATATTCACTAATTAGCTCAAACTTCCTCCTTTGTATTTCATTTAAGTGGTCTTGAGTGAATATGTGATGTAGCCGATAATGATCAGTCTTAAATTCAAACTTACTTCCTAGAAGGTAGTGTCTCCCAATCTTTAGAGCATAAACAATTGTTGTCATTTCTAGATCATGGGTTACTTAGTTCTCTTTGTGGGTTATAATTTTTCTTAATGCATATGTTATTATTATTCCTTCTTGCATTAATATGCAACCCAACCCTTCCTTGAAGGCATCGGTGCAAACCAAAAAGTATTGTTCCATATCTGGTGCTTTCAAAATCATTTTCATTGTTAGCAATACCTTTAACCTTTGGAATGTCTCTTCACATTTTTCAGTCCAAACAAACTTCTTGTTCTTTATTTGGAGCTCTGTAATGGGGCTTTCTATCTTCGAAAACCCCTCAACAATTCTTGGATAATATCTTGCCATGCCCATGAAACTTTATATTCCATGTACATTGGTTGGTGTTTATCATTCCATGATGACCTCAATCTTTGGCGGGTCTACCGCGATACCCTCCCTAGATATAATGTGCCAAAGATAATGTATCTTGGATTGATAAAAGGAACACGTTGATCCTCCCATACAGTTGGTTCTCTCTAAGACATTGTAAAACCAACCTCAAGTGTTCATCATGCTCTTTTAGGGTCCTTGAGTAGATCAAAATATCATCGATAAAGACTTGTACAAGCTTGTCTACGTATTCCCATTATATTCCATTCATCAAATTCATGAACACACCTAGGGCATTTGTCAAACCAAAGGGTAAAACTGGAAATTCATAATGCCCAAATCTTGTCTTAAAGGATGTCTTTGGGATATCCTCTTCCTTAATTCTCAACTGATGATATATTGACCTCAGATCTATGTTTAAAAACATAGTTTCTCCCCTCATTTGATTGAAAAATTCATCTATCGTTGGTAGGGGATATTTATTTTTTATCGCTACCTTTTTCAATTGGCATTATTCAATGCACAATCACCAAGACCCATCCATCTTCTTAACAAAAATTACAGGGGGGTCCCCATGGAGATATGTTAGGTTGTATGAACCCTATTTCTAATAATTCCTTTAATTGGACTTGCAATTCATTTAGCTCTGGAGTTGAAATATGATATGGTGCATTTGCAATAGGATCAATGCTTGTTTTAAGGTCGATGTTGAAATCAATTTCCCTTTTTGGGTGTATCCCAAGTAGTTCTTCAGGAAATAAATCCTTAAATTCAGCAAGAATTGGATGATTATCGAGGTTTTATGAATCGCCCTTACCATTTAGAGCTACCACCATGAGCATTTGACATCCCTTTTGTCTACATTTCATCAATTGCATTGTGGAGATGAACCTTAGCGACACCCCTCAAGGATTTTCTTTGGCCATCACCGTCTGTGAAATGTACTATTTTGTCTTTGTAATCTAAAATTGCCTCGTGTAATTCTAACCAATCCATTCCTATGACTACACCATAGAATCCTAAGATCGCAGAGTACAATGATACCTTCATCTTACATACTCCCAGATTCACCTTACAATTCCTTACCATCCTTCCCATATTTATTTTCATACCACATGCCATAATTTTCTACATGTCTAAAATCATGTTGTGTAATTGCTTCATGTTTAATTTTTGATAGTTCATTTAGATAAAGAAAAGAATCAATAGCTCCTAGATCTATTAAAATGAAAAAACTCATACCATCATTATAACCTAATGTTTCGAACACAATGGGTTGGTGTTCGACCTGGCGATTGTTCACTGCTACATGGATGTGATGAGCCCTACCCAGATCCCCTGTGATTTGAGTTGGTATTACCAATATTTTGAGGGAAATCACTGTCATACTGTGGACCTACACAAGTCCAACACCTTCTCTTAGGAGCTTGGCTCCTACTACCGACTAAACCAGGAGTTGGCATGGAATTCTATTGGTAAGAGCAAGACTGTTGGGATCGGTACTGAGGTGGTGTGGATTGGTGATGTCGCATAGGATAGTGTTGTTGTTGTTGATGAGTTTACTGAGGTGCCCTATGTGGATTTTGAGCTAGATGCCTATATGGTGTTCTTTGATTCCCTGTTGACCACTTTTGATGATTGAGCACTAGCCCCCTATGACAATTTTTGTGTGCCATATGGTTTCCACTGGACACTCTTGATCCTGTGAAATTTGTTGTCCTACTAGGTCCATTGTTCATGATCTCCTCCTATGCGATGATTGTCAGCTTAACTACCTCATGCAGAGTGTGAGGCATTAAGACCCTAACCTTGGCCTGAATGTTAAAATTTAGTCCACACACAAATCTATTCACTTTTATCTTATTTGTGTTTAAGTGACGAGTATAACAAAGTAGCTCCATGAAATGAACCTCATACTCAGACATTGAGTGACTACCCTACTTCAGTGTATTAAATTCATTCAGTTGTCTTTCGATGAAATCTCTTGATAGGTAGCATTCTCTAAAATTTTCTTCAAATAATTCCCAAGTTACCTTTGAGATTCCCATCCCTAGTTGGGGTAATAGTGTCTTCCACCAAAGTAATGCATTTCCCTTTAACTGGAATACACCCATCTTGGCCTTCATATTTGAGGTGTAGTCCCTCAAGGTAAAGCACATAGCCATGTTTTATAACCATGCCTCTACAATTTAACCATATGTGGACCCCAAAAATTCTAGAAATTGTACCTTTTCCAAATATTGAAGTACATCATTTTTTGCGGTTCTTTGGGGTGTTTCATTTTGCATGGTAGGTCTTCCTTACTCCCATTCCAAACGGTTTATAAATGCCTCGGACATATGTTGGACTGACCTCATTAAGTTTAAAACTTATTCGACATGTAGCTAATCTTGTGTTGTGATGTGCTCCCCATCATCGGTTGGAGTGATAGAAGTTGGTTGTTGTGGTAGTGCCATGTTGCGTCCTTTAGTAGCCCCACTCCTCCCTACTCCTCTTCTAACCATGAGTACCTATTTTAAATAAACATAAAGTTGCCTTAGTTCAATTGAAATGAGACAATATTTTTAGGGCCTACTGTAGTATACATAAGAACACAACATCCCATCTAACTTGGAAATGTCGCACTTCCATCATACATTGATACCAACATGTAACACATGTAATCTAAATAGCTTATCAAGGAATTAAATGAGAAATAATCAAAGAGGTTTTCACCTCAAATCCTGATTTACTAAATAATTTATGATGGGGATGGTTACTTATAAACCCTTTTTTTAACTGAATTACCCATTTCACGTAGGAGATCCCTTTCTATCCAAACTTCCTGCTGGTAAAATTATTTATATATATATATATATATATATATATATATATATATATACACACACACATTAGAAAGGAAATATATAACAATATTTGTATTCATGAAGATTCAAACTCATTTTACCACCACTAAACATAATTATATATTTTAATATACATTTATTGTATATTATCATGTAATGCACATATTTCTATGTTTTTTTTTTAAGATATAAAGGGACATCTTCAATATTTGATAGAGAGTGATTTATTTAAATGTAATTATCCATAATATACTTTCATTCTCAATACCGTTTTTTTTGGTACTCTTAACTTTATTTCAAAATACCTGTGTAGAGAATTCTATGGTACTTATTTACAAGATAAAATCATAAATTGTATGGGTGAAATGTTGACTAATCAAAAAGAGGCTTTGATGGGTCTCCTATCAGAGTTCTCAATTATATTTTCAAAGCTTGCAAACAGCAACATGTTGAATAGACGTAAAGCTCACAAACTGCGCCTTGTTGAACATATGTATATGTGTGTGGTTACAGTGTATGGAAAAGTAAAACACAAACAAACAAAAATCCATGAGTATTTGTGGTAATTATTTATTAACCAGAAATCCTATCCATCATGGGTTTCTCATATGTTTCAAACTTTACAACTCCAACACACATTTGCTTCATTCCCACGCCCTATAGATAGATCCAAAAAGTGTCGAAGGAGGTTGTTAGGTGGGGTCCAGGCATAGTTCTGAACGTTGAGGACCCATCCTCGCTAGGGCGTAAAGCATCTTGACTGTATTCCTGGTTAAAGACATGAGAAAGTGAATAAACCCAACCATTCATGTAGTTATAGGGGACACATGCTAGAGGCCGAAGAAATACCCCATCCCCAACAAGGGAGAGATGCGTCGTAGGATGGTAAAGTTTCATATATCATGTCACCATGATAAAATGAGCTTAAATCCTACCCGAATCCTAAATAGCATAAGAGTCTTGTCATAATAGACTTTACAAATTTGATTACACGGAATATATATTGCACACTTCGAAAATTCACACACAGTCTAACATATTGACTACATAGATTGGTTTGTCCATAATATTTAACGGTGGAGTAGGAAATACATCAATCAACATTTAAAGTTTAAAATTTCAAAATATATCGCAGATATCTCAAATGTGCCCTTCTTCAAACCTTATTCTTATGATTTGGTCTCCAAATGTAGTGAAAGAACATGGGTGAGAGAAGTTCCAAACCTTGTGATTACAAAATCAAATTGACTTCCTGATCCAGGTGGATATAGGTGGCCACCTGCCAAGTCCACTTGGACCCCCACCATTGTTTCTCTCAGCATATTCAGTTTCCTTAATTGTAGCACAACTTACTATTTTTAGCAGTTTTTCGAGTTCTGATTTTCCAGAGCCGTTTTGAGGCCCTAAACGACGTTTTTTGGGAAAACTGGGAGAAAAATGGTCCATGGATTGATGTTGCTCTTCCCAAAGTTGTAGTTCTCGGATAGATATTTCTAACAAGATATTGTGCGCGTCTAACGGAGATCATATGCCAAAGTTATGACCCCAGGAAGTTAATGTACCAATTTATCCAAACGGGGCCCATAGTTTGGCATTTCATCTTCTAGGGTTAGGTTTTTGGATGTTTATGGTTTTCCATTGTTTCTCAACAATAAATAGGCCTTCGAACCTCATTGTAAGACAGTTCAGAGGCATGTAGCCGACACATCTCTTCTCATAGATAAGCTACCATTGCCCTAGCTGGTTTATTTCCATTACTGTTTGTAAGCATATTTCAATATTTTACATTAATGAAATGAAGTATTATTTCTGTTGCATATATGTGTTTATGGTTACCTCTGTAGTTTGTTGCATTCCTGTTTAAATCCGGATAAGTGGTATCAGAACAGTCTGCTTTTTCTCTGTTTTTCTTTGCATGTCCCCAACGAGGTCAGGATATAAGGAGTTAGGGCTTGAACTGGTTGAACCTTTGCAAGACCAGCCTCGCAAATCCCGATGGCCTCCCATGGCAGATGAGAAGAAATACGAGGGGGCAAGAGATCCTATCAAAATCTTGCTTGAAGAAGCCCTCGAGCGACAAAGGAACGCGATGATGGACACCTTTGCCCAGATCCTTCAGCGGCTACCCAGAAGCGACGCATCGGCTTCCAGCAGCTACTCTGGAAACGCCACGCCCTTTAAGGTATAAGTTAATTTTGAAATCCCCATATTCGACGGTTAGATAGATGCAGATGCCGTAGATAAATGGTTAAATCTGCTAGAGGGTTATTTTTCTGTTTATGGATTTTCGAGTCTGGAAAATATTGTTTTCGCTCTTCTCAAAGTAGCCCCCCACGTCAAGGACTAGTGGGAAACCTACTGTGAGCAGAAGGATGGAAATATCGGCTCACTATTTTCAGTCGCACCCACCTGGAATTCATTCTGGGATGCCATCAAGGAGTAGTACTACCCTATCGGAAGCTATGAGGATCAATACATAAAGTGGACCACGCTGTGGAAAGGAAGGGACCAAGACATGCCGGAGTTTACCAATCTTTTCCATACCCTTCGTACAAAGTTGGGTATCAAGGATTTAGAGCAGCATTTGATACTCAAATACCGCGGCTAGCTGTACAAGTACATCCAGGAAGAAATAGAATTCCTGAACATCTTCTCGCTCGGCACAGCGTACCAATATGTCGTCAAGGTCGAGCAGAAGTTTAAACAGAAGAAGCGAATGTTGAGATTGCAACAAGATGATGGAGCTTAGTGAAAAGAGTCGCCTTCACTAAGTGGGCCCGCAGGCAAATTATGGCGCAAGTTCTATTTTTTATCACAGTGTGGATGATCACAGTGTGGGTGACCACAGTGTGAGTGATCACAATGTGGGTGACCAAAGTGTGGGTGACCACAGTGTGGGTGATCAAAGTCTATTTTTAGACTGACTGTCAAAAATAGAAAAGTCAAATATTATTGTCTCATAATAATATTTGGACTATAAACTTGATCTTATTCTCTTGGAGCACTTCAGTTTGAGCTACAGATGTGGCCCATGCAGCTGTCAGAAGGAAGTACGCTTTTCTTATGAGCCAGTTGAGTTGTTGCATGCATGACTTTAGTTAGAACTCAATCAGTTGAGTTTGGTGGAGTTGATTGTGGAGTTGATGGAGTTGTGTTCAGTTTTACTTGGTTAAACTAGTTGTAGTTAGTCTAACTGCAAATAGACTAATGATGAGTTGTTAAACTAATTATTAACTCATAATACAACTATAGAATACATCAGTTAACTTAGTTGCATGTCAGTGCATGTTCAGTTCAGCAGGGACAGGTGTTAGAGAATCAGATTGCTATCAGTTGTGACAATAGTTGTGCATCAGATCTTGCACAATCAAGGGATTGAGTATGCCAATGAGTTTGCTCATGTATTTTCCCAGTTTGTAGCTTCTGCTCACGTCTTACACATTGTGAGTGATTCTTTGGAGGTGAAATACGAGTTTGGTAGACCATACTCATTCATTCTTGAGCAGGTATTGAGCAGTGGAGGCAGGCAAGCAGTGGAATAGATTTGGAGATCAGATCTTAGTTTATTGTGTGTAACAGGTGGAGCTGGTACTGGATTGCTTGTGATAAGAATTGTACTTTGTAATGTTACATGGTCTCAATCATTAATATACATATAGTGTGGGGTTTTTAGCGAGATGCTTTCCCCGGGTTACATATTATGTTAATGTGTGAATGCTCTTGATGTTTTATTTTTATTGATGCTGCTATATTGATGATCAATGTAGAGGAGCTTATGTATTGTGTATGTATTTCAAAATAGTACATGATCAAGATAATCTCTGTTGAATATGTTTTAAATTATTCAAAATTTCTACATGGTATCAGAGCTGTTGATCATCAGATCTACTATTCAAGAAGTGTTTACATTCTATTTCTTCAAGCAAAGTCTGTAATCGGGCCAGGTAGCCTCTGGATTCATCCTTCCTTTGGAAGGCGAGATATCTAGTGAATGCCCATACAGTCAATCTCTGTACGAGAAATATTGTGTTCTCACGAATTCTAGATCGGAGGCAGTTGTGTTGGTTGCTGGTGGAAATCGAATTTGCAGCAGTGTTGTTGAAATGTCTTTCAACGGATTGCAAATGTTATTCCAGAGCAAGAGAAACCTGGCGCTCAAGGATAAACTCAGAAACAATAAAGGTGAGAATGGATCTTCATCAAAGGTATCTGATGAAGAGAATTGCACTTTGGCTGTCAAAGCAAAGAAGGGGAAGAACAAGAAAGCTTCTCAATCTGGTGCGAAAGGTAAGAAGCAGGATATGTCCAAGGTGAAGTGTTTTCACTGTCACCAGCATGGACACTATGCCACTAATTGTCCGCAGAAGAAGAAGAACAAGTAGGCTGCTGGATCTTCTGTAGGAGAGGCTCTAGCCTCACTATTTGAGCTTGATTTTTCATTGATCGCATGCTTGGTTTCAAGTGTGATGGGATCAGTGTGGTTCTTGGACAGTGGTGCGTCTTTTCACATGACGGGAGATAGATATTTGTTCTCTGATCTGGAGGACAAAGATCTTGGAGTGCACATCGAGATGGGCGATGATGGTAGATACAGTGCGACCGGTATCGGTACCATTTCCTTTGAGAGGGAGTCTGGTAAACCCTTTGTATTGAAGGAAGTCATGCATGTTCCAGGATTGACGAAGAATCTCATCTCAGTGGCGATGTTAGAATACAAGGGGTATGATGTTGTTTTCAGCGAGGGAAAGGCTTTCCTGCGCAGCAAGACAACTGGTGAGACCTAGAAGATAGGGGTTAGAGTGAGGAACCTTTATCAGTTGCATGTAGATGGATGCGCAGCAATGGCGGGAAAGGCAGAAGGATTGGTGAGCCGGGATGATGGCGAGTTGTGGCACAGGAGATTAGGTCACCTTCACCATGGAGCCTTGAAGATACTGCAGCAAATCACTACAGGGCTTCCTAAAGGCACACTTGCGCAGTCAGATCAGTGCAAAGGGTGTACTTTGGGGAAGTTTGTGAAAGCCACCTTTCACGAGAAGGATAGTTGTGCCACGACGATCCTTGAGAGAATTCACACAGACGTGTGTGGACCTTTCTCAGTTGCTTCGACAGCAAAACACAGATATTATGTGATTTTTGTTGATGATTTCTCTCGTAAGTGCTGGATCTTCTTCATGCAGAAGAAGAGCGAGACATATTCAAAGTTCTGTGAATTCAAATCACTGGTCGAGAAGGAGTCGGGGAAGAAGGTGAAGGCTCTTAGGAGCGATAATGGTGGCGAATACATCTCGGACGAGTTCAAGGATTTCTACAAGGCAGAAGGGATTCGTAGAGAGCTCATAGCTCCCCATAACCCACAGCAGAACGGGGTAGCTGAGCAGAAGAACAGAACGATTGTGGGTGTTGCACGGGAAATGTTGCATGATCAGGGCCTACCCCTTCACTTGTGGGTAGAAGCATGCAATACAGCAGTTTATGTGCAGAATCGTTGTCCTCATAGGATACTTGGCATGAGTACACCTGAGGAGACTTATTCTGGTAAGAAGCCTGATCTTTCTCATTTGAGGATTTTTGGTGCTAACGTTTACATGCATGTGACAAAGGATGCCAGGAAGAAGTTGGAGCCAACCACAGAGGTTGGGATATTTGTGGGGTACACTGATACGCCCCACAACTATCGTGTGTATTTTCCAGACAGTGGTAAAACTGTTGTGCGAAGGGATATAAAATTTCAGGAGGAGAAAGCCATGAAGTGTTCGCTTGAGAGGGAGCTACACTTGCATGCAGATGAGGAGCTATTAGTTCCTAAGGATGAGCTTCAGGACGTGGATCAACCACAGGACGAGGTTCATGGAGTGGAAGAGACCACTCATGCAGTGCCAACCATCAGAGGGCGAAAGCGCTTGACAGAAGCTGAGCGACTGGCTCAAGATGCAGAGAAAGTTGTAGGACCACCTACAGCCCAACGCAGACAGAGACAGTCACCTGATCGGTACACTGGATACATGGCTCTGATGAGCAAGTGTGTTGTGACTGAGCCATCCTCTTTCGAGGAAGCTGTGGAGGATCCCGCATGGGTAGACGCCATGGTGGAAGAGTATGATTCTATTGTCAGAAACAATGCATGGGAGATTGTTCCTAGACCGGAAGGGAAATCAGTGGTGGGTTCGAGATGGATCTACAAGGTCAAGCAGGCAGCTGACGGGAGTGTGGAGAAGTACAAGGCAAGATTTGTTTCCCGAGGCTTTTCACAGATAGAGGGGATCGATTATGAGGAGACCTTTGCACCTGTCACAAGGTATTCTTCCATACGGACAATTCTTGCTCTCTCAGCGCAGATGGGATGGCACATTCATCAGATGGATGTGAAGACTGTGTTCCTCAATGGAGTCATTGAGGAGGAGGTGTACATTGAGCAGCCCGAAGGCTTTGAGGTCTTCAGAAGCGAGTCACATGTGTGCAAGCTCAAGAGAGCGTTGTATGGGTTGAAGCAAGCACCACGTGCTTGGTACACACGGATAGACAGCTATTTCACAGGACTTGGATTCTCCAAGAGCGAGGCGGATCCTAACCTATACCAGATTGTGGTGGAGGGTAAGTTGCTTAACATTGTACTGTATGTTGATGATTTGATTCTAACGGGTGATGAGCTGTTGATACTGTCATGCAAGAAGGATCTTGCTACAGAGTTTGAGATGAAGGACTTGGGCCTCCTTCACTATTTCCTAGGATTGGAAATATGGCAGCGCAGTGGTGGATTGTTTGTTTCTCAGGGAAAGTATGCTCAGGAGATACTGGAGAAGTTCAACATGCATGGCTGCAAGCCTGTTGATACTCATCTTCCTAGAGGTTGGAGGAAGGAGGATGCCACTTCGGGAGAAGAAGTGGATGCCACTGTTTATCGACAGTTGGTGGGCTCGCTGATGTATTTGGTCAATACACGACCTGATATATGCTATGCAGTTAACCAGCTTTCACAAGCTATGGTTAAGCCTACCAAGCTCTTCTGGAAGGTGGGCAAGCATGTATTGCGCTACTTGAGAGGCACATCGGGATATGGTTTGTGGTACAGACAGGAGGATGAGGTGAAGTTATGTGGCTTCACGGATGCAGATTGGGCAAGGAGCCCAACGGACAGAAAGAGCACATCAGGAGGGGTCTTCAGTATTGGATCGACAGCAGTTTCTTGGTACAGCAGGAAGCAGAGATCCGTGGCACTCAGTTCAGCGGAGGCCGAGTATATGGCAGCAAGTTTGGCTGCATGCGAGGCTATATGGATGAGGAAGATCCTGGTTTGTTTGTTCGATTCTCATTTGGACCCTACTGTGATTTACTGTGATAACCAAAGTTGCATTAAAATCTCGGCTAATCCTGTATTTCATGATAGATCTAAGCATATTGACATCAGGTATCATCATATCAGAGATTGTGTGCAACGGAGGATCATGTTGCTTTCATACATTCCAACGAAGGATCAGGATGCTGATATTCGGACGAAGGCTCTCACCAGGAGCAAATTCGAGTACCACCGAGGCAGGATAGGGGTTGCTGATAATCCATATCTTGTCGAGAGGGAGTGTTGAGATTGCAACAAGATGATGGAGCTTAGTGAAAAGAGTCGCCTTCACTAAGTGGGCCCGCAGGAAAATTATGGCGCAAGTTCTATTTTTTATCACAGTGTGGATGATCACAGTGTGGGTGACCACAGTGTGAGTGATCACAATGTGGGTGACCAAAGTGTGGGTGACCACAGTGTGGGTGATCAAAGTCTATTTTTAGACTGGCTGTCAAAAATAGAAAAGTCAAATATTATTGTCTCATAATAATATTTGGACTATAAACTTGATCTTATTCTCTTGGAGCACTTCAGTTTGAGCTACAGATGTGGCCCATGCAGCTGTCAGAAGGAAGTACGCTTTTCTTATGAGTCAGTTGAGTTGTTGCATGCATGACTTCAGTTAGAACTCAATCAGTTGAGTTTGGTGGAGTTGATTGTGGAGTTGATGGAGTTGTGTTCAGTTTGACTTGGTTAAACTAGTTGTAGTTAGTCTAACTGCAAATAGACTAATGATGAGTTGTTAAACTAATTATTAACTCATAATACAATTATAGAATACATCAGTTAACTCAGTTGCATGTCAGTGCATGTTCAGTTCAACAAGGACAGGTGTTAGATAATCAGATTGCTATCAGTTGTGACAATAGTTGTGCATCAGATCTTGCACAATCAAGGGATTGAGTATGCCAATGAGTTTTCTCATGTATTTGCCCAGTTTGTAGCTTCTGCTCACGTCTTACACATTGTGAGTGATTCTTTGGAGGTGAAATACGAGTTTGGTAGACCATTCTCATTCATTCTTGAGCAGGTATTGAGTAGTGGAGGCAGGCAAGCAGTGGAATAGATTTAGAGATCAGATCTTAGCTGTATTGTGTGTAACAGGTGGAGCTAGTACTGGATTGCTTGTGATAAGCATTGTACTTTGTAATGTTACATGGTCTCAATCATTAATATACAAATAGTGTGGGGTTTTTAGCGAGATGCTTTCCCCGGGTTACATATTGTGTTAATGTGTGAATGCTCTTGATGTTTTATTGTTATTGATGCTGCTATATTGATGATCAACGTAGAGAAGCTTATGTATTGTGTATGTATTCCGCAATAGTACATGATCAGGATAATCTCTGTTGAATATGTGTTAAATTATTCAAAATTTCTACAGCGAAACTTTGGATCTGTGAATCCGAAGCAAGGGTAAGGTGCCCCTAAACCACAGAACAAAGGACAAAGCCAAGGCAAGGCAGCCCAAGACAACCCGCCAAAGTTGCAAGCAATGAACAGCACCACAAAGCCAAAAAAGGACACGAGAAAATGGTGTGAGTTCCATAAGAGCTCCACTCACAACACAAGTGAGTGTCGGGCCAAGTAGTCATTGGTGGCTGAGCTAAAGGTTTCAGAATCAGATGCATATTCCGACTCTGAGTCAAAACCCGACAAGGGGAATGACAAAGGGAAGCGGATTATTGATGCGGAGCCCAATGCCATCGTTGCCACCACGAAGATACAGAAGGAGGAACCTGAAGATCCAAAGGAGGAGGAGAGTCTCTTCCACTCCTAGATGTGGGTAAAGGGTTCCCCGCTACAGTTCATTGTCGATAGCGGGAGCCAAAAGAACCTCATTTCGGCAGAGGTCGTGAAGCGGTTGGGCTTACCGACCACAACACATCCACAACCATACACCATTGGGTGGCTTCACCAAGGACGGGATCTTTGCATGAGCCAGCGGTATCGCCTTCCATACAACATCAAGCCCTTCACGGATGAGGTATTGTGTGACATTGCTCCCCTTGAAGTTTATGATGTATTATTAGGACAACCATACTTGTGGAAGCGACATGCTATGTATGAATCAAGGCCCCATGCTATTATTGTTACATTGGGAAATAAGTTGTACAGGATATCGGAGGCTGCACCACCTACCGCCATCTCTTTGGTTACTGCAAAACAATGCAGTGAGCTCATTTCCAAAACCGTGAAATTTGTTTTCCTGATGATACGCCCTCAAGGAAAGAAGAAGACAGTGGCCACGACCTCCAAACAAGGCCCCTCCGCACGACAACTATAGATGGACAAGGTCGTGGAGGAGTACGAGGACATCTTCACCTCTCCCGCAGGGGTTCCTTTGCACTGTCAGGTCAAGCACTCCATCGATCTGACCCCAGTGTGCCGCTACCCAATGGACCAATCTATCAGCACTCCATTCTGGAGAACAATGAAATCAAGAAGTAGATTCAGGAGCTGCTGCAGAAAGGTCACATCCGTCTGAGTTCATCGCCTTGTGGGAGTCCAATTGTGTTCGTACAGAAGAAGGATGGGACTTGGAGACTATGTATTGACTATCGGGCGCTAAACAAGATCATTGTCCGTAATAGGTACCTGATCCCACGAATTGATAACCTCTTGGACCAACTAAAGGGGGCAAAATATTTCAGCAAGATCGATCTAAAGTCAGGATATCACCAAGTACCAATCGAACCCTCTGATGTGTGGAAGACTGCCTCCAAAGCCAAGGAGGGCCTTTTCGAATGGTTGGTTATTCCTTTCGAATTGACGAATGCTCTTGCAACCTTCATGAGGCTAATGGATGACATCTTGTGGCCATTCACCAACTCATTTGTAGTGGTATACTTGGATGACATCCTGATCTTCAGCGAGAGTTGGGAAGAGCACCTCCACCACATCCGACAGGTTCTCCAAACACTGCGGCAACACAAGCTATGTGCCAATTTCGAGAAATGCACTTTTGGCATGACCCAGGTTTAGTATCTGGGATATATTATTGATGAACAGGGGGTGCATGTGGATTCAGCAAAGATCCAAGTCATTCGAGATTGGCCATCTCCAACCACTCTGACAGAGCTCAGCAGCTTTCTAGGTCTTGCCAACTTCTACCGCAAGTTCGTGTTGGGGTTTTCTCATATCACTTGGCCCCACCAAGGGAGGAGTGAAAGCAAAATTCTTTTGGTTTGAATATCAACAGAAGGCATTCACAAAGTTGAAAGATCGCCTCTGCACGGAACCAGTGCTCGTGTTACCAGATTTGCAACAACCATTTGAGGTCAAGACAAATGCCTTTGACTATGCTATTGGGGCAGTCCTTACTCAACACGGGCATCCAGTGGCATATCACAGTGAGACACTTTCAGACACAGTCTGGAAGTATCCCACTTATGACAAAGAGATGTATTCCATTGTGCAGGCATAACGACAATGGAAGCATTACATTTTGGGGAAGGAAACGTCATCCACACAGACCACCAACCCCTGAAGTTCATACAAACCCAAGGGAAATTGTGGAATGATCGCCATTAGAAGTGGTCTACATACCTGCAACAGTTCCATTTGAATATCAAGTATAAGAAGGGCAGCACCAATAATGTTGCAGATTGCCTCAGTCGACCACTGATCATGGCATTAACCACCGTGCTCAACTCTTGTGGGCACGAGACTTCTGATTGGCCATTTCTCTACAAAAGCAACCCAGAATTCAGCCACACAGGCCAAGCACTCTTGGAGGGTCGGCATGTTCCAAATTTTCACCTCTAGAATGCCCTGTTATGCCACCTACGTCGCCTTTGTGTTCCTTCAAGCGAGCATGCCAAGATGATTTGGGAATCACACTACAGTCGGGCTGCTGGGCATTTCATGGTCGAGAAAATGGTGGTAGTACTGCAAAAGTATTTCTATTGGCCAAATCTTCGACAGGATGTCGAGAAGTACATCAGATCATGTACTGCCTGCACCATTGCCAAATCGACCATCAAGAAGCAAGGCCTCTATACCCCGTTGCCTACCCCTAGTCGACCTTGGGAATCCATCTCCATGGATTACATGTCAGGTCTTCCTTCCACTAAGCATGGAAATGACTGTGTTTTTGTGGTCGTTGACAGGTTCTCGAAGATGGCCATTATGGCGGCCTACAAGAAGAATATCGCAGCAGAAGCCACTGCTAAACTCTTCTTTGAACGAGTGTGGGTGCACTTTGGGATCCCACAGTCTATCATCTCAGATCGGGATAGTCAGTTCCTCAGTACATTTTGGTCTAGTCTCTAGTCGATGCTGGACACCAAACTCACTAAGTCCACAGCCTTCCATCCTCAAACTGATGGCCAAACAGAGGTTGTCAACAGGATGATTGTACACATTCTGTGCATGTACAACTCAAAGCATCCATGCACATGGGACAAGAGCCTCCCCTATGTTTAGCATAGCTACAACCGAGCTCTTCACATCTCGACTGGCCACAACCCTTTTCAGGTGGGCTTGGGATTCCAGCCATTATGCCCCATTGATGTGGCCATGCCATTTGCAGCTACTCACACAGATTCGGCTCATGTCCAGTCCGAAACAAATAAGGCAACCAGCTTCATTGAGCACATCCAACATATTTTCCAGCAGGTCCATGACATTCTGGAGAAATCGAATGCCAAGTACAAGCAGCGACATGATCAACATCGAGTACCACACAAGTTTCAGGAGGACGACAATATCTGGTTGCATTTGCAAAAGGAACGCCTTACTGGAGCCTATCGAAAACTGAGACCACTCTGATATGGTCCTTACACCATTACTAAGGCTATGGGAGACAATGCATTTGAGCTCAGCATTCCCCCATTCCTTGGCCTGCACCCAGTGTTCAATGTGGACCGCCTTTGGCCATACTTTCCACCATTACTAGACACATCCGACATTGCAGAACAACTCACACCCACAGAATTAAATCCAGATTTCATGGAACAAGCTGCAACTGATCGGATCATGGACACACAGATCAAACACACTTGCCAATAGAATATCCAACTGTATCAAGTTGTCAAAGCAGGCCAACTCCTTCACCAGAGCAAGTGGCTCACCAGGGACCAAGTTCAGCAGAAGTTTCCTCATCTCATGGAGGAACTCAATGCAATGGGGACCATTGCTTCCTAAGGAGGGAGGAATGATCCAGGTGGATATTGGTGGCCACCTGCCAAGTCCATTTGGACCCCCACTATTGTTTCTCTCAGCATTTTCAGTTTGCTTAGTTGTAGCACAACTTACTATTTTTAGCAGTTTTTCAGGTCCTGAACTTCCAGAGCCGTGTTGAGGCCCTAAACGACGTTTTTTGGGAAAGCTGGGAGCAACATGGGTGCATGCACCAATGTTTCTTTTCCCAAAGTTGTGGTTCTCGAATAGATCTTTCTAACGAGATATTGTGCACGTCAAATGGAGATCATATGCCAAAGTTACGACTCCGGGAAGTTGATGTACCAATTTACCCAAACGGGGCCCACAGTTTGGCGTTTCATCTTCTAGGGTTAGGTTTTTGGATGTTTATGGTTTTCCATTGTTTCTCAACAATAAATAGGCCTTCGAGCCTCATTGTAAGACAATTTAGAGGCATGTAGCCGACACATCTCTTTTCAGAGATAAGCTACCATCGCCCTAGTTGGTTTATTTCCATTACTGTTTGTAAGCATATTTCAGTATTTTACATTAATGAAATGAAGTATTATTTCCGCTGCATATCTGTGTTTATGGTTATCTCTGTAATTTGTTGCGTTCCTGTTTAAATCTGGATCACTTCCAACCCTATCCAAGTTTTCAAAAGAAGACCCACCCTATTTTGTTGCTTTTTCTACACCTTCTCTCAATTGCAATGCTCTCTTCCTCATCTCTTTCCCTTTTTCTCCCCTGATTATCAACTTCGCCACTCTCTCCACTTCTTCTTTCTTCGCCACAAACACCCCATTCTCAATTTTCTCTCGTTGAATCTCATCTGCCACTCCCAATTCCTCCACTAGGAGCTTTGCCACGAAGGGATGATTGTGTTGGAATGGCCATGCTAAGATGGGGACTACTTGCCCAATGCTCTCCAACGTCAAGTTCCAACTGCAATGGTTTAACTTAGTCGTAAAAAAAAACCAATATTGCTCCACTTTGCATAGAAATATGCAGTCATAGAGAAGCAAAAACATAATTACACTAAGAGAGATATTCTCAATTTTAACCACTACTTACACCCATTCATACAAAGTCAAATAATTCTAAGGGATCCCCAGTTCCTCTATTCAAGTAGGTGAGCTGGAGATCATAAATTTTTAACATTCAAGCATTGAGATTATATCGAGGTGAGGTGCTTCAATGACTATATCGAGCATTGAGTTTTTTCCAAATTCACAAGATTATTGAATCCATATAGGGTAATTTTTAACGTTCACTCCACCATAATCAATTAAAGTCATTTTTCGTTGGAAAGGAATGTATGCCGTTATTTTTTATGACAATTAGGATTAAGAATCAATTAAAATTGCACCCTCTTAGAGTAAACCAGTAATTGTAGCCTAAACTCCGGTAGGGGTCCTTGAAGACCGTGGTGGGCTGGTAGGAGGCCTATTATAGCTGAATACATGGTGAGGTACAGGGTTTTCTTTCCCACATTAATTCAGTCCGTGATCAGTGATTTTCATGGTTTCATCGGATCCTATCGATTTGATTGGATGGTTTTCAAAGAGTGATGTGGATCTAGAGGAATCGAAACCTTTTGGTAGAAGCATAGACAATAATGAAACGAAGCTTTACAGCGATGAGGGCGATTCACACATCCTATGACAAGGTGGAAGTTACTTCACGGTTTGTTTAAATACAGTGTAAGTGAATTCGGTTAATTATTTGTGTAAGTGAAACTGTGTGTAAGTCAAATAAAACGTTCTTAAATTTCTTGGCCATAAATGAAGATGTGGACGACCTTGAAAATGATATTCTTGGTTAATAATTTTATTAAAAAGTTGTCAATGTTATTATATTCCTTGTTAATAAATTTATTAGGTTCGGGTTAGCATGAATTATTTTAATTAAAAAAATTATTAGGATGTTCAATTTTTTAATAACTCAATATAATACAAAGGATTGTGTGTGATTATTCTTTGTCCGTACTGCAGGTAAAGTTGATAAAATAATTTAAGAAAAAAAAAATCAACATTTTTAGTAAAAATAAATATATGTAAGTTATTTAATTATTAATATAAATTTGATATGTTATTTTTAAAAATATTAATAATAATAAAAATATTAATATTAATAAATAATATGCATACTATATTTATAAATAAAATATTTTAATGTAATATTAAATATTATATATATATATATATAAATTTTCATAATTAAAATATTATATATAAATTAAATAAATAGAAATGTTTTTTCAAATTTTACACTTTTAAATAATAAATTTGTGACTAATATAAATCTTAATTGATGCACCTATTGTGAAAATTATTATTTCCATTTATAAACCATTATGAAAATTATTTGTTCCATTTATATAAAAAATTCCCTGACAAAAATATTATTACATATTATTTATAAGCATTATTTATTCATTTCACAAAATTTTTAATATGCTATACACTATACAAATTTGATGTGCCCATTGCGAAAATTATTGTTTCCATTTGTAGACCATTATGAAAAACTTTTGTTACATTTATATAATAGATTCATTAACAAAAATATTATTACATATCGATATTTATAAACATTAAACCATCATTCATTTCAAATATATATATATATATATATATATATATATATATATATATATATATATATATATATATATATATATGTGTGTGTGTGTTTACACCATATAAAGAAAAATATACACGATATCAAAGTTAAAAGCCTTTTGAAGCAAGCGATCCCCTCTGCTTTGAGACATGCCGAGGGAAAACTCGATCCAAAGTAAAGGAGAGTTCCAGCTAGAGCCTCAGTGCATATTGTAGCGGAAGCATCTCATTCTCAGGTTCAGAGCCATAGAGCAAGTTAAAGTGTAGTGGAAGCACTTTGGGCCTGAAAAAGCTACATGGGAGATGGAGGATCAAATGCAGGCCCTGTATCCTTCATTGTTTACCATTTGAGACAAAGTAGTTTTGGTTTGATGTTTGGCATATGTTTTGTTGATGTTTTGGTATATGTGTGTATATGTATATGGATGTAAATACCACCCTAAGTGAAGTTATAAAGCTCCAATAAGCAGTATGGTTGTTATATTGTCATGTTGTCATGATGTTTTTCTTTGAGGAGGTCATTCATTGTAAACATTGTAACGAGCTAACTTATAAAGCTCCATGAGCAGTATGTTTGCTTTTCAGTAATTTTGTTGAGGTCATAGTGTGTTTTAACACCGAGGATGATGTTCCCTAAGGGGGAGGGTTCTGTAACAACCCTGGTAAAAAGTTCATGTAATAAAAGTTAATAAAGGCAAAAAAATACCATGGTTAAGGGACACTTATTCCAAGATGAATGTTGGGCAAAGATATCCTAGTGGGCATCATTGGATGTGTGTTTTTGGCTAAGGAAATTGGCAAAAGCTAAGGCAAAAAACATCTTTGGCACATTTATTTATGAAAATAAAGGAAATTAGGAGAAAAGTAAGGTGAAAGGTCATAGGTTAAATGTGGGGAGGAAAATGAAGGAAAGTAATGGAAAATGAAGAAAATAGAGGCATCATTAATAAAAAGGCTTTTGGGAATCAATTGGTAACCTTTTTTCAGTTCAGTTTTGGAGCTCTCACATTATTCTCTCTCTCTTTCTCACTCTTGGTCACTTAGATTTTTCTTGGAGCACTCTAGCTTTGGATCAAGGAAGGAAAAGCAAGAAAAAGGAAAGGAAGGAAAGAAAGTATCAAGGAAGAAGAGCAGGATCAGGCTGGTTCAACAGGAATACTTGCAGGTAACATATTTCATGTGTGATTTCCTAGCTAGTTTGAACATGCATGGATTTACATGTTGGTGTATGGTTCTCTTGTTGTCGGTGGCATGGTTTTTTCGGGTTATGACAAGGGTTTTTAGCCTAACCTTGAATTTTATGGATGCCATGGTATGTTGGGATGTTTATCTTAGTTTTTATCTTTGGTTTGCTGGATGGATCTCGGAAGCCGTGGAAGAGGTGGTCTCAAGTTTCATTCTAAAAGGCCTAAGAATCCCTTCACCTATTTTGGCAGGATACACAATAAATCCTGAGGAAGGAGTCTCGGTTTAGGGCCTATTGATTTGGGTTTGGATTGTGGTAAATCCTGAGAGACTGGTCTTGGTTTAGGGCCTAGTGATCTGGGATTGGATTGTGGTAAAGCCTGAGAGACAAGGAGACAAAAAATTCCTCAAGGATAGTGATGGATTCCAAATGGCATTCCAAGTTTGGTTTGGTTGTGATCAGAGCACCGGTTTTGGTGTGATCATGGTTTGGTGAGGGTGGAGGTGGTTTAACATCTCAATTCCCTTAGTTTTTATTAGATTGGTTTTTCTATGAGATCCCTCATTCATGCTTGGAATATGGCATGGAGGTGACTGGATGAAAGAGATATTTGGTTTAGCCATGTCTATGGTCAGGTGGTATGTGGAAAACTGAAAATGGTCGGATTTGCCTATGATTAATAAAAATTAAGTTCTCTTATTTTGAACTTGTTTATATGTGGATTTAATGGTTGTCATATCTCTTATATTTATATGGTTTTATGTTGGTTGTAAGCATGGTTATATGATTGGTTCATGTCATGGTTATTTCATGTATTTACTTGTAATTATTAAATGGATGGATGCAAGACCTAATTGATGCTATAACAATTCAATGGAGAAGGAGGTGATCCTTCTACTTATGTTTCATAAGTGCTTTCAGGCATTTATGTTATGTCTCGTATCCTAGACCTGTAGGTTGCATTGATAACAAATGTTTAACAGAATGTTGTCCTAATTGGGGATGCCTAGGCCTAGTCCTAAGGTTGATTTTTTATTCATTAGTATTGTCATCATGTCTTTGTTGGATTCTAGAGGTTGTAACAAGTTATAGGCAGAGGCCCGGATTCTGGGCTAGAAGAGTGGCTCAAATCTCAAAGATGTCGGCACAGGTCTACTAAAAAGAGTCCACAACCACTGGCACATAGTCTTGTGAAAGCGACTTTGGGTTTATGGACACTACCATGCCTATAGAATGAGAGTGAACAGGGGTTAAAAGCATTAAAACATCAATGGGACTCAAGGACAAGATGCCTGAGTGGATGACATGTCTCTTGAGGGTGTTGTTGCTGATTTGGATGGGTTTTCTTGATATATTCCATTGATCACATTTCCTTAAGGTCACCAAGGAGGTTGAATCCTTTATAATGACCTCTCTTGTCGCATGTTTACCCCAGTTGATTGATTGCTTGGGTAGACCTGGAAGGAGGGGGTGTTACATTTATTTAACTCTACAAATATGGCATCATGTCTTCCTAAGGTCATTGGTATTCCCATGATGAATTCCATTGATATAATTTTCCATTTATATTTTGGTATCTCATGGGGGTTCCAATAACCCTACTAGATGTCTATGTTCAAATTTTAAACATTGAAACCCTAAGCATATTTCTACAAAGTTTAAAATGTCCTTCTTCATCCCTTTTCAAAAGAAGAGCGGTTTTAGCTCCACAGTCATCTTCTTAACACCGGGGTGTGCCATGTATACTTCTCGATGTGCTTCACTCAAGATTAATTGGCATATATCTTCATTTAGTGGAACATATATCCTCCCTTGATATTGTAGTAGTCAATCACTATCAAGGGAGTATCCTTCATACTTTAGGATCACCATTATGTCTTCCCTCAAACACTTTCCAACCTCCTGGTACTAGGTGTCCTCAATTAGTAAGTCAATAAATTTCATCCTCAAGTTTATATTTAAGGGAATTGTTGAATATATATGACGCCTCCTACTTAAAGCATAAACCACCTTATTTAACATTCCCTTTACATAATTAATATCAAAATAATTTTCACTAATTATGTCAGACTTCCTTCTTTGTCTTTCATTTAATTTTTCTTGAGTGAATATTTGTTGTAGCCAATGATGATCAGTCCTAAATTCAAACTTAGTTCCTAAAAGGTAGTGTCTCCAAATATTTAGGGCATAAACAATTGCTGCCATTTCTAGACCATGGGTTACTTATTTCTCTTCATGGGTTTTAATTTTTCTTGATGCATATGTTATTACTCTTCCTTCTTGCATCATTACATAACCCAATCCTTCCTTGGAGGCATCAGTGCAAACCAAAATATCTTGTTCTATATCTGGTACTTTCAAAATCATTGTCATTGTTAGCTATACCTTTAACCTTTGACGTGCCTCTTCACATTTTTCAGTCCAAAAGAACTTCTTTTTCTTTTTTTGGAGCTTGATAATGGGGCTTGCTATCTTTGAAAACCCCTCGAAAAATCTACCATAATATCTTTCCATGCCCATGAAACTTCATATTTCATGAACATTGGTTGGTGTTGGTCATTCCATGATGGCCTGAATCTTCAGTGGGTCTACTACGATACCCTCCCTAGAGATAATGTGCCCAAGATAATGTATCTTGTATTGGTAAAAGGAACACTTTAACAACCTCCCATATAGTTGGTTCTCTCTAAGACATTGTAAAACCAGCCTCAAGTGTTCATCATGCTCTTCTAGTGTCCTTACGTAGATCAAAATATCATTGATAAAGACTTGTACAAACTTGTCTACTTATTCTCCGAATATTCCATTCATCAAACTCATGAACACACCTAGGGAATTTGTTAAACCAAAGGGTAAAACTACAAATTCATAATGCCCAAATCTTGTCTTAAAGGTTGTCTTCAGGATTTCTTCTTCCTTGATTCTCAACTGATGATATCTTAACCTCAGATTTATCTTTAAAAACACAGTTTCTCCCCTCATTTAATCGAAAAAGTCATATATCCTTAGTAGGGGATATTATTTTTTATCACTACCTTGTTCAATTTGCAGTATTCAATGTGCAATTGCCAATACCCATCCTTCTTCTTAACAAAAATTACAGGGGCTCCCCACGGAGATATGATGGGTCGTTCACCCCAAGTCCAATAATTCCTTTAATTGGATTTGCAATTCCTTTAGCTCTTGAGTTGACATATGATAGGGTTTGTTTGCAATAGGCTTATTTCCCGGTTTAAGGTCGATGGTGAAATCAATTTCCCTTTTTGGGGGTATCCCAAGTAGTTCTTCAAGAAATAAATCCTTAGATTTAGCAAGAATTGGATGATTATCGAGGTTTTCCGAATATCCCTTATTATTTAGAGCTACCATCATGAACATTTTACATCCCTTTCGTCTACATTTCATCAATTTCATTAAGGAGATGAACCTTAGGGACACCCCTCAGTTCTTTCCCCTCAAGGATTTTCTTTGGTTGTCATCGTCTGTGAAATGTAGTATATTGTCTTTGTAGTCTAAAATTTCCTCATGTCATTCTAACCAATCCATTCCTATGACTACATTATAGAATCCTAACATCATAGAGTACAATGATACCTTGGCCTTACATACTCCCAGATTCACCTCACAATCCCTTATCATCCTTCTAATATTTCTTTTCATACCACATGCCATTTCTACATGTCTAAAATCATATTTTGCAATTGCTTCATGTCTAGTTTTTTATAACGCATTTTGATAAATAAAATAATCAATAGCTCCTGGATCTATTAAAATGACAAAAATCATATCATCAATATTACTTGATGTTTCAAACACAATGGGCTAGTGTTCGACCTCATGATTTTTCACCACTGCATGGATGTGATGATCCTTCCCTAAATCCCCTACCATAGTTACTTTCTGAGTTGAGTTGGTATTACCTGTCTTTTGAGGGAAATACTTCTTATAGTGTGGACCTCCACAAGTCCAACACCCTCTCTTAGGAGCATGACTCCTACTACCTACTAAACTAGGAGTTGATATGGAACTATGTGTGCCATGTATATTTCTCGATGTGCTTCACTCAAGATTAATTGGCATATATCTTCATTTGGTGGCACATATATCCTCCCTTGATATTGTAGTAGTCCATCACTGTCAAGGGAGTATCCTTCATACTTTGGGATCATCATTATGTCTTCCCTCAAACACTTTCCAACCTCCTGGTACTAGGTGTCCTCAATTAGTAAGTCAATAAATTTCACCCTCAAGTTTGTCTTTAAGGGAATCGTTGAATATATATGACGCCTCCTACTTAAAGCATAAACCACCTTATTTACCATTCCTTTTACGTAATTAATATCAAAATAATATTCACTAATTAAGTCAGACTTCCTTCTTTGTCTTTCATTTAATTTTTCTTGAGAAAATATGTGTTGTAGCCAATGACGATCAGTCCTAAATTCAAACTTAGTTCCTAAAAGGTAGTGTCTCCAAATATTTAGGGCGTAAACAATTACTGCCATTTCTAGACCATGGGTTACTTATTTCTCTTCGTGGGTTTTAAGTTTTCTTGATGCATATATTCTTACTCTTCCTTCTTGAATCAATACATAACCCAATCCTTCCTTGGAGGCATCAGTGCAAACCAAAATATCTTGTTCTATATCTGGTACTTTCAAAATCATTATCGTTGTTAGCTATACCTTTAACCTTTGGCATGCCTCTTCACATTTTTCAGTCCAAAAAAACTTCTTGTTCTTTATTTGGAGCTTGATAATGGGGCTTGCTATCTTTGAAAACCCCTCGAAAAATCTATGATAATATCTTTCAATGCCCATGAAACTTCGTATTTCATGAACATTGGTTGGTGTTGGTCATTCCATGATGGCCTGAATCTTCAGCAGGTCTACTATGATACCCTCCCTAGAGATAATGTGCCCATGATAATGTATCTTGTATTGGTAAAAGGAACACTTTGACAACCTCCCATATAGTTGGTTCTCTCTAAGACATTGTAAAACGAGCCTCAAGTTTTCATCATGCTCTTCTAGTGTCCTTAAGTAGATCAAAATATCATCGATAAAGACTTGTACAAACTTGTCTACGTATTCTCCGAATATTCCATTCATCAAACTCATGAACACACCTAGGGAATTTCTTAAACCAAAGGGTAAAACTACAAATTCATAATGCCCAAATCTTGTCTTAAAGGTTGTCTTCAGGATTTCTTCTTCCTTGATTCTCAACTGATGATATCTTAACCTTAGATTTATCTTTAAAAACACAATTTCTCCCCTCATTTAATCAAATAAGTCATCTATCCTTAGTAGGGGATATTATTTTTTATCACTACCTTGCTCAATTTGTTGTATTCAATGTGCCATCACCAATACCCATCCTTCTTCTTAACAAAAATTACAGGGGCTCCCCACGGAGATATGATGGGTCGTTCACCCCAAGTCCAATAATTCCTTTAATTGGATTTGCAATTCCTTTAGCTCTTGAGTTGACATATGATAGGGTTCGTTTGCAACAAGCTTATTGCCTGGTTTAAGGTCGATGGTGAAATCAATTTCCCTTTTTAGGGGCATCCCAAGTAGTTCTTCAAGAAATAAATCCTTAAATTTAGCAAGAATTGGATGATTATCGAGGTTTTCCGAATCTCCCTTATTATTTAGAGCTACCATCATGAAAATTTTACATCCCTTTCGTCTACATTTCATCAGTTTCATTAAGGAGATGAACCTTAGGGACACCCCTCGGTTCTTTCCCCTCAAGGATTTTCTTTGGTTGTCATCGTCTGTGAAATGTAGTATATTCTCTTTGTAGTCTAAAATTGCCTCATGTCGTTCTAACCAATCCATTCCTATGACTACATTATAGAATCCTAAGATCGTAGAGTACAATGATACCTTGGCCTTACATACTCCCAGATTCACCTCACAATCCCTTATCATCCTTGCAATATTTCTTTTCATACCACATGCCATTTCTACATGTCTAAAATCATGTTTTGCAATTGCTTCATGTCTAATTTTTTATAATGAATTTAGATAAAGAACATAATCAATAGCTCCTGGATCTATTAAAATGACAAAAATCATATCATCAATATCACTTGATGTTTCAAACACAGTGGGCTGGTGTTCGACCTCACGATTGTTCGCCACTGCATGGATGTGATGATCCTTCCCTAAATCCCCTGCCATATTTACTTTTTGAGTTGAGTTGGTATTACCTGTCTTTTGAGGGAAATACTTCTCATAGTGTGAACCTCCACAAGTCCAACACCCTCTCTTAGGAGCATGGCTCCTACTGCCTACTAAACTAGGAGTTGGTGTGGAACTATGATGGTAAAAGGAAGGCTATTGGGATTGGTACTAAGGTGATGTGGCTTGGTGATGTTGCATAGGATGGTTTTGATGTGGTTTATGAGTCTACTAAGGTAACCTGTGTGGACGTTGATCTAGATTCCTATATGGTGTTCTTTGATTCTATGTTGACTGCTTTTGATGATTGAGCACTGGGCCCCTTTGAAAAAATTTGCGTTCCATATTGTTTCCACTAGACACTATTGATCCTACGAGCTTTTTTGTCCTACTAGGTCCATTGTTCATGATATCCTCTTTTGTTAGGATCGATCGTTAAACTACCTCATGCAGAGTACGATGCATTAAGATCCTAACCTTGGCCTGAATGTTTAAATTTAGTCCACACACAAATTTTTCCACTTTTAGCTTCTATGTGTTTAAGTGAGGAGTATAACGAAGTAGCTCCATGAAACAAGCCTCATACTCAGGCACTAAGTGACTTCCTTGATTCAGTGCATTAAATTCATTCAACTGTCTTTCGATGAATTCTTTTGACAAGTGGTGTTCTCTAAACTTTTCTTCAAATAATTCCCAAGTTACCTCTAAGATGCCCATCCCTATTTGGGGTAATAGTGTCTTCCACAAAAGTAATGCATTTCCATTTAACTGGGATGCACCCATCTTGGCCTTCAGATTTGAGGTGTAGTCCCTCAACGTAAAGTACATAGCCATGTTTTCTAACAATGCCTATACAATTTAACAATATGTGGACCCCCAAAATTCTGGAAATTGTACCTTTTCCAAATCTTGAAGTACATAATTTTTTGTGGTGCTTCATTTTACATGGTAGGTCCTCCCTGCTCCCATTCCAAATGATTTATCAATGCCTCATACATATGTTGGAATGACCTCATTAAGTTTAAAACTTCTTTGGCATGTATTTGATCTTGTGTTGCAATGTGCTCCCCATCATCGGTTGAGTTGATAGAATCTGGTTGTTGTGGTGATGCCATGTTGTGCCCTTTATGCCATGTTGTGCCCTTTAGTAGCCCCACTCCTCCCTGCTCCTCTTCTAACCATGAATACTTGTTTTAAATCAACATAAAGTTTCCTTAGTTCAATTGAAATGAGACAATTGTTTTAGGGCCTATTGTAGTATACATAAGAACCCAACATCCCATCTAACTTAGCAATGCTGCACTTCCATCATACATTGATAGCAACATGTAACACCTATACTCTAAACAACTTGTCAAGGAATTAAATGAGAAAACATCAGGGAGGTTTTCACCTTAGATCTTGATTTACTAAATAATTTATGATAGGGTTGGTTACTTATAAACTGTTTTTTTAAACTGAAATACCCATTTCACGTAAGAGATCCCTTTTTATCCAAACTTCCTGGCATTAAAATAATATCTATATATATATATATATATATATATATATATATATATATATATACATATATATAAGAAAGGAAATATATAACAAGATCTTTATTCATGAAGATTCATTCTCAGTTTACCACCACTAAACATAATTATATATTTTAATATACATTTATTGTGTATTATCATGTAGTGCACATATCTCCATGTTTTTTTTTTTTTAAGATATAAAGGGACATCTTCAATATTTGATAGAGAATTATTTATTTGAATGTATTATCCATAATATACTTTCATACTCAATACCCTTTTTTCTTTGTACTCTTGACTTTATTTCAAAATTATTGTGTAGAAATTCTATGGTACTTATTTACAAGATAAAATCATAAATGATATGGGTGAAATGTCGACTAATCAACAAGATGTTTGATAAGTATCCTATAAAAGTTCTCAATTATATTTTGAAAGCTTGCAAACTACAACATGTTGAACAGATATAAAGCTCACAACCTGAAACTTGTTGAACAATGTATATGTGTGTGGTTACGATGTATCGAAAACTAAAACACAAACAAACAAAAATACATGAGTATTTGTAGTAAGTATTTATTAACCAATAATCTTATCCATCATGGGTTTATTATGTCTTTCAAACTGTACAACTCCAGCACGCATTTGCTTCCTTCCCATGCCCTATAGATAGATCCAAAAATTGTCGAAGGAGGTTGATGGGTGGGATCTGGGCATAGTTCTGAATGTTGAGCACATGTTCTCTCTAGGGCATAAAGCAACTTGATTGTATTCCTGGCTAAATACATGAGCAAATGAATAAACCTAATGCTTCATGTAGTTATAGAAGACACATGCTAGAGGTCTAAGAAATACCCCATCCCCAGCACAGGAGAGACGTGTCCTAGGATGATAAAGTCGCATATGTCATGTCACCATGATAAAATGAGTTTAAAGCCTACCTGAATCATAAATAGCATAAGTGTCTTGTCATTAATAGACTATACAGATTTTATTACACGGAATATATATTGCACACTTCGAAAATTGACACACATCCTAACATAATGACTACATAGATTGGTTTGTCCAGAATATTTAACGATGGAGTGGTAAACACATCAATCAACATGTAACAGTTGAAAATTACAAAATATATCACAGATATCTCAATTTTTTCCTTCTTCAAACCCTATTCTTATTAGTTGGTCTCCAAATGTAGCAAAAGAACATGGGTGAGAGAAGTTTGAGACCTCATGATTACATAATCAAATTGACTTGCAATCCTATCCAAGTTTTCCAAAGAAGACCCACCCTACTTTATTACTTTTTTGCACCTTCTCTTAGTTACAATGCTCTCTTCCTCGTCTCTTTCCCTTTTTCTCCTCTGATTATCAACTTCGCTGCTCTCTCCACTTCTTCTCTCTTCACCACAAACACCTGATTCTCATTTTTCTCTTATTGAATCTCCTCCGCCACTCCCAAGTCCTCCACTAGGAGATTTGCCACGAAGGGATGATCATGTTAGAAGGGCCACGCTAATATGGGGACTCCTTGCTTGATGCTCTCCAACATTGAGTTCCAACTGCAATGGCTTAACGTAATTATGAATAAATAACCAATATTGCTCCACTTCGCATAGAAATATGCAATCATAGAAAGGCAAACACTTGGTCACACTAAGAGGCATACCCTCAATTTTGACCACTTGGTCACACTAAGAGGCATACCCTCAATTTTGACCACTGCTTACGCCCATTCATACAAGGTCAAACAAACATAGCAAAACATTCCCCAATTGCCATAATCTCATTCCTATGACATATCCAAATTCCAAACAAATTCTATACAAAATTCTTACTGGATTCTTATTTTAAGTACAGAACCAACAACATTAAATTCTCTGCCCACAACACTAAAAGTTGAATACTCGTCAATAAAAAAAATTCTAAAATGGATATAATCATACACATGGATGAACGCCACATCACAAAACATGCATACACGCGAGATACAAAGATTTTAATATAGTTACATTTGTTGTTCACATTGACGGTATGCCTGCCTGCCACAACCAAAGGATAGCCCGCTCCTTTACTTCATTGCCTTATATCCTAGATACCTCATCTCAGGTTGACTTAATTTTTTTCCTCTTGACGTGCTTTCCTTCAATCATTCTCCATGCATGCAGGTCACATTCATCCTTATCTCGTATTGTTTTAATTCTAAATCCAAGGGATCTCCAGTACCTCTACTCCAGCAGGTGAGGTGGAGATCACAAATTTTTAACATTCAAGCATTGAGATTACATCAAGGTGAGGAGCTTCAATGATTATATCGAGCATTGAGATTTTTCCAAATTCACAAGATTATTGAATCCATATAGGATATTTTTTAACGTTCACTTCATCATAACAAATTAAAGTCATTTTTCGTGGGAAAGGAATGTATCCCACTATTTGTTATGCCAATTAGGATTCAGAATCAATTAAATTTGCACCCTCTTAGAGTAAACCAGTAATTGTAGCCTAAACTCGTCTTTGGTAGAGTGGAAAGCCCACTATGAAGTGGAGTTTCATTAAAGGTAATTTCTATTACCGAATGCACGTGTTACAAAAATAACCTGGGGTTTGGATGTTGAGTGGCGAATTGATTGAATTTCCCATACAAGTGATTGAATTTAGTTGATAATAGAACACTCTTTGATCTATAAAAAAATTATCTATGCAAGGAAGTTATGCTCTATCTATATAAAAAAATTATGCAAGGAAGTTATGTCTATCTATGCAAGGAAGTTATGTCTGAGCAGGGGAAAGGCCCAAGGTTGTCAGAGAGTTTTGGGTAGGAATGTAGAACTCCTTGAAATCAGACAGTACCAGTAACATGCATGGAACCGGTGCACACCACATAACCAGATTCCCACGAGCTATCGTGTTGTTGATTAATTTGTACACTAAGTGACACATAGAGGCAAATGGATTTCAAACATGTCTATAGAACTGTTAGACCTTCCCTCGTCAAATTTCTCGAGTCAAAAACTGTGTCATTAGCACGTGATCACTGACTAGCTTTCGGTTGTTTGAATGGAGATCCACGTTGCGTATATTTAATACATTGAAAATGGACAATTCAACTGCAGTCACAATAAGAGAACAAACCCTGAATTTCTCACTCGCCCTTCTTTATTTTTGTTATTCTTTCGAGGTTCTGTGAACAAACCCTGAATTTCTCACTCCCCCTCCTTTATTTTTTTTATTCTTTCGAGGTTCTCAACGCCAAGCTAATATGAGATGGTTCACATACATGTATACTTAGCTTCACTTCTATTTTAACGTCTTTAGCAAGGTGTCGAAGGGACTAAGGGCGGTTTTAGCGATACCGTGTACCTTCGGACAATGTTTTACTTTAGGAATCTTATGCATACTTATTAGAGATCAATAATGGGTGTTTCAAATTAATACTCGCATATAAAAGTATAGGTAGGAGCAAAGATGGCAGTGGGTTCTCAAAAAAAAAATTTGCAAGTAGGGAAATTAGTTCTTCAAGGAAGAATAGTGAAATAAGCCCAATTTATGAATGGAAAAATATTGTTGAATCTCAGCGTGGATATTGGACTTCAACTAATCCATGCAGAGATATTGGTCGGCGGTATCAAACCCAAATTGTTTCTCCACGAACAGTTGGAAATAAATTTAAAATATTCTGAGAGTAGAGGAAGTGACCCAAAACATAAAAGTCTACTTGGTTCTCCAACAAACCCATATTTTCTCTCTTCCTCATGGAGTTAGTGTGTCCCAATTACCAGTACTAGTATAGAGCATTCAACAACTCGGTCTGATGGTTGGGTTGAGGATGAAGATTTTAGATACCCATGAGAAGACCTGTACCCCCCCCAACCCGTTGTGCTGCAGGTATCCTCACAACCATTATAATGAAGATCAGAAAAGTTTGCATGTTAAGCAGTTACGTGCTCATCCTATGCATCCCCGGGTATTATACTATAGCAATCACAGGTCCAGTGATGAACCCGATGACTTAGAATACTTTAAAATGGATTGGAATGGTGCAAAAGTAAATGCTAGTAGATTTGTTGGGAAGCAAGTCGACCTCATGAAGAATTGGCAGGATTCTTTTCAGAGGGAGACATGTCTTACAGAGGATGAAGATGAAGAAGAAGATGATTTTGATTGTTACGATAGTGGTCCTGAATTAGATTTGGCTAAAGGGAAGGCACAACAAAAATTGTCTCCCCAAAGTTAAAGAGCATTTAGACAAATTATGTGCCTCTACCTAGCCAAGACTTTGTGGCAACATTGAGTTATCATGCCTTGTTTGTCTTCTATTATTGAGCGATCATATAATTTAAATGTTTTCTCTAAAATGGGAGTTCATTAGTGTTGGCATATACGCTCCAATTATGTAATATAATTTATGATGCTAACGCAAGTTAGTTCGTTTATGAGGCTGAGTGTATTATGGACAATATGTATTATTTTATTTTGAACATACTTTTAGATTCTAATGTTTCTTATGATTTCAAGTATGTACTTTGTTTTTGGCCTATGTAGGTCCTTTGTTACATTGTGCACTCTAATACCAAATGTAGGAACCCTCCCTACCACACTATTTGTTTTGTTAAAATGACGAAATAAACAATGTAGTTAAGCTTAGATTAAAACCTTAAGTGAATAAGTAATTTCAATTTAATTAATCATTAGTTAGCAACATCCATACCAAGATCATGAAATACTTTAACACCCACCAACATTAGAATGAAGGCATTGACATAAAACGTCCATGAATTACAATGTGTTCCACATATCATTTGTTTTACATTCTATTAACAATACATACAACAAATCATGTGATAAAACATCATAAATACAACAAGTACCATCCACCTAGAGAAGAGATACGATCCTAGACTTGACGCTACTTTCACTCCCTTGTTGTCGTCTATGTCCAAGTTAGAACGTTGATGTGATCTAACCGAATTTTAGTGACCAATCAATTGACCTCCCAACCTACTCCTTGGGTACAATAGAGGAAGTGTGCTAGTTGATAGAGGTGAGCACTCCTTGGCTTAAGAGTCCCCTCTATAAAGACCTACACCTCACCAAACTCACTATAGCTTGCAGCCACTCACAAAGACATAATCTCATCCATCCAACAATAGGGTAAGAAAAAAAAATCCCCTCTCCCATGGCTTGCTCCTTCTTTTAAAGGAGGCTCCATATGTGACACCTGGCACTTCATGTGTAATTAATTATTTTTATTAATCCATAAGTTTGATTAGTCACCCACCCATGTGTCACCCTCTAACCAAGGCTCTCCAAAATTATTTAATTAAATTTTAACTCAAAAATAATATTTTTCCTCGACCCAACAAGACTTCCTATTTCTTCTCCTAGTTGTCTCTTGATCCCCTTTTTTCTACTCCTTAATTTATGTTCATTATAGAAGTAAATTAATAACTTTCCTCCTAATTTAACTCAATTTGCCTCTTAGATGGATATTCTTATGTTGACTCTTCCACATGGAGGTTCTCTAAATTCTCTAATTTAATTTATTAATCTTTATTTTAATTCACCGCTCTCTTTTCTTAATGAAGTTTAATTGTTTTAGGATTAATATTTATAATTAAATCTATGTCCCTCTTCCCCCCTATTAAAGTACTTATGTACATTGTCTACCTAAAATTTTCCAACATGGGAAGGGTAGAGTTTTAAAGATATAATATTTTTATTTCTTCCTATTCTCCCTTTACCCCAGGTTTTATTCTTGATTTAATTGCCTTGGTTCTAACTTCATTTATCACCTTGTGTGAATTATTAGGCTATTCATATCTTGATTATATTCAGTATATCCTTCTTGATATCAAGGCTTCCAAGTCGGTTGTGTCATTCAAGAAATTCCCTTCGAAGTTCAAAGGGTGTCACGTAAATCAGTTTCTTTTTTATGCCAAGGGTGCTAAGTCGATCATGCCTTTCAAGAACTTCCATTGAAGTTCCAAGGGTGCCACACTGCTTTCCCTTCAAGCATCCAGTGACTACGTGGGGAATATCTAGGTGCAATGATGGAGACTGATATCCTCTCTTTTGTTTCCCTCTATAGTGAGACAAATGGTGTTGGGGATCAGGGAATCTACCTTAATGGGGGCCCACAGTAAAATCCTCGTGAGTGACCTAATTTGGGACCTACCCCCACAACATCGTGATCTTCAAGGCAAAGGTGTCCCAACCCTTCTAGCCCAACTCATGGTAGGAGTGATAGCGGGTGAAATCAGGGACACTATCCCACCCCTCCCATGCAGCTCCATCTATTTGTACAACCCCAACACCCATGCATGATTCATTCAACCAAGCAACTAACCTGTGTCTACATCCATTAACATGTCATTAAAATTTATAGCAAGATTCAAACTAAAGTTTAAAATTTCAAAGACAAAATATTCAATTCCATTAAACCAGATGTTGTTTACTCATCACATGTGAGTGCATCTATTGGTCTCTTTCCATACTCGATAATCATTAGTAATCATTTTTCACAATTCTAGTATTTTGACATCATAGCATATGTTAAATCATCAACATAATCATCCTCGTTGTTGTTCAACGTGAACTGAAAATAATGTAAGTTGCCAACATAATGAATGCATTCATCACCACTATCATCATCATAATATCAGTAGAAAACATACATACCTCTCAAATCTACCCTCATCATAACATCGACTAGGAACAAACACATCCATCACAACTATCATCATCATAACATCAACTAGGAAACAACGTAACCATCAAATCCACTAATAGTATAATGAAGTTTTCAGATCCTCAACCTGAGGTCCTCAAAGAATAATGTATGAGCCTGAAGGCTAAATCAATGCTAATTTCATATCAAGATTAGTCAACTAGAGTAGGCACTACACTGAAAAATAGTTGATATGATACACATGGGTGGGAAATAAATTAAACTATGCAAACAAAAGAAATAAATATTATATAGTATTGCTCCAAGCCAATGACCCAATTTTATGCTCTGCTAACCTTAATCCATATTTTAAAGTCATTTTCAAAGTTATATTGTAATTATTTATTAATTTTCTTTATATATATATATATATATATATATCACCCTTGATGATTAGATCAAGCTACCTAACAAACGAGCAACGTGCAGCGCATCCATCATATGGAAAGTAGTCTCTTCCTCTTTTGAGGTGGTTGGCAATGGCCTTGCATGGAACATTGGTAATGGGGAAAGGCTCAAAGTTGGCTTGGATCCATGGGTTGGCTACGAAGAAAATTTCATGTTTCCTCCAAACTTGATACAATATTTGAATGAGCGAGGGCTCAGCTTTCTAATCAAATTGTGGATGAGGATAGGACATCAATCTGGTCTCAGGGGTGCAAGTCTACGGTCAAGTTGAATCTAGAAAGTGATTTTGCAGTTTTATGGTCTAATTATATTAACTCCTTAAGAGAATCTCATGTTAGGATCCAAGATTGGGAGGATGCTCTTTATTGGGTTCACTCATCCTAAGGGACCCTACTCTCCTAAAGTTGGATATAGTTCTTTGATTGCTGACAAAGTAGGAGATTATCAAGAATGGTGATAGAAGCATATTTGGAAGCTTGCTTGCCCATGAAAACTAGACTATTTTTATGGTTCATTATTAGGAATAAAATATCTACTTGGGACAATTTTCAAAAGTAGCATAAAGTAGGCCCAAACTGGTGTATTTTATGTAAAGATGTTGAAGAATCAGTAATACACTTGTTTTTGCAGTTCCCCTTCACATTGATTATATGGGGAAAATCTAAAAATATTATTGGGTGCACTTTGAACTGGCAAGGAAATGACTTTTTGGAGGCGTGGAAGTCTTGGTAGGATACCTCTACTGAAGTTTCCTAGAGAAACATCCCACCACTTATATGTTGGGGAGTGGGGTTGGAAAGGAATAAATCCACTTTTAGGGATCTTTCCTCTACACCTAATCTCATCTTCGTTGAATTAGGGGAAATCTACGCCCTATTACCTACCAAGGAACCTCATCATCTACAAAGAATCATCACAGAGGAAATAATCTACAGATAAATTCCTTGGACTTACTTTGATGGGTCATCTAATGAAGATGGATCATGTGAAGGAGGTCTCATTCTTCGTTTCAATGAATACCATTTTCTTAAGTCCAAAAGTGGCCTTGGTCGCGATTACAAAAATTATGTTGAACTTATCTTTTTAAAACTACTTCTCTGTTGGGCTTTGGAACATAATTGCCTCTCTTTACAAATCTTTTCGGATTCGTTAAATTTTATTAATTGGTTCAATGCCACTCAGCGATGTCTCTACCACACACCGCTTCCTATTCTTCAAGAAATTCTACATATAAAACAATTATTTGACCATGTATCATGTTGTCACATCTACAGGGAAAGAAATTATGAAGTGGATTCGTGTCTAAGGAGGGATCTTGACAGAAATTTAGCACTTGGCAGGTTCTAGAACATATGGACGGAGGATACAGGAATATCAACATCTGCCTTTTATTGAAAACTAAATTATGGAACATAACAGCACTAGATTGGGAACAGTATGCATTCTTTTACTGCGATACTTTTCTTTTTGTTTATTTTTGATGATTAGGACATTCATTAATAGACAAATATATATTATCTAATGCTATATTTTGAGCACTCTTATGATGGACTGATGTTATTTTTCGACACTGATATGTAAAAACTATATGTCCATTGTTATATTTATGATGGTTGGGCTACTCCCTTTCTAGCCTCAATCATGCTTTTTGGTGCTCAAGATAGTTGGAAAATGCACTATGTGGCATCTATTAACGTAACTTTTTATATCTTTTAATAGAAAGTGATGATTTCATCAGAGAAAAAAAAAAAAAAAAAAAATATATATATATATATATATATATATATATATATATATATATATAGATAAAATGTATTTTGTAATTTACGAAAAATAATTATACTAATATTTTTTATTGATGAACTACAAATTATAATAATTTGATGACTATTTATATCTTGCTAATAATAAACACAATATACAATTTATATCTTAGTGATATGACACATAAACATGAACATAAATCTATTATAGCGACAAAAACATTAATGTTGTGTACAATTCTTATTTAAAAAAATTCATCCATGGACCTTGCCTCAGTAAGGAATGCCTTAAAACTAGATAAATTTAATTATTTTTATTAATTTTCTAATTTTAATAACTTTATGAAAAACTTACAATCTTATTTAATAAATCAAAATTTAAAAACCGAATCGTTTAAAAACTATTTTTTTTACACATTTGTTCAGCTAAATGATGTAAAAAATAGGTTGTAGATTTGTAATTGCTCATGACGTTTTAATCAAAATCACAAGACACAAACCTACTACTGCTCTGCGGACATTAATTCACAATTTAGAACAAAAATCTCAAGTATTCAAGAAGAATTAACACATATGCAACAAGTATTTTTATTTGGGGAAAGCAATCTACTAAAAACCCCAATGCATGCTTGCATTAACAAAATGAATAGAGATGTATTACAATTGCTTCTGCAAGTGTAAAACCTATCTCTCTGCTCACTGAAGGCCTCTAACCCAGACTTAGTCATATTTTTCCTCGGATTCAGATCCTATTTCCTTGCATTGTTCCTTTAGGAATTATCCCCTATTATTTAGGGAATTCCTCTAATTCAATTGTTCAATTCCTTAGGTTGATCATCTGACTGCATGCAACACATGTACACTCAAGACTAGTCTACAAATGATGTTACACTACCTTGGAATCTCCACCAAGCTTGGGGAACTCCAATTCTCTGTATGCACTAGCTATTTTGGATTGATTGATCAGTTAATTGGATTATCACTGAGTTTGATTGAATTCCCACTGCTTAACTAACCTTCCACCAGTTCCTCCAAAAGTTGGAACTAGTTTAACTGGAAAACAACCTGAGATAACTGACCATGATTGCAACAAATTAGCAATCATGCATTTTGAACTGAACTCTAACTCCTCCAACTCAAAGTTACTGAGTAAACTAGGTGACACAAGCCATGTCACACAATTTAACATCATCCAAGTTGTCTGCTGATGTGGAAATTTGAATTTTCTCAATTTAATCAAGGCAAAATCAAATTGAGAATTTGTTGTTGCATTTTTCAACACTCCCTCTTAGAAAGAAAGAGATTATCAACCACCCCTATCTTTCATATGTGGAACTCAAACTTCTCTCTTGACAATGTCTTTGTCAAAATGTTAGCATCTTGTTTCTCTATCAAAATGTACTACAACAACATTATCTTCCTCTCCACACAATCATGCATATGGTGATATTGAATATCTATATGCTTAGATCGATTTTGAAAAACAAAATTCTCAAAGAGCTTGATGCAACTCTGATTATCACAGTAGATCATTATTGGATCCATCATCTAACCAAACAATCCAACAAGTATCTTTCTCATCCTTATCGCCTCACATGATGCTTGAATGACATCCATCCATTTTTTTCTACTGAGCTAAGTTCCATAGATCTTTGCATCTTGTTGTACCAAGAAATCGTTGTTGACCCAACACAGAAAATTCAACCTGATGTTCTCTTTCAGTCTTATGGACTCCCCACCCAATCTGCATTTGTGAATCCACATATCTTCACTCCCTTTGTCCTTTTTTACCATAGTCTAAATTGGGTAGTGCCTCTGAGGTACCGTAGAACATGCTTAGTTGCCTTCCAAAATAATTTGGTTGGCCTAACCATAGCTTGGCTCAGCTAGTTGATTGCATAGAACATATTTGGTCATGTGTTCACAAGATACATTAGTGAACCCACCAACTGCCAGTAAATAGTAGCATCCACTTCCTCACCTAAAGTGGCATCCTCTTTCCTCTAGTTGGTTGCTAGAGGTGTCTCCATGGGTTTGCAATTGTCCATGCAGAACCTCTGAAGTATCTCATTGGCATAATTTCCCTAAGAGACAAACAGTTCCCCATCGCCTTGCCATACTTCCAATATGAGGAAGTAGTGCATGAGACCCATGTCCTTCATTTCAAACTCTCTTGCAAGGTCCTCCTTGTAAGATATGATCAGTTGCTCATCACCAGTTAAAATAAAATCATCAACATATAAGACAATAATCAACAATTTACCTTCTACCAAGATATGATAAAGGATTGCATGTGCTTCACTTTTGGTGAAGCCCAAACCGGTGAGATAGCTATCGATCTTGGAGTACCAAGCACAAGGTGCTTGCTTGAGACCATACAACACTCACTTGATTCTACACACATGAGACTCTCAATCAAAATTCTTGAAGCCTTATAGTTGCTCGATATACACCTCATTCTCAATAAATCCATTGAGGAATGTTGTTTTTATATCCATCTAGTGGATATTCCACCCAATATGTGTAGCCAAAGCAAGATATTATCTAATGAATTATTGCCTTGCTACACGAGCAAAGGCATCCTCATAGTCAATCCCCTCAACTTGAGAGTACCCCTTGGCCACAAATATAGCCTTATACTTTTCTATGCTTTCGTTTGTTACATGCTTTACCTTGAAGATCCATCTCAAACCCACAACAGATTTATTTGTTGCTCTTAGGACCACTTCCCAAACATTGTTCTTTATAATGGATTTGTATTCCTCTACCATTGGATCAACACATACAAGTTAATATATTACTTCCTCAAAAGAGGATGGATTAGTCTCTACAAGCTCAGTCATTAGAGCCATGTATTTTGTGTACTGATCTCATGACCTTCTTTGCCTGTGTTGATTTGAAGGAGCACCCACATTCTCCCTTGCATCTTGCACAAGTCCCTCAGCTTCCCTGGTCCTTTTTCTCCCTTCTCTGAATGGTTTTGCTTGAGTGGTTGTTTCCACTTTCTTCTCCTCAACTTTTGGTTGCTCCATATTTTCTTGAGCTTCCTCCTTTAGAGTTAAAAGCTCCTCTTTTGGTGGGATCTGAATCTCCCTCTCAAGATAGAATTGCATGGATTTATCTTCGTCAAATTTTACATCCCTTAACACAACTGTCATTCTGAGGGATGCAAAGTAAGTTGTGCGGAGTTTCTGTATAACCCAAAAATACACCCAATTATGTTGTTGGCTCTAGCTTCTTCCTTGGTTCTTTGGAGATATGGAAGTTAAAAGAGGCTCGAAAAATCCTAAAGTGCGACACATCTAGCTTTCTCCCTGAGAAAGCCTCCTTCAGTGTAATAATGCCCAAAATCCGATGAGGACTTTAGTTCTTCAAATATACTATTGTGTTTCATGCCTCGGCCCACAAATGCAAAAGTGGGCCTTGATCATGCAACATCCCCCTCGCTTTTCCCACAATACTGCAGTTCTTTCTCTCATCCACCCCATCCTACTATGGGTTTCGAGGTGTTGTCAACTCTCGTTGAATAGCTTCTTGTGCACAGAAATTTTTAAATTCATTTAACACGTACTCACCTCCATTACTGCTACTGAGAGCCTTCACCTTCTTGCTCATTTATTTCTCAACCACTGCCTTGAATTATACGAACTTGGATAATGTCTCATCCGTCTTCCACATGAATAAAATACAACACTTTCGTGAGAAGCCATCAATAAAAATGACAAAATATTTATGCCTAGCAGTGGAGATTGTCGAGAAAGGTCCACAGACATCAGAGTGGATCCTTTCAAGGACTGCATATGCTTTGTTTTCCCGACCATGGAATGTGGAATTTGTGTACTTCCCCAAGGTACATCCTTTGCATACATCCTGCTACTCAAGTGCTCCTTTGAGGATTCCTATGGCTATCTATTGCATGATCTTCAGAGTGGCACAATGCAAATGGCCAAGTCTTCTATGCCAAATTTCATTGACCTCGCGGCTTTGTATCTTCTCTGCCTTTGTGCTCAATCCAGCATAATCATCCACATCTAGCTTGTACAGGTTCTTCACATGAACCCTGATCTGCTCCACCTGTCCTGTGGCTATGTGTCTCAAGAATGCTTTTCCTTTGTTGAATATCACATCATAACCACGGTCTTACAAAATTGCAACAGAGATGAGATTTTTCTTTAGTCTTGGAACAAACATGACATTCTTGAGCCTCGGGGGGAGATCGACACCCTCTGAATGGTGATTGTACCAATCATGGTCTAGTTATACCTTCTGTAGTCCTCCATCTTGATGTGCATCTGTAAATATTTCTCCTCTAGGTCACTGAAAAAAGTCTCTATTCCCCATCATGTGGAATGATGTATCTAATTCCAAGTACCACACACTTCCCATCATTGTGTTGGCCATGCATGTAATGAGGGTAAATTCAAGCTCGAACTATGAAGTCAAAGCTTCACCTGCTGCTCCTCTTTAGGTCTTCTTGCTTGTCTTCTTGTGTGGACACTTTGTGGCATAGTGCCTGAATTCATGACAATGAAAGCATTTAAATTTTTTTTAAACCTTTCTTCTTACCCCATTGACTATATTCTGGCTTGGATTGGGATTTATTCCCTTTTCCCTTCTTTTCCTTACCAAGCAATGAAATATTTCCTTCATCCTCACTCTTGGATGAAGTCCCATCTCTGGTATTTTTCCTTATTTCCTCTTGTACCAAATAGGACCATAAGCTCCCAATTTGGTATTTTATCCCTCTCGTTCACCAAATATTGATGGTTATGCCAGCTCTTGGGAAGGCCCAGAAGGGCCAGGCTTACCAAGTCGTCTTTAGGGAGAGTAACACCAACCCCACCTAGTTCATCACAAAATTGTGTGAACCAGCTCAGATACTGCGTTATAGTGTCATTCTTTTGCATCTTGATACATTGAAGTTTATCCTTGAATGCCAGCTTCATGTGGTCACTACTATTCTCGAACAATTTTATCAGTGATTTTCACATTATGAACAAAGTTTCTTTTTCCATTGAGATTCGAGACAATATGATCTCGTACTCCCTCCAAGATTATTCTCCTTGCTTTGGCTACATCTTTCTTCCATTATGCAAGGTCTTGAACATCATTTATTGGTGGTCTTGAAATATTTGTCTTGACATATTCAAGCAATCCATTATCACCCAATAATTCCTCCATGTGGTCCTTCCATGCAACAAAGTTTGAGGTGCCTTCCAAGGCATACTCTAGCTTCAGTCCATTGAATGTCATCTTATTAGCTCGAAAGAAACCTTGCTAAATTGTTCTTTAAATTCCAACCTTTGAAAAACAACTTCGAATTTCCTGCTCGAACATGAATCTGGCTCTGGTACCATGTAAAAATTAGGTTGTAGATTTGCAAATACTGATGAATTTTTAATCAAAATCACAAGACACAAACCTACTCTACTGCTCTACGGACATTAATTCACAATTTAGAACGAAAATCTCATACATACAAGAAGAAATAACACACATGCAGCAAGTATTTTTATTTGGGAAAAGAAATCTACTAAAAACCCCAATGATTGCTTTGTTGAGAAATATAGGGCATGAATAGTTAAAATATTTCTCTGCTTGATAATTACTTGTGATATACTTTTATTTCTTAGCTTATATTATTTTCTTCATCATGTTATTATCGTGTTATTTTCATCAAGACAATTACCAATATGCACAATAAAAGACAAGTGACACAGTATGTATGCTTGTTAGCCAGGGCCAAAACCTCTCTGTTGGGTTGATTTGGGCTAACCCAGGTTCGATCTATACTGTGCACCAATAAAAACCCTTGATCACTGGCCCTTTCAGCAACGACCTGCAAGCAGATCACAGTCTCACCCAAAGTGACTATGGGAGGATGCAGAAACAAGATTTTGCAGCCTTGAAGGACTAGGAGATATGGTATTATTATGTTATCTTATTCTTATCATTTATAAATCATTTCACCGCATTATATTAATCGCTTAAACATGCCATATAAAACCATAAACCATCATTGTGTTGAAGTAAAATGAAATTGTAATAACTGCTACTCTACAACAGACAATAAGAAAATATACACATCAAAACACCAAATTAACGTAGTTCTCCCTAGTGTAGGGCTACGTCCACAAGAAACATTGCTTAATATAATGAATCTTTGAACAACAACTAGTTCCCTGTATGCGCACTAAGCTACAGGTTGTCTACGCACTTAGTTGCAGACTTTTCCCTAGGCCTCTGCGCACTCAGTTGGAGAGCCTCTCCTTTGCTATCAAATTACATATCACAATAATAGTTCACCCATAACACCGATCTAAATCCAAAAATGATTGATTTCTCTTCTTATTTTACCCTATATATATTATTACATTTTATGGTTACATCATCATAATACCATGGTCCAAATACCATGGACTCCTTAAAATAAGAAACTATGGCCCCAAAACCATTGATCCCTTACAAAACTACGTGCATTTACCAAAAGGAGGGGCTTCGACCCACCCCGAAGCCCTTACGACACCACTTGGTATATTCAAAATGCGCTCTGTCGCACGCTCCATTGTGTGCTCCACTCCACAAAATGCGTAGTTTTTGCCAAAATCTAAGCCAAGTTGGGTTGCACCCAACCCTCTCACCTCTTGAGAGGAAAACCTGATCAAAATTATTCTTATAGATCTCCAATTGATGAGTACCAAGACCATGACAAAGACCTTTGACTCTAATATCCTCCCAAGAAACTTTTCACTAACCTTGATGCTCTAACTCTTCCCTTTCTTGACTTTCTTCTTGATCTTGAACTGCTCTCCTCGTCTCCTTCTAAAGAAACTTGGTCTCTATATTTCACACTACTTCTTCTCGAATTATCCTAGAGAAACTTGGTCTCTATGATCTCAATGGTTTCCTCTTGAGAATCTCGGTCTCTATATCTCTATCTCGATTACCCAGAAGAATCCTTCTTTTGTTGACCCCAGAAGAACACTCTCCTTCGATGAGATCTAGGGTTTTATTCTTCAATGTAGATCTTGATATTTTTCTTTGATAACCTTCGACTTGCTAAGATGCATTTCTTGAAACTCAATCCTTGAGTGTCTCTTTGATTAGATGCCCTTCCTTTGACTTTAGAACTTTAGCTCTGATACCATGTTGAGAAATCTAGGGCATGAATAGTTAAAAGATTTCTCTGCTTGATATTTGCTTGTGATATACTTTTACTTCTTATCTTATACTATTTTCTTCATTATGTTATTATTTTGTCCTTTTCATCAATATAATTACCAATATGCATTGTAAAAGACATGTGACATAGTATGCAGACTTATCAACCAGGGCCAAAACCTCTCACCTCTTGAGAGGAAAACCCGATGAAAATTATTCTTCTAGATCTTCAATTGATGAGTACCAAGACCATAAAAAATACGTTTGACTCTAGTATCCTCCCAAGAATCTTGTCACTAACCTTGATGCTCTGCCTCTTCCCTTTCTCAACTTTCTTCTTGATCTTGAACTACTCTCCTCAGCTCCTTCTAGAGAAACTCATTCTCTATACTTCACACTACTTCTTCTCGACTTCTCCTAGAGAAACTCGGTCTTTGTGATATCACTGGCTTCCTCTAGAGAATTTAGGTCTCTAGATCTCTATCTCGATTACCGATAACAAGTATCAAAAAATAATCCTCCCTTTGTTGACCCCTAGAAGAAAACTCTCCTTCGTTGACCGAGAAGAAACCTTCTTCGTTGTCCCAAAAGAAACCTTCTTCATTTCCCCCAAAAAAAAATATTTGCTACCCCAAAAGAACCTTCCTTCGTTGACTCCAGAAGAATCTCTTCTTCACAATACCTAGAAGAATCCTTCTTCACTATACCTTCTTCACAGTTCTATTGTTTTACTCTACTTTGCACTTTTCCTTGATCAAATGCTTTTCGAGTTGCTTGCCTCTAAGGGCTATATATACACTTTTACTCATGTCCTTTAGACTGACATGATCACTAGTAGTTAGGCCAACTTCTTTGAGTATGTTCTTCCATCATTGTAGGCCGAATTGAAGAGGATAATTGACAGGTTCTTGGAGGATACTTTACATAGACAAGATTGACCTTTTACAAATTTTAACATGACTTCATTACATGACAATGACTCTATAATTTTATGACTAGTTGACAAATAATTCCTAAAGACTCTCAATGGGAGTCTTGACTCAAAAATAAAATCTCTTGCTCATGAAACCCATGAAGCAGGCAATACAATAAATTTATTTTTCTTCTTTACATCACATATCATAATTACATGTCATTATGAATACTGAACCTAGTTACACTTTTAAACAGTCCCTCTTAACTAGGGAGGTATTCATAATGGTACTTGGACTTTCTCAATTTTAATAATTTCTCATAAGAATAATTTGGATGGGAAACTCATTTGTATAACATCATATCACCCAACATTGTTACATGGCAAGGCCTTGACTAACAGCCATCTCTCCACAAGATCTGAGTTCAATGTTTTTGAGATCAATGATTTATAGACACTCTCATTTTTGTCTCACTCTAAACATCCCCTACCCAAGTACTCAAGGTATGTTCCATGAGGACTATTATTATCTTTGACTCCCCAACCCTTAAATAATATCGGTCCTCCACAACTACTCTTCTATTGGATGCCCTATCTCGTCCTCAAAGGGAAGCCAAATGATTACCCAATCATCCATTCTATCTTCTGAGGTGAATACTATAATGACATGTCTATCTCTCCCTCTCAGAAAGGGAGGACATATTCCAATAAAGGAATGTACCTAATATCCCTCTTGGCTTAGGAATTTCCATGTTTCTTCCAGGTAAGAAACTTATTTTCAGGGTCCCTCTTAACTAGGGACCTATAGTATCTCCTCATGTGGAGATCATGGAACAACAAGCTACTTGAAGATCTCCTTCCTTCGATGTCATGAATTTATTATTCGTCATGGAGTCTTCATATTTCTGGGGTTTCTTAGTAGGGCACAGACCATCCATCACTTTCAACCATGAGTTAGTCATGTCCTTATTTCATCATAAAGTGATCCATCAGATTTCCATCTAGCTTTTTCTTCATGTCATGATGCTTTCTTAATGCCATATTTTCTAGAAGGATCTTACATTCTTCAATATGGATCTTTTGGAATTCATCCACAGATCTTCCCTTTAGCATTCCTACATAAGCCCATCTGAATATTAGCTCAAATATAATAAATGAACACTTAAATCAAAATTACCTTGGTGATGGTCTTTCATCATGACATCTTCCTGTAGGTATCAGCATCTTGCATGCATATTGACACATCTCCTAAAGATATTCATTGTCAAGGGTCTCCATCTTTTTCCGACTCATATCAAAGTCTTGATATCTTTTTGGAATATTTCCTAGTCAAATATTCTTGGTCTTTTGGATGTTGATTTCCTTTATCACAGTTGCATCTGTCACAATCTCTTTCTTCCTTTATTCACATATTCCATTCCCAGGAGCTTCCAATCATAGTTCTTTAATTGTAGGCAACCACCTCATACTCCATATGAGGACATATTATGTTTATTTCATCTAGTGTGACTTATGCCTTCCTACATCCTTTTAGAGGAGGAGATCACTTTCCCTTGATCATGTTTCTCAAGATAGAAGTAGTGGTCCGTGTTACCTGCAACCATATGACATGACAAGCATACATACCTCGTTTACCTTTAGGTCATCTAGGATTCTTTCAAAAGCTTCCTTGATTGAAAACATCTTCAACCCCTTGATCTGCTTCATCTTTTATGTCATCAGATCGTCATCCCATGAACTCCACAAGTTTGAGTCCTTGATGAAACACTTGCTTCTTCTCTTGATCGATGAACCCTCCGATGAGGATTCCATCGGAGAATATTCAGGATCTTGTATATTCCTATCCCGCAGATGTTTCCTTTTTGACTAGATGTATGATGAGCCTTGTCCTGCATGACTTATTCCTTTTCTTAAGTTTGCAATGAAGTTCCCAAGCATTATATCCTTCATATTTGATTGTCATGAATTTTGTTCCATTTGTCCTTCATGATTCCCTATGGTGATGTCACGAGCTCTTGATTTTTAATGCTTCCATGATGCCATGATGCATCTTATTATTTATTATATCCATATCCTATAACATAAAATTTAGAAGCTATGTCAAGACCTTTTGTGAGGGAGATTATCTCAATATAGTAGAGATCTCTTACTTCCTCTTTTCTTGGACTTCTTCTCTTTGGCTTCCTCCACTTATTCGGTGATATGGGCTTCTTCTCTTCCTCTTTTGATATTGTCCCTTTAAGACAATATTTCTTGTAATGTCCATAATTTTTACATCCATAGCATTGAATCTCAGCTATGCTCTTCTTTCTTTTTTGAGGAACAAATTTTCCAAACTTCCCTTTCCTTCCTACAAATGTTTAAGTATGTTAACCTTCAACACTTTTTCCTTCAACTTGTCTTCTTCTATCTTGCATAGAAACCACAAGTTGTCGAATGAGGTAACTTTCTTATCCCCGTGGACATTTGTTACCTTTTTCATCAGTTAGTGCATTTAGAACAATGATGATTATCTTCTTACCATCTCTCCTGGATCTCGCAATTGAGATCTTATGAATATATCCCTTCATTCTTTGATACCTTCAACTTTGTGCAGATCAAATCTAAGTATGTGACCTTCTTTATCGCATCTTCAAAGAATAGTCTTATGATCTTATCATATACATCCTTTTTTTGTCTCCAATGTTGTTTTATGAGGGGACTTTTCATAAAAATCCCTTTCCATTAATTCAGGAGACCTTTTCCATTGATGTGTTCACTAAATTCACTTTCTTAGAGGACTATGTCTATCCTCCTTTTTCATGAAAGGAATTTCGATGACCCAACCATCTTATGGATCTCCTTGCAAACACGAATTCATTTTACGAAATTTTATTTAAAGAAGAAAAGATACATACTTGACAAGTGAAGATGAAATCTTCATCTTGATCACTTTGATGATGGTTGAAGAAGATGTATTAGTGCTCCCTTTTGAATGATCTTCTTCCAAGTGACAAATCCTTTCTTCAATAAGGAAGACAATGCCTTTTGATCTAGCTCCTTTTGATGATGGTAATTTATGAGGATTTTTTGTTGCTTCCTTCAATGATCTTCTTCAAGGTAAAGGATAGGATCCTTTCTTTAATGAGAGGGAACTTGCCTCATATCTTTGAAGATGATGATAGTGCATTCTTGCTTTCAGTATACTTCAACTAATTTGGTAGTGAATGAGTGCATATCAGAATTTCTTCTAGGGTTTTGAATTTCTCTAAGATGATGTGATCTTCATCTTTAAAGTCCTTCGAGCTACCTTGCCTTGAAGATAACTTGATGACTAAAGGATCCAAAACTTTTGTTATTGTCGACTGCTTCTTCGCTGTAGGGGTTTATTCTTCAATGTAGATCTTGATCTTTTGCTTTGATAACCTTCGACTTGCTTAGATTCCTTTCTTGGAACTCGATCCTCTCTTTGATTAGATGCCCTTCCTATGATACCATGTTGAGAAATATAGGGCATGAATAGTTAAAATATTTCTTTGCTTGATAATTTCTTGTGATATACTTTTACTTCTTAGTTTATAGTATTTTCTTTATTATGTTATTATTGTGTTCTTTTCATCAAGGCAATTACCAATATGCACTATAAAATACATGTGACACAGTATGTACACTTGTCAGCCAGGGCCAAAACCTCTCACCTCTTAAGAGGAAAACCCGATGAAAATTCTTCTTCTAGATCTTCAATTGATGAGTACCAATACCATGACAAAGACCCTTGACTCTAGTATCCTCCCAAGAACCTTGTCACTAACCTTGATGTTCTTCCTCTTCCATTTCTCAACTTTCTTCTTGATCTTGAACTGCTCTCCTCAACTCCTTCTATAGAAACTCGTTCTCTATAATTCACACTATTGAAATTCTCCTAGAGAAACTTGGTCTCTATGATATCACTGGCTTCCTCTAAAGAATTTCGGTCTCTAGATCTCTATCTCAATTACGCATAACAAGTATCCCAGAAGAATCCTTCCTTCACTGACCCTAGAAAAAAAATCTCCTTTGTTGACCCAAAAGAAACCCTCTTCGTTGCCCCCGAAGAAACCTTCTATGCTGCCCCAAAATAAGCCTCCTTCGCTGCCCGAGAAGAAACCTCCTTCACTGCCTGAGAAGAATCTACCTTTGTTGAACCCAAAATAATCTCTTCTTCGTAATACCCAGAAGAATCCTTCACTATACCTTCTTCGCACTTCTACTGTTGGACTCTACTTCGCAGTTTTCCTTGATCGCGTGCTTTTCGAGTTGCTTGCCTCTAAGTGAGGCCGAGTGCAGTTATATATACACTTTTACTCATGTCCTTTAGGCTGACATGATCACAAGTAGTTAGGCCGACTTCTTCTACCATGTTCTTGCATTGTTGTAGGTCGACTTGAAGAGGATAAGTGACAAGGTCTTGGAGGATACATTACATAGACAAGATTGACATTTTACAAAGTGTAACATGACTTCATTACATGACAATGACTCTATAATTTTATGACTAGATGACAAATAATTCCTAAAGAATCTGAATGGGAGTCTTGACTCAAAAATAAAATCTCTTGCTCATGAAACCCGTGAATCAAGCAATACAGTAAATTTATTTTTCTTCTTTACATCACATATCATAACTACATGTCATTATGAAGATAGAACCTAGTTACTCTTTTAAACATGCTTGCATTAATCAAATGAATAGAGATGTATTACATTTTCTTTGCTCAATTGATCGCACCCTGCAAGTGCACAACCTATCTCTTGGCTCACTGAAGACCTCTGACCCAGACTTGTCAAATTTTTCCTCGGATTGAGCTTATATTTCCTTATGTTATTCCTTGAGGAATTAGCCCTTATTATTTAGGAAATTCCTCTAATTGAATTGTGAAATTCCTTAAGTTGATCATCTGACTACATGCAACACTTGTACACTCAAGACTAGTCCACAACTAATGTTACACTACTTTGAAATCTTCTCCAAGCCCGGGGAACTCAAATTCTCTGCATGCACTATCTATTTTTGGATGATTGATCATTTAACTAGATGACCATTGAGTTAAACTAAATTCCCACTGCTTAACTGACCTTCCACTAGTTCCTCCAAAAGTTAGAACTAGTTTAACTGAAAACAACCTGAGATAACTGACCTTGATTTCTAAAAATTAGCAATCACATGCTGCATTTAACTTTAACTCCTCCAACTTGAATTTACTGAGTAAACTGGGTGACACAAGCCATGTCACACAAGTTAACATCTTCTAAGTTGTCTGTTAGTGTGGAAATTTGAATTTTCTCAATTTAATCAAGGCAAAATCAAATCAAGAATTTCTTACTGCATTTTTCAACAAATAAATACAAGATTCTTATGTGGATGTCCTAATGACGGGCTATGATACTTAGCCCGAAACGTCGATAGAAAAAATTTCCACAGACCATTCCAAACATTATTCAATCCAAACCTGTTAAAACACAAAAAACGATTTTTCCAACTTTTCACTTTTTAGAGAAAATATCTCCTCATGGCCCAACATCGTTTATAAAGACATTTATTTTTTATGGTCAAATATTTTTATTGAAATTTTAAAAGGTTACAAAATGGCATTACCGTCACAGTTTATCCATCTATCCATCAACAAATCTTTATTATTTTTATTTTAATTTAGCTATATTTAAACTAAGGGGCAAGTACTTCAATTCAGTTATATTTAAACTAAGCTGAAGGTAATAGCTATTATGTAGTACTTGTTTTCACATGTTTTAAATTATTCTTTTAATTGAAATTGTAAATGTTATATATAGCATAAATTTTATATAGAGAGAAAGATCGCACACACTTAGCAAAAAAAATGTTGTAAATATTAAGTTTATATATGTTTGTTAATTAAATTTAAATATAAAATTATAAAATATAATAGTTACAAACATAAATCATTATTTTAATTTGTATGCTAAAATGGACCTATAATTTACATATATTATTTATATTTTATCTACATTTCTATATTATCTTTTTTGTAATTTGCTTTTTTAATTTAATATTTTTCTTTATAATTTTTTTCTTAAATAAAATTATTTAAATTTGAATTTATATTATATATAATATTAATATATATATTTACAATCTAAATATTTTAATTATTATTTTCAATTTTTTAAAATTTTCTTTAAATACTACACTACAACATTTTCTATCAACATTAATTTTCTAATTTCTCATCTGACAGTTACTAAATTTAAAATAACTCCAAATAAATAAACTAGCATTTGCACCAAGAGGTGCAAAGCAACGTCGATAGGAGCAGTGGGGGATATGGAAGTAAGTAAAAGCAACATATGTGTTGTACGACTCAACGACCCCCCATTATAGTTAATAATAGAATTAAAAAAGAATGCGGACCGTTTTAAAATTTAGGATATAATCCAAAATTTTCTAATAAGATAAGGAAATCTTAGTTTTAAGATCCCAAAAAAAAACTTAATTAAAAAGAGATATAAACTTTAGGTTTAACCTTAAATCCTCAGCACATAGGTATTATATCGGAACATCCTAAAAATTCCTTTTAAGAAAAATAGCGATTAAAACCTTTCCCAAATAAATTTTAAAGGTTTAAGGACTCGTGTTGTTGGCACAATTGTAGTTAAGTCCACCTCTGCTTGACTCATTTTCCATGTATTTTGCTCCACTGTCCAAAATTGGAGAGTCCCAATTATTGAAGTTTTATATATGGTATGTCTAAAAAAAACTCTGATATTGTTATACTCCCGACCTCCAATGGCCCACATCATACTGTGTCATATATCGCAAGTTCTCCCATCAGAACTTTTCTGATATAGTTGGTTCACCTCCCAGACCCGATATAGAATTTAAATCTACTTTATGATCCATATCGCGTCCACTCATTATATCGGGCTTTTTAATAATTCTGCAAGTTGTAAACTCTGATAGGTTGGACCCGATTTGGAATTTAATTGTGATTTATAATATGATCGGGTCCACTACCATTTATCGGTATTTTTACGATGACAATTCCAAAAAACTCTGAGATCCATTTAACAAGTGGATCCAATAAGAAATTTAACTGCCATGTATCTGAACAAGTCCTTCCCATGTAATTACCACATGAAATGATAAGCCAGGTGCGGGTTGAATAACCCTACAAATTACATCTACCCATATAATTTGCACCATTATTGTTGGTTACATTTGCTTGATCTGAGAGATTTCGTTATGGTAATACTGTAATAGGTTATTTAATTGCAGTGGATAGGAGGGAGAAGGTAAAAAGTGATGCAGTATTGAAATGGATTGCATATTTGCTCAGTTTTGATTTTATTTCTACAACCACCAACATGCCAAGAATGTGTTTACGCAATGGAGAGATAAGTTCCCAAATTATTATGACAGATCAAGTTGTTTAAAACATTTTGTTCATTTTTCATTATACAAGTTGTTATGAAACAAGCTCACAAAACGATAGAAAAGAAAGATAAATGCCTTAGAAATCAACCTCTTTGAGGGGGAAACCTCCTTTACATTACACAAATGAACAATTTTTGGATGATACAAATGAAAAGACCTCCTTTCTATATATAGGAGTCTAAGGGGTCATAATATAATCAGAGTCGACATAAAAATAATAATGTAAGGGCACAACAATAACAATAGTGGGCTTCTATGGGGCACAATAATAACAATATGAGTACTAAATGGGCACAACAATATAATAAGGGGGTTGCACTAAGAACAATAAGCGGTTACAATAGTATTATAAAGACCTAACATGCCCCTCTCCTTCAAAAAGTGTTGTCCTCAACGCTTGAGTAGTTCTAGATGCTTCTATATAAAATTATCATCCTTCCATGTGGAATCTTCAGCAGGTAAGTTCTTCCACTTGATGAGATACTCTTAAATTGATCGATTTCGTAGCTGTTGATTTCTCAGTTCTGTGACTGCCTCAGGTTCCAATATGACTTTTCCTTCCTTTTCAAGTTCTCGCAAATTGTTTGAATTGAGATCTTCTACAAATTTTGAATGAGTTCCCACCCTGCTTCATCATTCTTCCATTCATCCCTTGCTTCATTTATCGAATTTGGTTGGATTATACCAACCTCTAGCATTTAGGCAACCATACATTCAATTTCACTCTTTTGGGCATATGGATATCTGTAAGGCCTGATGATTAGAGGAACACTTCCTGGAATCAAATGAATAACATGATCATGATCACAAATAGGTGGGAGGCCTTTGGGAGTCTCAAATACCTTGGAATGATTTTCCAAGACTTTTTGGATATCTGGGTAAATAGACGATTTCAATGTGGGAACCTCTAGCGAACATCATTGTACAATTACGCCTCTTTGTTCTTCCTTTAGAAGCTTTTTCATTCTGTTAGAGTTGATTATATTTCTCGGTTTCCCTATGATACCCCTTAATTCAAGTTCCTTTCCTTCCGAAGAAAATTTCATGAAAAGTTCTTGAAAATTAAAAGCCATTGTACCCAAGGATTTTATCCATTGGACTCCTAGACAACATCAGCACCACCCATTGGAATGGAAAGCATTGGACTATTCAATACATATTCTCCCATGGATAGCTTGATATTATGGCACTTTCCAGAGCAATTTATTATTCCTCCACTTCCAACTTTCACTTGACACTCTGGTGCTAGATATAGGAAGCAATTCAATTCCTTGGCTCTCTTACAATGAATAAAATTATGGGTACTACCCGAATCAATCAACACTATTACCTTTTTCTTCTTGATATGTCCTTCTATCTTGATAGTTTGAGGAGTGGTAATTCCAGCCAATGCATTACAAGATATTGTCGGATTCATTTCTTGATGCTCAATGTGATCTTTCACTTCTTGAACATTTTTCTTCTTGATATGTCCTTCTATCTTGAGAGTTTGAGGAGTGGTAATTCTTGCCAATGCTTTACAAGATATGGTTGGATTCATTTCTTCTTTCTCTGGGGTTGGTTCCTGGTGTATATCCTCTTCTTTTGACATTTCTTGATCCTTTTCTTCCTCCTCTTCACAATCTATGTAAAATAATTTCTTCTCAACACACTTATGACCTTTAGTGTATTTTCTATCACAACTGTAACAAAGCCCTTTTTCTCTTTTTTCTTCCAATTGTTGTGGTGTAAACCTTGTAGGTTGTGGAAGGCTAGGGGAAAAAACACTTCCATATTTATAGTTGTGAGTGGTAGGCTTCCTGGTTTCCATAATTTTTCTTTCCATTTTTCTTATCAACCTGAATGCCTTCTCCAATGAATTAGGTTCCCAAAGATCAACCTCATGTTGAATGTTATCCTTTAAAGTCCCTATGAAGACATCAATCCTTTTCTTCTCTGGAATATCATTTACCCTTATATTCAATTTTTGGAAGTCCTCAATGTGCTCTGCCATTGAACCCTTTTGTTTGAGATTTATCAATTGGCTAAAGAAGGTGTTTTGTTTGTATCCTCATAATGTGCTATCATTTCCTCCATGAGAATTGACCAGATGACAAGTGGTTTACGAGAACAAAGCCTCTATACCATACAAACTGATTTGGTTCTAAATATAAAGATGCAATATGTACATTTTGTAATAGTTGTACATCATGTAGATCAAAATATTGCTCCATATGTATTATCCAATTTATCGGATCCTAGCCATCAAACTTCCTCATATTGTCTTTTCTTGATTTTAGGAGCTCGATCTTGAAATGACTGTAACTCTGTAATTTTGGATCTCCAAGTTGTGAAATTTCACCCTGCAGTAGACCTCTACATCCTCTTTCCAATGCCACTATTATAATCGAAATTGGATTCTCCAAGAAAGAGTTATACCCAATCCCCCAAGATGACCTGATTATATAATTTTTCAATAGAGCGAACTTTTACAACATGCCATGTGTCACTATTTTGACCTTCGGATCTGAAAAAGATATACCGAGAACTATAGTCCCTCCTATTTTTATAACTTCTTATGAAATTTCAATCTGATGCTCAGAGAGAAAGTTATGATGATTTTCCCAAGTTCACCTATTTGGAATGTAATTCAGGAGTTTTCAAAAACCCTAACTTCCTCATATCATATCTCCAAAAACATAGCGAGACAAGATCTGAAATTAGGACCCGAGGTTTAGAATGATTTCGGCCCAAATGGGTTCTTTTTTATCTTCTGAAACGTCATGGGAAAAATTTTATAGGGAAAATTCCACGATGACCACAGCGAAACCCTAGAATCCAAAGCTCTAATACCAAATTTTATGAAACTAGCTCACAAAAAGATATAAAAGAAAGATAAATGCCTTATAAATTAGCCTCTTCGAGGGGGAATCCTCCTTTACATTATAAAAAATGGACAATTCTTGGATGATACAAATGGCAAGACCTCATTTCTATATATAGGAGCCTAAGGGTTCATAATATAATTAGAGCCGACATGACAATAATAATGTAAGGGCACAATAATAACAATAGTGGGCTTCTATGGGGCACAATAATAACAATATGGGGACTACATGGGAACAAAAATATAATAAGGCGGTTGTACTAATAACAATAAGGGGTTACACTAGTAGTATAGGGACCTGAGGTTCGGCGAAATGTCATCTAAAATGGGTTTTTTTTCAGTTTTTGAAACGTTGTAGAAAAAATGTTATAGCGAACATTCCACGATGACCTGTTTGGAGCAGGGAAACCCTAGAATCCAAAGCTCTGATACCAAATGTTATAAAACCAACTTACAGAAAGATAGAAAACTACGTGCCACGTGACACTGTTTCAACCTTCGGATCTGAAAAAGATATATCGAAAACTACAGTCTATCCTCTTTCTATAACTTCTTACGTAATTTCAATCTGATGCTCAGAGCGAAAGTTATGACAATTTTCCCAAGGTCACATGTTTGGAATGTAGTTTGGGAGTCTGAAAAAACCCTAACTTCCTTGAATCATATCTTTGAAAATATAGTGGGACAAGATCTGAAATTCGAACTCGAGGTTCAGAACGATTTCGTCTCAAATGGGTTTTTTTTATCTTTTGAAAGGTCACAGAAAAACATTATAGCGAAAATTTCACGATGACATGTTTGGAGCAGCGAAACCCTATAATGCAAAGCTCTGATACCAAATGTTATGAAACCATCTCACAGAAAGATAGAAAAGAAAGATAAACACCTTATAAATGAGCCTCTTCGAGGGGGCAACCTCCTTTACATTACACAAATGAACAATTATTGGATGATACAAATGACAAGGCCTGCTTTCTATATATAGGAGTCTAAGGGGTCATAATATAATCAGAGTCGACATAACAATAATAATGTAAGGGCACAACAATAACAATAGTGGGCTTTTGTGGGGCACAATAATAACAATATGGGTACTACATGGGCACTACAATATAATAAGTGGGTTTCACTAATAACAATAAGGGGTTACAATAGTAGTATGGTGTTATCGGGAAATCTAGTGTCCACTCAGAGCTGCTAGTCCCACTAAGACGGGTAGCTATCTTAGAAACAAACAAACTAAAGTTACTTTCGTTTTCCTTTATGAGAAGTAGATGAGAGGGAAGCAAAGAGTACCAACCTCAATCTTTCGCTCAGTTCCTTGCTTGTTTCCTCTCCCTTCTGACAGACCTTTGCCGCTCCTTCCTTACTTACCCCGCTTCAAAGAACACCTGTAAATTCAAAGCAGCATAATAATATCGAAGTACAAAGATCTAAAATCATAAACAATATAGGACCAGATATATATTGACCACACAAATGCATATATCATAAAACATACAAGAATGTGGAGGCAAACTTAAATAGATTTATTAATAGAAAGAGTAGAAGAGAGGATTACAACCCATTGATCTAACCCAGCGTCATCCTCCCGGCATGAAAGCCCTTCTTCACCTCATGAAAAGCTTAGATCACCCAACACTATGATATTCCACCAAGAAACCAACAACACTTCCTTACAAAATACAAGATTCCAGCCTCCAACCTCTGGATCTCTGGGATGAGGTATCCATATATAGATGTTTGCAGGGGGTGAGTCAGCTTCTGGGATTTTGATTAGTGTCCTCTCTCTGATAGTTCTTGGTTCCACTTGGAGATTCATGATCTCTTACTCATCTCTGGGCGAATTCAAAGAGGCAAGTGTCACAAGAGAAGTTTCTGGAAGATTCCATGATCATCCACCTTGCAAACTGTCTCTGCCTTTTGTCTACTCTCGCCCATCACACCCTACAGAAGGGCTTTCCAGTATGCATCGCACTTTTTGCATGTAGCAGGTGATATGCATTGCACCCTTAGCACTGAGCAGTCTATATGGTCTAGTTTTGACCAGCTCTGAGCAGTTTTCCATGGAGAACTTCTAGGAGATGATGTAATCAGCTGACTTTGTTCCTTTAGGGTATGAAACAACACTTTTAGGGACTCATAAGCCCTTGGTTTATGGACATATATGATTGGGGTTGTAGTGCCCAAATATGTCTATAACATATGGGGACCTAATACAAGTGCATAGAAATTCTACGTTAAATGAAATGTGTGTAAACTAAGCACTTCATTGCATTGTATATTGAGTTATTTGGAAAAATCCATACTGATATATTAATCAACAAATCTTTGAGAACATGTAGCAATTGGAAGGACTTATTAATCAAGAAACTTTTAGAACATGTAGCAACAACGAGGGTATAGAAAGCCTTAACTGTTTAAAGGAATTTAAATGATATAGAAAAAACTTTAGACTAAGGAAAACAAATATCGACGTTCACATTTCATGGGGAAGTATCTTTGTGACAGCTGCAGAGTTATTTTACTTGCCTGCTTTATATTATTTTATGAATCTTTATTTACGATTTTTTTAAAGGTGGTTCCTATGGCATTAGATGGTTTTGGTTGTAGTTGTTGGTTAAGAGACAAGCCAAAAATGTTATTGGGTTTCTACATTATGTCGGCAAGTATGATCTAAGGTGTGTTATGATGGAGCAGTTGGGTCTGCAACATGTATCGCAATCGAAGGTTTCAAAGTGACAAGGATTCAAAAGTTGCGATATGGCGGATGCGATATTACATTGAAGTTGTTATAATAAAGGAAATTAGGTCTACAAGACATATCACAATCGGAGATCGGCGAATCTAAGGGGAGTCTCATTCCAAAAGATCTGATTAAGGGCGGATGTGATTTTATATTAAATATGTTCTAATAAAATTAATCGAGTATGGAGGTAAACGATATCGCAAGTTTTAGTAGGACAAGCATCTGATTTCTCCGATAAAAATCTCCAATAAAGCTGGCGTGTGTCAAAGCCCATATGGATCCACGTTGCGCCAATTAATGGCAAAATGCAGTGAATTTATGGTTTTTGATATTTTAAATGCTTTCATTAATACTAATGATTGTCGAATATTTGGCTCATAAAAGTCTTGGATTCATCCATAATTGGTCATTTGCTCTAAGTTATTCGATGTAAGTGTAGTCGTTGGCCAGTCTTTGTGTTTTTTCCTCGTAGGCTAGTCTCGATAAACAAAATTCAGCAGAAATGTCTTAATAAAAACCTTTTTGTTTGCACTACTGTAGTTGTAAAGAAGTCTTAATAGAAAGAAGAACCATTGTGATTCTACGTATGAGAAGAGTGAATGTGTATCATGTGCTATTATCTGTATGTTGATGCTATGTTTATGAGTTGAATTACTACTTTATTTCAACTTTTCCATATATGTTATTGGATGCGATTGGACCATTATCACGATTGATGTGTTTTAATCAAAATATTTTAAGTATATAAACAAACAATGGTATCATATATGTGCAGTGCTTTATATCAACTAATGTAATTAACTATTTAATTAAATCATTTATCATTACTCATTTTATATTCACGAATGTTTTGATGATCTAGATTACAATTCGATAAGCGAAAAGATCCGTAAGTCACATATATTAATGATACATTGTCCTTGGACAGATATTACAAGGCTTTGTTTATATTTATTTTTTTAGTTTGATATACATTCATTAGCTTCACATTCATATATCCTTCACTCATCCAAGACCGTTGTAGTCTCTAATAGCAGTGAGTATATAATATTGTGGAACACATGAAGAAGGTTAAGGGCAACATTTCTTTCTATTTGGTTAGTAAATTAAAACAACAGCAGAAATTTTTATTTAAAGAGTTTAATGCAGTTCTTGCATCTCCTTTTCATTTCTTAATTCCTTAAAATGATACAATTTTAAGAAGTTGATATTAACATTTTGAATATTTTATCCTTTCATTTTGGTTCCCATCTCTACTATATATAGTTAATTTAAATTTAAAATTGACGATGGTCTGGGTACAGGCAGGAGTGCTAATCTCCCAAATTGTGACATTATATCCTCTACCTCTGTTTTCAGGTGTAATTTTTGGTTCAATGGGCTCTCTGTCATCCTCTGACAACTTTAGAGCTTCTGCTAAGTTAGCAGGCCCCTCTAAAAGTCGCATAGTTCCGCTAAACTACCACTAGTCCGGACCTGACAGTAACACAAACCATAGTTTAATAAAATTTGAAATCTTCCTTCTAAAAACTTGTCGACACTTCTTCACCATTGATCTATTCAAGATCCAACGGTCACAATGCTCCCTGACTTTGAACCTGCTCCACCTCTGTCAAGTGTCGATCTCACTCCACCAGACCTAACGGCTCACATGCATATCGGGCGGCTAACTTGTGCACTCCAAATCCACTCGAAAAGGTGGTTTCCCTCTCTCTCCTCGCTGCTACATGTCACTATGTGTATGGAATCAGAGCCAACGAGGGAATTACCACTTATAGCCTTTCCTCCACCCGAAATCCACTTGTGGTTTTCTCCAACCGCTCCTACTCGTTAACTGTCGGGTAACTTCCTTGCTCGAACACCGTTGATCTGTCTCGACCGAGATCTAACAGTCCAAAATCAATCTTCATACGTTGCGTCCTTTGTCTTCCTCCACTGATCTCGACCATCCGCTCAATACACTCAGAATTCACGAGAAACTCAGTTAAAAAGAAAAACATGGAATTTAACATAGTCAACACAATTTCATTCAATCTCACAGAACACCAATTAAACTTTGAATTTCACAATAGCACAGAGATTTCGAAGGAGATTATCCTTCAAAATTTGACAGGGAATTTCTCATCCACATACACAGAAACTAAATTTTCCCAATTTACTAAATTCGCTCCAGGAAAGCCAAACTTCTTCAACAGTCAAAATCCCTTTAAAATAGTGTGAAAATTACATAAGTATTGGTTCATCCTAACAACCAGATCCTAATTCAAAGGCTAAAATTTATTAACCCTATCTATCCTGCAAGGAATTCTCCTCGAGAATCTCCACTACAGCTAACTAACTAAAACTTATTACATCATGATCAAATCCTATATTCTAGCTCTATGCTTAACTAGAAAAACATGGAAATTGATGGCTAAAGGATCACACTCCTTTGCTTGTAATATTTTTTTGTATTTTTGGAATAATTCTTGGAATTTGTCTTCAAGCCTTATGCTCATGCATTAAACTCCTGAGGACAAAATTCTTCATGGGCTCCTGTCCATGAGCTATTCTACAGAACTGTTGGGTGTGGAGCCTGATTATCTTCTTTATTCAAAGGTATCGCCGCATTGGACCCCAGTTCGAAATGGGGCAGCAACACCGCCCGTAAAATATTCGCTGCAGGGGGGGTCGAGGGGGGGGTGGCTGCGACCTTTGGGATGACCCCCCCTGGTGGGGGATTTTGGGGGCAGCGCCCTCGAAGCTAAGAATAGATGTAAAATTTCCTTGTAAAAGTATAGTAATTTCTAGTCAATTTGGGTTGTTCATTAAGCAGAGTTCTGATGGTAGAAGTTATGTTTAATTTAGGGTTTTTTGCCCTAGAAGGCAACCCCTCACTATATATGAGGGAACTGTATTACATCTATGAAGATCTGTATTCTGAGTGAGAAATAGAGAGGAGATTGAGAGCGAAGAGGGTGTTACAGCGGATCTGCTATAGGTTGTATCTCTTCATTTTGCTGGATAATAGAAAGGAAGGACTGGCTATTCGAGGTGGACGTAGCCCAAACTGGGTGAACCACGTATATCGGTGTCTCTCTGGTTTTATGCGTTTTCTGTGTTTATATTTATGCAATATTCTATGTGTTCCATTGCTCTGTAATAGATATAATTTTCTAACAAGAACTACCAATTTCCGTAGCACGTTTTATGTTCACCAAGTAGCTTCAGCAATTGGTTGATCCTTCCATTTGACCAAATACTGAAATTACTCCTGTCCTCTGGTTTTCTTGAACACTTTCTTGTCTAAAATCCTTTATGGTTGTAATTCCTTTGTAGTACGCAATTGTTTTACCCAGTCAATTTCCTGTGTCTCTTGGTCTTCTTCTGTATCACTTGCAATTTCACCTTCATACTTGTATAAATCAGCAACATTGAAAATTAGAGATATTCCAACATCAGGGAGTAATTCAATTTCATATGCATTTGCAGAAAATTTTCTTAATACTCTACGTGGTCCAATTTTCTTGAACTTCAATTTGTTATACTCCCTCTTTGGAAATCTTTCCTTCCTTAGGTGTGCTAAAACCAAATCCCCAAATTCAAAGTTCACTTCTCTTCTTCTCATGTCTACTCTATTTTTGTACTTGATGTTGTTATCCTGTAGCTGTTTCTTTACTTGTTCATGTATTGTTGAACTTCTGTAGCAAAATCTTCTCCTTTGGTACTTCTCCTCTTAGCTTGTCCCAAATTTCTCAATTCAGTCACTCCTCTTCGGTGCATTCCATAATTTATATGGAATGGACTCTGCCCTGTACTCCTGTTAGGAGAATCATTATATGCATATTCTACCTGTGCCAATACTTGATCCCACTATTTTGGATTCTCACCTACAAGACTTCTCAAAAGATTACCTAAGCTTCTATTCACAACTTCAGTCTGTGGATGATAGGCATAACTGAAACTCAGTTTAGTTCCCAACTTTTTCCATAGTGTCCTCCAGAAATGTCCAACAAATTTGGAATCCCTATCTGAGACAATACTCTTAGGCAACCCATGCAATCTTACAATCTCCTTGAAAAACAGATTAGCAATGTGTGTAGCATCACTAGTTTTATAACATGGAATAAAATGTGCCATTTTTCTGTCCACTGCAACAAAAATTGAATCATTTCCTCTTTGAGTCTTTGGTAAGCCCAAAACAAAATCCATACTTACCATATCCCAAGGCCTATCTGGAATTGGTAATGGAACATACAAACCTGTGTTTTGGCTTCTTCCCTTTGCATATTGACAGACTTTACAAGTTTTCACATACTTTTCCACTTCAGCCCTCATCTTTGGCCAAAAATAAAACCTGCTCAATTTTTCATATCTTGTCTGCACCGAAATGCCCTCCAAGTCCTCCACTATGTTTCTCATTGATCAAATTCTCCCTCGTGGAACAACTTGGTATGCACAGTTGATTCCTTTTAAACAACAGTCCCTCTTGCAGGAAATAATCTAGCCACTTGCTTATGTCTAACAAAACAGGAATCTTACAAGCTTCAAATGCCTCTTTAAAATCTAGATCTTTCTCATATAACTTTTTAAGAAAATAAAAACCCAACACTTGAAATTGACTTTCTTGAGTTAAAAATCTTTTTCTACTTAAGGCATCTGCTACTTTATTTGATTGGCCATTCTGATTAAGCATTGACTACTGCATAATATACTGCAATTCATGGTTATATGAATAAAGTATGAACTCTTTTGACATTAGATAATGTCTCCACTTCTTTAATGACTGCACAACTGCATAAAAATCTTTATCATAAGAAGAATACTTCTTCTTTGAATAATTCAGCTTTTCACTAAAATAAGCTATAGGTCTGTCTTCCTGACTTAAAACACCTCTAATAGCTTCTCCACTGGCATCACATTTCACTTGGAAAGGTTTACTAAAATCAGGTAGAACCAAAATAGGTTTTTCAGTGATCTTCTTCTTCAACAGCTGAATATTTTTTTCTGCTTCTGTTGAAAAGTGTGCAACAAGAAATGCTTGTTGAGATTGCAACAAGATGATGGAGCTTAGTGAAAAGAGTCGCCTTCACTAAGTGGGCCCGCAGGCTATTTTTGGCGCAAGTCTATTTTTAGACTATGTCTATTTTTAGACATATGGATCATGTCTATGGATGATTGATCAAGTTGGGAAAAATAGATGGACTTCTATTTTTGATGAAAGTGTGAGTGATCACAGTGTGAGTGATTACAGTGTGAGTGATCACAGTGTGAGTGATCAAAGTCAAAAATAGAAAAGTCAAATATTATTATCTCACAATAATATTTGGACTATAAACTTAATCTTATTCTCTTGGAGCACTTCAGTTTGAGCTACGGAAGTGGAACATGCAGCTGTCAGAAAGAAATTCGTTTTTCTTATGAGTCAGTTGAGTTGTTGCATGCATGACTTCAGTTAGAACTCAAGTGAGTTGAGTTTAGTGGACTGGAGGTACAGTTGATGGAGTTGTGTTCAGTTTAGCTTTGTTAAACTGGTTGTATTTAGTCTAACTGATCAATAGACTAAAGATGAGTTGGGTGAATTAGTTATTAATTAATTCACAAGTTATTAACTCATAATGCAACTATAGAATACATCAGTTAACTCAGTTGCATGTCAGTGCATGTTCAGTTCAACAGGGACAAGTGGTAGAGAATCAGATTGCTATCAGTTGTGACTATAGTTGTGCATCAGATCTTGCACAATCAAAGGATTGAGTATGCCAATGAGTTTGCTCACGTATCTTCATGATATTATAGCTGTTGCTCACGTCCAACATAGTGTGGGTGACTATTTTGCAGTATAAAATCGAGTTTGGGAAGCTATTCTCATCAGTTCTCGAGCAGGTTTGAGCAGTGGAGGCAGGCAAGCAGCGGGAGAGATTTGGAGATCAAATCTGAGCTGTATTGTGTGTAACAGGTGGAGATACTTGTGAGAAGTATTATGCTTTGTATTGTTACATGATTCAATCAATATAATATACAGATAGTGTGGGGTTTTTAGCGAGATGCTTTCCCTGGGATACATACTGTGTTTATGAGTTTGATTGATGCTTCTATGTGTGCCTGTGGATGTTTCTGCTTCTGTAATTTGATGATCAACGTAGAGGAGATTATGTATTATACATGTTCCGCTTAAATTGTATGATCAGGATAATCTCTGTTGAATATGTGTTAAATTATTCAAAATTTCTACATGGTATCGGAGCTAGATAATTGTAGAAAAAATTTCTACATGGTATCAGAGCTAGATGATTTGTAGAAAAAAATTTCTACATGGTATCGGAGCTGCTTGATTTGTAGAAGAGATTTTTACAGGATATCAAGCGAGGATTGATCATCAGATCTACTATTCAGGAAGTGTTTACATTTTATTTCTTCGGGCAGAGTCTGTAATCGGGCCAGGTAGCCTCTGGATTCATCCTTCTTTTGGAAGGTGAGATATCTGGTGAATGCCCATACAGTCGATCTCTGTACAAGAAATAATTTGTTCTTACGAATTCTAGATCGGAAGCAGTTGAGTTTTGAGCTGGTGGAATTCGAATTTAATTCCAAAGCAAGAGATAAAACTCAGAAACATTCAGTTCGAGAATGGAGATAGTATGCCCCAGTATCTCACGAGGTTCACTCAGTGTCGAGATGAGCTGGGAAGTGTGGGGGTTACTGTTGATGATGAGGATGGTGAGTCTAGGACACCTTGACCTTCCTAAGAGTTGGCATAGCTACCAGGACTCGGTGAATGGAAGGGAGAAACTGCCAAATTGGGAACGACCATGGTCGGATTTGATGCAGGAGGAGATTAGACGGAGCACCAGAGACGGTTCTTCATCCATGCAGGATGAGGAGAACTGTGCCTTAGCGAGTAAGGCGAGGAAGGGGAAGGGGAAGGTTTCTCTTTCCGAATCCAATTCTTCCAATGATGGGAAGAAGGTTGACAAGGCGAAGGTGAGATGCTTTCGTTGTCATGAGTTGGGTCATTATGCTACTAATTGCCCAAAGAAGAAGTCCAAGAAGGGATCCGGGGAAGGATCTGAAGGTGAGGCAGCCTCACTTGCTTCACAGTTTGAGTTGGACTTCACACTCTTCGCATGCATGGTTTCATCCATGATGGGAAGTGGTTGGTTTCTTGACAGTGGAGCTTCTTTCCACATGACCGGTGACAAAAGTTTGTTCAGTACTTTGGAGGAGAAAGATCTCCAGATACTCATAGGGATGGGTAATGATGAGAAGTATAGTGTCTCAGGTGTAGGCACGGTTATTTTTCAGAGGGAGCATGGAGCTCGCCTTACCTTGACCGATGTCAAGTATGTACCAGGACTGAAGAGAAACTTGGTGTCGATCGCGATGTTGGAAGACAGAGGATATGATGTGGTCTTTACTAAGGGAAAGGTTTTCCTTAGACACATCATCACTAGACAGGTGAAGCAGATTGGTTCACGGGTCAAGAACCTGTATGCTCTTGAGGTTCAAGATGCATGCAAAGCCTTGAGCAGCAAGGAAACTGATGGAGACTTGGTGGTTGAGAGGGAGCGTATATTACCTCTCAACATGCAGAGCCAGAAGAAGTCTCAGACGATTGTGGAGGAGCCACGATTGGTGCAGCAGCTTCAGGAGGTTGTGGAGCAGCCACAACAAGGGAAGCTGAGAGGAGATCGAGTAGAGACATCTACTCATCCAGAGACCTCCAGTAGGGGGAAACTTCAAGCCAGGTGGGCTGAGGGATCGCATGCATCCATACCTCCAGGTAGGAGGTGGGGTGATGTGGATTGATTGTCCCAAGGAGGAGGGGCAAGATCCTTGAGGTACCCAACCTCTTGGATGAGACCTTGCTACGGGAGCCCAGATGTGTAGTAGCAGGAACTGACTGATTGGGTAGAGATAGATGCGGATGGAGCGGCAGAGAGAGCGACAGTGCAGGGAATCCCAGGACAGCGCATAGCTAGCAGGCTGTAGCAATGCGAGAGGCACAAGTGTTTTGCACAGTGCTAGGTGGCACAGAGAGGTGTGCAATGGTGCGAGATGCATGGAGATGTTGCAGTAGCGCAGATGTCAGAGAGGGAGCACTTGTCATCTACAGGTAGAGCTTCAGCATCAGAGGATGTTTCTATCCCAACAGGGAGGTCAGTTGGGAGGTGCAGTGCGGATGCAATGCTGGGAGATAGAACCAGCAGCAGCACGGATGCAGTCAGAGATCAAAGTGACAGAGGCTAGAGTAGTCAGATACTGAAGAGCACAGAGATGCAGAGTTTCAGTCGACAGAGGCAATAGCAGTCAGAGACTTTGATGACAGAGCAAGTGGACCGGCCAGATGTGTTGCATGGAGAACATTCCAGAGTTACAGGATCGGGTTTGAGAGGAAGCCTTTCTTGTTGAGAGGGAGTGTTGAAAAGTGTGCAACAAGAAATGCTTGTTGAGATTGCAACAAGATGATGGAGCTTAGTGAAAAGAGTCGCCTTCACTAAGTGGGCCCGCAGGCTATTTTTGGCGCAAGTCTATTTTTAGACTATGTCTATTTTTAGACATATGGATCATGTCTATGGATGATTGATCAAGTTGGGAAAAATAGATGGACTTCTATTTTTGATGAAAGTGTGAGTGATCACAGTGTGAGTGATTACAGTGTGAGTGATCACAGTGTGAGTGATCAAAGTCAAAAATAGAAAAGTCAAATATTATTATCTCACAATAATATTTGGACTATAAACTTAATCTTATTCTCTTGGAGCACTTCAGTTTGAGATACGGAAGTGGCACATGCAGCTGTCAGAAGGAAATTCGTTTTTCTTATGAGTCAGTTGAGTTGTTGCATGCATGACTTCAGTTAGAACTCAAGTGAGTTGAGTTTAGTGGACTGGAGGTACAGTTGATGGAGTTGTGTTCAGTTTAGCTTTGTTAAACTGGTTGTATTTAGTCTAACTGATCAATAGACTAAAGATGAGTTGGGTGAATTAGTTATTAATTAATTCACAAGTTATTAACTCATAATGCAACTATAGAATACATCAGTTAACTCAGTTGCATGTCAGTGCATGTTCAGTTCAACAGGGACAAGTGGTAGAGAATCAGATTGCTATCAGTTGTGACTATAGTTGTGCATCAGATCTTGCACAATCAAAGGATTGAGTATGCCAATGAGTTTGCTCACGTATCTTCATGATATTATAGCTGTTGCTCACGTCCAACATAGTGTGGGTGACTATTTTGCAGTGTAAAATCGAGTTTGGGAAGCTATTCTCATCAGTTCTCGAGCAGGTTTGAGCAGTGGAGGCAGGCAAGCAGCGGGAGAGATTTGGAGATCAAATCTGAGCTGTATTGTGTGTAACAGGTGGAGATACTTGTGAGAAGTATTATGCTTTGTATTGTTACATGATTCAATCAATATAATATACAGATAGTGTGGGGTTTTTAGCGAGATGCTTTCCCTGGGATACATACTGTGTTTATGAGTTTGATTGATGCTTCTATGTGTGCCTGTGGATGTTTCTGCTTCTGTAATTTGATGATCAACGTAGAGGAGATTATGTATTATACATGTTCCACTTAAATTGTATGATCAGGATAATCTCTGTTGAATATGTGTTAAATTATTCAAAATTTCTACATGGTATCGGAGCTAGATAATTGTAGAAAAAATTTCTACATGGTATCAGAGCTAGATGATTTGTAGAAAAAAATTTCTACAGCTTCAACATTCCATCTAAATGGTTGTTTATCTTTCTTTATAGTCTCAACAATAGGAGCATTGATCTTACTAAAATTCTTTGTGAATTTCCTATAAAAACTAGCAAGACCATGAAAACTTCTTACCTCAAATATACTTTTAGGTGAAGGCCACTCCATGATTGCCTTGATCTTCTCTGGATCCATCTTCAATCCTGCAGCGGAATAACAAATCCCAAATACACTAATTCCTCTTTCATGAATGAACATTCTTCGAATTCAACAATAATTTATTTTGTTCTAACCTTTGTAAGACATAATTCAGATGTCTCATGTGCTCCTCCTTAGACCTGATGTAAACTAATATATCGTCCAGATATACTATTACAAATTTACCAATAAACTCCTTAAGAACTTCATTCATGAGTCTCATAAACGTACTTGGTGCATTTGACAACCCAAAAGGCATTACTCTCCATTCATACAATCCTTCATTTGTCTTAAAAGCAGTTTTCCACTCATCCCCTTCTCTTATCCTTATCTGATGATACCCACTCTTAAGATCTAGTTTTGTAAAATACTTTGCTCCACTCAAACAATCCATCAAATATTCAATTCTAGGTAAAGGAAATCTGTACCTGATTGTGATTTTATTGATGGCTCTTGAATCAGTACACATTCTCCAGCCTCCATCTTTCTTTGGACTCAACATTGTTGGTACTGCACAAGGACTCAAACTTTCTCTGATCAGTCTTTTGTCAAGCAGTTCCTGAACCTGCTTTCTAACCTCTTCATTTTTTGTGGGAGTCATTCTGTAAGCTGCTTTGTTTGGTAGATTTGCTCCAAGAATCAAATCTATATGATGGCTAATTCTTCTAATGGGTGGTAACTCATTAGGAAAATCATCAACAATGATATCACGATAGTTGTCCAACATTTCTTGAATTTCGATGGGTAAATCAGAAACTTTAATAGAAGTTATTATTACTTTGGGCTGGCAAATTACAGCAAAATTTACCTCATTTTCTTCAATTTGATGTAAGTATTCCTTTCCTCTTAATAATAGAGTTTTTGGATCAGTCTTCTTTCCTAATGCATCCTCTTCTCCCATAGGTAGCAATGTATGATTGACACCATCTTTACCAAACTTGTAGGTGTTTCTTTTCCCATCATGCATAGCTCCTTTGTCATATTGCCAAGGTCTCCCAAGCAATATGTGACACACATCCATGGGCATCACATCACATAAAAATTTATCCTTATATTTTCCCAATTGCAACTCCCCTTCACATTGTTCATTCACTAACAACTGATGTCCCTTTTGTAACCATGACACCTTGTAAGGTGTTGGATGTCTCATTGTCTTCAACTTCAATTTCTCCACCACTTCTGTAGAGACCAAATTATCAGTGCTGCCACTATCAATAATCATCTGATAGCATTTCCCTTGAACCTTACACATTGTTCTGAACAAAGTCTTTCTTTGTGATGGTTCAACTATCTCCTTTACTAGCTTGAGCAAAGCTTTATTGACTACCAAAGATTCTCCTCTCTCTAGTACATCTTCTTCTTCTGTCACTACTGTTGCTTCTTCCTCAACTTGAGCAACAATTGCATTCCTCTAACTTGTTCCTGCATTCTCTGGGCACTCAAAAGCTTTGTGTCCCGCTTGTTACATCTGTAACATCTTAATTCTCTTCCTCTACCTCTACCTCTTCTTCCTCTAGAAAAACTCCCTCTGCCACCTGCATCACCTCCTGTGGTTGCATGCTAGGTTGAGCTACTGCTAGCTCCATCTCTAGGTGTTGTGTATCTTCCTCTACCACCTTGACTTCCTTTTCCTTGGAAAGTACCTCTTCCTCTGGCAAACTGCTTCCTCATGAGTTTTTCTTCGGCCTTCGATACCACCTAATAAGCTTCTTCTACTATTTTAGGAGACAATATACTTATCTCATCTTGAATGTCCATCCTAAGACCATACACATATCTAGCCACCTTTTCATCTGTATCCTAAGTTTGTCTAGCTCTTATACTTACCTTACATAATTCCTCTGTATATTCTCTCACTGTCATAGACCTATGTCTAATATTCTGCATCTGTCTGAGCAAGGTTTGTTGATAATTACTTGGTAGAAACTTACCTCTTAGCTTTGCTACCATCCTATTCCAATTTCTGATTGGTTGCTTGCCAAGACTCTTTCTTTCTCCCTGCACTCCATCCCACCAAATTTTTGCATGTCCTTTTATCTTGGTGACAACAAATTTTACTTTCTTCTCATCTTCTGTTTCTTCATAATCAAAGAATTTCTCCATGTCGTTAATCCAGTCTATCAATTCTTATAGATTCAATCCTCCTGCATATATTGAAACCTCAGTTTTTGGCCTAGTTGCGGATCTCAAAACTGATTGGAATAATCTCATCTCAGGAGTAACTGCTATAGTTCCTCCTCTTCTTCAGTTTCAACCTCAGGCTCACTAACATCTCCATCATCTATATTTCTCCCTATTGTTAATGCTTCTAATCTAGCCTGCATCTGTTGCATAGATTCAATCACCTCAACATTTGCAACTGGTCATCCTCTTCTACCACATCCTCATCCTCTTCCAACTCTGAAAGCCATATTGGATTTCCTTCTCTTGCTTCTGAGATTCAATTCAGTGTCAACAGGTTGCTCTGATACCACTAATAACGACGGTCTGGGTACAGGCAGGAGTGTTAATCTCTCAAATTGTGAAATGATATCTTTTACTTTTGTTTGCAGGTGTAAATTTTGGTTCAATGGACTCTCTGTCATCCACTGACAACTTTAGAGATTCCGCTAAGTTAGCAAACCCCTCTAAAAGTCGCAGAGTTCCGCTAAACTACCACTAGTCCGGACCCAACGGTAACACAAACCATAGTTTAATAAAATTTTAAATCCGCCTTCTAAAAGCTCGTCGGCACTTCTTCACCATTGATCTATTCAAGATCCAATGGTCACAACACTCCCTGACTTCGAACCTGCTCCACCTCTATCAACCGTCGATCTCGCTCCACCAAATCTAACGCCTCACACGCATATCGGCCAGCTAACTTGTGCACTCCAAATCCACCAGAAAAAGTGGTTTCACTCTCTCTCCTCATTGCTACATGTCACTGTGTGTATGGAATCGAAGCCAACGGGGGAATTACCACTTACAACCTTTCCTCCGCTCGAAATCCACTTGTGGTTTTCTCCAATCGCTCCTACTCGTTAACTGTCGGGTAACTTCCTCGCCCAAACACTGTTGATCTGTCTCGACTGAGATCTAACAATCCAAAATCAAACTTCATGCACTGCATCCTTGGTATTCCTCCGTTGATCTCGACCATCCACTCAATACACTCAGAATTCATGAGAAACACAGTTAAAAAGAAATATATGGAATTTAACACAGTTAACACAATTTCATTCAATCTCAAAGAACACCAATTAAACTTCGAATTTCATAGTAACACAAAGATTTCGAGGAAAATTTGAAAACCTGAAGCGGGCGGCGATGGCGAAGTTTTGGGAGCAGCGAATCAGGTCGGAACCAGGATCAGGCGCGGGTTAGGGTTCCTGTAGGCGATCACTTACTGCAGACAGAAGGATTGGTAGCCGGAGGTCTCAAGGTTTTGAAGACGGCAACTGGGGGATCATTTTCTGTGATCCAGTTCTTCTATACCCCCTTTAATCAGTTAAAGGCAGGGTCGATTTCAGTACAGGTATCAGACCTGCTTTCGGCGCCTCACCCTGCGCGGGCAAAACAATCATGGATAATCCAAACGAACTGGTGGACATCGAACCGGAAATGGAAGATATATTATCGGTTTGGGGGAAGGACATTTCTGCAAGGAATATAGAACGATACTTTGGAGGTTATGGGTCCTCAAGATCTGAAACTTGCGTGCAGAAATCGACTGAAAACAAACTTCCTCCACTCCAGTTTCTCAAAGATCGGGAAGGGAATGCCTCCAAGCTTCAGGAATCGCCCTTCTCACAGCATTCAGGCAGTCTTGATGAGGGTGTGCGGCATGCAAAACTACCCCAGGGCCACAGTAACAAAGGCAAGCCCCACATGGCCGGTTTTTCTAACCCAGGAGGGCTTAACTCTGGACAAGAAAGCGCAAAGGGATCAGGAAGGTCTCCAGCGAATCACAGGGTTTCTGCTATTAAAGATCAGGCCAGCTCTCAAAAAACAGGTGATCAGTCGGCGGAAGGTCTTAAAGTCCCTCCTGCTTTTCAAGTGGTAGGAGCAGAAGGAATCATAGGTGCACAGGCTCGTAAACAATCGCCAGACGATCCCCTCCCTGCTTTCACAAGTTTTTCATGCCCGGAGCTCGAAACCCCTCCGATTCAGGACCAGGAAGATCCAGCTAGAATCGCTACAAATAAGGAGCCAACGGAAGTAGTCACAGGGAATAAGAAAAAAGGGGAAAAGAGGAAAAATCAGAGGTCAATCGGGTCACAGAAAATAGAAGGGAACTTGGTTTTGGGCATGGATGTGTCGATTGAGGAATCCTTGGAGGTGGCAGATTGTACCCTGGTTGGCAGGGCGAGAGGGAAGAAATTCACCACATGTTTTATCCAAGCCTGGGGAGAACTGAACTTTCTGTCTGACCAAATCAAAGGGTTTGAAGCCTCAAACCTTGCAAAGGGATGGTTCATGTTCCGTTTTGAAAACAAAGAGGCAGCAGACTGGGTCTTAGAAAGGAACTGGGCCATAGGAAACATTCCAGTGTTACTGAAGAAATGGAATCCCCTGTTCGATGCTATCCACGAGAAAACGGATGTCTTCCCCGTCTGGGTAAGAGTCCCAGGGCTGCCTTCATTTCTATGGGCTGAATCAGTTTTCAAAGCAATAGGGGATAGGTTGGGCTCCTATCTGGAAGCTGATATGTCCTTCATCGAATCCAGGAACAAGGCTATGGCTCGGATCTTAGTGAGTCTCAATCCCAACAAAGGCCTTGCAGAAAAGATAAACCTTCAATACAAAGACTACGTCTTCGAGCAGATACTGGATTACGAATCCTTGCCGTTTCGGTGCCATAGATGCCATGTAATCGGTCATTTGGTCATGGAATGTCCTTTGAGTAGGAGAAGAAGGCGTTTTCGGAGGACATCACCTCAATGGGATAAGGACATCAGCCATTCTCATTTCAATCAGGAGAAGGAGGGGTTTGGGGACCAGAATGTCGAAGGATTGGAGACAGAGATTATTCAGGAAGGGCAAGCTCAGGAAGTACCTCAGTACAGTGATATGAACAAGGAAGTGGAGAAGGACCCTGTTAAAGCTAAAGAGGGGATCTCTGGGGAGCCGGCAGCTGCTCAAAATACATCTGTCAATGAAAAAGAAATGGATAAGTGCGTAGACTCTCCCCCCTCTCCCATCTTTCTCTCAGATCCAATCGTTGATAGACAGCCTGATATTTCTCCCTCTTTATCTTCCATCCACAAAAAAGGTCTAAGCGAAAATATTGCTGTAGCTACGGTGGAAACAGGCATAGAATCTTTTTCAGCTGCCTTGCCTTCCCTAGATCCGCTTTGTGAAGCTGACTTGACTCATCCTGCCTCCCCTCTTCTCCAAAATCCATGTCCTTACAATCTTAGATCCCTTGATTGTAAGCCTGTTATTTCAGATTCTGTAGGTGGTATAGGTCAGCTCTCCTCTCATGGCCATTCCAAAAATAAAAGAGGAAGAAAGTCTAATCTAGCCAAGGCCAAAATGAAAGCAAAATTCGATGTAGCTGATGGGAAACAACAGTCCATCACCGGGGTTCTTAGAGCGGTGCAGACCCCTGAAACCGGTATAAAATGATAATGACATCATGGAATTGCAGGGGTCTGGCCAGCAAACCTAAAAGACTGGCTCTCAGAGAGTTGATTCATAGTTCAAATTCAGAGATTCTTTTTTTGCAGGAGACTTTAGGGAACGGAGCTGAAGTAGAACTGTTGCTAAATGGCCTCCTTCCTGGCTGGAAATTCACAGCAGTAGATTCAGTGGGTCATTCAGGGGGCTTGGCTATAGGCTATAAGGAAGGGAGAGTAAAGGTGATTAATCAGTGGGGTATGAAACAAGTGATGGGCATGGAAGTCCAATTCCCTGACTTTGCTTTGCCAATTTCTATACTCAATGTATACGGGCCCTGTCAAGGAAGGGAGTTTTTTTGGAATGACTTGATGTCCAAATCTCTGTTGAAGACAAAACATTTGGTATTGGGAGGAGACTTAAATTTTTCTGTTGGGAGAGCAGAGGCTTGGGGACCGTCGGCCAGGGAAGATCCGTTGACAGACTTCTTCTTAAATCTCCTAACGGACAGCAACCTCATAGATGTCAATCCGATAAAACTAAAACCGACATGGAGGAATCGGAGAGTTGGGGAGGCTAGAGTGGCGAAAAGATTGGACAGGTTTCTCCTCTCTGAAGAATTAGCCACAAAGGTTCCTATTTTCAGGCAATGGGTTGAAGAAAAGGGGTCTTCTGATCATTTTCCTGTTTCTCTAGAACTCTCCTTCCCCCCTCCAAAGCCTCCGGCGCCTTTTAAATTCAACTCTACGTGGTTGCAAGAACCTTCTTTTATCAATCTCTTCAAAGGAACATGGATACACCCGGATAATAATTCAAGAGAGGATAAAAGTTTCCTGTTTATGGAAAATCTCAAGAGACTGAAAAAAGCGACAATCCTCTGGGCAAAAGAGAGAAAGGCAAAGCAGAATGAGGAGCAGCTCAAGATAAGTGAAGAACTGAAAAACCTAGAAAGCATAGAGGCGGATGGATATGCTACCCAGGCTTCAAAGGAAAGGATCCTATACCTGGAAAAACTTCAGAATCAAATTCTATTGGCAAAGGAAGAAGAATGGAGGCTTAAGAGCAGGGCGATTTGGTTAAAAGCTGGAGATGAGAACACCAGCTTCTTCCACAACTATGCAAAAGGGAGGAAATCTGCAAACACCATATGGAGCCTTAAAAACGAAGAAGGGGAGGAAATTCGGTCCTTCAACTCATTATCAGGTCTTGGACAGAGACACTTTCAGAGGTTATTTGCAGATCCGGGTGAGGCTACCATTGCTGAGGTAATAAAGACAGCCCAATGTTTCCCAAGATTTGTTGAGGAGGAAGAAGCAGAGGAGATGTCAAGTCCGGTTTCAAAGGAGGAAGTAGAGTCAGTAATGAAATCTATGGCAAAGGAAAAAAGTCCTGGGCCAGACGGATGGACCATAGAGCTTTTCCTTCATTTTTTTGATTTGATTGGTGCAGAAATTACTGACGTTGTTGAAGAATCTAGAAAGAAAGGAGAAGTCTACAGTCCTTTCAATGCTACTTTCCTAGCCCTCATCCCAAAGAAAGAAGTTCCCGAGACTTTTGAAGAATTCAGGCCGATTTCATTATGCAACTGCTTATACAAGATCATAGCAAAGGTGATAGCAAATAGAATCAAGCCCATTCTGGCAAACCACATCTCTATGGAGCAGTTCGGGTTTCTATATGGAAGACAAATACATGAGGCCATCGGAGTAGCCCAAGAAGTCTTACATAGTGTCAGACAAAAGAATATGAAGGGTGTAGTAATAAAAATTGATTTATCCAAAGCATACGACCGGATTAACTGGATTTATATTCGGCTGCTTCTAACTCACCTGGGGTTCAAACATGACTTTATCCGATGGATCATGGGGTGCATCTCAAATGTCAGTTATGCAGTTTTAATCAACGGATCAGCATCACCTTTCTTCAGAGGTCAGAGAGGCTTAAGGCAAGGATGTCCTTTGTCTCCGTTGCTTTTTCTCTTGGTGGCAGAAGGCTTAAGCAGGCTGATCCATAAAGCTAGAAGGGAGGGGAAGGTAAGAGGTATAGAGGTAGCAACCAATCTATTCATCTCTCACCTTCTTTTTGTTGATGATATTTTGATTTTCTCAAGCGGAGCTCCTAACGAACTTAAGGAATTAAAATCCATTCTAGATTTGTTTTTGAAAGCAACTGGAATGCAGATAAATCCTGGGAAATCTCAGATGTCAGTGGCAGGAATGGATAGACAGGAGAGGATTCATCTGCAAGCTTTGTTTCCTTTTCAATCTAGCTCTATGGACTCCTCTTTCAAATACTTGGGGTTTTGGCTAAAACCAGGTGCATATAAAAAAGAGGACTGGAACTGGCTGATTGCCAAGATTGAATCCAGAATATCTCACTGGAGTTTCAAGTGGCTCTCCAGAGCTGGAAGAATGACCCTTATTAAATCTGTGCTTCTGGCCATCCCAGTCTACTGGGCAGCATTAACCTGGGTACCTAAAGGAGTTTTGGAGAAAATCAGAAGAATATGTTGCAGATTCTTGTGGGATGGCTCAAAGGAGAACTCGGTTCTTCCTTGGGTGGCCTGGGACAAACTGGCAAGACCTAAGGAATGGGGAGGTTGGGGAATAAAGAGGCTTCCTGATTTTAGTATCTCCTTGGCAGCAAAATCAGGGTGGCGATTAATATCGATGGAAAATTTATGGACTAAAGTGGTGAAAAGGAAGTATATAGAACCAGCTCCCTTGGAAGATTGGATAAGGAGCCCCGTGAAGAATAAGAAGAATGTCTCAGTTATTTGGAAAGCATCGGTGGAGGCGTTCAAGGTGATTGAACAAGGCCTGGAGTGGAAGATAGGGAATGGCAGGAACCTGAAGTTAGGATTGGATCCCTGGGTAGGTTGCAACGAAAAATTTGCACTATCCCCAGGACTTATCAGACATCTAGAAAATATGGGCATCTCTACTCTAAACCAGGTTGAGAAGGAAGGCCAATCTACTATGTGGGGTCAGGCTTGGAAAGATGGGGAAGATTTAGGAATAAACATTAGATGGAGGAACGAATGGAACTCCTACATTCAAGAACTCAAACGTACCAATGTCAGAATAAAAGATGGTCCGGATGCGCTGATATGGGCTCATGGAGAATCTGGAGAATACTCTCCAAAGTGTGGATATAATTTTATTATGTCAAGGAAAGGATGGGGCGACCCTGAATGGTGGTCGAAGCACATTTGGAAGCTAAAGTGTCCAGCCAAGGCTAGACTTTTCTTCTGGTGTCTGTTAAAACGGAAAATCCCAACCTGGGATATTCTTCAGTCAAGGTATATGTTCGGTCCAGGGAGATGTCCTCTGTGCAAGTCTGATGAGGAATCTATTAACCACCTTTTTATCCACTGCACTGAATCAAAAAAGATTTGGGGAGAAATAAGGAAATTGCTAAACATTCAGGCAGAATGGGGGAATGGATCCTTGGAAGATGTTTGGGGCAGCTGGTGGAAAAAATACCCTGATGGGAACATGAGAAATCTTCCTCTCATATTCTGTTGGGGGGTCTGGATAGCTAGAAACAGAAGTCTCTTTCAAGAGAAGGAAACTCTGGCAAATGTTACTGCCATCCACTGTGCCTCCATCTACTCGTCCATCCCTGTTCCTGAAACTAATATTCAGCAAAACCACCACAAGCCTGTAATCATTAAAGAAGGTATCCCCTGGGCTTTTTTTGACGGAGCATCTCAAAACAACAGGGCAGGAGCGGGAATGGTCATCCACATAAATGCAAATCATTCTTTAAAAGCCTCTGTAGGCCTAGGGTCAGGTTCTAATAACTTCGTTGAGCTGTCAGCTCTGAGATTTCTCCTCTGTTGGCTTCTACAGAGAAACATCCTCTCCATACAGATTTTCGGAGACTCCCTAAACGTCATAAATTGGGTCAATGGGAAAAGCTCCTGTAAAAATCAAATTCTGAAGCTTCTGTTGGAAGAGCTGCAGAGGCTAAAATCATCATTTCACAGCCTCTCCATTAGTCACATTTACAGGGACAGCAACGCCTCTGCGGACCTGCTCTCCAAGGAAGGATTGCAGCAGGCTATGGGAACCTGGAAAATTGTCGAAGATCGGCAGGGACAGATCCTTTCAGCCGATCAGCCTCCTTTCGCTCTTCAGCATTGAAGGTTTTTCTCTTTTCCGCCTTTTCTCCTGCCAAAGCTCTTCAGGCGCTATATCGGTATCAATGTTTCTTCTCAAATACTTCTATTTCCCCGCCATTGGCTTTTTTATGGGCTCTTTGTTCTTACAGTTGCGTATTGGGACTTTTTCCTCCTTCCGAGGAGACATCATACGCTGTTTTTATGGTTCTTTATAATTGGATGCTCTCACAATCAAATGCTGATCAGTGTCACTTACCAGAATTTCAAAAAAAAAATCTGTTTTTTTCCTGCATAAGTCCAATCTAACGATATGCAGCCGCAAAGGTGGGTTTGGGATTGCTGATCAATGCCATTAGAGCGTTTTTCTTCTAGTGGGATAAACAATTCAAAGAAGGTCAACAGGAGCAAGCATGATGCCGATATGCTGGCAGAGTTGAAGATCAGTGAAGCAAGCATTCAGATTTTATCTTTGTCAAGGTTCTCAGCTGTTTCTTTTGAGGCCACCTAGATAGAATTGGCAGAAAGCTTTGTTTTCATATCTGATTATAAGCAGTCAAACAGAATTGGCAGAAAGCTTTGTTTTCATATCTGATTGTAAGCAGTCAAACAGAATATCTGAAATGCTCAATGCATATGCCTTGTAACTTATTATTTTCTTAATAAAAAGTTAGTTTTTCTTCGGAAAAAAAACACAAAGATTTCGAAGGAGATTATCCTTCGGGATATGACAGGGAATTTCTCATCCACATACGCAGAAACTAAATTTTCCCAATTTACTAAATTCGCTCCAGGAAAGCCAAATTTCTTCAACAATCAAAATCCCTTTACAATAGTGTGAAAATTACATAAGTATTGGTTCATCCTAACAACTAGATCCTAATTCAAAGGCTAAAATTTATTAACCCTATCTCTCCTGCGAGGCATTTTCCTCGAGAATCTCCACTACAGCTAACTAACTAAAACTTATTACATCATGATCAAATCCCATATTCTAGCTCTATGCTTAACTAGAAAAACATGGAAATTGATGGCTAAAGGATCCCACTCCTTTGCTTGTAATATTTTTTGTATTTTTGGAATAATTCTTCGAATTTGTCTTCAAGCCTTATGCTACTGCATCAAAATTTGAAGTGAAAAGTTACATAAGAAGAAACTAGATGAAAAAAAGGGAATATTTGGGAAATAATGTAGATTAAATTAGAATTAGAATTAGAATTGTACAAATCTATAGATAATTTTGTTGTTGTTGATAATTAAAATTCAACAAGGACATTGATGATAATTAACTTCTTTTTATAACTTTATAGGATCATAAATCGAATGCGATATTATTTTGAATGAATTACATACCCTTATTTGGTCTATGTATTGGAGCTCTAAACAAATCGTAGGTCTTGTAATATCGCACATCAGAGATCTAAACAAATTGGAGATCAGAGGTAACACTATATCGACGATCAGAAGTTTGGAGGGGTGTTACATTACCAAAATGCCAATATGCAATTGCTCTGATATGATTTCATTATATAATATGTGAATTCTATATTTTTTTGCGAACTTTGATTGAAAGGTTTTCAAAGTATCAGTTGAATACCGTGATAGTGTGTTATTACTCAAAGGGCGCATTTAACATTGGTTCAATTTAAAATGGTTAGAGTCAGACACCAATATAAATCCTGGACTTGGGGGTTATTTGTTTCATTTATTCTAATTAAAGAATAATCAAAAGAAACTTTAAAAATAAGATTAAGTCAAATTGAAAAATAAAACAATACAACATAAGACAAAAAGTAATAACAAACTATCCAAAATCAAGTTGCAAATACATTGTGGCCCCCATTATTATTATGATAATAATACAGTCAAAATGGGGGTGTTGTATTTTCACCACAATGGTTTGGAAAGATTGTTCAGAGTAGCTTTTGAATCCTTTTGTTGTCTGGAAAATGGCTTCCAACTTCCATTGTAAGTTACTTCTTGGACAGTTGAAAAGAGCTTTGTTAGTAAGTGACAACAGATTTTCTTTTTGTTTCTTCCTATCAAGGATTTTAATTGAGTTTTGTACCAACTATTTGTAAAAGAAAGCAAATATTGTCAAATTTAATCAAAAGTATGCTTACTCAAACAAAATCAGAAGGGGCTAGATGGAGTGATCAGACTGTAGGTTTTTGTAAAGACTTTAATGCTAGCATGGATTCCTCTTGTTGCCCACATTTGATGTAAGCATTGCCTTGCATGTGGGAGTAATGGCTGAAGGAAAATGGTGGAGAGATGTGAAGATTAGCCAAGGTGCAAACTCTGCAGATGGAAGTGAATGTTAATCCTTGTCGGTTTGTGTTTCCAATGTCCATTGTCGCCTTTGGTAATGTTATCCCTTGTGATTTATGTATTGTCGAACCCCATGCCATTCAAAGGGGAATTTTCCTACAAGAGCCTCGTGTTGTTGATGGAATTAGAACATAATATGGGTTCACAGGATCCCATGGTGGGGCTTTGTATTGGGAAAAGTCAACAACAACAAACGATGGTAATTGAGTGGGTTTTGATCCATGTGCATAGAAAATGGAAACTACTTTTCCAAATGCTCCATTTCCAAGACCTTCTTCAGCCCACAAGTTACATGTGAGGAAAACATGTTGTTCATTGCAAATAAGAACTTTTTCATCCAAATGTTCATCATCTTCGTGTTTACCAGTATGATGGTGGTTCCTTTTCTCTGCGTAGCATCGCAAAATTGGCATGTTCAGTTTTTTGAGCATTTGTTTGTTATGCAATGCGACAGTTAGGTTGGTTGGATATAGGTGGATTGCATTGTCGAATTCATGTTGCTCATCATTTGATAAAAATAATTTTTTTCTTAACATGAGAAGGTTCCAGTCTTTGATTGTTGGTGTTTCATTTCTGAGATTCGTGAGAAATTGGTGGAATGCAATTTGAAGAGGGTTGGTCCCCTGTTGATGAAAGATGGTAGATAGTGTGACAACCGTGTCAAAGGTGTGGCAAATGGCATTGTCGCACGATGTACCGACATACATCGGGATGTCCTTCATAGGAGGTAGTTCACCAAGATCATCAACAAGTATGACAGACCAATTTTCTAAAGGGACATTTTGATAGGAAGGAAATACCTCCCTTAAATGATCGTCTATGTGTGAAAGAAGTTTAGGCCCAATAAAGCTCATTTCATCAATTAAAATGTATTTGACGTGACAAAGTTTTTCTTGGAGATGCAGAAGTGGTTGGCCCTCAAGAGGATGCATTGAGACTAAAGGAATGTGAAGAGAAGAATGGATTGTAAGAAATGGACTTGAATTGGGAGCATATTCAACAAGAACTGTATCTCTTAGGCAATCAATTAAATGAGACTTCCTTGTGCCAGCAGTACCTTGGATTAGCATTCTAAGTGGAGGAATGGAGGAAGTGGTCCTAAAGTGGGTAAGGACAATGGTGAAAGCAACTTGTTGGGTGGGCGATAGTGAGGTGAGCAAGCAGGGAAATGGAGTGGGGCTATAATGGATTTGGTTGGATGAGTGACTGAACTCTACAAAAATTATGGTTCTCTTACAAAGGGGGAGAAATGGTAGTATGGGCCCAATTTTGGTTAGATTCAAAGTCATGATATCCAAGAATGTCAAGGTCATCAATTTGCATATTGTTTTCAGGGTGTAGCTGAGAAAGGAATTGCCATTCATCGATGTCTACAGATTCATGGGGGTTGGGCACATCATTAGTGGAAGTGTCATTAAAGCTAGGGGAAGGGGGGGTTTCAATGGCTCGATTAACATGCCATGGAACATACGCATATATTTTTTGTGCCTAATGCGAAATGATTGTTGCATCAATGGAGCCAATGTCTGATGGGATTGTGCAAAAAGGGAAGTATAGAAGTAGTTCACTCAAGCAAAAAGAAGCATAGGATGCATCAGTAGGAAAAGGGATCGAGGAATAGCAAAGGAGGATATGAAAAATATTGAAAGGAGTTATTTGTTTCCATTGGTTATGTTTTCGGCGAGCAAAGAAGGATTAGGAACGTGTAGCCTCAATAAGAGTTAGTGCTTCAAACGAAGGAGGTCTATTCATGTATGCTACAATGAAGGGTGGTGTTGGGAAGCGAAAACCTAGACCATGAGAAATACGTCAAAAAATGGTTCGAGTAACACTGAGGGAATCAAATGAGCAGCTATAAAGTGAAAGGGGCGGTTTTTGTAGCATGTCACATGTTTCCTATGCACTAATGTCCCTATCGGCAACTATTTCTATTAAAATTTTCAAAACAACACTAACAACGGGTGCTTCAGGGTGAATAGCCTGCGAGACATATGAAAACATTTGCCGATAAATTTATGGTTTCGTCTTTGGTTTGACTACATATTTCGCGATGTATTGAAGAACAGCATGTCGAGACAAAACGGGTTGGCAATCAATGTTTGCTCTCCATATGGATAGCATGGAAGAGTTGTGTACATTTAACTTTTCATCGTTACGAGCCGAGACATATTTCTTTTGTCCACTGTCATCAATCATCAAAGAGGAGGTGGCATTCAAATCCCAAGGAACTCCATAGAGGAAAAAAAAATTAGGACATTTTTTGTGAAGACATGAAGACGGGTGGCATCTTTTATTATGTTGAACACAATTAAGAAGATCCCCATAGTTCTGAAGGAGAGAGGATGCAAATATCAATGGCGATGGGAGGATGCATGGGTCATGCTCTATAGAGATGTGTACATAAGGTGCATGTTGTTCAGTAGGCCGAGGATTCCAAGAAAAAATGTGTTCATCGAAATATGACTTTGCTCTATCCACCTCGCCTTGGTCATCCCAATCGAGGTTGTCCATATCAGGCACATTTTCTAGCAAAAGGAAACCATGTATGTGTGCGGAGCCCCTATGTTTCCACTCATAACTGCAAAGATGAGAAAGGAAATTTTGTGAGATGAGTGTACATCTAGGAAAAATAAAAAGGAGAAGGATGGTCACGCAAATGCACTAGAATTCATTTCCATGGAAACCTTTTTGCAAGACCTCTTCAAGGAAGATTGTGAATCGAAAATGAATGCACTATGCTGCAAGATGTGGATTGTTGATTATATTATTGAATTTCCATCTACACAACTCCAAATAATCCAAGGGGGCACCAGGCATGACCATGTGCATGTCATGCCATTTTGTATCAGTTTCACTAAGAGTGAACAAGAAAGTAGGGTTACCTATTTGTACGATCATATTAGTGAGTTCACCTCTGCATTTGTTCCATAACGAGTGTGTCCCCCTAAGGCCTGACCCACATAATCTAGTTAGGAAAAATACTGAGAGGGGGGGGGGGGGGGGGGGGGGGGTGATTCAATATTTTAAAAACTCACAACAATTTCCTTTTCTGAAATATATACATAACTTTACTGAACCCAACTCGCGTATGTACACGACTGTTGTAAAAGAAACTAGCATATACTTAGTAAACTTCTAAAACAAATAATTCTTCATCTATTAAACTTAAATCAGAATGTAAGAGATTTATCAGGCATTTGATAAGCAATAAGAAGGTGCTATAAGAACAAAATAAAGTATCACACATAAGCGACACACATGAACACCAAGATTTAAGGTGGAAACCCAATGTGGGGGAAACCACCATTGTTGTCATCTCAGCCTTCAAACTTATTAATATCAAAAACTTCTTACATTCTTATATTGGTGCATACTCATGCCAGTATATAGGCACCCACCTGCTAAAGGCTACAACCTTCACTTGTTCTCCAGTTCCTACTGGAAGGGAGCTCCAATCCCCTGATCTGATTACCAACTACTACTAGTAGGAAGTTTCGACTTCCTCAATGAAGGCTCTAACCCCATGATCTGATTACCATCTACTACTGGCAGGAATATTCAACTTTCTCACTAAAGGATCCCACCTTCAGCAACATTCGTGGACCACGTTTCATGAATTTTCACACTAGATCCACCTGCTTTAATACATCACAACTTGTAGATCAACTTAAGCAAACACCAACTTAATTCAAACCGAATAGTGAGATCACTATAGCCAAAACATAGAATTGAACTCAAAATACTGCATCAACACACAAAATCAATTTGAAACCCTGATCATTCATATGCCAACATGTATACGCTACTTCACTTAATGGAACTCGTGTGTATTCATGTTTTCCTGTAGAGAAACATGCATATAGATCTCAATATATTAAAAACTTGTAATTCTGAATCAGACACAGAGTTTACCAGATTTATTTTGAAATATTCTGTTATATTACAGAGCCCTCATACAGTTAGCATCATCAATAATCTTTTCAACCAATCAACATGTAACCAAATTCAACTTCATCATTCAATCAGTTCTACTTCTGACATTATCACTCAACCCAGATCAGGACATGATTGATAGACAGTAGGGATACAGTATCACTGATCATGTTGATCTGTCATTTATGAACAAAAACCCTTCCTTTATATACGTGACTTTGAATAAACGAACCCACGTGTATACGTGACTTCACCGAGACCAACCTGTGTACAGATCTGCAAATTTTGACCTAAAATTGTGCAGCTCTTCAGAACTTCAGAAAGACCCAGATCATAATATTCAGAGATAAAAACATGTGTCAATACTTAGATCTAGTCAATCCATGAGAAGATCATACAATGGAAAGTCATTTCAGGTCTCATGATCCTAATCCATCATTGTATTCATCAGTGCATAATTATTTCAGATCTATGTGTCAACTATGGCCCTTACAATGCAAATATACTTCAGATTGAAGTATTCATCAAAAACCCTTTCACATGCACACTTAGCACTTTGATATTCACCTCCTTATATAGTTAGAGCCTTAGCCAATACCATGGGTCAAAACTACACTAGTGTCGGTGGTAATCTTGGACGAGATCAAGTAACCGTTACCATGCTCAATATTGTGGGCTAATACCATGGTAAGGAGCCTTGGATTTCTTACATTAGTGCTCCATCATGTACGCGACTTTTATTCTTTGTACCTACGTGTATACGCAACTTGGCCTTGACGAACCCGCATACAGATCTTCAAATATTCACCTTTATCAAAATTTTGATTTTGATCTGTAAACCTTTGTCCCATTATTTTTTTATTATGTTCCATCACCCTGTCACCTCTAAATTTACCTATAGCTTCATCTAGTTACCATAAATTTATTCAGTTACAAGTGAATTGCCATCAAGGAAAACACATGCATCATAATTCCAACAATATCCCCCTTTGGACTTGATGGGAACCATGTTGGTGTTTATTACCTCAACCTGTAGAAACGTGTTAGATACATCAAATAACTATTATTCAAACACCAAGATAATCTCCCCCTTTGACATCAAGGGAAAAGGGTGGACCAAAGCTCCCCCTTTGGATCTGATTTGCACTATATTGTCCATGCTCCCCCTGAGCACATGCTAAATCTTCAAAAATATTTTCAAATGAATAAAGTGACCCTATAACTCAACTGAGCATGACCTTCCTATCACCAAGGACTCATACTTACATCAATCACCCAACCAAGTGGGGATACATTTTTTACTCAACCACCCAACCAAGTGGGATTACATTTTTGACACGACCTCAAAAGTCCATACATGATTGAATATGACAATTATTACATCATAGGTCTACACATGACCTTTACATCAAATGACAGATATGACATTAATAACTGAGACCAAAAGATCTTAATAGTAGCATAATTCAGCAACCATGATTCCAACAATGCATTATATTTTGCAAGGCTAATGCTCCCCCTAAACCTGAGCTACATGTTCATTGTCAACAATTCATTCATCAAAGTATCTTCATGAATCAGATAAATATCAATGGGAAAAACATAAATCAACAGATTGTACCCATCAACATCAGACCAAGAAAAATCAAATCATAATTGTCGGTACCACGTCAGAGGTTGATATTGAGTATGTCCCACTTTTTTTCTATCAGAGAAAAACATATGTGATTATTTGCAAAGGAACTCATGTATATACGTGACTATACTTCATGAAACCCGCATAAAGAAAGCAACCTTCTAAATTTTCACATGTAAATTGAGCAGAGTAGATTAACCACAAAATGAGGCAAAGACAACTCCCAATTTCTGTTTGAGATATTCAAATGCTTCTCTGGGAAGAGGTTTAGTAAATATATCAACAACTTGTTCTTTGGAGGGAACATACTCCAATTTAACCTTTTTCTCATAGAAAGTGATACTCAATAGGAATATTCTTGGTCTTGGAGTGCATAACAAGATTTTTTGAAATGCTAATAGCACTTGTATTATCACATAGGCTGGAGATGGTTGGAGAACATTTGATTTGTATATCTTGTAATGTTTGCATCATCCAAAGAAGTCGTGTGCAACAAGATGCAGCAACCACATATTTTTCTTCCATTGTAGACAAGGAAATGGAACTTTGTTTCTTGTTGAACCGAGATACCAATTGGGGCCTGTTGTGCCCTACAACAACCCCCCATTTCATAATATTTTTATCACAAACGATTAACATATGAAATGGGTCCCTTTTAAACTTTTAATTGGCATTAATGAATTTGTTCGGAAAAGGTATGATAATCAAATGAATTTGTGAATATAAAGCCTTTTTGAACAAATAATAAGCAATTTTTGGTTAAGTCCGAAAAAGCAATCGCAAGATCGTTTGCTACCTTGGTTCTTTCCGATGCAATATCGCTATCGGCCAACGGCGATAGCCAATGCACACACAGAAAAAGCACATGCCTTTTCCCCGATGCGACACGATATCGGTGATCAACTATCGGCGCTACTTCTTATGAAAAGTGTTTTAAGCTTCGACCCGATGCGATATCGCTATCGACAGTCGGCAGAATCCCATACATTTTCATAAGACGTTCAGATCTTTTCCCGATGCGATGTGATATCGCTATCGGTAGTTGGTAAATCAATTGATATACATTTAGGGATTATGTTCGCACGCTAAATATGATGCAATGTCGCAATCGGCATTCGCCAAGATCTTTCCCAAATGATAATGTCACTCACACCCCCGATGCGATGCGATGACTCTTAATGATGAACAGAATTCCTAAAAGGTGATTATTTCAAGGCTTTAAAGTTATATTTAAATCCGATTTGACAAAAGCACAGATTTCAAAATGTCGTTAAATAAAGGGATAAGGTAATGCATGCGTTTTTAAAGCTTTGCCCCTTCGAATTAACGAACAATTACGATTAGACCTTTGAAAAAATCTGTTGCACGCTTTAAGGGGTCATTCGGTTTAATAACTTAAGTAATGGTCATTTATGGAGCTGCAGGCTGTAAAATCACCATCATTGCATCTGCGGTGCCTTCTCAAATCATTAGATCCGCAGCCACTTTTAGAAATAATCTCACCACGCTTCAAATAATATATCTATCCCGTTATGGATCGTCATTGTTATTTCCTTGTTACGATTTCTCTTGCATTTGTGTAGAATTCAACCGTCGAGAGAAGTCTGAATATGATAGGAAAGAAATTCAAGAAGGTGGCAGGTTCTACTGCGACACCTGTCTCAGGCCAAGCTGCTATAGTTTCGAAGAAAGGCTTAATCTCAGATACTACATGCACTGGTCTTCCTAGCACTACATGGCAAGGTACATACAATTTGCTAGAGGCAGAGCAACCAGAAAAGACAGTGACTGAGGCTAGTGTGGATGAATTAAGGAAGTTCGAGGCAACTCTCAAAGATTTGGCCGACTCCTTTCTGCACAGAATAGCAGCCAGAGAACAAGTCCTGCCTTATACTGATGTGGTACGCTGGGCAATTGAGGAAATTACCCTCACTGATAGAACCTTTCATACAAAGGATGGAAGGATTTTCGGTTCCTTCAAGCCTGATGACTTGAGACGAATGTATCATTTGCCCGAACCTGAGCTAGTCTATAACAAAGCCTTTGTGGAGAAGTTCGCGAAAGAGAATGAATCACCATTCGAACCTCTCCGAGATTGGAGGCAGAATCCAGCTAAACACAAGCATGATATGTCGGGTAAGTACTCTAATGCTTCTTTGGCTTCACCTTATTGCTATGCTGGGATTATGATGTGTAGATTGTGGGGATTACATGACTCTGCTAATATCCATATTGATATGGTTCCCTTAATGGAAGCGGTCGTCAATAGTACAATCATGGATTGGGCCACTATTCTGTCTGATAAATTGGTCATAGCTATTCGTGAGTTTAGGGCCAAAACCAGAGTCACCGAGAGGAAAATCCCACCCTTCTATTACTCTGCCTACATTATGGATACCCTTTGTTTTAATTCTGAATTTCCTGTCCTTGGTTGGAGATGGACCACCCATGACCCAACACCCATTCACTTGTACCATCGGAAATTGTGGAAACCCTCTCACAAAGACCATTTGTATCAAATTTGCAATGGTTTCATGGTGCCCATTCACTATTCTATTTTTGACAGACCTATCCCAAGAATTTCCTATGAAGCTTTTTTTCACCTACCAGCCGTAGCCCATTGGTTCGGCGAAGAGCATTTTACCTATATTAGAGTTTTTGGAAGCAAGGCTAGGCCACATGTCCTCCCCCTGTACATCTCAGATAAATTGTTAGCCCGGGAAATCTCCTACCAGATTATGTCTGAAGGTGTCACACAAACTCTTAAAGAGGAGAAAAAGAGAGGATGGCCCTCTTTTCCTTTAAGAATTGGAGTTTATACGCTGCTAAATTACAAGCATGCAGAAAAGGAAGCAGCAAAACTCCAAATGATATCCCTGGCTTCTATTCCAAACAGACTCTATGATCCAAAAAAGACTGCTTTCATTGCCTTGGAACAGGCCAAACTGTCAAAGGTTGTTCATCAAGAAGATCAGTTTGACGACCTGTTCATGAGTGCCGATTCAATAAGCCAAGTCAAACAACTTGCTGCACTGAGATATGAAGATGTGGAGTTAACTGAATTTAATAAACTTAGAAAGAAAAGGTTGCAAAATTTGCCTCTAGATTTATTATCCACAACCCCAACATCCTCCTCAAGCGAGCCTGGTCAGCAGCAAATACACCTATCTCATGTTACAACTAAAGAGTATGATAAACAACAGGAGGAAAGGCAAAACAAGCTACAAGCAGAGAAGCATAAAAGGGAGCAGATAGAAAGGCAGCAAAAGGCACAAAAGGATCAAGAGCAAAGAAAACAAAAGGAGTTAGAAGAACAGAGGAAAAGAGAAGAAGAAGAGAAAGCAAAGAAAGAACTGGAAGATAGGCAGAAAAGGGAATTGGAGGAACAGCAGCAAAGAGCACAAGAGGAGCAACAGCGGAAGGCATTCGAGGAACAGCAGAGGATTGAACGAGAGAAAGAACAGAGTAAAGCCCACACAGAACAAAGTGAGCAAATCTCTACTGATCCTGAATTGATTAAAGAATGGAACCAATTCGATTCCATCATAAGTGGTAAGGAAGCCTCCAAAGACTCGGACGCTTCTAAAACAAATAATGCTCCCGATACTACTTCTTCTCCGGTTCTAGAAGGAACCAGCGGCCCACCCATGGTACAGAATGTTGAGGTAATCACTCAAGACCCATCCGATCAAATTGATCTTCAGGTGGAGGAAATTCCTCCCCTAGACATTTTCTACAGCCCAAAGCATAGAGCCGTTGTAAGGCGCTCTAGGAAAAGACGAAGGCTTGATCAACCTTCTATTTCACCTGAGCAAACAGTCACGGGCAGTGTGGTCTGGAAGGGAGAATTAGATCCCTCTGAAGATCTGACAAAGCTATCGCAATTTGCGGGAGCTTATTCAGCGGCGACTATTGACAAAGCCTCCGAAGTAAGTCTTCTGTTGAAGACTAAAGAGCATGAGATATATGCATTGCAGGCAGAAGTTATAGAGGCTAGAAATAAGGCAGCGCAGGTAGAGGAACAATTGCTGGCCCAACAGCAAGAAAATAATTTGTTAACCCAGCAAATCGAAAAACAGAGGATAGACCAAAGTGACATTCAGAAAGCAAAAGAATTGTCAGAGGCATTATCCCAGTTAAAGGCATCGAATGAGCTGATGATAAAAGCTAAAGACGAGCAAATAATTCAGCTATCAGCACAGCTCGAAGGTATCAAGGGCGCCCAGAGTATTGATGATTTCAGAACAGAGGCAACTCGAATAAACAGCGCATTGATATCTCAAATCAGGCTCTTGTGCCAACAACTTGTTGACGCTGAATCACTTTGTGAAACATCTACAACAGTGTGTGAACAAATAGAGAAAGCCAGGAATAAGCTGGATCAGGCTGAAGACGATATAACAGAATATATTGAATGGCAAGACACTCCAGAAGGGAAAGCAGCAAACTTGTCCCGAATCCATGTAACATACAAGGACATACTCTTCATGGAGTGGAACACACAGGTGATAAAAGCAGAAAGGGCAGCCTCAAGATGCAAAATGATTGCCAGCAACATGATCAATCTAGTTAATGATACATTGTATCTGGCAAACATGATTTCCCAATGCACACCTAGAAACATAACAACAGCAAACATGCTGGAGCACAGGAATTACCCTGATCTGGAGAAACAAGGGCGGTTAATCGCAGGAGTAAATACCTTGACCGCCGATGCATACTGGCTTTTTCTGATTAAACCACATTCTCAAAGGTTGGCTCTTAACTGTCTAACAGATGCTCTCCGATACCTAATTGCCGACATTCAAGATGCCACATATGATGCACAGCTAACTTCACGCCTCAATACTCCACCAGAAGTAGAGCCAATGCTGGCGATATGTCAGCGAAGGAGTAAAGGCAAAGAGACCTCTGAATGAAGCATCGTCGCCGACTGCCAAATCACCAGAATACAAGATGATGTTTGTTAATGCCGATTTAGTGGCTTTCAGTTTTAGATATTTAGATATTTAGATTAGCATAGTATTTATAGATCCTTTCATTGTTTTGGAAAGGGTCGTAAAATTTTGTAAAAGACTTAAAGGCTGGAGTTTGCACTATTGTGCTTCAGTCTATATTCTTTTTTGAAACTCGACCATTGGTTCTTAATTTTGCTTAGAAGGCTGTTTTAAGTAAATTGTGCACTACTGTCGTTTGCTTGGAATGCTTTCTGGTTTGAAGGAAGGACCGCGACATAGTGATTAATATACTGGATTGATCAAACAGCTTACATGGTACTATTATCTGTATCTGTTCTCTTTTCTATTATATGAATTGCTGTGTTATTATTTTTGCTATTGTTGAATACATGTATGCAATATAACAGCAAGTCTTCATTTCATATCACTATTGAATGTTTTGTGATTTGTTATCTTTCTTACTCATGCGTGTAACAATAATATAAATGACTGAGTGCAGTAATTCACTATTATCGCTCTGCATAACTAATTATGCAGAGAAATCTTAAATGATTTAAACATTTATGCTTGTTGTTAGTGTCATCTATATGCCTGCCATTAAGCATAGATTATCAAACGCTGCATTCTACGAATCGATAAGTCCCGGGATTAGCTTATAGTTATTATATTTCCCTTGTAGTTTAGTTATTTACTTATTATCACCTTATATCGTAAATCATTCATCCATCCTGTTTACTTATAATCTTTGGGAAACTGGTCCCATTATCCCCAGTCGGAGCCACTATTCCAAACGGAAAAGGATCTGCACTAAGTTCCGGACCGGGTGGTTTCCCCGATGTTGTTGCAACGAATTTCGGGGCATCAACATTTTTGGCGCTAGAAGGAGGGCCATCGACTGTGAATGGCAAGTAGGTCCAAATCTGCAAACCATTCTAAGAGTAATTCCCCCTCCAAATCCTCTTCCCCTTCTCAATCACATGCTGGTTCTCCAGCACACAATCGAGAAAAAGAGGAATCAATCACCACTGCTCATACCCATCATATTTCAGAACATTTAAGTCTTGAATCCCCTGAAGTTCAGTCTCTTATCCATAAACTTCAGAGCTTCTCGATTTCGCCTCAGAAATCTGAAGTATCACAAAGCAGTGTGACCTCGCAGTTAAACTTATCCCATCCACTTACCAGACTTCAGAGCGAAAAACTCGGTATTGAACCTACTAAGTTCCCTTTACCGAAAAGGAAAAAGGCTAAGAAGATTACTGAAGTATCTGATAGTGAAGATCTTTCTTCCATATCCTCCATCTCAACTCCTCCTCTGCGAAGTCAACCATCCACTCCTCCGTTACACACTGTTGTTCATCAGGGAATAAGTACTACAGCATCTCAAACTACTCACTCTTCAACAACTTCTTCTCCTCAGTCATCTGGAATCCCAACAGTAGTAACAACTATTATCGCCAGCATAATGGCAGATCCATGGACTACGCCAGGTGCAGTCAATATGTCCGCACCATTACATGATCTACCTGATGCTCCCGAAAAATGGTTGCCTAAATTTAATCCAGATAACGGAACACAAGCTGAAGAACATATTAACAATTTCATGCTAGCAGTTAATTTAAAAGGAGTGACAGAACAAGATGTTGTTGTCAGGCTTTTCCCTTATACCCTACAAGGATCGGCAGGATCCTGGTACTTCTCTTTACCTTCTGGTTCTATTACCAGTTGGACCACATGCCAAGAGCAGTTCCTTACCAAATATGGAGATGACAGGTCTCTAGCCACTTTAATAAATGACCTCTCCAATTTGAGAACAGAGCATAGGGAACCAATAAAGGAGTTTAATGCTCGATTCAACAAACTCCTAAATAAAATCCCCACCGCTTCGAAACCAAGTGAACAAATTAGGAGCGAATGGTATATTACTGCCCTCCCTTCCAACATAGCTATTTTTGTTGACAGGGCTGGCAAACCTACCTTAGCTGAAAATATGAAGGAAGCACTTGCCGTTGAAAAGCGTATTAATGCTCTAGAGAAGAAAGCAGCCTTGGAGGATAGAAAAACCAAAAAAGTTTCATTTAAAGAAGATTCTAAGAAAAAGACCCCAAAGGACCCATACGACATGGAAGGTTTACAAAAAGTCCTCAAAACATTGTCTAATGAAATGGTTGAGATTAAAAAACAGGTGGCTGAGACTTCAAACAAAAGACCATTTAGAACTTTCAAGAAAACTGAAACAAAGCCACCCAATGTTATATCTAATGCAGACTCAGAACAGGAAGAAGAGGAAGAGGAATCAACTTCTCAAACAGATGATGAAGAAGAAGTAGTTGAATGTCACGGCATGTGGGATTTTATACTCCCAAACTCTGACACTGAGAATCAAGAAGAAGCATTTCCTATTACTACAAGAAGTAAAATTGCTTCTGAACCTACTCAAACAACTACAAAAAAGAGGAGTGCAGGTGCTGCCACACCAAAAGAAAAAGTTCTTCCAAAAAAGTCTCCGGTAGCAGCCCCTCAAAACCAGCCTCCAATTTCTAATTCTCCTTCGACATCTAAGACACTAGTGGTATCTGACTCCATGGAGTATAATATTGTTGATGATATGAAAAAGACTAAGGCAAACATAACCATGTTTGAACTAAGTAAGTTAAAACATCAGCAGAAATTACTCCTAAGAGAATTTAATGTTGTCCCCTCTTCTCCTCTTCCCAGTTCAAAAGCTGTTAATGATTCAGGACAACCCCCTCCAGATATGGTCGAAGCCACCGATTCGGTTCTGATCGGAGATAGATCCAATTCTCATACCCCACCTTTCTTGCTCACCTATGAAATCTATAATCGAAATCTGCATAACTGTTTAATTGATTCAGGAGCTTCATCTAATATTATGCCAGCTTCGGTTTGTTCTAAACTGAACATAGAACCCCAGAAGTCCGCTATTCACATTGTATAGTTAGACAGAACCAAAGTACAGGTTATAGGAGAAATTAATTCCGTAACTATCAGGTTGTCTGCTGATCCCAGAATAGTACAGAGAATAGATATTTTGATAGCTGACATACCTGAATTCTACGGCTTAATTTTGAGCAGAGATTGGTCTGAAAAACTGCATGGATACATTTCCACGGATTGGTCACATATGTGGCTCCCCTACAAAGGTAAGCCAAATCAAATAAGGATCGACCGTGAGAAACACATGACCCACACAGTAACCGATTTCGAACAAGAAAACCAGCCTGTGGCCTTCAACAACAACATTTTGGGAAATTATTCCTCAGAATCATTCTTTGGCAACTTTGTTGCCCAATCTTCCCCTTTTTCAGTTAACCATTGTACATCTCAGGTAGAAAATTTTTCACAAACCAATTTATCCAAATGCTTCAATGAAAATCAAAAGGATGTAAATATTTTTGTTAATTTTCCTTTATTTTGGTCTTTGTATTTTGATGGCTCTAAGTCCAGCGAGGGATCAGGAGCAGGTTGCATTTTGGTTGGTCCGCAAGGCGAAAAGACGATGCTTTCCTGTAGATTAGAATTTGAATGCACCAATAACACGACCGAATACGAAGCTCTAGTGCAGGGATTATATAAGGCAATTGACCTTAAAGTCCAATATATAAAAGTATTCGGCGATAGTGAGATCATTGTTAAGCAGGTAAGGAATACAATTCATTTCCTTTCAAGTCACCTTAAGCATTATCAATCGCTAGTGCAAGATCTTACTTCACATTTCTCAGCATTCAACATTTCTTCAATTCCAAGATCACAAAACTCAGCAGCTGATTTACTAGCCAACGTAGCTTCCAAACTTCTCCCTTCCGAAGACTATAGTCTTGATAGATTTTCTATAGAGTTAATTTTTAGACCTTCAGTTCCCGATAACATCACCAACTGGAGGGTTTTCAACCATGACGAGGACATTTTGCAATTCTTAACCTCTGAAAAATCCTATGACAATCAAATCATTGAAGAGCATGACCATGATTCTCAAATGAAAAGAACATCTCAAGATAACGCAATTCCTAAGCCCGTAGTAAAGCTCGAAGACCTTTATGACATTAAAGACAGGTTCAAACCTGTAATTAATGCAAAACTCCAAAGCTCTACTCTTAGGTTTGAATTGATTAATTTGGGAACAGATCAAGCTCCTCAAAATATCAACTTAGGACTAGGACTTTCTCTAGAAGAAAAGGAAGCATTCATCAAACTCTTAAGGAAAAACAAACAAGTTTTTGCTTGGAAGTATGACGACCTCAAGACATATGATACATCTATCATACAACATACTATTCCTATGCTTCCCAATCAAAAACCGATCCAGCAGAAGTTAAGAAAAATACATCCGAATTTGGAGAGCCAGATAAAGTCGGAACTTAATAAGCTCTTAAAAGCTAAGATTATCTTCCCTGTCCGACACTCAAACTGGGTCTCTAATATGATACCAGTCAGGAAGAAAAACGGCGACATCCGAATCTGTATTGATTTCAGAAACTTGAATAAGGCAAGCTTAAAAGATAATTTCCCACTGCCTACCATGGAACAAATCCTCCAATCGGTAGCAGGATCTGAATTGATGTCCTTTCTTGACGGTTTCTCAGGATATAATCAAGTGCTGGTTCATCCTGATGACCAACTAAAAACCACATTCAGAAAAAAATGGGGGACTTATGCATATCAAAAGATGCCTTTTGGACTCATAAATGCAGGAGCAACATTCCAAAGAGCTATGGATACAACCTTTAGAGGGTTAATTAATCGAACAGTAGTCGTATACCTCGATGATATTACTGTATATTCTAAGAAGAGATATAATCACTTGCATGATTTAAATCAGATTTTTCAACGATGCAAAACATATGGTATCTCTCTTAACCTGAAAAAGTCTTTCTTTGCTTTTAACCAGGGTAAGCTTTTAGGGTTTATTGTATCTAAGGATGGCATTTATGTAGATCCTGATCGAATTAAGGAAATTTCTGAAATTCCTTTTCCACACAACAAAAAATCGATGCAGTCGTTTCTAGGACAGATTAATTTCGTTAAACGATTTGTTCCAGATTTTTCACAGATTGTACTACCACTACAAACGATGATTAAAAAGAATTCAACCTTCAGATGGGGATTGGAAGAAAAGCAAGCTTTTAATGACATTAAGCAATCAATAATCAATGTCCCAGCTCTGAATACTCCAAACCTTTCTAATCATTTTACATTATATACCATTGCATCCGACTTATCTTACGCAGCAGTGCTCACCCAGTTGAATGATGACAATTTGGAAGCGCCCATCTCGTTCTTCAGTTCAAACTTTCAAGGCGCCGAATTGAAATATTCTGATATTGAGAAACAAGCTTTTGCTGTCTTTAAAGCAGTCAAACATTATCGACCCTTTCTTTTAAAAACCCATACTAAAGTGATAGTTCCTTTCTCAGCAGTTAGGCAACTATTAATCCAAAAGGAATTGGGTGAAAAGAGGGCAAATTGGGTCGCAGCTCTCCAAGAATATGATCTAGAAATAAAGCCAGCAAAGTTTGTTAAAGGTCAAGGTTTTTGCAGGATATTAGCAGGAGCATCAAACATTCCGGAATCAAGTGATACAGAGCAAACCCAAGTAGTTAATCAGCTAAGTATTCCCGATTCCGAATCTCAATACGCAGATCTGATCTTTTATTTAAAGAATGGTTATGCACCTACCAATTTGTCCTACAAGAACAAAAGGGCCATTAGATTGAAAGCTAAGAGTTTTTCCATTATTGATGATGTGCTCTTCAGAAGAAACTATGATTCTGTCCTATTAAGATGCCTTGAGAAACCTGAGGCTCAAAAGGTTTTGCAGGAGCTACACGACGGACCAGCAGGAGGACATTTCGGAGCTGATACAACAGCTCATAAAGTCATTCATGCTGGATACTATTGGCCTACTTTGTTTAAGGACGCTCACGAATATGTAAGGAAATGTCTTAAATGCCAAACTGCCAGTGGAAGACAACAAAAACCAGCTTTCCCTTTGCAACCAATCAACATTGAACAACCTTTTGAACAATGGGGATTGGACATCATTGGATAAATTAATCCATCTTCTTCCAGGCAGCACAAATATATTCTTACAGCAACTGATTACTTTACAAAGTGGGTAGAAGCAGTTCCGTTAAAGACAACAAACTTTGAGGCGATCATTGAATTTATAGATCAGTTCATCATTACCAGGTTTGGTGTTCCAAACGCTCTTGTCTTTGATAATGCTTCTTACTTCTCAGGAAATGCAATGATTGATTTCGCTATCAAAAGGGGATTTAAATTAAAGTATTTTGCTAATTACTATCCTCAGGGTAATGGCCTAGCAGAATCAACTAATCAAAATCTAATCAAAATCATTAAGCGAACAATCGAAGAAAATCATAAGAACTGGCACAAATCCTTGGTATTTGCATTATGGGCGGATAGAATAACACAGAAAGCTTCCATAGGGACCTCTCCGTTTAATCTTGTCTACGGAAAAGAAGCAATCGTACCAACTAATCTTCTTCTTCCATCTCTAGCCCTAGTGCAATTTATTGACGAAACTCCTTCTTCCTCTATTCAGTTTAGATATGATCAAATTCTCAAACTTGAAGAAGAAAGGGAAAAAGCCAAGGTTACACACGCAAAACATCAGCAAGTCATTAAAGCAGCTTTTGATCTAACCTCATCTAGTCCTAAACAATTCCAAGTCGGAGATTTAGTCCTGAAATGGGACAAAGCCCATGAAGACAAAGGTAAACATTCTAAGTTTCAGAAACTGTGGCTTGGACCATTTCAGATCTGTGAAAAAATAGGCCATTCCACTTTTATACTGCAAAATCTATCAGGGATGAGAGATTCTCTCCCTGTCAATGGTCTAATCTTGAAGAAATTCTTTAATTGAGGATGTAACCCCTTCTCTTTGTAGTTTGATAGTTTTTATATAGTTTGTAGGATTTGTAGAAATAAGGATGTGGGACATCTTCCATTGACCTTTCGCTGTAATTAAAAGCTGTCTCGCCACGACACTATTAGTATTTACTTTTGGATAATAGCGTCTTAAACCAAGAGAGATCATTTCTAGGAAATTAGATATCTTTTTATTCTGAACATCACAGTCTAACTTTTGTAAACTTCACTCTGAACGAAGTTCTATGAGTCATCTTGGGTTTTCAAAATTAGTCTCCAAAGGTTATCTATATTAAAATGGGAGCTAATTCATCTTCAGCATCTTTAACTCTTAAACCTGTCATCCATTTACTCTTAAGAAGATAGTTGTTCATTCCATTCACCAAAAGTTTATGATTACTCAGAGTGTAATTCTAAAATATAAAAGATTAAAGATAAGAGGTCTTATTACAAGCCTGCTTACCATGTTCATAGGAAAATAATTTAACTGACATTACCAAAACTGCATATCAAACAGGGTAATGGCTTGAAATTTCAAGACAAGGGGTCTCATCACGAGCCAGCTTGTTCAGTTTGATTACTACCCGTGAGTGGCATTGTCATTATCTGGCCACCAAACCAGGACAATGGCTTTTATCTTAAGCAAGAAGAAAGTGAAATTCAAAAAATGCGAAAATATCTTTTGAATTCATTCTGTTTAGTCACACTCTTAAGTAAATGGAACAATGGACAACAACATGGTTAAAAGGTAACCCTGCCGAGACTATAAACGTTTGCTGGCAGCAGAGGCTCTACCTGTGACAGAGGAGTTTATTTTAAAAAGCTGATATGGAAAAGTTTTCTATTTTACCTTTATGAACCAATAAAGACTTGTTTTAAAACTTAAAATGCATTTATTTTCTTTATAAAAAGAGGAAGTCAACTGAAGAAGCCTGTTTTATTCAGAATCAATAGACATCTAGTTATATTAGAAATTTCCTTTCCCTCATAAAGATTCTATTTGAAAAGGTGTAAGTATATTTATTAGTCCAGAGATAACTGGTTCTACCAGCGAATCGCCAATTGTTGTGCCCTACAACAACCCCCCATTTCATAATATTTTTATCACAAACGATTAACATATGAAATGGGTCCCTTTTAAAATTTTAATTGGCATTAATGAATTTGTTCGGAAAAGGTATGATAATCAAATGAATTTGTGAATATAAAGCCTTTTTGAACAAATAATAAGCAATTTTTGGTTAAGTCCAAAAAAGCAATCGCAAGATCGTTTGCTACCTTGGTTCTTTCCGATGCAATATCGCTATCGGCCATCGGCGATAGCCAATGCACACACAGAAAAAGCACATGCCTTTTCCCCGATGCGACACGATATCGGTGATCAACTATCGGCGCTACTTCTTATGAAAAGTGTTTTAAGCTTCGACCCGATGCGATATCGCTATCGGCAGTCGGCAGAATCCCATACATTTTCATAAGACGTTCAGATATTTTCCCGATGCGATGTGATATCCCTATCGGTAGTCGGTAAATCAATTGATATACATTTAGGGATTATGTTCGCACACTAAATATGATGCAATGTCGCAATCGGCATTCGCCAAGATCTTTCCCAAATGATAATGTCACCACACCCCCGATGCGATGCGATGACTCTTAATGATGACCAGAATTCCTAAAAGGTGATTATTTCAAGGCTTTAAAGTTATATTTAAATCCGATTTGACAAAAGCACAGATTTCAAAATGCCGTTAAATAAAGGGATAAGGTAATGCATGCGTATTTAAAGCTTTGCCCCTTCGAATTAACGAACAATTACGATTAGACCTTTGAAAAAATCTGTTGCACGCTTTAAGGGGTCATTCGGTTTAATAACTTAAGTAATGGTCATTTATGGAGCTGCAGGCTGTAAAATCACCATCATTGCATCTGCGGTGCCTTCTCAAATCATTAGATCCGCAGCCACTTTTAGAAATAATCTCACCACGCTTCAAATAATATATCTATCCCGTTATGGATCGTCATTGTTATTTCCTTGTTACGATTTCTCTTGCATTTGTGTAGAATCCAACCGTCGAGAGAAGTCTGAATATGATGGGAAAGAAATTCAAGAAGGTGGCAGGTTCTACTGCGACACCTGTCTCAGGCCAAGCTGCTATAGTTTCGAAGAAAGGCTTAATCTCAGATACTACATGCACTGGTCTTCCTAGCACTACATGGCAAGGTACATACAATTTGCTAGAGGCAGAGCAACCAGAAAAGACAGTGACTGAGGCTAGTGTGGATGAATTAAGGAAGTCCGAGGCAACTCTCAAAGATTTGGCCGACTCCTTTCTACACAGAATAGCAGCCAGAGAACAAGTCCTGCCTTATACTGATGTGGTACGCTGGGCAATTGAGGAAATTACCCTCACTGATAGAACCTTTCATACAAAGGATGGAAGGATTTTCGGTTCCTTCAAGCCTGATGACTTGAGACGAATGTATCATTTGCCCGAACCTGAGCTAGTCTATAACAGAGCCTTTGTGGAGAAGTTCGCGAAAGAGAATGAATCACCATCCGAACCTCTCCGAGATTGGAGGCAGAATCTAGCTAAACACAAGCATGATATGTCGGGTAAGTACTCTAATGCTTCTTTGGCTTCACCTTATTGCTATGCTGGGATTATGATGTGTAGATTGTGGGGATTACATGGCTCTGCTAATATCCATATTGATATGGTTCCCTTAATGGAAGCGGTCGTCAATAGTACAATCATGGATTGGGCCACTATTCTGTCTGATAAATTGGTCATAGCTATTCGTGAGTTTAGGGCCAAAACCAGAGTCACCGAGAGGAAAATCCCACCCTTCTATTACTCTGCCTACATTATGGATACCCTTTGTTTTAATTCTGAATTTCCTGTCCTTGGTTGGAGATGGACCACCCATGACCCAACACCCATTCACTTGTACCATCGGAAATTGTGGAAACCTTCTCACAAAGACCATTTGTATCAAATTTGCAATGGTTTCATGGTGCCCGTTCACTATTCTATTTTTGACAGACCTATCCCAAGAATTTCCTATGAAGCTTCTTTTGACCTACCAGCCGTAGCCCATTGGTTCGGCGAAGAGCATTTTACCTATATTAGAGTTTTTGGAAGCAAGGCTAGGCCACATGTCCTCCCCCTGTACATCTCAGATAAATTGTTAGCCCGGGAAATCTCCTACCAGATTATGTCTGAAGGTGTCACACAAACTCTTAAAGAGGAGAAAAAGAGAGGATGGCCCTCTTTTCCTTTAAGAATTGGAGTTTATACGCTGCTAAATTACAAGCATGCAGAAAAGGAAGCAGCAAAACTCCAAATGATATCCCTGGCTTCTATTCCAAACAGACTCTATGATCCAAAAAAGACTGCTTTCATTGCCTTCGAACAGGCCAAACTGTCAAAGGTTGTTCATCAAGAAGATCAGTTTGACGACCTGTTCATGAGTGCTGATTCAATAAGCCAAGTCAAACAACTTGATGCACTGAGATATGAAGATGTGGAGTTAACTGAATTTAATAAACTTAGAAAGCAAAGGTTGCAAACTTTGCCTCTAGATTTATTATCCACAACCCCAACATCCTCCTCAAGCGAGCCTGGTCAGCAGCAAATACACCTATCTCCTGTTACAACTAAAGAGTATGATAAACAACAGGAGTAAAGGCAAAACAAGCTGCAAGCAGAGAAGCATAAAAGGGAGCAGATAGAAAGGCAGCAAAAGGCACAAAAGGATCAAGAGCAAAGAAAACAAAAGGAGTTAGAAGAACAGAGGAAAAGAGAAGAAGAAGAGAAAGCAAAGAAAGAACTGGAAGATAGGCAGAAAAGGGAATTGGAGGAACAGCAGCAAAGAGCACAAGAGGAGCAACAGCGGAAGGCATTCGAGGAACAGCAGAGGATTGAACGAGAGAAAGAACAGAGTAAAGCCCACACAGAACAAAGTGAGCAAATCTCTATTGATCCTGAATTGATTAAAGAATGGAACCAATTCGATTCCATCATAAGTGGTAAGGAAGCCTCCAAAGACTCAGACGCTTCTAAAACAAATAATGCTCCCGATACTACTTCTTCTCTGGTTCTAGAAGGAACCAGCGGCCCACCCATGGTACAGAATGTTGAGGTAATCACTCAAGACCCATCCGATCAAATTGATCTTCAGGTGGAGGAAATTCCTCCCCTAGACATTTTCTACAGCCCAAAGCATAGAGCCGTTGTAAGGCACTCTAGGAAAAGATAAGGCTTGATCAACCTTCTATTTCACCTGAGCAAACAGTCACGGGCAGTGTGGTCTGGAAGGGAGAATTAGATCCCTCTGAAGATCTGACAAAGCTATCGCAATTTGCGGGAGCTTATTCAGCGGCGACTATTGACAAAGCCTCCGAAGTAAGTCTTCTGTTGAAGACTAAAGAGCATGAGATATATGCATTGCAGGCAGAAGTTATAGAGGCTAGAAATAAGGCAGCGCGGGTAGACGAACAATTGCTGGCCCAACAGCAAGAAAATAATTTGTTAACCCAGCAAATCGAAAAACAGAGGATAGACCAAAGTGACATTCAGAAAGCAAAAGAATTGTCAGAGGCATTATCCCAGTTAAAGGCATCGAATGAGCTGATGATAAAAGCTAAAGACGAGCAAATAATTCAGCTATCAGCACAGCTCGAAGGTATCAAGGGTGCCCAGAGTATTGATGATTTCAGAACAGAGGCAACTCGAATAAACAGCGCATTGATATCTCAAATCAGGCTCTTGTGCCAACAACTTGTTGACGCTGAATCACTTTGTGAAACATCTACAGCAGTGTGTGAACAAATAGAGAAAGCCAGGAATAAGCTGGATCAGGCTGAAGACGATATAACAGAATATATTGAATGGCAAGACACTCCAGAAGGGAAAGCAGCAAACTTGTCCCGAATCCATGTAACATACAAGGACATACTCTTCATGGAATGGAACACACAGGTGATGAAAGCAGAAAGGGCAGCCTCAAGATGCAAAATGATTGCCAGCAACATGATCAATCTAGTCAATGATACATTGTATCTGGCAAACATGATTTCCCAATGCACACCTGGAAACATAACAACAGCAAACATGCTGGAGCACAGGAATTACCCTGATCTGGAGAAACAAGGGCGGTTAATCGCCGGAGTAAATACCTTGACCGCCGATGCATACTGGCTTTTTCTGATTAAACCACATTCTCAAAGGTCGGCTCTTAACTGTCTAACAGATGCTCTCCGATACCTGATTGCCGACATTCAAGATGCCACATATGATGCACAGCTAACTTCACGCCTCAATACTCCACCAGAAGTAGAGCCAATGCTGGCGATATGTCAGCGAAGGAGTAAAGGCAAAGAGACCTCTGAATGAAGCATCGCCGCCGACTGCCAAATCACCAGAATACAAGATGATGTTTGTTAATGCCGATTTAGTAGCTTTTCAGTTTTAGATATTTAGATATTTAGATTAGCATAGTATTTATAGATCCTTTCATTGTTTTGGAAAGGGTCGTAAAATTTTGTAAAAGACTTAAATGCTGGAGTTTGCACTATTGTGCTTCAGTCTATATTCTTTTTTGAAACTCGACCATTGGTTCTTAATTTTGCTTAGAAGGTTGTTTTAAGTAAATTGTGCACTACTGCCATTTGCTTGGAATGCTTTCTGGTTTGAAGGAAGGACCGCAACATAGTGATTAATATACTGGATTGATCAAACAGCTTACATGGTACTATTATCTGTATCTGTTCTCTTTTCTATTATATGAATTGTTGTGTTATTATTTTTGCTATTGTTGAATACATGTATGCAATATAACAGCAAGTCTTCATTTCATATCACTATTGAATGTTTTGTGATTTGTTATCTTTCTTACTCATGCGTGTAACAATAATATAAATGACTGAGTGCAGTAATTCGCTATTATCGCTTTGCATAACTAATTATGCAGAGCAATCTTAAATGATTTAAACATCTATGCTTGTTGTTAGTGTCATCTATATGCCTGCCATTAAGCATAGATTATCAAACGCTGCATTCTACGAATCGATAAGTCCTGGGATTAGCTTATAGTTATTATATTTCCCTTGTAGTTTAGTTATTTACTTATTATCACCTTATATCGTAAATCATTCATCCATCCCGTTTACTTATAATCTTTGGGAAACTGGTCCCATTATCCCCAGTCGGATCCACTATTCCAAACGGAAAAGGAGCTGCACTAAGTTCCGGACCGGGTGGTTTCCCCGATGTTGTTGCAACGAATTTCGGGGCATCAACAGGGCCCCATGTAAAATGCACCTCCACTAGTGCTTTTCCAGTCATCAACATTTCTAGCCCAATCTGCATTGTGTATGCATGAAGGATAAGATCTGCATCTTTACGATACCATAGACCAAAGTCTTGGGTTCCTTGGATATATTTGAATATTCTCTTTACTGCCTGAAGATTTGATTCCCTTGGATTTTCTTGGAAATGTCCAACAATCCCAGTTGCATGCTTGATATCTGGCCTGGTACCTATTAGATAAAGAAGACTTCCAATCATAGACCTGTACTCTGGTTGGTTTACTGCGGGAGAATCATTATCAGAACTGAGGCTACATCATGTCATCATGGGAGTACATACAGGTTTGCAATCTTCTATCCCATACTTCTTCATAATTTGCTTGAGATATTTTGTTTGTGAGAGAAATATGACATCTTTTTCTTGTTTCACTTGTAGACAAAGAAAATAGGTTAGTTCCCCAAGTAAAGACATTTAGAATTGTTGTTGCATAATATAAGCAAAGTTTTGACTCATATATTCTTCATTACTGCCAAATATGATATCATCAACATAAGAAACAATAATTAACAGTTTATCATCCTCAATTTATGTCTACAAGTTGTTGCTGTGGATCCTTTTGTGAAACCTTGTTGTTGAACATATTTGTCTGGATGATAATGCCATGCCCGTGGAGTGTTTTAGCCCATATAAATCCCTTTTGAGTTTGCATGCAAGGTTTTCATCATTCCCCAAAATGAATCTTTATGTTTGTTCAATATATACTTCTTCTTCTAGATCTCCATTAAGCAAAGCAGATTTTACATTCATTTGATAAACTTTGAAATGTCGAAAACTTAACAATGCATGAAACATCCTTATGGCTTCAAGTCTAGCTACTGGTGCACATGTTTCTTCAAAGTCTATACCTTCTTATTGAGCATAACCTTTACAAACAAGTCTAGCTTTGTTCCTAATGACCTCTCCATTTTCATTCAATTTATTTTTGAATATCCATTTTTTCCCAATAACGGTTTTATATGAGGCTTTGGAATGAATTACCAAGTATCATTATTTTCAATTTGATCAAGTTCTTCATTCATGGCCTTAACGCAACATTCATCTTTACTAGCTTGATTTAAATTTTGTGGTTCAATGGTGGATAATAAAGCTAGATAACTAGGAGATCCTACAAGGGTTATTCTTGTTTGTACTGCATATTCCTTTTCTCCTAGAATTTGAGTTTCTGGATGATTCTTTTGAACATACATGGATGGAGCCTTTTATTTGTCTAATGTGTCTTCTTCTGCTGCTTCATTAGTTTCTTCTTCTATATCATTGCGATTTTATGTGGGAAATCATTCATCATCATCATCCTCTTTTGTTGATGTTACCTTTTTGGGATCTGTGCATGCTTCATCAATCACAACATCAATGCATTCAACAATTTTCCAAAGTCTCTTATTGTAACATTTGTATCCTTTGCTTCTAGATGAGTAACCAAGAAGTATTCCTTCATCTACTCTAGCTTCAAACTTACCAAGTTTTTCATCATTATTTTTTATGAAACATTTGCTTCCAAAAACTCTAAAATGCTTTACAGTGGGAGGCTTACCATACCAAAGTTCATATGGAGTTTTATCACTATTCACATGAACATGAGCCTTGTTGAGAATATTTACTGTGGTATGTGCAGCTTCACCCCAGAAGGTGTCAGGAGTTCTAGACTCATCAAGCATAGCACGAGCCATTTGTTGAATAGTTCTATTCATTCTTTCTTCCACACCATTTTGTTGAGTTTTAGTTACAAAAAATTGTCTTTTTATGCCATGTTGTTCACAGAAAGAAAGGAATTCATCTGATATGTTTTCTCCTCCTTAGTCAGATCTGAGACATTTGAATTTTAGATCTAATTCATTTTAAACTAATTCTTTGAATACTTTAAATTTATCAAATGCTTCATCTTTGTGTTTCAATAAATCGATCCAACACATTCTAGAAAAGTTGTCAATGAATAAGATATAGTATTGTTCTCCACGAGGTGACTTTTTCTTTACTAGTACACAAAAATTAGTATATATAAGTTCAAGAGGCTTATTTGTTGATCCTTCTATCCTTCTTTGGCATTCAATTGAAATCTGGTTTGCTTAACGAATTGACCTGACTTACATATGGTACTCTCTGGTAGAGTGATGTTGGGTAGATCATGAACAGTTTTGAGCCTGATTGATTTGCTTATTTGAGAGAAGCTTGGATGTCCCAACCTTCTGTGTCATAACCAATTTTCCTCTACCTTGCCTAGGTAACATTGTTCTTGGCCACCTTTTAATATATACAAATTTCTCGGGGTTCTTATTACTTTTATTATGGTCTTTCTTGTTTCAAGTTCATGAACCACACATTCTTTTCATCTGAATGCTATCTCATTTCCTTGGTCACATATTTGGCTAACACTCAACAAGTTATGCTTTAATCCATCAACATACATAACATTACCAGCTTTAACCTTTTCTTTTAGAAAAAATGAACCTTTACCCTTAATGAAAACAGGTGAGTCATTTCCAAAAGTGACATTCTTTTCTTTCTCTAAAGCATTGTATGAAATAAGTTTATCTTTATCACTTGTCATGTGTTTTGAGCATCCGCTATCAATGTACCATTGATTTTATTTTCCTTCTGCAAACAATGCTATGCCACAACTTTCAGACTGTAACTCCTTCCTTTTCCATACCTTAGAATTTGTTGATATTTTCTCCTTTTGAGATGTTGGTTGTAATTTGCTCCTGCATTCAGATTCTTCATGTCCAAAGTTATTGCAAAATGAGCATTCAATTTCATCTTTAAGAGGTGAGAAGTTATTATAAGTGTTCTTCTTGACTCCTGTCTCATTCCTTTGTTTTCTTGCTTCTCTAGTCATGATGGTTTTGTATGCAACACATTGAGCAGCCTTATGACCAAAATTATGACATGAGAAACATTGTCCATTAAAGAAGAAATTTTTGTGATCATAGAATCTTCTGGTGTTGTTTACCTTTTGACTGGTGCTTTTGTTGTTGTTCATCCTTGGATTAGAGTGAACATGATTTACCTGTGGAATGCCTTTATTCTTTTGTTGACTGGTTTTTGTTGCATGTAGATAACTTTCGGTGGTGGCTAAATACCTTTCTGTTTGAGATGTTTCTCCACTATACCCAAGACCTATCTTCATAAGAGAAGAGCGATGTACCTTGATAATTTCATCTAAGGTTTTAGATCATTTATCAAATCTAAGATTCAAAGTTTTTATTTTCTCAAGTTCCTTTCTTAGACTTACTACTTCACATTTTAACTTCTCATTATGCCTTTCATTTTCTATGAGTTGATGCTTCAATGTATCTATGGCTACTTCGTTTTCTTCCAAGCAAATTTTTAGTTGAGTAATTTCTTCAAAGAAATATTTTTCCTCTAAAGCATCCACAGATTTATCATTAGACTCATTAGTATTTTTCTCAAAATCCATGAGTAATTTAAGATCTTGATCAGATCGTCCTTCTTCATTATTTGACAAGCCATCACTATCTTCATGAGTATAATAACTTCTTTTATTGTCAAACTGTCTCCTATTACCTTTTGTAGTATCCTTCCCTTTGTCATGTTTGTATTTTTGAGGACATTTAGCAGTATAATGACCAACTCTACCACATGCAAAATGTTTGAAGGGAAGCTTACCTCTGAACCTTCTAGTGCCCAGTTGAAGTTTCTTTACAAAGTTCACCTCATCTTCTTCTGATATATATCCTGATTCCTTGTGTTCTTCATTTTCTTTTCCTTTTGCAAATGCTTTAAATGTGGCTTCTATGACTTCTGAGGGACCTCCTTTCCTCATTTCAAAAGCAGTCAGGATCCCGTGAAGTTGAACAACAGTAAGAGTCTACAGATCTTGCTTCTCTTCAATGGAAGACACTTTTGACTCGAATTTAGGAGTTAGAGATCTTAAGATTTTCTCTACTAAAGTGGTGTCCTTTATTTCTTCACCCAGATTTTTCATGTGATTTACAATCTCATCTATACGTAGAAATAAACTAGCAATACTTTCATCATTATGCATTCTGAGAGTTTCATATTGAATTCTGAGAGTTTGGAGTTTAGCACTTTTTACCTTGGTATCACCTTCATAGCTTTGAATGATTTTGTCCCATATTTATTTTGTTGTGTTTAACTACATAACTTTGACAAATTTTGATTCTGTCAGACTTCCCAATAATGCAATGTTGCATCTGTGGGAACTACAACTGTATATTGGTAACCTCTTTCCACAATTGCCCAAACATTTTCTCCAAGGGACTGAAAATAGGATCTAGTTCTTGTCTTCCAATATATTAAATTATTTTCATTGAAGAATGGTGGTTTGATACATGTCGTTCCATCTTGATTGCTCATCTTGGCATGTATTCATTCAAGAAATCAAGATTCTTTTGAAGGACCTGCTCTGATACCAATTGTTGGGAAAAACACTGAGAGAGGGGGTGAATACGTATTTTAAAAACTCAAAATAATTATTTTCTTTTCTAAAATATATACGCGACTTTACTGAACCCAACTCACGTATGTACGCGAATGTTGTAAAGGAAACTAGTGTATCCTAAGTAAACTTTTAAAACAACTAATTATTTATCTGTTAAAATTAAATCAAAATGTAAGATATTTATCAGGCATTTGATAAGCAGTAAGCAGGTGCAGTAAGAACAGAATAAAGTATCACACATAAGCAACACACATGAACACCAGGATTTAAGGTGGAAACCCAATGTGGGAGAAAACCATCGTTGTTGTCGTCTCAGTCTTCAAACTTATTAATATCAAAAACTTCTTACATTCTTGTATTGGTGCAGACTCATGCCAGTATGCAGGCACCCACCTGCTAAAGGCTACAACCTTCACTCATTCTCCAGCTCCTACTAGAAGGGAGCTCCAACCCCCTGATCTAATTACCAGCTACTACTGGCAGGAAGCTTCAACTTCCTCACTGAAGGCTCCAACCCCCTGATCTGATTACTAGTTACTACTAGCAGGAAGCTTTGACTTCCTCCCTGAAGGCTCCAACCCTCAACAACATTCGTGCACCACGTTTCATGAATTTTTACACTGGATCCACCTGCTTTAATACATCACAACTTGTAGATCAACTTAAGCAAACACCAACTTAATTCAAACATAACAATGAGATCAATGTAACCATAACACATCAATGAAATCAGAATATTGCATCAACACATATAATCAATCTGCAACCCTGATCATTCATATGCCAACATGTATACGCTACTTCACTTAAGGAAATCCGCGTGTATACATGTTTTTCTGTAGAGAAAACTGCATACAGATCTATTATACTAAAGACTTGTAATTATGAATCAAACACATATTTGACCAGAGTTATTCTAAAATATTTTGTTAGCTTACAGAACCCTCATATAGTTAGCAGCATCAATAATATTTTCAACCAATCAGAATGCAACCAAATTCAACTTCATCATTCAATCATTTCTACTTCAGACATTATCACTCAACCCAAATCAACATGAGGACATCATTGACAGACAGCAGAGATACAACAACATTGATCAGGTTGATCAGTCATTTATGAACAAAAACCATTCCTTTATATATGTGACTTTGAAGAAATGAACATGCATGTATACGTAACTTCAACGAGACCAACATGCATACAAATCTGCAAATTTTGACCTAAAATTGTGCAGCACTTCAAAACATCAAAAAGACCCAAATCATAATATTCATAGATAAAAGCATGTGTCAATACTTAGATCTAGTCAATCCATGAGAAGATCATACAATGGAAAGTCATTTTAGGTCTCATGATCCTGATCCATCATTGTATTCATCGGTGCATAATTATTTCAAATCTATGTGTCAACTATGGCCCTTACAATGCAAATATACTTCAGATTGAAGTATTCATCAAAAACCATTTCACATGCACACTTAGCACTTTGATCTTCACCTCCTTATATAGTTAGAGTCTTATCCAATACCATGGGTCAAAACTACACTAGTGTCGGTGGTAATTTTAGACGGGATCAAGTAACCGTTATTGCGCTCAATATTGTGGGCTAATACCATGGTAAGGACCCTTGGTATTCTTAAATTAGTGCTCCAGCATGTATGTGACTTTTCTTATTTGTACCTACGTGTATACGTGACTTGGCCTTGATGAACGTGCATATAGATCTTCAAATATTCACCTTTATCAAAATTTTGATTTTGGTCTGTAAAACTTTGTCCCATCATTCTGTTATTTTGTTCCATCACTCTGTCACCTCTAAACTAACCTATAGATTCATTTAGTTAGCGTAAACTTGTTCAGTTACAAGTTCTTTTCCATCAAGGACAACACATGCATCATAATTCCAACAAGGTTACCTATTTGTACGATCATATTAGTTAGTTCACCTCTGTGTTTGTTCCAGAACGAGTGTTTCCCTCTAAGGCCTAACCGAAAACACATAATCTGATCAGGAACCATGGAATCAGGCATGTCATCGAGGCATGCATGAAGGTCTAAGACATTCATTGGAAATTCCTCTTCAAGGTTTCTCTTCACAAAAATAGCAGCAATTGCTTGACTACGATGCTGCAACATAAGATTGTACAAGTAATCGTGAAATCTTGGATGTTGGGGAAAGTGGTTATCATAGTAGCGTATGAGGTGAACAACATATTCTTGGATTTCAAACTTTCTAAGAGGTGGTTGACCAATCATGGCAACCCATGTAGGGAAGAGTGTGGGGAACACCATAGCAAACATGCCTTCTATGGTATATTCATTGATAGTGGAGCGGGAAATAGAGGGCCATGAAAGTGAAGTAGTGGAATTAGGATGGGGAGAGTGCAGGTAGTTGGATATTTCTTCAAGCTCAGTATGGGAATTTGGGAGTGCTGATACAAAAGAGGATGGTTGGAGGTTTGTTGGGGTGGGTTGTGCAGGAATGTTATCATCGAAAGTAGGGAAGGCAAGTCGTGGTTCAGGAGAGGAGGGGGTAATGCGACAGACGAGAGAAGACATATCGATAGGGTGAGTCAGCAAGTCGGATATTGCAGCTTTTTCCAAATGGACATCCTTGTAGTAGAGATCATGGGCTAGTTTGTACTTTAAAGTTGTAGGAACATGTGTCTTGCTAATAATGTAATCATATGTTTTGTGGTCAAAGCCATGTCTAGTAACAACGATGATGTCAATTTTAGAAACCAAGCATGGAAAAATGTTGGTGATCTTAGTGATGTCTTGGGGGAAACAAATAGTATAACCAATATATTTGTATTGTACACCTTGTGTGTGATATGAGAATTTCCTCTATTTGTGTTAGAGAAGCGAGGACAAATGGTTGGTTTCTAGGGCCCATGTTATTTGCAAGTGAGAAGCGGTGAGTGGATTTTGTAGTTGCACATCGGGAGCAACAAAGGTTACCATGTAAGAATTTTTTTTTTCATATTTGGGTATGGTTCTTTGCATATGGAGCAGACATGCAAGGGAGAGAGGTCATCTATCCTTTCACGAAATTGGTGGTGTGCATGGTTAAGGGCAAGGTTGAGAAAAATATGGAGATGAGAGGGTGAAGGAGGATGAGTCAGTCATGGGGTGTGCGATGTATATGGGGAAGAAGTGCCAGTGAGTGGAGAAAGTTGAAGGCTAGGTACAGTCAGAGCAGGGAATGTTGAAGGACATGGGTTTCCAAGTGAAGCTTCGATATGTTGGGGAAGAGAAACATTACACGAGGGTATACTTGGAAATGTTTGGTTGTTTAAATCAGCGTTATATTTGAGTCGTCTTTTTTCGTTGGAGATGTCTTTATTATGTGCATAAAGGAGTCTATTACGAACATTTCTTGAGGGGTTCGCAGAAGATGTTGGCATGTCCATACCGATACAAATATAGGGACACAAGTATTAGTGAATATAGGAGAATTGAAACAGTAGTCTTGAGCGCAAAGATAAGGTACATAGCCCCCAAACCAAGAACTTCATTACTGATTATATTTTCGAAATAGTGCCTTTTATCTCATAAAGTAATGTGTCTTTTGATAAAGCGGTTGTAGTTAATTTGTAGGAAAAACCTTTTTGTAATAGAGTTATGTTTCTTTGACATTACGCATTAATTTCATGCCATTGAAATTTTGTTGTTGAAATTAATCTTATTTCAACAAAGTATTTTTTATGGTGACCAATAACTATTTATCATTCATTTACCAAATATATTTAAGGTAAGGAAACAGCAATCATTTTTAACAATCTAGTGTTTATATTTAGTTTCACAAATCACACTTTAAAAGGATGCAAACATTCTATTTTACTTATAAGGAAGAATAAAAAAGCATATATACTCCATGTAAAGGTAAAAGATGGAGAATTATGAAATGGTGGAAGGCACAACATGTAACATAGGTGTATATACATAAACAAGAGAAGTACAAAGATGAAGTGAAGAGAAGAAGAGGGTGGTAGGGGAAAAACGACAATGAATGGAAAAGAATATAGAAGTTGTTGTTTACACTTCAGCATGGCACGGGGAAAAGAAAACAAGTTTCAAACGCAGAGAACAACTGAAGTAGTAGACATTCTTTCGATATCCTGGAGGAGAACAGAACATGCAGAGCCATAGTTGATTTCCTCTTAATTGATTAGCACAAAATTCGAATGACCGACACCATTGAAGCTATCTATTTTCACAGACAGTGTGAAGAGGAAAGGACAGCATGAAACCCTTGCACGAAGCTCGTGGATAACATCACAATCACTGGAGAGTATGAACAAGTCCTTTTCTTGGAAACCCATGAGTTCATTTGCAGCATCATCAAAAGCAGTAACATTTTCCAGTAGACCTATGTGGTCATGCATTTCAAATTTCAACACATAACAATGCTGACATTCACGGAAGTCCCCACCACATTTTGTGTAGTGCTACATTCCATTTGAGTGGTTAACAATTTTTTTCATGCATTGCATGCCATCATATGAGAGAGGGCATGCAAGGAAGTAGAAATCGTGCATGTCAATAGAGGTGATGGTTCCATGAACATACAACCATGTTGCTTTTCCAGTAGTATGCGAGTGTGAGGTCGACAATTGTACGTTATGGGTGGTAGCACTTGGAAGACCCCGAGAATTTTCTACTTAATGATGGTGAAGAGGCCAAGTGGTCTGTTTGATCGAACCATGACTAGAGTTTCTTAGTCTCTAGAATGTTTGGATCTAGCACAAGGCTCGTGGTCGAGATAGTCCCGACAGTTCTTCCATTAAATTCATATATGTGGTCGCCTTTTATTACAAGCATGGTCGAAGCAACAGAAGAGGCATGTTCAACAAGTTACTTTCCTACGACATCGCAATGCTCCTCCCATAGGGTGATGTCGATACTATACCCAGACATGTCTATAAGATGAGAGTTTTTCTAGGTGTTTTAGAACCATCTCATCGATGAATGGTGAAAGTTGGAGAAGTGCACCTCGCAATGCCAATGATGTCGAAAATTGAGTTGAGGTTTGCAGATATGATTTCATCTATAGATTTAAAACGGAAATGGTGGAAAGGATTTGTCGAAACATCATCTAGGGAAGGTTCAATGGTGGGAGTTGTAGATAGCGAGACTTCCCATTATTATTGAGATGGTTGTAATTTTTGTTTGTTGGTTTCACTGTGCCATTTGAAACCATGTAAACTTGCCCAATTTGGACAAGGTCATGCAAGGAATCTGCCAAATCACTGAAGGCGGAGAGATGGATTACATCATTGATAGAATCAATGAGGTCAAATCCAAAGACCTTTTTAGAGGCTTGAGCATTGTTGTACGAGAAAATGGTTGTTTTTCCAGGGACCCTATCCTATACCATTATTTATGGTAGGGTCTTAGCACCATGAATGAAATGGCAACAGGTAGAGTAGACGACAAATGATTTGATGATGAAGGAGAAGCTTGTGTCGAAGCAGAAGTATATGAGGCGGGGTAGTGTGATGTTGAAGATCCCGGTTGGTATGTCTATGGTTGTACAATTTGAACAAGGGTTGGATCCCCAATCAAAGGTGCATGATGTTCAAGAACTCCGAGTTCAATAACCTGAAGAGTCCTGAAAAGAAGGAAAGAAAGAGAAACACAACACGGAATTATTCAGAGTGATAGTGGCACAAAGAGGGAAGGAACAGAAAAACATGACGGATATGGTGAAGAGTGAACATACGCATAGTTTTGAAAAAAAGTGCCAGTGACTTCTTTAAGAATGACAACCGACCCCAAATCGAAGGCACCAGAGACGACATGGCCATTGTAAGCAGATGGAAGCAAAGTTCTGTAATGAGAGGTATCCTTGGAGAGGGAAATTCGGTAGCGTTGGTATGTTGTCTTTGTGGAAGAAAGAAGGGAGAGTTCAACTATTTGGAGTGATGGTTGGATCCTTGTAGAGTCAGCCAGCAAAAAAGTGATGGCATTCATTATCAAGGTAACTTCCATAATGAGGAGAAAAGGAGGTGTTATGAAAGGTGAAAGTGTGTGAAAAGTTGTCAACATTGGAAAAGAAACGAAAATAAAGCAGTGAGCACAAATGAAAGAAGAATGATTCACAATCTAGATTTTTGCCAATAGTGAAAGGTAACGAAGAAGCAAGTTTGAAATGTCTAAGCATAGAAATTTGGCTCTCTATATATGACATTTCAGAAACTCTACAGGTGGGTGTTTTGCATGTCGTGACAATGCAGATATTATTTTAAGCTATATATGTAGCATGACAACATTGATACTTTCCATTTAAGTGTACAAGGTGATATGGTTAGCAGGTTTTCAATTCTCACCTACATGTGAATGAAATTCTGAGACATTTATCCGGTTGAAGGAAGCATCACGATGTGCAGTAGCAATAGTAAGAGCAATAGCAAGAGACTAGCAATAGCAGAGAAAGATCAACAGAAACTACAACTCGAAAAAGTAGTAGAATAATAAGAGGTGAAGAGGCTAAATAGAGCACATGCCGATCTACCAAGTAAGCAAAGGGAGCAATAAATGAGAGTTAGGACACATCGCAGAGATTGTGGGGCTACCAATGATAGAGACAATGAGAGAGATGTTCATCTGAGCGAGAGTAAAGTGAGAATAAATTCACATAGTCACGTCATTAGTTATATTATTGAGTAGAATATGCCTCGACGCCAATATGTGTGGATAGATTTGAAACCTTAATCGAAGTAAAATGTGACATATTGATTAATTATATATGGGAGTTTCCAGGCTTTGAAACTTTGAGATGAGAAGAATCATTTTGGAAATATTGGAAGCAGAAAGTCTAATCCAACTTATCAATGTGGATTGTTTCAATAAACCCATATCATAAAGTGGCCAGAGCATAATACATATCAACTTCATGTGAGAGAGAACAAAGCAAAAATAAACTAAGATAGTCAATCCATTAATTAGATTAATGGAATAGCCGATGAGACCAAGATCCATGTATAGGTTTTAAGTTGGGATCGTTAAACAATGAGGCATATTGATTAAACATATATCAGATTTTTCGTGTATTGAAACCTTGACATCAGAATAAATATTTTGGAAATCTCTGAAAGCAAAAATCTGATTCATCCTATTAATGTGGTTCCCCGCAAGGGCATAAAACATACAATATTCACATGAGGGAGAATAAAATGACAGTAAATTAACATAGTCAGTTAATCACACTTAATTAATGAATAAAATAGACAGCGAAAGAAAGATACATGCATAGGCAATGGATCTGATCGGAGCTTCTACTCCAAAATTTTCGATAAGGGGTGGATGTGATTTTACATTTAAGTTTGATATGATAAAACAACTGGGTCTGCATATTGGTGGTTGGAGGTACATAGCATAGTTCTCAGTTTCGGAGTTTAGATATTTGGTTACTATTATATTGGACCAATGTTTTATATATCGAAAATTTATAAAATAATTCATGTGATGTTATAACTCTGATATAACTCTAACAGATGCGTTATTCCATTAAATTATTTTTGATTACTATATCGGGTCCAGATCCAAATCGCTAATCGAAGGATTAAGCCATATCATCGATTTAACATATATGGCATTTCAAAATTTTCGATATGCCGGTGGATGCGATATTTTGATTGCCTTGCATGTAGTCAGAGGTCCATATCCCATATCAGCAATCGGCGAATCATAAGGGTGACAACTTTAAAATTTTGCAATATTGCGAAGTTGCAATATAAAAGTACCGAGAATGTTCAACCGTCAGGGAAACAACAAAACAAAATAACAAAGGATTTTCATTGCAAAACCATACATTAACATGCCTTTTCTCTCTCTTCCAAATGGATGTGTGGCGCAATATGATTGGTTCCGATTAGGGACACGTGGTGGATAGATATTGGTTCCGATAAAGCCACATGGCATATGACGTTATCATGGCATGGCGGGACGGTGGACACGTGGTAGGTAGTTTTGAAATTTACAGGGCCCCAGGGGGGGAAATAGGGTGACACATGTCACCAATTACAAGGTGCCACGTGGAAGTGAATGACGTAATACACCAAAGATCCACATTCAGAGGTTGAGGCATATTGTTACATGAAAGTAAAATCTCGGATTTAAATCCTCCAATTAAGGGGCTTCGATATGGGGGTTGGCCCACGGTCACAAAGAAGGAAAGATGCAAGGCTAAGAACCAAGGGTGATTAAAATCGCATATCAATGTTTTGCAACATGTGCCATTTAAAAAGTTCTGATAGAGGGGCTCTAATGTTAGGCTGGCATGCAGTTATTAAGACTCAAAGAACCTTGGGCTTAAAGCATTTAATAAAGGAAAACATTGATACTTGCCATTTGAGTGTACAAGGTGATATGGTTAGCAGGTTTTTGATTCTCACCTTCTTGTGAATGAAATTCTGGGACAGTTATCCAGTTGAAGGAAGCAGCATGATGTGCAGTAGCAACAACAACAGTAATAGCAAGAGACTAGCAACACAAGAGAAGCAACAACAAGAACTGCAACTCGAAAAAGCAGCAGAATAGTGTGAAGTGAAGATGCTAAATAGAGCACATGCCCATCTACCAAGTAAGCAGAGGGAGAAAAAAATGAGAGTAAGGACACATCACAGAGATCGCGGAGCTACCAGTAACAGACACAATGAGAGAGATGCTCGTCCGACCGAGATTAAAGTGAGAATAAATGCACATACTTGGGTCATTAATTAGATTATTGAATAGAAGAAGCCTCGACGCCAAGAGAAAATGTGACATATTGATTAAGTATACATGGGAGTTTCCGGGCTTTGAAACTTTGACACGAGAAGAATCCTTTTAGAAATATTGGAAGCAGAAAGTCTGATCCAGCATATCAATGTGGTTCGTTTCAATAAATGCATATCATAAAGTGGTCAAGGCGTAATACATATCAACTTCGTGCAAGCGATAACAAAGCGAAAATAAATAGAGATAGTCAGTCCATTAATTATATTAATGAATGGAATAGTTGTTGATACCAAGATGCGTGGATAGGTTTTAAGTTGGAATCATTAAACAATGAGGCAAGTCGATTAAACATATATTAGATTTTTCGTGTATTGAAACCTTGACATCAGAATAAATATTTTGGAAATCTCTGAAAGAAAAAGTTTGATTCATCTTATTAATGTGGTTCTTCACAAGGGCATAAAACATATGATCTTCGTACGAGGGAGAATAAAACGACAGTAAATGCACATAGTCAGTTAATCATGCTTAATTAATGAATAAAATAGACATCGAAAGCAAGATACCTACATAAACAGTGGATCTTATTGGAGCTCGTATTCCAAAAGTTTCAATAAGGGGCGGATGTGATTTTTATTTTAACTTTGATATGATAGTGACAACCGGGTCTGCATATGGTGGTTGGTGGTCCATAGCACAGTTTGGAGTTTCAGAGTTTAGATATTTGGTTATTGTTATATAAGACCAATGTTATATGTATCAAAAAATTTCTAAAATAATTCCTGCGATGTTATAACTCCGATATAACTCTATCGGATTCGCTATTCCATTAAATTCTTTTCGATTACTATATCAGGTCTAGAACCAAATTGGCAATCGAAATATTAAGCCATATCGACGATTTAACATATGTGGCATTTCAAAATTTTCAACATGACAGTGGATTCAATAATCTGATTGCCCTGCGTGTAGTCAGAAGTCCATATCGCATATCGGCAATCAGCGAATCAGAGGGGTGACAACTTTGAAATTTTGCAATATTGCGAAGTTGCGATATAAAAATACCAAGAATGTTAAACTGTCGGGGAAATGCAAAAACAAAATAATGAAGGATTTTCATTGCAAAACCAGACATGGACGTGCCTTTTCTCTCTCTTCCAAATGGACGTTTGGTGCAATATGATTGGTTCTAATAAGGGATGTGTGGTGGATAGAGATTGGTTTCGATAAAGCCACATGGCATATCACGTCATCATGGTGTGGCGGGATGGTGGACGTGTGGCAGGTAGTTTCGTCATTTTCAGGGCCACAAGGGGGGAACAGGGTGACATGTGTCACCAAATACAAAGTGCCATGTGGCAGTGAATGACGTAATAGACTAGAGATTGGTGTTCGGAGGTTGATGCATGTTGTTGCATGAAAGTAAAATCTTGGATCGAAATCCTCCGATTAAGGGGCTCCGATATGGGGGTTGGTCGACGGTCACAAAGAAGGAAAGATGTGAGACTAAGAACCAATGGCGATCGCAATCGCTGATCACATATTAATGTTTTTCAACATGTGCCATTTCAAAAGATCTGATAGAGGGGCACCAATATTGGGTTGGCACGCAGTTATTAAGACTCAAAGAACCTTGAACTTAAAGCATTTAACAAAGGAAAATAGTGCCTGTTGCGATATGTGATATTGTCAAATCATTTTGGTGGTTGTTGATCCATAGCACAATTTGGATTTTCAAAGTTTAGATGTTTGGTTATTATTATATATGACCAATGTTATATGTATCGGAAATTTCTAAAAGAATTCATTTGATGTTATAACTCCGATATAACTCTAGTGGATTCGTTATTCCATTAAATTATTTTCAATTATTATATTGGGTCCGGAACCAAATCGACAATCAGAGGATTAAGCCATATCGGTGATTTAACATATGTGGCATTTCAAAATTTTCAATATGACAGTGGATGGGAGATTCTGATTTCCATGCATGTAGTCAGAGGTCCATATCGCATATCAACAATTGGGGAATTAGAGGGGTGAAAACTTTCAAATTTTGCAATATTGTGAAGTTGCGATATAAAATTACTGAGAATGTTAAACTGCCGAGGAAACGGTGAAAAAAATAACAAAGGATTTTTGTTTCAAAATCAGACATGGGCATGCCTTTTCTCTCTCTTCCAAATGGGCATGTGGCGTAATATGATTGGTTTCGATAAGTCACACATGGTGGACAGATATTGGTTCAGATAAAGCCACATGGCATATGATGTCAGCATGATGTGGTGGGATGGTGGATACGTGGCAAGTAGTTTCAGCATTTTCAGGGCCCCAAAGGGGGAAAACAGGGTGACACGTGTCACTAAATACAAGGTTCCACGTGGCAGTGAATGACGTAATAGACCAAAGATCAGCGTTCGAAGGTTGAGGCATGTTGTTGCATCAAAGTAAAATCTTGGATTGAAATCCTCCGATTAAGGGGCTTTGATATGGGGGTTGGCCCACGGTCACAAAGAAGGAAAGACGTGAGGCTGAGAACCAAGGGCGATCGCAATCGTTGATCGCATATCAGCATTTTGCAACATTTTCCATTTCAAAAGTTTTGATAGAGGGACTATGATATTGGGCTGGCGCGCGGACATTAAGACTCAAATAATCTTGGGCTTAAAGCATTTAACAAAGGAAAATAGCATCCATTTAGATATGCAATATTTCTCAAAGCTACTAGTGTTAAAGTGGCGCGGAGGGCCGATTACAGGTTAACAAAGAAATTCTCGGCAAAACCAGAGAAGAACGAGGTTTTTCTCTCTCCCTAGAGGGACACATGGCAAATAAAGGTTGGTTTCAATAATGGACAGGTGTTAAAAAGTGATAAGATGCATGCATAGGGTGAAATTCCTACAAAACCGTTAAAATAAGGTTTAATTATTATAGCAATGGCCCCATATGGAAGTGACAAGTGACAAGGGTCGTGTGGTATGGAGATAAATGTGGCAAGGGACAAGCACCAAAGAGCTCATCCTATCGGAGATCGGCAATCGAAATGTGCAAACATCACACCTCAAAATGATATATTCCTTGAAGGTCGACGAATCTACTACAATGTCGTAAGGAAGAACCTCGCCACAAAAAGCCTATCGGCTTAATAATAAATATATTTATTAAATTAAAATTTCATTATCATAAAATATTAAACAATATTAATTTGATAAAAAAATAATATTTTGAATTACTACATAGTAAATGTTAAATTGACTCACATTTCAAACATCTTCCCTTCAATGTCAGATCTAAGAAAGGAGATTTGAGGCTCGATGTTTATTTAGGCTAAGAAAATTTTGGGACTAAAACTTTGAGTGGTGAGCACCATGTGTTGTTTGTGCAACACTACGTTGACCAAATAATCATATGTAATCATTTTCTTTCCCTTCCCTCGGCGCTCTCGGGGTTAGGTTCAACTAATGAGCTAGCAGGAAGTGATCCCTTCGAGTGGATCCGCCCATATAGTTTTTGTGGACGTAGCGACCACTGATTTCCAGTGTGCGTGAACCACAAATACTTTTTTTATAGTTATTCGTTAATTCATTGGAGGGTGAGATATCAAGAATTTATGACTTAGCAAGAGTCCAAATTTTAGGAAGGTGGGGAAGCCTACTCCTTGAGCATTCTCACAAGGGGTCAAAGATGTCCCCCCATGGGATTTGAAATTTGGTATAAGGGATAACATCTCATTGTGTCAACCACTCAATTGTCGAAAGAGGATACCTTTATCATATTCAAAAGTGGGTAAAGGGTCTACTCTATGGTAAAAGGAGAAAGAGATTATGAAATATCTTTTGAAACAATGTTTAATATACTTTAGAGTATGGGTGAAAGTCGTGGTTTTATAAAGTTTTATATTTTTAAATTTATTTTTTCTAATGTAGATTTATGTTAAATTAGGATGTATCGAATAGATTTATGTTAAATTAGAATCTATTAAATTAGGATCTATCAAATATTAAAGGATCAAATTTTTTAAGGAGTATTTTTTCATTATTATTAAATTATATGTCACGTATTTATTCACACACTATAGATTTGGATTTACAATGGGTTTTTTAATCCCTCTTGATGTTCTATAGATTTGGATTAACAATGGGCTTTTTAGATGTCATTATATACATATGTAGCAATTTATTTTATTTTATTTTATTTTGTCATGTAAATATGTAGCCATTTATTATTATGATTGTTTTTTAAAATAAATTGTTAATGAGTAAGAAATGTGCAACTTTTAACCCATTATCAGGGACATCAGAAGTTGCATAGAGATGATGGAACTATGATTATGGATGGAGTGTCCACTTGAAAAGTTAGATGGTTCATGCTTATACAAGCAATTTATTTTCATGAATCATGAACAAATGTGAAATCTTACATGTTCAAATAGTTATTTATCCAACCTCTTGTGTCGGTTCATGCTTATACACAGTTTATTTTCACACATCGTGAACAACTATGGAAACTTACATGCTCGAAGAATTATTTATCCAACTTTTGTTTTGAAGATGGGTGGAGTGTCCACACACAATGTATATTTTCATATATAGTTAATGTTATGAATAACTATGAAAACTTATTTATTTTATTTTTTTATTTTTTTTGTCATTTCACTTCACATAGCAATCAACTCTAAATAGTGTAATATTTTTTTATAACTTATCAATTAATAATATTCTTCAGTCAAGATACATGCACGGCCCAGGGAGATGTGCAGTATGCAAATCTGAATCGGAATCTATCAACCATCTTTTCCTATCTTGCCCTGGAACAAAAAAGATATGGGGGGAGGTAGAGAAAATGATGAACAAAAAGGTGGAATGGGGAAGTGGAAACATGGCTGAGGTCTGGGCAAAATGGTGGCATCAATATCCTGATGGGAATATGAGGAATCTTCCTCTCATTATTTGTTGGGGGGTTTGGATCGCTAGAAACAGGTGTATTTTTCAGGACAAGGAAACTCTGGCATCTGTCACAGCAATCCAATGTGTATCTATCTATTCGTGCATCCCTGAACCAGAGGAGAAAAAAACTCAAAATCAAAATAAGGTTGTTCACATTAAAGAGGGCATTCCTTGGGCTTTCTTTGATGGTGCCTCTCAGAATAATAGGGCAGGAGCTGGTATAGTCATCCATGTTAATGCAAATCACATCCTCAAAGCCTCAGTTGGTCTAGGGACTGGATCAAACAACTTTGCAGAAATGTCAGCATTGAGGCTACTTCTCTGTTGGCTCATTCAAAGAAACATCCTCACAATTCAGATCTTTGGAGACTCTCTTAATGTTATAAATTGGGTAAATGGGAAAAGCACATGCAAAAATCAAATTCTGAAACCACTGCTGGAAGAACTGCAGGCATTAAAAATTTCTTTTAACAGCTTCTCTTTATGTCATATCTACAGGGACAACAACGATTCAGCCGACAAGCTTTCTAAGGAAGGTGTGCAGCAGAATATGGGCGGCTGGAAAATAGTAGAAGAAATACAGGGGCAGATCCACATATCGGATCAGCCGCCTCATCAGTGACAGTTTCCTGCAAATTTTACTTTCAGTTACAGCTTTACTCAGTCTTTATATTTAAAATTTTGATACAACTATGTTTTTGGACATTACGAAACACATCTTTTTTGTAAGGGTTGTTTTTCCTCGTTTTTTCGAGGAGACCCACTTAATGATGGTTTTGGCAGCCCTCTTGTAGGAGGGGAGTTTATGATACATAGCTGGACAGTTAAAAGCAGCTGTTATATTATGTTTACAGCTGTCTATTTTTTGAGATCAGATGGTCCTTACGGCAGATAGGACGTTTTTCACTGATTGCATGAGCAGTCAAAGTAGCAATAGAAATGCTCACAGCATATGCAATGTAACTTTTTATTTTCTTAATAAAAAGTTCGCTTTTTCTTCGAAAAAAAAAAAACAAAAAAACAAACAAACAAACAAACAAACAAAAAAACAAACAAACAAACAAAAAAAACAAACACAAAAACAAAAAACAAAAACAAAAAACAAAAACAAAAACAAAACAAAAAACAAAACAAACAAAACAAAAAAAACAAACAAAACAAAAAAACAAAACAAAAAAAAACAAAACAAAAAAAACAAAAAACAAAAAACAAAACAAAAAACAAAAAAAACAAAAAACAAAAAACAAAAAACAAAAAACAAAAAACAAAAAACAAAAACAAAAAACAAAAAACAAAAACAAAACAAAACAAAACTTATCCATTAATAAAAATCGATTATATTTTTTTAATTTCATTAATAACTCATAAATAGAAATAAATACACATTAATTTTTACAAACTAATTAAGTAGACATTTTATTATTCACATAGAGTGAAATTAACAATATTTTTTTATATTTAAGCCTAAATCAAAAACATAAATTTAAGTTTTAAAATTACATAGTGAAGTCAGCTTGTATTATTTTACTTTAAACCTGGTTTTTATTTTTAACTTTAAAGTCCACTTTATTTTATTTAAATTTTAATATAATATATTTTTAACTCAATATTATTTAATATTATATGATAACATCTCCGCATACTAAATTGTACAGCCCCTTTAGACTTAATTATAATAATATTGTCCACAAGGAGTAGAATAGACAGTGATGGGGTGTACTGTTAAGGCACTCCATGATGTGAAGGTTACTAATTCAAAACTTCGTGGGCAAAAATCCAGTCATGGTAAGGGTTGGTGTGGCTCAAGCCAGGTACAGTCCCCGGATGTTTTTGATTACTTATATGCCATTAGGTCACGGTTTCTCAAGCCAAAGATTAAGAATGCAGTCATCTCAAGACTTAAATGACTTTGAAAACAAAACAAAAAACTATTATAATTATTGTAACTCATTTAAATTATACATTAATAATTATTATTTCTTAATTTAGCATAAAATGGAGTTATCCTTACATACACATACACATACTTTTTTTTTATTTTATTATTGCCCAATATAGTAGAGATGTTGTAATATTTTGTAGAACATTTTGTCTATGTTAAATAAAAAATTATATATATATATATATATATATATATATATTATAATTACAATTATTAAAAAAAACAAAAATAAATTATAACAAAAATAAATTATAACAAATAAAATGAAATGAAATAATAATTACAATTATTAATAAAACATTTTGATTAAATTAAAATTTAAAAATAAATTAAACTATATATATATATATATATATATATTTATAATTATAATTAATAATTAATGAATCTAGATCCATCTTAATTTTGGATTTACCAAGTAATGAGAGGGATCAAATGCCTTGACATACTAACCTCTTTTAAAGTGAAGAGATTTTATCTCTCTTGGTGCTTGGTAGATCCAGAGTGAAGATGGATTTAGACTAGTTATTAGTGCAATCATATAAATTAAATGGTTAATAAACGCTGATAGACATCAAAACACTTATCTCATACTACATCTCAAATTATCAAAAACTTTAAAAATAAAAACAAATAAATAAATTATCTTAAAATTTAACTTATTAACACTAACTATAAAGAGAATTAATATATGAATTAAACATATATACATTTAGAAAAACATGTAACGAGATTCTTAACCATGGATATTCAACTCGGTACACTCTAACTAAAAGATTAAACATCTTTTTCCACCCATATAATTTTAAGGGAGATTGTGATTTTTTGTTGAATATGTTTTTGAATGCATAAATAGATCAAACACCCTCAAAACCCTTGTGGCACTCAAATTTTGTATATTAAACAACTTAAATTCTAAGTTTGAACAAATTTTTAAAGGCATAAATGGATTAAGCGCCCTAAAACCCCTTGGGGTACTGGAATTTTATAGATTAAACAGCCTAAATTTTAATTTTTTAAAAATATCTGCAGAATTTCAATTAAAATTGACCCAAAAAAATACTCGGAAAAAAGACTTTCGCCTATTAAGTAGACTATGTTGATTCAACCCACTTTACCATGGAAATTCTTAACTTGTAAATAGGCTTTGTGACAATACTATGGCTTCCTAATACCACATATCCTAATAACCATAACAGATATTTATATGGCACATGCTCATATGACATTTTTTTTTCCATTTAATTAAAAGAGTAAAATGAAAATAACTATTTTGAATATAAATCTCTCAACTTTGATCTCTTTACTAAGAATATTGTAAGATATTCAATACATATTAAATCTTCACCATCCACCTAATAATGATTGATAATTAAATTAAAATTCTAAAAACCTCGTTTCAAAATAAACATACTAATTAGCACAATTATTATTACTATTATTATAATAAATTTCTAAAATTACAATACTATTATTTTTTATAATTATAATTTGATAATATTTTCTCCAACCAAAAAACTCAAGTGAACAAAAGAATTTCTAGCTATATCTTTAAGATTAAGATCACACTTCATAATACATTTTTCACTTCATATTTTCCATCTCATAAATTAGTTAGAGTTAATGTGGAATAAAATCCCAATGAATAAACAAAACTTATAATTATTACTATTTTGTAACTAAAATATATATGATTTGCATTAAAAAAAATGTTGTAAATTTTGCATGAAATAGTATTATAAACAAAAATAGAGTCAAAGTTAATGTAGAACAAAATCCCAATTATAATATAAAAGATATATAATTATTATTATATTTTAACTGAAACATATACCCCGATTGGAGATGGATAGCACAAGATTTAAACCCAAGACTTTTGGTTCAATGAGACTTCATTTCTAAGGCCATTGCCAATTGAGCTACCCCAAGCAAACATATCTTATTATAATATAAAAATTTTATCATTATTATTTTTTTCCCGGGGAGAAAAAACGTAATTTCCATTACTGTTGAAAATTACATGTTGTAGATGCCCATAGGTATATGCAAATACTGTGACCATAGTCAGTTGTTTATAGTTACAAAATTGTGAAAAGAGGTAGACCCAGTTGGGTGTGTTGTACATATATAAGTAATTACATATTCAAAAAATCACCAGTAGGTGATCGTTGTTCTGTTGCCAAAAGTTTGCTAATTACAAGATAATAAAGAGGTTGTAAAAGAGACAAAAAATATGCTGCTGATATTAGGGCCTGTCTGCCCTCCGAAGTTCCTGATCTATGTATGGCCTGTGGAAGTATTGGTAGGTCCTCTTCGGTGTGTGCTCTGTGATCAGCCATTCTCCTCGAGGACGATGTGTTGCCTCTTTCAAAAGCTTGTCTGCACTTTCATTACGCTCCCTGTAGATATGAGTGCATGAAATGTGATCAAAATGTGTTTTAAGAAAAACAATTTCATCCATAATAGTTCTGAGAGTATATGCATGGCATAAAGTTGTGTTGTTAAACCAATTTATGACTATTTTGGAGTCCCCAAATATTTGTAAGTGTCTGCATTGTTTGAGGATGGTAAAATGTAACAAGTGTCGAAGAGTAATTAACTCTGCATAATTATTTGTACCCTCACCCAGACCCATGCATATGTGAAAAAAATGGGTGTCTGATAGATGAAAGATTATGCCTCCCCCACATCCCTGAGCTTGTGCAGCCCCATCAAAATAAGCCCAGGGGTGGGCTTTGTCAATCTGTTCCTATGTGATGATCCGGGTTTTGTTGACAAAATCCTCGGCCGGGAGTTCCTCATAGCCCGAGCAGATTTTTGGAGGTATCAGGGCCCAGTTTATGTTCCAGTCTTGAAAGATGATATTGTTGCGTCCCATCCATATATACCAAGAGACCAGTAGCGACAGATTTCTAGATTTTGGTTCCGTTGCAGCTACCCACCAACTGTCCCAGGCACTTGGGATATCCGTGCCACTCCAGGTTTGCTTAATATTTAGAGTATGCAGTACTTGTGTCCAGAGTATTTTGGATGTAGGGCAGGTGAGAAATAAGTGTTGGTTTGATTCCTCCTCCTCGTGACATAGAACGCACCAAGTCAGACCTGAAAAAGCCCTTTTTTTGAGATTAGCTCCTGTGGGGGTTTTATCCATAATGATATTCCACATTAATAATATTGTGCGTGGGGGTGCTTTTAACTTCCAAATTTGACTCCACTAGCTCATCAATCTGTCTGGTTTGTGCTCAGCATGAATGAGATCGTACCCTTGCTTGGAGGAGTAATGCCCATTTTTAGTTAGACCCCAAATCAATTCATCCTCTTCTTCATTGAGGCGAACATGGGATTCTGATAGAGCTTGCAGATAAATTCTCCACTATCTTTCCCAATGGATCGGGATATTCCAAGCCTCTCCTGTGTGCCATGCTTGCTGAAGAATGGTTGTATTACGATGATCTCCTAGATGTGATATGAACAGGGCTCCATTGTGGTTGAGGTGTGTGATCAATTCCTATGGTAGTTGATAAACATTCCCACTACCAATCCAAGGATCAATCCCGATACGCACTGACGCCCCATTTCCAATCCTCCAGATAAGTCCTCTTTTGATGATGGGCAGGGTGTTTAGTATGGCCCTCCAAATAACTGAAATGCCTTTCCTGTTCCATGAAGGTTGCCTTATCCAATCAAGTATAGAGCTGGGCCAAATGTATTTATGGGTGACCACCTCCGACCAAAGACTCTTATGTTTCAGAAGTAACCAACCTTGCTTTGCAGCCAGTGCTTGTGCAAAAGCCGGGAGATGCTTTAAGCCCCAACCTCCCCATTTTTTGGGGGTCGTAATTCTACTCCATTTGACCCACACATAAGGCTTTCCATCCTTTTGTCCCTTCCACAGGAAATGGTTGCAAATTCGTTGGATCCTATGAAGAATCCCCAAGGGAATCCAGGCCAAGGACATCCAAAAGACTAGGGTTGCTTCTATTACTGCTTTTATGAGTACCAGTCTTCCTGCCCTAGATAGAAGGCGATGACACCAGATATTTATTCTTTTCTCCACTTTTGTGATCAACCAAGTCCAATCTGTTATTTTGTAGCCATCCGCTTTTATCTTGAAGCCCAGATACTTCAGTCCATCCTGTAGATCCAATATTTGATAGGGGAAATTTTGTAGGGCGAGATGAATTTCTTGTTGGGTACATTCAGAGAAAGATACAATGGACTTTTCCCTATTGATTTCCATTCCTGTAGCAGCACTGAAGAGTTTTAATGACTCCCTAAGAGTAATGATATCATGTATACCCCCATTGAGAAAGATGAGGATGTCATCAACAAAGAGTAGATGGGTCAATAGGAAATGATCAGTAATCATAAGTCCCTTGAGTCTCCCAGCGCGCTTCTCCGATGCTATCAGTCTACTCAGACCTTCCATAACTAGAAGGAACAGAAGGGGGGATAAGGGGCATCCCTTCCTGATTCCCCTTTCCGCCTGAAAGGAATGGGAGGTTGACCCATTGATAAGGATTGCAAAGGATACTGAAGTTATGCATCCCATTATCCATCTGGTGAACTCCAGAGGGAAGCCCAGATGTGTAAGTATCATCCTTAGATATAACCAACTTACTTTATCAAATGCTTTTGATAGGTCTATTTTGAGTGCCATCCCTTTTAGTTTTCTCAATTTAATGGAGTGGAGGGCCTCTTGTGCAGAGCCAATGGCTTCATGAATATGTCTATGGTGGAGGAAGGTGAATTGCTCTTGAGAAATGTGTTCTGAGAGGATTGCCTTTATTCGGTTGGCTATAATCTTGGTGATAATTTTGTAGAGACAATTACAGAGGGATATGGGGTGAAAGTCGTTGAAGGAGGTGGGGGAATCAGTCTTGGGAATGAGGGCAATGAAAGTGGAGTTTAAGGGGGCATATATGTGACCAAGAGACCGACTCTCTTCTATCACTCCTAGCAAGTCTGGTCCAATGATGTCCAAGAAAGCAATATAAAATTCCACTAGAGGCTAGTTGATCTTTGATATCCACAAGGGATTGGTCATCCCTTGCTTTTTTCCTTTTAGTCTAGTCAATGGTTAATCTCTTGAGCTGGTATAGGTTTCTGCAGAAATCCGCAACCTTTCTCTGATCCCTGAGGGGTGGTTGGGCTTGCCAGAAATCCGAAACCATCTTAACATAATCTGGATCCTTTAAACAAGAAGAGTTAAATTTGAAAGGGGCCCTTGGTTTCCTGAATGGGCCAACCACTTCCAAGAAGATGGGGGAGTGATCTGAGATTCCCCCCAAGCCAACCCATTGTCTGTATAAGGCAAGAGTACTGAGTAGCTCTTCATGTATGAGGTATCTGTCCAGCCTTCTTCCAAGGGAAGCTTCGCCAGTACGCCTATTATGCCATGTGGGCATCTTCTTATTCATGGGTATATCTATGAGCCCATATTGATCCAGAAGAGAGCTCAACTAGTCTGAGAGAGGGTCAAGCTGCGAGTGATGCCCCCAGGATTCCTCATTTCCAATGGAGAAGTTTAGGTCTCCCCCTATAATGGTGGTACTATTAATCAAGGGGTTATCCAGTAGAGATTGCCAGAAAGCAAGTCTGTTTTGGTTGGGGGCATAGATATTAATGATGTGAATTTGTTTGCCTAAATCTGCAGATAGAATGTCCATGCCTAGGAATCCCAGGCCCCCCCAAGAGTATATCGCCTTAATTGATTTTGGATTGATGCCAATGGCTATACCCTCAGATTGGCCCACGGCATCCAGGCCTTGGAAGTTCCACCCTGGTAAAAGAACTTGCAGGATCTTAGTGATCTGATCAGAAGGCCCTATGGTTTCCTAAAGAAGAATCATGTCACAAGGGGAACAGTTTAAGAGGCGCTTGAGGGCTAGTTTTTTTTTTGGGCTGGCCAAGCCCCTACAATTGAATGAAAGCCAAATCATTAGGGAACATAATCAAGGGTTTCAGGTGCTCTAAGTGCCCTTTCAATGGTGGTTTGTCGACCCTATGCCACATCTGCCACCGCAGATTTGATGGCTTTGGAAATCTTTGAAGGCCTGCCTCTAGAGGGTTTAATCTCGGAAGGGAGGGGGGATGCCGAGACCAAGCAGGGGGGAGTTGATCAAGGGACGAGATCAGAGGTTGTAGGAGTGCGAGCCCGAAGTAGAGGGGGAGGGAGGAGGTTGAAGGAGAGGGTTTAGAGCTTGTAGAGATGGCAGGGTTGTAGAGAAAATGGGGGAGGGGGGCTCAAGCTCATAGTTAATGGAGGGATGAGTGCACGATAGGGATACAGAGTGGGAAACAGGAATATGTATAGATGAAATTAATTGATTGTAAAGCAGAGCAGAGGTAAAGGAAGTAGGAGCATTACCCATTGTAGGAGCAGCTTCCACCACAGATTGGGATCGAGTCAGTGGAGGGGATGTAGGTGGTATCCGTGGAGCACTGGATTGTTGAGCAGTGACTCCATCTGCATCCTTTGAGTGATCCTGACCTGAGGGTTGCTCGTCCACAATCGGATCTTCAGACAGATGATGTTTCGATCCCCTTGCGACCTCTTGAGAAGTAAGAGTGAGTAGCGGACAAATCTTGTATAGATAGTTAACCTTATGGCATCTTCGACACCAAAAGGGCACTCCTTCATAATTCAGGTTTTGATGACGCAATAAATGCCTACAATGGATGGTTATCTTTTCCTCCAATCCCTCCCTGGTATCCAGATGAACTAGGATTTGTGTTATTGTCATAATCCCTGAATTTTCAAAAGGTTGGTCATGTTCTAAGTAGGTACCCAATGCATCTCTAATGCGCTTGAACACAACAAGGGTCCAGAACTACATTGGGAGGCCCGGCAGACGGACCCAAATCGACCCTGCACCCAACTGTTCTCACTCTAGATCAAATAAAGGGTCCCATCTTTTTAATAGTACCGGAGCGAGCTCGATGTGCCAGAAGCAGGATAGTATCCAGTCGGTGTATTCTTCCCTATGGAAGCGTAGGGCAAACCACCCACGAGCCAAGACCTTGATAATGGGAAGTTATTTGAGAAGGGAATCCAAAATATTCAAGGTCCAGAGGTGAAGACGAGCCATTGAGTAGTTTCTGCCCCTTACGCGACCCACCAGGACCTTCTTTGTTATATCTGCGACTTTTCCCATCAGAATGTCCTCGCCTAGGGTTAGGTTGATGTCCCTGTCAACCGATTTTAGGCACCTGCCTTTCTTGGGTTTATCTGAGCCACAAGCAGCCAGATGATCCTTTAGAAGACCTCAGCAGCCCTGGTTGACAGTTAGGGGAGCGGACGGGGTAGATTTGGGGTTAGGGATCAGGGAGATGAAGCAGCCTGATCGGATGGGGGTGTTAGTGTTTGTACCTCCAGGAGTTAGGGTAGCACTTGTGAAGGCAGGGATGGTGAGGGAAGGGGGTCCGGATGGGGGGATACGGGAGGTAGAGGGAGCACAATGGCATTGAGTTATGTGGAGGGTGAAACAAGGGAGCATCGAAGGTGGGAGAGGGTTGGAGACAAGTTCCCAGTAGGTTCAAGGTCACTGGAGAGAGCGGTGGATAGTCCAAACCAGGTGCATCATCAATGTGGACTGAGGGCGGGGGATGGTTTTCAAAAGGACTCGGACAAAACTGAGCGGACTGGGCAGCTGTCAGCGGTCGTAGAGTGGCAGCAAAAGGGCTAGAGCCCGTCACGGTTCGGTGGTGCGCCCAGATAACCTGGTCGGGGTGAGGGTCTACCTCGTAGTCAACGTCGTCCAGCTCCATCGGAACCGACAGTCACGGTCAGGGGAGCTACAGTTGTCGAGGAGGCAAAGTAACAGGATGAAGGGTAAACCAGCTGTGACTTCCCGGTGAGTCGTTGTTGCAAGGTAATTGCGAGCTGAGTGAGTGTAAACCCCAGGGAGATAGGGAGGAGGGTGTTTAGATCAGGCCAGCCAGATGCAAGAGCTATGGCCATCAATCCCCGGGATTATGGCCCCCGAGGCCTCCATGGTTGTCGGCTGTGACCTTGCAGAGCTCCATCTCCTTCTCCGCATAACCATTTACAATTATGATTATTATTTAACTGAAACCTATATAATTTACATTAAAAGGTGTGCAATCTTATGGTATGAAATAGTTGTTAGAATTAATGGAGAAAGATACAGTTAGTTGTTTTAAGGATAGGATTGAGACTCTAAGATTAGGTCATAGATCCTTATATCTAGGGAGTGGTTGAAACCACCCTGTTAGTGTGAAAGCCTATATATGTACTAGGTTCTCCTGATTGAGTGTGTGTGTGTGATGTGCGTGGGCACTCTCCATGTATCTCACCTAGAAAGCCATTTAATTAATAGAACATCAGTTTCTATGATATGAAATAGTAGTATAAATAAAAATAGGATTACTAATTAGAGATGGATTTAAAAGTGTTTTAGATCAAAATTTTTTCTTATAATGTGTATTTTTCTAAGATCCATATTTTTCTAAGATCCCAAAGAGTACATTTAGGGATTTTATTAGTATAAATCTTGAAAGAAATCACACACCTATAACTACATAAATGATGAGTCACGCCATTATCTGGCACAAAAGATGGGGGCACTCAAAACCCTTCTCACAAGAGCATTAAGAATATCAGACACGAAGCATGTGGAGGAAGAGATAAAATATTTGAAGAAAGTCTTTTCTAGCATTGGATATAAAAATAAATACATCATAAAAACCATCAAAAGAGCAAGAACCATAAATGGAACAAGACCCTCTTCGACAAGCTCCCAAACTACTAATAAGAAGGCCTATCTACCATACATTCAAGGAGTCATAGATAAGCTAGCCAAGGTTCTCAAAAAGAAAAATATTGATACCTCTTTCAAGCCCTTGACAACCAATAGACAGAGGATGATATTAGTAAAGGACAGTCTCGATCACCTTCAACACAAAGGGATTTATAAGGTCTTGTGTTCATGTGGAGAATTTTATATTGGAGAGACAGGAAGATCCTTCAAAATTAGACTCAAAGAACATGGCACTAACATTAAAAATGGTAGAAATCAATCTTCAACACTTGTAGAACATTCATCAAGGACATGTCACCATGTTTTCCTTGAAGAAACGAAGATAATTGCCAAAGAAAAACATCAGTATAAGTGAAAGATTTGTGAAGCCCTAGAAATTATAAAACATCCTCGCAATCTTAATAGAGATGGGGGTATGGAAGTAAGCAAGAGTTGGATCCCCTTACTCACTCAAGAACCCAAGTCTTACAACCTTGACTAAAACCTCTCACCCTCATCCCCATCTGCCCTTAACCCCCATTGGACCTTCCCTCCTTCCCTCTCCCTCATATTCATTTCCCCTTCTGAATCTTCTCATTGCATCCCCTTCTCCTTATTCCTTCCATACTATCCTTATTAATCCTTGACTTAATTAATAACTATATCATCTAAACAATCTCTAATAATTATTAACCCTAATGATAACAATTATTAACCCTTGTAATAATTATTAACAATATTAATAATAATAATTATTATTATTATTACCTTTATTAATAATTATTATTATTAACTCATTGGAATAATAATAATAATTATTAACTTATAAAGTTAATAATAATGATTATTGTCTTTATTACTAGTATTATTAATTAACTTTAGTATTAATTAACAATTATTAACGTTATTATTAATTATTAATCATAATTAATACTAATAATAATTAACCCTAATATTAATTGTTAAACCTTATTACTAATAATATTAATTAGTAATATATTAGTAATATGAACTAACATAATACAAAAGATAAATTCTCCAATTTATTAAGTTTTTTGTAAATAATTTATTAATTCTTCTTATTAATCAAAAATTAGGGTTGGCTAGGCGGATCTTTCACATTTCATATCCTTCCATTCCATATTTATTATCCATTATTCTCGCTCTTCTCAATAGAATTTTTCTTGATGACGAGTCTTGTTATAGACTTGAAACGTCGATGTAAAAATGACTACTATGGAACTAATTCTGAATACTCAAATTATTGAAATTACTTTGCAAATGTATGTATAAAAGAAACTTGGGATTAAAAGCATGCCCACCATGGGATTCTTGCTTTCTCTTCGCTTGTAGTTGATACTTCTAGTCCATTTGCTCCATTTCTAGATATCCTTGGGCTTGCCAAACTTTTTCTTCCTCTATTGGCATAGTTAGCGTAAATCTAATTGACAAATTTGGATGCAAATTTGTAGACAAGCTCCCACTTAAACTTAGGACCTATTAACACGGCATTCCACATTGAGGCTCTACCTTCAATTTGTTTTCTCTATTTTTCTCTATTGTGACACTATCTCTATTACTTCTCCAAGTTTGGATTTGTGGGTTTCCTCCAAGTTAGATAACTTGTTGTTTAGATTAAACAGTAATTTGAGTACCAAATTAGATATATTCTTAGCATTGTAATGTATGATTTGTTTTTTAGGATTGGCAAGAAAATCATGGGTTTGTGCTCCTCCATGATACTAGATCTCGAGTTGACATAGGTTAAAGAAATATCAGAGGCCGTAACATTTCAAGAACACTAGACACAACATTTCACGAGTCCCAACACAAGAGAGCCCTTTGTAGCTCAACGAAACAATTTTCATGAGGATTTTGAAGCATTAAATTTGTAGTATCCCTTGAGACAAGCTAAGATATGAGGATGAAATATTTGGGAGACAAGCAAAATTATCCCACCAACAAAATCCATCAACCCTTAATAGCCCTTAAAACTTTTCCTTGTCATTAAGGATGAAGTGTTTGGTAGTACCAAAGAGTGGTTGTGTTAGTGGTCATCCTATCATTTTAATTTCACATTGTCACTTGTTTAGATTAACTCCCTTTCAGTTAATTCATTGATTGTCCATGTACTTAGGCTTAATCAAATGTGATATGGGGTAAAGACTACCCTTTTGTTCTTAGTGTTCTAGAGCTAAGTTGTAGCACTTCATTACCTAGCCTATATGCCTACTATTTTAGTCCCTAACCCCTTTGAAAAGCTCCAGTGATTCAAACCATATTGTGTCCTTTCGAATTATGATTATAAACCTTGCTAATGAGCAATTCTTTAGTGATTTGAAGAGACACATATGGTTGATGATGAGAATTTTTTTGTGGGGTAAATAATTTCAATTTCCTAAAAACATGAAGTGCATATCAAGTCATAGAGTTTTGGGTTGGTCTGTCACTGGGAAAACTACACCAACGTACCCATAATCAATATTTTTAAGAGAGAAAAGGATATATTTCTTCTTGTTGATATAAAAATTAAAAATTAGGCCACATGGGCTAATTACAAACCAAGAGATATAGACAAAGAGTCTGAAGGAATAATATGGAAAGAGACCAATCATGAAGATTTGTTCTGCTTAAATATGGTCAACCTTTCTTGCTTGAGGGGGGAGTCTTCAAAGGATCTCCATGAGGAGGAAATATGGGAAGTTAATGAGACACATCCATGATTGAATAACTTATCTACAATTTTATTTCCAATTCTTTTGATGTGAGTATGGATGACCACTAGAATTGAAGGAATGAGTGATGCTACTCAAATGAGTAGAATTTCAAGTATCCAACTACGAGATACTTTGTTGATGTGGGTGCCATGTAGGATCTTCAGATCATGTTAATAATGAGTTGAGAATCTCCCTCCGCCATAATTTTATTGTATCCTTGATCCTAGGAATTCAATAGTCCTTCTGCCATGGCTTTCAATTTTGATGTGTTGTTACTGTTATACCCTAGTCCTAAATAAATGTACATAGGGGATCCCAAATGATCCTTGAAAATACCTCCATAGTTTTCCTCAGCTGAGTTACCTTTTGAAGCACTGTCAAAATTGAGCTTTCGAAAAGTAGGGGGAGGAGGGATCACGAAAGAGGGAATAATAATTGTCATGGGGGGGGAGAGGGAAATCATGACTCTTGGAGTAGAGAACTAGATATGAAGTAGTAGGGCCTCATTGCATATGGCTTGTTGATCTTGATCTAACCAAGACTATGTGGCAATTGATTCCCTTACATCCTTTTGAAATGTGATCAAAATAGTGTCATGGGGGAGGGAGTGATTCTTGAATATGTGGTGATTCCTCTCTTTCTAAATAGCCCAAAGGAGCAATCCTAGAAGGAGAATCTAGATGTGGTTCAAGATAGGATTATTAAAGCTTGATCCCTCTAATTATTAATAGTGTGAGGGATACTGGATAGATCACGATTTGATCTCTTCATGCTAGATTTTATATTACTTCATATATAATTGGAATAGGGGTAACTATTGAAGACGTGCTCCACAATTTCAACTTTCTGAAGGTATAGGGAACAACATGAGGAGCCCATATGTTTGCATTTTTTGTTGTTGTCCCAAGTTGAGTTTTCCCTTGAATTAGAAGCCATAGGAAGATGAAACTTTTGGCCATAAATTTCTCTACTAGATGCAGCTCTAGATGGAAATGTTGGCAACTATTTAAAATTGGCTTTCAGGATATATACCTCATGAGTGGAAAAGGAACCAGTTGGTCCATAACCCCATCACAGTTTATTGGTTGATTTGGATATTTGGATGATTCTTTACTAAATCTTATGCCAAAATTTTGACCAAATATCCTCCACGGGCTTGGGTTTCCATTCCCTCAAAATTAACCATTAATTCCATGCTTGATTTAAGTTAGAGGCATCCCAAGAGTCTTTGACTTTGTGAAGGCCTTAGGAAGTCATGTGGAGGTGTAGACTCCTTGATTCATTTTGGTATTGAAATTTTTGGAGTTGTTGCCATGACTCCCCCAAAACATGGTTATTTGTCCATCACAAATTTCCCAGAAGAAGTGTTGTTATATCAAATGCATTCCATTTTTTTCTAGATTCCAAATGGAGGAGCCTCCTTGGGAGTAGGTAATTCTTATTAACTTTCCAATAGGAATATGCTTTGCATATTTTGAGTCATCCAAATACATTTCCAAAGGTTTTGAAGTTTTTGGAGCCAATGCCACTAGATATTGGTTCCTAAAATTGTAAGGTTGAAGGATCTCTTAGACCCAGACCTCCCTTAAGTTTAGGTCTACATATCTTATCCCAGGCTACAAGTGCCCATTTTTCCCAAATTTCTCTCCTCCCTATAGGAAAGATCGTTTCAAGATCTTGATTGAGTTAAGGATGGAGGATAGAGATATCATAGCAAAGCATAAATATAGGGGTAAATCCTTTAGAACTGACTTGAGGAGGAATAGTATTCTTGCCAAGTTTAGTGATTTCCAAGTCTGTCTAATTAACTTGTTTTTGAATTTTCTAATGAGATCCTCCCACAAACTAAGTTTGAGGGAACTATCCACAAGTGGTGCTCTCGAGTACTTTATTAGCAATTTTGTAATTTGGAAACCAAAAGTATTTGCAATATGTTTCTGCACAACCAAAGGTGTAAAAAATAAAAAATAAAAATTGATATATAGCTCTATTTATTTCTATAATTAAGGCAAGAGAGAAGTCCTCTAAAATTTGAGAAAATACTTTGGCTTCTTGAATAATTAGAACTCCCATACCTAAGGTATCATCCACAAATTTTTGGTGTGAGACCCTCTCTTACTATAATAATAAAAAAGTGGCATTGGATATCCTTGATGGATACCACAAGAGGCCCTCAACATAACTAGTTTTTTCCACTTAAATGAGTTGAGGCAGGATGGGTTTGAGGTGATTGGTTATTGTTTTAGTGATAACTTTGTAGATAAAATTACATAGAGCAATGGGATGGGAGCCGCTAGGGCCCTAGACTTTTGTCCATTTTTTGGAACTAAAGTGAAGAAGGTAGTGTCAAGAGATTTTAGGATGGTTTTTGATCTCCTTGATTCATCCATTACTTTCCAAATATTGTGTTTGATTATAGACCAACAAGTTTGGAAAATATCAGTAGTGAAGTTGTCCAATCTAGGGGCCTTGTTCTGAGGCATAGATTTTATTACTTATTCCACTTCTTTGATAAAAATATCTATTAAGATAGCCCCATTTTTCTCTTTGGTAACTAGAGGCAGAATGTGTTAAATTGTTTTTTGTATAGCCTCAGAGTGGTCTCGCTTGGGTTCAGATAGTAGTTCTTAATAATATTGAATTAGCACATTACCCACGTCCTCGTGATCTTGAACCTTGAAACCTACCTAGTTTTTAAAGGAATAAATATTATTGTGGTGTCGATATCAAAATATTGAATTATGAAAGAAATCAATATTTCGCTCTTCTCCCTTCAACCATCTAATTCTATATTTTTTGCTAAAGTATTTATTCATGTTGCCTTCTTTCTTAAAGCAGAGCGAGAGTATGTGCTTCCTCCTTTATGAGGTCCTCTGATTTTCCTTGGTGAATGGCTCCTTACCAGATGCACTCCATCTGAGCTTCAAGGTTTTCTTTGTCCTAAGTGATGGTTACAACTCTTTACCTTGACATTTGGGACTTGGTAAAGGAAAGGTTCATGAGAAACAGAAATTAGGAGGTGTCGTCGCATAGTGGGTCCTGAGTTTTTCCTTATTCTAGGTCTTGAGATGATCTTTAATGTGTTTTAGCTTCCTTCGTGGGTGGAAAGTGGTCGACCCATCTAATTTTTCTAGTTGATCCCACCAATCCTTGATTATGGGTTAAAATTCGGGATGTTGGAGCCAGAACAATTCTAGGAGAAAAGACTTATTTATGTGGCGAGACTTGATTTCGATGTCTAATTTGATCAAGTAGTGATTCAATCCATGGGTAGGGAGGATATAGGCCTCCATGTAAATGTTTGTGGACATGATATTTTAGATATGAGATACCTATCTAGTTTTGAAGCTATTTGCTAGGATCCACCTCTACAATTGTTCCAAGTCTCATTGATGGTGTTGAGGTTGACCAAATGAGAGGAAGTTGTAACATCTTGGAAGAGGTTGGATTCTGCTTATATCTTTCTAACACCGCCATTTTTCTTTATAAAAAAAAATATCCCCCCCCCCTCCAAATGATCCAAGATGTCGGGGGGATGAGAACAATGAAAGGTTGTAGATGTTTGACATAAAACAAGTTTTTGACAATCTTATGAATTAAAATTCTATAATGATAATTCTGAAAGAAGAAAACTTGTTAAGGATGGATGCCTCTTGAGAGTTCCAGATCATAACAATACCTCTAGATTTACCTTGGGTGTCAAGAGCTATTGATTGGAATCCTTGACCCAATTTTTCTATCATCTTGTGTACAAATTCTATTAGTGCACAGGGGTGACCCAGGGTTCAGAGTTAAGCCAAGAAAAGCCCCTCAAACACTGTAATTTTCAACACATATGAGCAGGTGAGGTCTCACTTGAGGTACGTTGATGTTTTTGCAAGAACATGTGAAGGTTATGGAAGGGAAAAGGGCAAACAGAGATGTTTTCAGTTCAGAATAACTCACCTCAAACTAGTGTATCTACCATATTTCATAGATGCATCCACTTGAAAAGCATCACATTCATAAACCTTCATAACATGTATTGAAACATTATCCATAAACTATGATACACATCAGACAAGTGTGAACACATTTTCTAACCAACATAATAACTATTCGACATAACTTCAATAATGCAAGTGCAAAACTAACTCTGACATAAAACAGGGGAACATGGCTTCATTCATGCATTGACGTTGTTATTTACATTATGCTTTAACCACAAACTATCAACATAGAACAATTGGTAAAAACTCAGCAAAGACTTCATAGGTCATTCAATTATCTAACCATTAGTACAAATTGCATATATAGCATGACCAGGAAACTGGAACAGAACCTTCATATACTTCATATTAACAACAAATAAAATAATACACATTACAGTGGGGTATCATGCACCCGAATGAGAAAAATAAGATCTTCATTGTCCATATTGTATTAACCAACCAACCCAAATACAATTAATAGAATAAGTATTCAGAAAGGTATCACATATAATAAGCATTAAAAATAAAAATGATATTAATCCAAATACATAGTGTATATGGAATCATCATTAAGCTAACAACAGGCTAAAAATAAATTAGAAATAGAAAAACACCAAAATGGAACTAGAGCATAACCATCCATAATTGGTTGCAACTCTTTATATAACTTCCTTCTTCAACATCACGCTCATGGGAATATTTGGCTAGCTCACATAGCCAACACACTCTGATGAATTGTCCTCGTTTTTACCGAGTTGCAACCGATTTCTCAACCATATCAAGTCAAATCGTAACTAACTCCTTTCCCACAACTAACTAACCTATAGAGCTAGAAAGTGTGATACCGACCATTGCATTTTTTGGTATGCCATGATCTTTGTGGCTTCAGGTGAAAATATGTGTGGTATGTTGGACCTCTGCACATTATGCATGCCTACATCTATGTTGCACATGGTATTCCCTATTTCCTCCTTACCACGACTTCATTAGCCAAAATTTCAAAAAATTTCCCTTTTTCCACCTTGGCCCCAACAACCCCCAACAATATTTTGTACTCATCCTCAAGCCATTCTACTTTGATTGCATGTTGAGTGAAGGGAGTACCTCCTTGGTCTTCAACAAAAACTATTAGAAAGTTTTTTTTTATATTGTAACCTGTTGTTTAGCTTCCTCTGCTTGACTAAGAATTTGTTCGACTACTTCGATGGGCACGGACGCTAAGAACAAGACTTGATTTTGTTCAATTATCTGCTTGGTTGCGTTCTACACTATGACAGTGTTCTCAACGACCTTAAATTATTTGTATTGCAACTGATCCAATATTTGTGCTAGCTCCTACTAATATTACCTTAGTTCATTAATTTTCTTGCACAAAGTTGCACTCTCGAGCATAGCTAGTCAACGTTCAAGTAGAGACAAAGGAGTCAGACTACTATGAACTATTTTTCTCCCCAGTGTGTAGTCTAAAATTGAGAGAAAAATCCTTTAACTCAATGTAGTCCTGCAATTTATTCCAGATTTCTAATCCCACCTCATATAATTGATTTCACTATATTTTAAAGCCTCATACAACTTTTAATGATGCAAAGGCTTCATTCTCCTTTTCTCTTCTTTCTATTTCTTCTATAAAGGTAATAAGATTTATTTTTAACTACAACTCCTTGACTTTGGCCTTCAAGCCCTATATTGTTTTATAATTATTTAACAACTTATCCTTTGCGAGAGTGTTGATCTCCATTGGGACACCCAAAATTTTGTTGTATACTTCCTCCACTACCCATATTAATGTTCCCTCCCCCTCTTTGACATTTTGTTATGTTTCTACCGATTGCACGTGTATAGGTTGCAAAGACTCATGCTCATTAGTGAGTTGAACCAGGTCTATTGAGGTTTCATATTCTTTGAATTCTACTTCCTGGAATAGTAATAGCCACATGTATATTTTCCCCCCAACATTGGCTTGTTAACAAGGTTGTGTAATGTAGAATAGTTAATGTATAACTTGAAGTTTGATCCCAACATGTCGTGTTTAAATTTTTGCATAGCATACACCATTACCAATTGTGGAGTATTGAAGAAGGTATGTTTTCATTGACTATTTTTCCATCTTTTCTTTATAACTCGTAACATCTTTGCATCATGAACTAGGTAGATAATGGGAAATTATGACAAATCTATAAAGATTTATATGCAACATGAAAACGCTAATAATTTCCATTTCTTATGTAGGAAAAGGGAAAAACTAAAGATCGCCGCTCCAAAGAAAAAGACAAGGGCCAAGCTAATCGTTGTCCCTTTGGTGGGGAACCATATGCAAACAAGACGATCCAAATTAAAACATCTCATCCAAGGAAAGCAAAAGGAGATATCGACTCGGCACAGGAAGACAACCGGATAACTGAAGGATTAACAGCTTGCTGAATCCCTCAGGATCCTTTGATCCTGAGGGATCGTTGCTTTAACTATTTTTGCATCCTTGATATCTCCGCTTCAGCTGTTATAAGTAGGGGCAGCACTGCTAGCCTGGGGGAGACTGTTAATTTTCATGCAACTTTGCTCTGTATTCAAAACTTTGATCATCGACTCTCGTCGAGAAGTGATCCACTGTAACTCTATTTTAATGTTTTAATATAAATCTGGTTGTTGTTTCATCTGTGATTCTGGAATAATTTCATGCAATGTATCCCTGGAGGCTAAGGGCTCGGCCCTGGTGGAACACTTGCTCCTGTATCACTATCTTTAGCTCGTGTGTGGTTTGTATTATCAGCTTTAATCGGTAATCTGTTGTGTTTTTTTATCTTATATCGCAGCTCTGTTATATTTTATATATGGTTCTCGGCAATAGGAAAGTCGTATTGTGCATTTTGACCTTATAACATATTGTTGTTCCTTTAAAGTCATTAATGTAACATCACTCTTCTTTACAGAATGCTATTATTGTTCAATTGCAGAGTAACCAAGTTGTACTCTTCTTAAATTTGTATTACTGTATTCGTCTATGGTTTATACGTTATGCGATTGTTGTTCAAATTGACATTGTTGTTCCATTATGAATTGGGATTGTTATCCTTTTTAACCAGGATCAATACTTGTGGTATCAGACTCAGATTACTGTATCTCTGTATGTTGTGTGTATTATTTATTTCGGCACCGTGTGTTCCCAATTGACTCTAAGCATTGTTCTATATTTCATTGGTAATTGGTTGTCGTTCCATTTCTATTTGTTATCTGATTTATCCTTTAAGTAAAGATTTCCATTTGATTTCTGTAGGATAAGATTGTTGTACTAATTCCAGTAGATTAAGGTGTTGTTGTTCATCACACTTAGTTGTTGTTACATTTTCTAGTTGTTGTTCCATTTCTTAGTTGTTGTTCCATTTCCTGTTATTTGCGTTACTGATTGCTCTGGTGTGCAGAACGATTTGAAACTGTAGTGGGCATTGGCATTTTTTTTCTAGTCCCCAGATTGATGATCTGTTCCTTGATTACTTTTAGTTACATCAGTTTCCAAAGGGATGAGTTATTGTTACTGGACCCTTGACTGATAAATTGCTTCAAAGTATTTTGCTGTAAGTAGATTTTATTTCAAGCATCCGTTTACTCTTGTATTTTCTTGAGCACTATACTACTAGCATTACTCTGACAAATGACAGCCTCAAACTGAGTACACTCTTTGAGATAACAAATCGTTCCTAGATTGACAAGTTAATGTGAGGTAATTAGAGGTGAAAAAGACCCTTTTTACGACTCGACATTTTGGCGTCGTTGCCGAGGAAGAGTGTAGCCATTTGTTTCTTTTTTATAGTAGTGTAAGAACCTGTTAGGAAAGAGCTGGGTTTTAAAAACGGAAGGTAAGAACCTACGTGTGGAGTATGTAATAGCCCTGCTCCCCTACCTGCTTTCCTGCAGATTTGTTGCTGTTTTATTTGGGTAGAACCTAGCAGTTGATTTGTGTGCATGACTAAGCAGAAAAAGCCAGAAAAGAATTCCAAACCTCTACCCAAACCTGATAAAGCTAAGGGGTCAGTGACCCTTGGCCAATCAACCTTTATAGACGAAATCCTAAGAAAGCAGAA